>CM068545.1:33655842-34255842 GCA_035048495.1 Euptelea pleiosperma
TTCGCCATTCATTCTTTTTCATATTTTTAAATCTGTGTTTACGTCTAATACTAAGAGAAGAGAAGAAAATTTTGGCTGACCCTAGGTCTGCCTCTACAATTGGATTAGAACTGTCATCTTATTTATAATTGATTTTTAATGCTATGGGAACTTATAGTTAAATACGAGGAGAACTTCATTGCAGGTTCATCTTATTGAGGGGATAATCGATCAAGTTGAGGGAACAGTTCATGTTTCCTGGGTGCAACCAAGAGTCTTAGGGATACCCCAGATCAAATCCCTGCGCGATCGACTGGACAATTGGCTGGACAAAGTACACACTGCTTTGTTATCTGTTGAGGCAGAAACGCCTGATCTAGTTGCTTCATAATTCGAGGTTTGCTGGTCTCTCTCCTATCTGTCCTCTGCAACTCTTATGGTACCTCAAAAAGTGAAGGAAAAAAAAGAAAAAAAGAAAAGAAAAAGATTGGACTTCATGGAGTTTGGGTACTAACTTCCTCTTTTGCCTAATTTGATTTTTTTTCTTTGAAGGGGTCTTTTTTTTTTGGGTGGAAGAAAGGGCAGCTTCCCTCTGCTAAGCGTTGTATCTTTTATTATATTCCCTAGTACTTTTGAATCTACAACGGCATGTTAAAAGACATTGCGAGTTCGGCATTACAGAATGGCTGTTTCCACTCCAATTAATGATCATTAACCTTTTTCTTTTTGGCAACGGTAACATCGTTTGACACGCTTGTGGGGCCTACGTGGAGATGAGTCCGGCTTATTTTTTGAGTTCAAGTTTGCTGTCCCCTGGACATTTGGAAGTAGAAGTCCCTCCTCCCAAATTGCCACATAGCACGTTACCTCTCTGTACATACACTAAAAATCAACTTGATTGGTGATTTCTAACTGTTGGATTTAAGCCTTTTTTGGGTGCTTAAATATAATTGCAAGAAATTGGCAATCAAACTGATATTTTAGGTCCACCAATGGTTGGGCTAAACATCCATGGATCAGTGGACCCGAAAGAGTGCTCCACTTCGCATTTTGGGAGGGTGGATAGTTCAAAATTTTAAGTCCTTGGGAAAGAGCAAAAATTTTCTTATTTGTTATGAGGATGATCTGTTCACGTGGAGATAATCCTAACAAGAAATTAGCCCATACCTACTTTTCTAGCTTATGAAAATTGGAGTACAAGTTAGAAAGATTTTGGACTCAGTAAGGTCACATTTGATAGTATTACAAATTTCAGAATGGGTTGATTTTTTGAGTTCTGCTCACCATTATTTGGCAATTTCTGTTCGTGGCAATTTTTCTTGGGCAGGTTATTTAGAAAACAAACCGAACTTTTTCAAAGGATTGGAAAAAATTTAGGTGATCTGTTCTTGAATAATTCATTAACATTTCCGGATTATTCAGTTTTGAGCATGAAAAATCATTTTATAAGACAAAAAGTTGTCATTATTTTTATTTTTTATTTTTTTATGTTTAAAATTATTTTAGCCGAATTTTTTAATGACAAACCCGATTGAACTCGAAACATTTGTATTTTTGCTGCACTCTGAATTGCTAATTATGCTCCCCAACAAGGTCTGCCCCCAAATTAACAGTCTCTAAAGAGATATTTGGCGGGTTTTAGATATGGAAAAATGGAATACCTAAAATGGACCTCAATTTGTCAACCTAAGAGATTAAGAGGACTCACAAAACTACCTCACAATCCATTGCGTGGAGATTAATCTCTATGGCACTGAAAGTTGTAGGTAGGGAGATGGCACTAAAGACCATGACAATGAGAAACTGAGTTCTTTCGGTTGAATTGATAATGACGAAGAAGATTCTAGTGGGGGTGGAGGCAAAGAAGTTTTGTTCGAAGTGTGGAGAGGCAGACGACGTCTTTGTTGCTCAATCAAAGAACGTAGGGCGTGGTTGTATCGGAGGTACAGGCGTGGGCCCGTGGTGCGCAGATTTTTTATTAAGCAAAGAAGGTAGGAGGTGGTTCTATCGAAGGTACTGGTATGGGGTGCGCAGATTTTCTCCGAGGTGAGTAACCCCTCCAAAACAGTTTTTTGGTGGAAAAAAAGTCTCGGGGGAGATCTTTCATTGCAGAGGTGAGGTCGAACTCCAAGGGGAGGTTCATACGATTTTCTGAGTTTACGACCAGAGGTCGTAATAACACTTTATGCTTCCCCGAGGGGAGAGAGGGCAAAGGATGGGTCTCTACTGCGGATGCCTTTGTAGAGTTTATGCATCTTCAATCGGGTGCTTATTCAGGGAGGTCATCGTCCTCGGTGGCTCGGCCGGCTCATACCTACTCCTATGGTATCAATTGTTATCTGATTAGTTCATGGAGTATGAGAGATTAGCTCTTGCTATTTTGTCTTTGCATTTGACGCTTTCGGCCACTGGAGCAGGGCTTTTGTGTGTGCAGCGTTGGAGGAGGCAACGCCATGGAAGGATATGGCTGTAGCTATCTCCAAAGTGACGGTTGTCTTCCCTTTTTAATTTGATCCCGTGCGGCAATCTGAAGGTTCTTTTCTTTGTTGAGAACCAGTATTAGTTTTCGTTCTTACGTGTTTTGGTGCTGTTGGGTTGGAAGTTTTTCATTTCGTCTCAGCTAGTGGAGGCCTTCTGTGAATGAGATGACCGAAGCGGGGACTCCTTCTCTGGTGTGGATTCTAGTCAGGGGTAGGGCTGCAACTCGGGCGGGTTGGAGGTCAACCCTAGCCCAACCCAACCTTAAAGGCAGTTAACCCTAACCCAACCCAACCCAAGGTTGGGCCTAGATTTTCCAACCCTAACTGGGTTAGTTGGGTTGGTCGAGTTGGTCAATTTCTTTTTCTTTTTTGTTGATTGGGAAGTTTGCTAATTTTTTTTTTTATATGAAAATAATTTATTAGTCAATACAATAATCGATGTGCCAACCACTAAATAATAGATTCATTTCTAATACCTCATAAAAAAAAAACATGATATTTTCATAATAAGGGAAAAGTTTATTAACTCAAATGCATGATCAAAGTATCTAAATAAAGAACCAAAAATAATCCTTAAAGAAAATATGATATTTTCAAGATCAACCGATCACATAAAATACCAAAATGTAGTTTCAAGCAAGGTTTAAAGGAGGCCGTTTTAACGGTTAAATGGATTGGGTGTGTTACCGTTTAAACGGATTGAAACGGTCAGGGGCAAAAATGGAAAAAAAATGGATTTTAACGGTTTTAACGATTTTAGCGGATTTTAATGGAAAAAAAAAAAAGGAAAAAGTGGCGCTGAAATTCAAATTTTGAAATTTGAAAATTAAAAAAAAAAACGGATTTTAACGGAATTAAACGGTTTTAACGGCTGTTTTTTTTACAAATTTTTTTGAAATTAAACGGCTGTTTAAACGATTTTAACGGCCGTTAAAACAAAAAAACAGCCATTTTTTTTAAAACCGATAAAACGGGTTTAAACGGAAACGGGCTTGGGGCGTTACCGTTTAAATGGCCGTTTAAACCGTTTAAACGGCCGTTTTTAAAACCATGGTTTCAATGACATTTTGTAATCTCACACAAGGGTTGTAATTTTTAAGGATAAACATCTATGAGTTGCTGCATTTGCCAAAATGTAGTGTGGATATTTGTCAATGTACTAATACATATATGCATTTGTATGTCGGGCTCAAGTTGGGCCGGGTTGGGCCGAGCCTCAACCCAATTTGTTCGGGTTACAAAAAATCCAACCCAAGTTCTGAAAAAGCTAACCCAACCCAACCTTAATGTTAGGTTCAACCCGTCAGGCTCGAGTTGAGCCCGCCCAAGTTGCAACCCTAGTCAGGGGGCTTCCATTCCAGTTGTGAAATTTGAGTATGTTTCAGTGTTTAGGGAGCATGGCGGGGGGGTCTGTTGGAAGTGGATATGTTGGAAAAATACAAGTTGAAAAACTTGAAAAAGTGACTAAAGGAGTCACTTTGGGCATAAATAAAAGTGAGACCCACTTATCTTTTGAGGCTAGTCCATGTTGATTTTCATCTTCTTGGTATGGAGAATAATGTGGTTAAATTATTTAACCAAGACCCTTTATGGGTGAATGAAAAATTGGGTTCAAACTACCCTAATTGTAATGTGTGCAAGTGAGTAAAGTTTGTGAAAAACTTTAGTCCCATATTAGAAAACAACAAGATTAGAATACAACTTATATATAGAAGCAATGTTATGTATACAAGGGAAAGTCTTACTAAAATTTACTTTTATGAAGGTTCTAACATTGAACGATGTACTTCATGTATCTAATATCCGTAAGAATCTTGTATCTAGATCCTTATTAAGTAAGAAATTATTTAAATTAATATTTGAGTCGGATAAGTTTATCCTTACAAAGGGGGTATATTTGTGGGAAAATGATATCAATGTGATGGACTATTCAAACTCAATGTAATGGTATCTCATAATAATAAATCTATTTTTTCTTCTGCTTACATGCTTGAGTTATTTAATGTTTGGCATTCTAGATTAGGACATATCAATTATTGATCTTTAAAAAGATTAATGAATCTAGGATTGTTGTCCAAATTCGAAATTGATAACAATCATAAGTGTGAAATATGTGTGATATCTAAATTTGTAAAACAACCATTTCACTCCATACATAAAAGCACTAAATCGCTAGAATTGATTCATAGTGATCTTTGTTATTTGAAATTTGTTCAAACCTGATGAGGTAAAAAGTATTTCATCACGTTCATTGATGATTGTACTAGATACTGTTATGTATATTTATTACATAGCAAGGATGAGGCAATGAACATGTTTCTCATTTATAAAAATGAGGTAAAAAATCAATTGAACAAAAAAATTAAAAATCTAAAGACGGACCGAGGTTGTGAATAAGTCGATATCATTTGATGAGTTTTGTACTCAACATGGTATTATTCACCAAACTACTGCAACTTATTCACCTCAGCAAAACGAAATTGCTGAACGTAAAAATAAGACACTGAAAGAAATGGTAAACGCTATGCTTATAAGTTCTGGATTACCATAAAATTTGTAGGAGGAAGCCTTGCTTTATACAAACTATATGCTTAATAAAGTTTTCTATAAAAAGTTAAACAGGACCCCATATGAATTTTGGAAAGGCAAAGTGCCTTCCTATAAATTCTTGAAGGTGTGAGGGTGCCTTGCAAAGGTGGTTGTTCCACCTCCTAAACAAACAAAATTAGGACCCAAAATAGTTGATTGCGTTTATATTGGTTATGCTATTAATAGCAATGCTTTCAGATTCATTATTTATAAATCGGGTGTAACCGACATAAATGATAATACTATCATTGAGTCACGAGATGCTAAATTTTTTGAAAATACATTTCCTTACAAAACTGATCACAATTTATATTCTCATAAGAGAAGATGTGATGTTGCTTCAAGTAGCAATTAGCATAAAAATACACCTAACAATGAACAAATGAGAAGCAAAAGAATAAGGACAGAAAAATCCTTTGGTTTAGAGTTTCTAACATACCTGTTGAAAAATGAGCCTCAAACCTTTAAAGAGGCTATGTCAACTCCAGAAGCCACATCCTAGAAAGAAGCTGTAAACAACGAAATTAAATCTATAATACAAAATCATACTTGGGAATTGGTGGATCTTCCACCAGGCAACAGACCAATTGATTGCAAATGGATCTTCAAGAGGAAGATGAAAGTCGATGGCTCCATTAACAAATATAAAGCTAGACTCGTAGCACAAGGATATAGGCAAAAGAAGCCCTAGATTACTTCGATATAAATTCACTTGTTACTAGAATAACATCCATATGAATGTTGATAGCTATTGCAGCATTGCATAAGCTTGAAATACATCAAATAGATGTTAAAACAACATTTTTAAATGGTGAATTAAATGAAGAAATATATATGGAACAACAAGAGAGTTTTATTGTCAAAGGATAAGAAAAGAAAGTATGCAGACTAATAAAATCGCTTTATAGATTTAAACAAGCACCCAAACAATGGCATAAAAAATTTGATAGTGTCATGATGAAAAATGGATTCAAAATTAATGAATATGATAAATGTGTCTACATTAAGAACATCAATGAAGCATGTGTTATAATTTGTCTATACGTTGACGATATGTTCATTATACGGACTAATACTAATTTAATTAAATCCACTAAAAAGATGTCGACCAATAATTTTGATATAAAGGACATGGGAGTTGCTGATGTAATTCTTGGAATTAAAATTACTAGGACATCAAATGGATTTGTTTTTATCTCAATCGCATTATATTGAAAAATACTTAAAAGATTCAACAAGTATGATACTAATCCAACAAAAACTCATCTTGATCCAAATCAAAAATTAAAGAAAAATACTGGTAAGACTATATCCCAATTAGAATATTCTAAAATAATATGCAGTTTAATGTATATCATGAACTGTACTAGACTAGATATTGCTTTTTCGATAAGCAAAATAAGTATATATATCAGTAACCTAGGATCTGATCATTGAGAAGCATTAGTCAGGGTTTTGAAGTACTTACGGTACACCCTAGACTATGGGTTGCACTATACAAGATATCCAGCTGTACTAGAAGGATACAGTGATGCTAACTGGATATCAGATTCTAAAGAGTCAAAATCCACAAGTGGATATGTATTCACACTTGGCGATGCAGTCGTATCTTGAAAATCTTCAAAACAAACATGCATAGCCCGATCAACGATGGAATCGAAATTTATTACACTAGATAAGGCTGGCGAAGAAGCTGAATGGCTTCAACTATTTTTAAAGGATATTCATTTATGGCCAAAACATGTGCCTGCCTTATGTATACATTGTGACAATCAAGCGGCTATAGTCAGGGCACAGAATAATATGTATAACAGTAAGTCACGACATATCCGTCGTAGACACAATACTGTGAAGCAGTTGCTCTCTAGTGAAATTATTTCTATTGACTTTGTGAAGTCAAAGGATAACCTAGCAGATCCACTTACTAAAGGGTTATCTAGAGATCAAATATACTGCACATCAAGGGGAATGGGCTTAAAGCTTATATCTTGAAATCATCTCAATGGAAACCTAATCTAGTTGTCTGAATGTCCCAAGATCTAGGTTTAATAGGAAAACTAGTTGTGAGTGATTTATCAATAACACTAAGATGATTATCTCTCCAACCTATTCCTATGATGTAATAATGTTGCCTGTAGCGAAGGACTAGGATAAGCTTTGCTTTTAATGATTTCTACATCTTGTTTTAAACAAGTGGGGTACAATAGGGTACTCTTAATAGTTAAATCACCTATGTGAGTGTAGAACTGGGTTGGTTATATGAGAATTAGTAAAAGCTGAATTCTTTAAAGCACTCGGAACCTGAGAATGTTCAGGGCCAAAAATGAACACAACCGTGAGAACCGATTGTGTCTGGAAAAGACTTGTACGAAGTTTATTGTTTTGATTTACACAAACGGCTAAATAGTTCAAGACATCATGTTCACTAATTAGCTAGTAAATCCGATAGATTTTCACTAGGGAAGGTTTAAAGCTACAAGCTACCTTACCTAATGCAAGACTATTCCTATCTGTACTCTCTATTATTTTAATATTTTAATCTTCTTTTTCGTTTTCGCCCTTTTTTCATTCATGAGGGGGATTGTTGAAAAAATACGGGTTGAAAAACCTAAAAAAGTGACTAATGGGGTCAATTTGGACATAAATAACAGTGGGACCTACTTATCTTTTGAGGCTGGTCCATGTTGATTTTTCATCTCCTTGGTATGGAGAATAATGTGGTTAAATTATTTAACCAAGACCCTTTATGGGTAAATAAAAAATTGGCTCCAAACTACCATGCTTGTAATGTGTTCAAGTGAGTAAAGTTTGTGAAAAACTTTAGTCCCACATTAGAAAACAACAAGATTGGAATGCAACTTATATATAGAAGTTGTTCCATAGAGACTTGTAAGCACAAAGAGAATAATGGATGGGCTCGCGAGCACACGAGGGCCCATGAGGAATAAAAGGCTTTTAAAAGGATTTGGATCTTGGGATCTGAAATTTCTTCATGCGCGCCTGCTGGCGACGTGCGTCCTGCACGTGTCACGCGCACAGTGGGGGTGCAAATCCCGACTTTTAAGCTTCACGTGGGTGCGCGAATAACTAAAGTTTTGCTACTTCGTTTGTGGGCCAACATTGGGCTTCGGGCTTTCCTTCTTAACTTGGGCGAATTCTTTGTATTCTCTGATTCATTGAATATGAGAAGTTATTCTGATTCATCGAACATGGGTATAACCGTCAAGCGGTTATATAACCATCTCGAACCACCTTCTCTTTTATATCTTATTCCGTCCCCTCTTTCAAATACATAATTTTCATGCTTTAATTATTTTTAATTGAATTTAATAAGTTTTAAGTCTATGAGAGTATGAACACAGTTCCGTTCGCCAGACGTGTGGATTAAGTGCTATTTCCGCACGTTGTGATCGTTGTATCCTAGGAGACAGACGTCCAGAGACCTTTAGCACTACAATAAGGGGATGAATTTGTCTTAAGGCTATTGTGTATAACACAAACCTCGATCCATTATACTTGCCAATTAACAGTGAGTTTTTATTTTGATTCATTCTATTATTTTATTTCTCCTCTTCTATTCTTCTATTTTCTGTGTATATCATACAGATAACAGGATACAGATACACTTTCGTGCTCTAAATTAGGGGCGGCGAGGTTGAAGCTGGGGGTAGAATCATTGATAAACCTAGATCAGTGGTGGTGTTTGATCAGGGTTGTAGGTTTTCTATTATTCTGGACCTGGCTGACGAAGTGGAGGTGTGTCGGATGAAGGAGACAACTGTCTTGTTCAGCCTCGTTGGTTTCTGTTGTCCCAGCGAATGTTTTCATCCGAGAGGAGCCTTTGATTTTGTTCTTGGAATCTCAAGCGGTGGATGTTGCTAAAATGCTAAGGGGAGAAGTGCTGTCAAAGAGGAAGGAGAGAGGAGCTCGTCAATGTCGTGCATGTATCGGGAAAATGTGGCAATGTGCGAGGCGGTTGCCCTGCACGAAGAGGACAATGCTACCTTTTGTGGGAGGGTACATGGTCGAGGAGGGAGGGTAAGGGGGCGGAGCTTCGCGGCTTCCATGAGCCTGTACGCGTATGACACTTGGCACGGTGCTTGTAAATGATGGTCGGGGACTGGTCTAGTCGGTCTTCAGAGATATGGAGGTGGCTGGATCTATTGATGGGAGTCATTGAGTGCAGCGAGAGGGAGGTGAGGAGCTGGCGATGGTCAGGTCTAGGGAACTAGGGGCGGTTGTGGTGGGTGGGGATTGTTCGAAGGGGACTTTTTCGGATCTCAATCTGGTGGGATCTAGCATTCCGAGGACCGTGGCAAACCCATTCAATGTTGATGATGTTTTGATGGCTGATGATGCATCAGGAGGTTAGGCTTTAGTTTCATGGGAGGAAGGAAATACTAATATGGGGGGGGGGGGGCTGAGGGTGTTTTAGGGTCCAGGTTTGTTGTCTTCTAGGGAGGAAGATATCTCAGATTGGTTAGTTTCTAATATTGTGGGGATAGATTAGGCATGCATGTCCTTTGTTGGACGTGAAGACGGAGTTTTTAAGCTTTTAAAATCGATAACCACCCCCTATAAGGACCAAGGTTTAAAATTTTGTTTCAGAGGAATGTCTCGGTCAAGTGAAAAACCGAAAAAACTCCGAAAGGAAACAAAACATTCACCAAACATTATCAAAAATGGTAAAATTTGTCAGTTCAATCTTGGCAATGTATTGGTTGATGGTAGTTGTAAGAAATGTCCAATTACCAAGATATTTCCATTCTTTGCAAGCTAAATAGGTTCTTGGTTTCTGATAGATGGGGGGAACATATTTCAGGTGTTTCTCAAGTGGTTCTCAGGTGGTGATTTGTAGACTTACTTTTGATCATGTGCCTCTTCTACTAGATTGTGGTGGGATTCGTAATCGCCCTTCTCCATTTCGGTTTGAGAATATGTGGCTATTTAATGCTAAATTCAAAGAAAAGATGGAGTGGTGGAATAACTTTTCTTTCAATGAGAGAGCAGGAGAGATTTTTAGGTGGAACCTAAAAGCACTGGAGGATAAGATTAGAAGTGAAATTGGGGGGAGTTTAAAAGGTTGGATCAGAGGAAGGCTTCAGTTCTTGAGGAGATCTCGTTGATTGATAGTAGTGGGAGGATCATCCTTTGTCTTTAGAAGGTCGTAGCATAAGGGTCAATCTCATAGCATAATATCAACATTTAGTGTTGTTTGAAGAGATCATGAAACAAATATCAAGGGTCGAGTGGCTGAAGGATGTCGACAATAATACTAAATTTGTCAACATGATGGCGAACAGTGGTGGAGCTAGGTGGGGGCAAGGGTGGGCACCCTGAACTTTCAAAAAGTAAAAGAAAAATATATTTTTTCAAAAATATCCCTTTTAACTTAAACTTGCCCATCCTCAAAAACAAAACAAAAATTCTCGAACTCCTTTTAACATAAACCTTGCCCACCCTCCAACAAAATCCTGGCTCCGCCACTGATGGCGAATGCTCATTGGAAATGCAACTACTTAGCTCACCCTGAGATCAATGGTAATATTTTAGAGGATGAGGAGAGTATTAAGAAGGGAGTGGCGAATTATTATTCTGCGTTGTATTTCAAGCTAGTTTCTTTTAGGCCTTGTTTGGATGACCGACATTTTGATTATATCAGTTCTGAGGATAGAGAATGGGTGGAAATACCTTTTGAAGATGAAGGATTATAAACTATATTTTCAACGATGCCAAGTGACAAAGCTTCGGAGCCCGCCGATTTTTCTTTGGCTTTCTTTAAGTAGTGTTGGGAAGTAGTTGGAGTAAACTTTATGAAGGTGGTGGTGGAGTTTCAAGAGGACAGTTATCTAGATTATACTTTTGACAATACTTTTGTTGTTCTAATTCCTAAAAATCAAGGGGTTGAGGATATATCCTCAGGGTACAGACCTATTATTAACCTGGTAGGAAGTCTGTACAAGATCTTGGCAAAGATGCTTACTATTAGGATTTGTATGGCTTTGGCCTCTATGGTCTCACCAACCCAATGAGCTTTTGTGAGGGGTAGACAGATCTTAGATGGTGTTATGTTAGCAAATGAGTATATAGATTTCAGGTTTAAGGCGGGGGTTCCTGGGATTGTTTGCAAAATCGACATGGAGACAGCATATGATTATGTAAATTAGAGATTCCTAGACTATACTATTGGTAGAATGGGCTTTGGTGCGAAGTGGAGGAGGTGGATTTGGAGATGCATCTCTTTGGCTAATTTTTCCATCTTAGTTAATGGGTCCCCAGTTGGATACTTTAGAAGTTTGAGGGGGCTTAGACAAAGAGATCCACTATTGCCTTCCTTGTTTATTGTGGTGGAGGCATAGGGGAGTATGATTTCTAGAGCCATGAAAAAATAAGAGTTAACAGGTTTTGAGGTGGGTGCAAGGGTTCCAACGATATCTCATCTTCAGTTTGCGGATGATACACTTGTATTCCTTGAGACTCTTAGATGGCGTTTGGTAAAACTTTTTTTTCAGACCTTAAGTCTGATTCAGCTAAAATTAAGTGATTTTGGTGATTAAGTTGCGTTTGGTAACCGACTTAATTTCAGCACTTATCACCAAACTCGAGGAAAAAAAGTGAAAAGTAAAAAGTGACCCAACCACTTATTACAGTAAGTGAATGAATCTTTAAAAAAGATTCTTAGATTCTTTTTTAATACCAACAATGCCCTTTTTCAAAGCTTTCTCTTTTAAAAATTTACGAAAGTATCCTAATAAACATTTTAAAATACCCACAATGCCCTTGACTTAATTTTAAGACTTAACACCTTCACCAACAACCTAATTCAGACATAAGTCATTAAGCTATCAGATCTTAAGCACTTTATGCTTTTAGATCTGATAACTTAATTTACCAAACGCCACCTTAATTCTTAACTTAACTTTTTGAGAGGTCTCTTATGTTGCTTCAAAGCTATCTCGAGTTTACATGTTAATCTAGTAAAGAATAAGGTGGGGGGGAGAATATTGCTAGTTTGGCAAGAATTTTGGAATGTGGTATGGGTAGCTTACCTACTTCATATTTGGGACTTCCCTTAGGGGTGAGCTACAGATGTAAGGCTCTTTGAGATTCCATGGTCGAAAGATTTAGGAGTAGGTTGGCCACGTAGAAGACTAGATATCTCTTAAAAGGGGACAAATTGGTGTTAATTAAGCATACTCTCTCCAGTTTGCTCTTCTCCATCCCTATGTGTATTGCTAATATACTTAAGAAGGTCATGAGATTTCTTGTGGAATGATAAGAGTTGAGGTTGGTATGTTCTACCTGGTTAATTGGAAGAGTGTATTGTAGTAAGTCTCAATGAGGATTAAGAATCAAGAATATCTCAGCTATAAATAAAGCTTTGTTAGGTAAATGGTTGTGGAGGTTTAGGGAGAAGACTACTAGTCCGTGGAGGAAGGCGATTGCGAGTAAATATGGGATCTTGGCGTTTTTTTGGGATGTGAGAGTAGTTCATTCGACTTTTAAGTGCAGCCTTTGGAGGGGTATCGTGAAGATATCTATGAAATTTTTCGAATGGGTTCTATACAAGGCGGGGCTTGGGGATATGGTTAAATTCAGGGAGGATATGTGGTGTGGAAAAGTCCCTCTCTTGGAGAAGTTTCTCAGTCTTTTCCCTTTCAAAAAAGAAGAAATGCTCGATTCAAGATTGCTCTATTTGGGAAAGGGGAGATTTGGCTTGAGTTTTGGTTTCAGAAGAAGGTTTAATGATTGGAAGATTGAGTCTGTCTTCTTTATTGTCTTGACTACAAGATCGTCATCTCTAGTAGAGTTCGATAAGCGTCTTTGGAGATGGTCTAAAAATGATCGGTTCTTGGTTTGCTTCTTTTATAAGGCCCTAAGATAACTTTCCTTTTATGGACAACATCTTTGGATAAGATTTTGACTGCGGATCACTTAATAGCTAAAAGGATTATTATACAAAAGACTTTTGTTCAATGTGTAAACATTGTGGGAATCGGTCAACCATCTTCTTCTGCATTATGATTTGGCGAAAGCAGTTTACATAGCTTTCTTCACAGACTTTGAGATGGCTTGGGTGATGCCTTGTTCTCTGTTAAATCTTGTTTTCAGTTAGTATATGCTGATCTTTTCTGCTAGAGGGTTAGTGTTATAGCGCATGCAAAAACAATAGTCTTTTAAAGGGGAGGAAGAGGTGGTGAGCATCATTCTCAACATCAAGGGTCTTATGTTTTTGTGGTCTAAAAAGCCTTCCTTGAATATCGAGGTCTTTTCTTTCAATATTTTTGTTTTCCGTCGGTATCTCATTTGTTCTAGAGAAGGTGGTTAGTCTTTATTTCTTTTGTTAGTGGTTGTTTTTAGAGGCTTTGGCCTTTGCCAGTCATCTTGACGTATTTGGCTGCTTTTGCAATCTCTTTTGGCGCTTGTGCTTAATATATTCTACCCTCAGTCAAAAAAATAACCTCCAAGAAATCTCAAAAAGAGGGATCTTCTTGGATTTGGTGTAGCATTCAAACGGGTCCCTCATATCTCACTTCATTGTTGCTACCAAGTAGAGGATGGACACATGTAAACATATGGCAAGACCCTTGGATCCCAACTACCATCATGTAAAGAGGGGGAAATGTTGCCTGAGGGATCCCGTGTACAAGGAGTGGCAATTGTGCGATCCATCCCTAATAATCTGTTTTCTCCTCAAATCCGTGATCAGATTCACCGTGTACATCTCACAAACTCAATCACCCAGGAACAAGTTAGATGGACTGACCAAAAACGCACTATAAAATCAATACATGTTGCACTCAAATAACCAAAACCAATGTCAAACCAGGGAAAATTTGGCTAAAAAATCGTAACATAAAAATCTAGTCCCTCACCAAATCCAAATGTTTGAACAGAAATGTTTACAATATTGTGTACCAATGAGGGCAAAACTCAATTCTAGATTTCAAATGGACATCGTATGCCCCTTGTGCAAAGAGGAAAATGAAACATCTTCTGTTGGACTGCCCATTTACACAAGCTGTCTGGTTAGGATCCAATTTGTCAATTCGACTGCAAACCTTACAAGTCAGTTAGAAGAATGGATTAGGTGTTGGTTCATCGACCAATATGTTCTCCTTTCATTTGGAAAAACTACTGCCAAGCAGTTTGTGAACAAAAAAACTCACATACCCAAAATGGCCTATTCACCAAACTTAGCAGATTTCTTGTAGAGGAGCCAACCTCACAAAAGGTAAACCCACCTGCAAAGAAACAATGGACAAACCCCCTATTGACTGGTTTAAGATAAATGTTGATGCAACATTCAAAGCAACAGAAATACAATGTTGGCATATGCATCATCAGCACGTGTGGCCTTCCATCTCACAAAATCTGCCAGAAAAGTCGAAGGTTTAACCATGCTTGACGAATGAAGTGGGCAAGGGAGCTGCAGCTTGACTAAGTTATGAGGAGATTCAAAGAACATATCTGAATTTTTTATCAAAAGTACTCCTTCGATCAAGTAAACCAAAATAGGGGTTCGCTCAGAAATATAGCATAAACTGTCTTGTAGTACATCCAAACAGGACCTATATTACAAAAAAAAAAAAAAAAAAGACATTTGCACCACTCTTCCAAAAGAGTTATGGCCTTCACAAAGAACCATCTCATTGGCCCATCTAATGGCGCCATTAGTAATCCCAAAAGATGCTCCATAATGAGTTTTCCAGCAGAGAAATGCTTGCAAGAGGATGAAAGGACGGGAGCCATTCCTCCCTATGAGATCTAGACCAAATGTCAACCACTCAGATGTTCCTAACCATCCAACCTATTGATCTCTTTGAATGGTCAAATATTCTGAAATACGATCCATAGAAACAGCTAAGGATGGTTATGATCATTTTTTTTAATAAGTGATGGTTACGACCATACAATTAAGTTGATCAATATTGTATGTGCGATCTATCAGATTGTGAGACCCTTCCAAAATGACAGGAAGGATGGCAGCTCCTATCATCTTCTCTTTTGGTGAGTCAGTGTGAGGAGAGCCAACAACTTAGGATGGAGATTGATCAAAGTCTCGTTAACAAGACCAAATGGGCAAAATTTTGCAAACCACAACAATATCTTGTCAGACTGGTAGAACAATGATTGCAGTTCAAGACATCATGTATACATATGAAGATGTAATTTTGTGGCTATGGCCCAAGTAGTGTAGCATTAATGGTGCAGATCAGCGGGCCATCGAACCAGATTGCAGACGATGGTGTACATATACATACCTCTACTGTGGTTAAGTGTGTGTATCAGTGTATTATACGCACAGTATATTATCTCCTACTAAAGTTGGTAGTAGTAATAACAATAGTACGCTAGTAGTGGTGGCTGCACCTTGCCAAGAAGATCCAGGCCCAACCCACATTTTGTGGTCCTATAAAGCTACTCCCTGGATCATCTCCTGTCCAGAGTCAAGGGCTCACTCAGGCTACCAAATCCAGTATTCCGACCCTTTTTTGGTAAGTATGTAATACTTGGAAGTTCCTTACACTACAATCAGAAATATAAAACAAACTTCTTTTTTTCTGCTAGATTATTAGGATTTGGTGTCACTGAACTCATTTTTTCTTGTTCAATCCATGTATTGTTCTTGTATGGCTGCAAACACAAATTACCAACCAAAAGAACTACTACAACTTCAATGGTGGAAACAGCATTGGGTAAAAAAGGGGAAAAAGGAACCTGGCTTTCAGACAAGAGAAGGCAGGACTTGTGCACATTTGAGTGGGAAACCACTGACCCACAAGGCATTCATGCAATGGTTTGAACAGCTCTGTAGTAGCTCTCTTCAGCAGCCAATGTCCGTTTGACAAGCATGTGGTCAGGATGTGACAGCTTCAACTGGCTGCAAAAACATAATAATTAGTTTGACCTCCAAGCAAACTTGTCAAAGAGTCTTAACTGCTCAGCAACTGTGATGGCCAGAGACATGATTCAGTAGTCAATATTTCTTCATACCTGAATAGTGATACAGAAATACAGTATCCATCTAACAGATTGATACTTAGAGAAACAGTGTCCTAAGATAACAGTTGACCATTGTCACACAAAGAAATATGGCTAAAAAAAGTACCTAGTCATCTCAGACACTTGGACTAATATAAGTGATCAAGCATCATAGCGGTGGTACCAATTTCATCAGTTTATGTTACACTGGTCACTTGAAAATAGGATCCATACACCCACGATAAACAACTGTTTACACTTGGGAAGCAAATATCTTATGAGGTGTTCACATTTCTTTTGCAAAAGACAGATAATTCCTGCTAATTTTTAATGTTTATAAACTTGCAAGTTTTTATATTTACAGCTCTCTCATTTACTTCCAAGAGATTTTCAAAAAAAAAAATATATATATATATATATATATATATATAAAATATTCGGTGAACTGCCAGCAGCAAGAAATTCCCGAGAACTTGAACTGATTATGTTTACCACAAGTTCCACAAACAATTTCAGCTAAGTGAAGGAGATAGAAGCCACACATCATAGAGAAGATAAAACTCTCGATAGCTTACCTGATGTAACGAGATGACAGTTTACCAAGGTGAAGACTGCATACGATCAGATTAGCCAGAGTTTTGGCATCCTTCGCATCCTGGACCAGCCACAACATCAGCTCTCTTTAGTTTTACACATCAAATATAAAAGCATCATCTGCTGTTCCAACATCAACACTTAAGAGAACCACGTATCAGGCAGTGTCAAGAATGTCAACAGAAGCAAAATTAATGGAAGTATAAAGCTTGCCTTGTTAAGTGCTTCAAGCAACAGCGATTCAGCTTCATCAAAGCGTCCCATGTGCATGCAGCAGATAGCTTTCCCATTCAGGATCAGCCCTGTCATCTGATACTTCTCAGAGAAATCTTGGAAGATGAGATATGCTTCCTGTATCTTGGAACCACCCTGATATCACAGAGAAATATATGGTTAAAGCGGTAAGAGTTTCTCGTTTTTAAATATATCATAGGGAAAAACTGGCTTGTCATGAATGTTAAAGCCTTGCTATACTACTGGGCTTCTGCTATCCCCGACCTCAAGAGGTTCAGATTCGAGGACTTTGTTTTTAGGTGGGATCGGTTGATATCCTAATTGTGGTCCTGTTTTCTGGTTGCGGTGTTCTTGTTGTGTCCACCTTGGGGTTTTTTTGTGGGTCATGTTGTACAGTTTTTAGGGCCTTCTCAGCCCTCCTTATATCTTTTACCTATCAAAAAAAAAAACTGGCTTTACCATTGCCAAGTTTAGCCATGCATTTGCAAGTTGGGTTAGTGTGTGGTCCTCATCAATCTGTTGCATGATCTTTAGTTGCTTCTCTGCGTAATCCGACCTGTGCATCTTGAGGTATACCTGAACATTTAGTGCATGCCTGCAAAGGCAGAAACATCTTGTGTTAGACTTGAGAGATTGAAGAACTTGCAACAATCTGTACAGGAAACTTATTCTCGATTTCAATCATTGGAGGTCTTGCCCAGGTGCATAACAATGAGAGCTAATGTATTAGAAATTAAGTACATCGCATCATGCCAAATTCATCAATGTTAAAAAAAAAAATTACATAAACATTGACATCATTGCCATTTGAACAGATGCCAAAGACTAAGTTATGTAAGTGATAACTTTAAGCAACCCACTACCCATGGTAATTGGAATACATTTAGCTATCAACATGGTAACCCCATGAAGTAAATTGGCTAGGCAAGATCAGTGCTATAAAAGTCCAATAGAATTACGTCCTGATTCCAATATACCCTATAATTTGATTCATTGATAAAGGAAAAGAACGTGGCATTCAGGAAATCTTGGTGAAGAACCCAATGGAAAATTTTTAAACTTACTTTTTATATTAATTGGTTATCCTATAATAATCAGTCTTAACAAGTGGTTTGACCTATAACATCCATGGGGTAGTCTAGATGAAGTGTAGAGACAGAATTCTAGAAGAGACCCAAGTCTCACATGAATCGCAAAAATTTCCCCTATCATCTGTAATGGAGAATGGTCTCCTCCAGCTGCTACAACTGTGGAATTAGAGAAAGTACAGTCGGCCAAATCTGAAATTGACCTTTCTCCTTTCCATTTAAAGCAAGGTTTTAAATTTCGACGAAAGACTCGACGTTTTGGGCCGAAATTTCGGTTCAGGCTTGACAGAAATTGAAATCCCCAAAATTTTGGCCCTCTCTTTAATCGTTCAATATCAAAAGAGAACTTCTCTATTAAGACCTTCTTTCTATCATTAATGGCAAAAATTAAGATTCATTTATCTTATGAGAGATTATATAGAGCAAAAGAGATAAGAATTTGTTTATATAAACAAAGGATATTAATTTTATCATGTATAATTTTCCATGATTTCATTGAAATTTCGAAATTTAACCCAAAATTTCAGTTTCAACCTGGACCAAAACTTAGATCGAAATTGAAATCCTTGATTTAAATACGAAGTTCTATGTACTGCATCTTCATCAGGTAAATACAGTCTATCCACTACTGTAAATGCAATTAGAACTCAACATACTTCTGTCCCGTGGCACTCTATAATTTGGTTCAAACAAGCTATCCCAAGATATAGCTTTATTTCTAGGTTACCTGTGAATGGGAGCTGCAAACTCGAGATAAATTACTTGCACATAAAGAGAATGAAATTCTTTTGCACAAACTCGATATGGCTCTTCTGTTGGTGCTGCAAAGAGAATGAAATTCTTTTGAGAGTCACTTCTCTAAATCTGTTTGGAAGCATATCCTTGAAGTGTAGGTATGATCAAAGCATCAACAATGATCCTCAAGAGGTGGAGTGGATTCTCAATAAGTGGGATTTAACGCCTTTGTCTGCCACATCTGGACTAAAGATAATTTGCTGGGTCTTCCAAAAAAAAATTTCGTCCCAATCATGAAGTGCTTGATAGAGTAATTGAAGATGCAAGATTGAAATTCCCCAAGAATGCATCTAAAGTTGGAGACTTGCCTGGGATTCCTCCAATTGGTATTTTTTGGCTGCTTAATACTGATGGATTTGTTACCACCTTACAGGCAACATCGGAAGGTATGGGGGGGGGGAGTGTGCCACAAAGGTTTGATGGATCCCTTCTTTTTTGCACTTGCAGGTGGGGGCAGTCAAGATATCAGGTCCCCTGTGATGCCCGGATACTTGTACATGGCCATCATATCCGTGTTGACACCGGATACTCCACCGACACGTATCCTTCATAAAAAATTGAAAAAAATTGAAAAATTGAAAATTTTGAACTACAAAATAGGATACTCTTATCCATATCAATGTCCCTGATTTTGGAAAATGTCGAGTCGTATCCCCGCTTCCCGTATCCGTGTCCGTGTCCGTATCTGTCAGGCAATAGAAAAGGAATTGTGGTATTCTCTTGAACATAATGTTAAAAATGTATAGGTAGCTATGGATTCCACCTTAGCAGTTAGCCATATGAATGGTTCCTCAGAAGGACCTTGAAACCATTCCCCAAGCTTCTCTTCTTTTTGAGTAATTTTTTTTATAAGTAAATATGTATTAAAAAGGGGAAAACCCCACGAAAACAAAATACAAATGCTCAGAAACCTCCTTTATTAAGGAGGCAAAGGAGCGCTAAACAAACCTTCCCATCTAAAAACAAGTCTCAAAGAAGCATCCTCTAAACTCATGGGAAATGGATAACCAAAGGAAAATGAGATCTTTGACTCTCAAAATCAGTTGGGGAACAGATTCTTTGTGGTCTTCAAAAATCCTGGAGTTTCTTTCCTTCCAGATGGCCCAAAGAATGACAAAGAGAAGAACACGCCAAAGAGATTTCCCTTTGCCTACAAAGAAAGATATCTGACAATCGTCCTTGGAAAAAATCGCTCACATGCTCGGGGACCACGAAGGAGATGCCAAACAAACTGAAGAAAACCTGCCACACCTCGTAGGTATGTCTGTGGTGGGTGAAGACATGATCCACAGACTCAGTGTTGGACTTATACAAAACACGTCTATTCAAGAGCATCATCTATTAGTAGAGGGTGTCCCACGCACGTGGTGTTGGCTCGATGATCCATTGGTATACATAGTTGCTTCACCTTTCCCCAACATGTCGATCTTTTGGGGTAAATGGTTGTTCAACATGGTATCAGAGCCTTAAGGCCAGGGAGGTTGTAGGTTCAAGTCTTCAGTGGAGTGTATTCCCGTTGAGGGGCGTGTTAGCGGATGGTGTGTTCCCGCTGAGGGGGCATGTTAGTGGAGGGTGTGTTCCCGCGCACGCGGTGTTGGCCCAACGACCCGTTGGTATACATAGTTGTTTCGCCTTTCCCTAACAAGTCAATCTTTTAGGGTAAATGGTTGTTCAACATCATCCCCCTACTATTCAGGTGGTCCATTGTCAGCATCTTATCCAAGATGGCAGTCCAAACGAAGAATTTCACTCTTGACGGGATCGGGGCCTCCCAAACATAAGAAGCAGGGAAGATTTCTAGGCCCACCGAGAAGCAGTGCAAAAAAGGGATCTAATTGAAAAGAGCCATTGGGTTGCCATCTCCACTCCCTACTATCTGAGTCTGTTGATGATGAGGGGGTGTCCCCTACCCGATCCAAAAGAGAAGCCAAACTATCCATCTCCCAATCATTCATGTTTCTTTTGAAGCCGAAGTTTCATGAAGCAAAGCCTTCTCCCCTGACAATACAATCCTACACCAAAGCTCCTTGGCGATCCAATCAAGAGTACAAGTTGGAAAAGGAGACGTAGAGAGGATCATCCCCACACCAGGTATCCTCCCAAAAATGAATCTTGTCTCCCCTTCCCACCTTCAAGTGAAGACCCTTATCAAATTTCTCATTGGTGTTGACAATGCTGCGCCACATGCTAACCCCATAAGAGGAGAGAACAGGGGGACTGCTCCAACCATCTTGACTAACCCCAAATTTGCCACCAATGACATTTCGCCACAAAGATTGGTCCTCTTCTCCAAATCTCTACAGCCACTTCCCAAGAAGCACCGTATTCCTATCTTGAAGGTGCCTGAAGCCCAGACCTCTTGATTCTTTTGGCATACAAATGCTCTCCCACTTGACAAGATGGAACTTGTGATCCTCCCCTTTCCCTTTCCATAGAAACTCCCATGAGCTTTTCCAAGCTTAGTGCAACACTAGTTGGGAAAAAGGGAGATAAAATGGATAGGGATACTAGAAAGGGTATTCTTGATAAGAGTAATTCTCCCTCCCTTTGACAGCTACCTCTTCTTCCACCAAGCAAGTCTTCGCCTATATATCTCCACCACAGGATCCCAAATAGATTTATCCTTGTACCTAGACCCAAAGGTAGCCCAAGATATGTAGAAGCCTCCCAACCTTGCAACCCAAGCTAGTCGCCAACTCTCTCAAGGCGGGGATATCACCCACGCCTAGGACCTCGCTCTTAGAGAGTTAATCCGAAGCCCCGAGACAGCCCCAAAACACCTCAAGATGCATATGAGGTACCTGAGTTGACTGTGAGAAGAGTCCAGAAAGAACATCATGTCGTCTGCAAATTGAAGATGGGATATCAAGGGACCATTGATTCCAGCCTGAAACCCTTCCACATAGCCTCCTTCAATAACTCGACAGGTCATTCTATCAAGAGCTTCAACCACCACCTCAAACAGAAAAGGGGAGAGAGGATCACCTTGCCTTAGTCCCCTCAAACTAGTGAAGAAGCCTGCAGGAGATCCATTCCCTAGAATGGAGAAAGTGGGAGTAGAAATGCAAGTCTTGATCTAAACCCTCCATTTTTCACCAAATCCCATTCTCCATAGCATGTGGTCTAAACGTCCCGGTTCACATGGTCAAAAGCTTTCTCCATGTCGATCTTGCATAGGACCCCACCTTTTCTATCTCTGATTCTGGGTCAATGCAATCATTGGCTATCAGGACCCCGTTTTGAAGTTGTCGGCCCTTCACAAAAGCACCTTGGAATGGGGAAATAATCATGGTTCAAAGTAACGGTGTCGTTTCGGTATCGCGATACCAAAACGTATCGAAAGTATCGTTCGGTTTCAGACGAAACTAAACGAAACGAAACGAACGAAATGTTTCGGTTTCGGACGAAACTTTGAACCATGGAAATAATTGAACCCAAGACTTCTTTCATTCTCGAGGCTAGCACTTTCTTTATAACCTTGTAGGAACTGCCAACAAGGCTATTAGGTCGGAAGTCTCTTAAAAATTCAGCCCCTTCGTAGGAATGAGAGTGACAAAAGTACTATTGGAACATCTATCGAGAAACCCTTCCGCCTCGATCTCCTTAACCATACTCATGAAATATTTCCTCACAATGTACTTCTTAAAGAAGGCAATCGTAAATCCGTCGACCAAAAAATAAGGATAAAATAATGGAGAAAAGAACCAGATATTGAGATAGAGGAGAGAAAGAGTGGAGAATACCTTTGGCTTCGCACCAAATTAGTTTGGCTTTACACCAAGATAGACTGGCTTCACACTAGGTTTTCCATTCACAGGAGATTTCTCAAAAGAGTTTTTCTATTTCTTGTATCCTCCTAAGAGAATTACATAAAGATGACTTAAATACAAACTCAAATAACCATAACCTAATCTTAGCCATCCAAATAGACCAATAGGATCCAATGGTGTAAAAAACATACAAGTTAAACAAACTAAGCGAAATTACAACAAGCCCCAAAATAAAAACTAACACTAGAAAGCAAATAAAAACTCTTTTCATTGATCCAGTGTAGCTGCGGAGTATCACGTAGAATGCTCCCGCATCAAACCCTTCTGGTTGAAAAGAATTCGACCTCAAATTCAAATGTAGACAACAAAAAAGTTGATCTGGACCTTTAGATAGGTAGGAATCACTCCATTGGCTTCACACCAAACCCCTATCACAAGAGCAGTATTACCAGGTCTTCAATCAATCACGATCTTGGAAATACTTGGAGTAGTTGTTGATCTTCGACAGAAAAATCACTTTCCCTTGCAAGGCATCTCACTAACTTTTTTTAAAATCACTCCAAAAGAAAAAAAATGAATTTCTTCATACTCTTCCAAATATATTTGGGCTTGCACCTCTTCTTTTTTAGCTAGATCATCATATTGTAAAAGCATTTCTTTTAGGAACCATCTTCATTGCTCTTATCTCATATAACTTTTTTTTCATCTTCTTCTTGTGGTACCCATAACAATACCCGTGAATAGTACTATGAATAATCCCGTGAACAATAACGTGATCAGATAAAAATAAAAGATAGAAGAGAAGATCAAGAGAGAAGAGATAGTAGGATTTTCGGTTCTGATACCAAGTTTGATGCAAGACGGGAGACCGTTCTGCGATGGGATAGGTTTAGGGTTTTGGATAGGGACGGCTAGGGTTTCTAGGTCAAAAAATTGACCAAAAACAAAGATAAAATAATGGAGAAAAGAACTAGAGAGTAGAGATTGAGATAGAGAGAAAGAGAGGAGAATACCTTTGGCTTCGCACCAAATTAGCTTGGCTTCACACCAGGTTTTCTATTCACAAGAGATTTCTCAAAAGAGTTTTTTATTTCTTGTATCCTCCTGAGAGAATTACATAAAGATGGCTTAAATACTAACTCAAATAACGCTAATCTAATCTTAGCCATCCAAATAAAGTAATAAGATCCAATGGTCTAAAAAATTACAACTTTAACCAACTAAGCAAAATTACAATGAGCCCCATAACTTTGGTTATTTTCTTAAACACCCGAAATACTAAAAAAATAAAAACTAACGCTAGAAAGCAAATAAAAACTCTCTTCTCTAATTCGGTGTAGCTGTGGACTATCACGTAGAATGCTCCTACATCAGTAAGTCTAAGCAAGCTCCTCCAGGTCTAGGCCAAACCATCTCTTACTCTTATTGATATAGGTACAGGTGTTAGTCTGACACGGATACATTGTTTCAGATTCGATGGACCCTAAAAATTAGGATTTGTGGACTCAACAATTTATTTAACAAATGTAAAGAGTAGTTATTTTATTTAATAATGAGGATAATAATGAATTATATGATTGGATATATTTTATGACATGTATATTGTATGACACACACACACACACACACAAAATAATGGTGTTTTATATAAAATTACCGACTTGGGAAATTCTTTATGTAATAAATTCGGATATTTTGCATAACATATATATATCATATACTCTCATATAGAAGCCTAAACCATCCATATTATCTCATGTGTCATAATTTAAGATTGGGACTTGGATCAACGCAACAAAGTAGTAACTCGCCTCTACAATCCCATAGGGGAGAGCATTGCCTACAGATCTTTACAACTAGTCATGAATAAATGCATTCAATATTTCAACACTTTCAAATAAAATATACATAGAAACCATTCTGAACCACTAGCTAAGATTCTGATATCAAGAAAATATTTGAGTACAACAATTTATTAATTCAGATGTTATGAATAACCAAACATATATGGAAAGAGCTAGGAATAAAGAAACTACTGGGACTACCATACTATCACTGATTAACTCGTTTTTAATCAGTACAAAAAACAGTAAAATTATTTGCACCCAACAGTTACTTAGATGGTTTAATTCATCTGCATTCTAATGGATAGAAGCTCAGTAAAGTGACCCATCCATTCAACTCATGAAGCTCATACAGGTCAAGTAACTCTAGGACCACCACTGGACCAAGACGAGGTTACTCTTGCACATGCATGTGAAATTTCCCTAGTAACACAGCACAGAAACCAATGGTTGTTTGAGGGAATAGAAGACTAACTGAAGAAATAGAAAATAGAGTGAACAGATATCAAGATTTCGCTTAATCTTTAAATTATGTTAAAAAGTGGAAAACCAAAGGTGAAAAAATAGAAAAAATAGAGACTTGACAGTGAGCGTGACCGTAGATATGATGTCCTAATGCTCATGTATAAGACATGCTGAAATCTTTCAGTAATATATTCAAAAGTAGTTTGACAGGATTACATTTTTATGAACACTAGTAAATCATTGTCGTCTGGCTGGGAGGAGAACATGCTGCTTATGAAGTTGAACAATTTATCAAATAAAACTCGAAAGTGCCCATTCTATAATATCGGGTCCATAAATATTCTTATAGGAACATTAAAAAAAAATCTAATTTTATGTATTCTATGGAGCGTTATCTACAGAAAAAAGAAAAAATGAATATTGTTAGTAACCATAGTCCTAAATTTTAACAAGTATCCATTGATCTTTTAACACCAAGAATAAGCTGCAGATCATAACGATGCTCGAACATAACATTTATGCATAAATTTTTTTAGGAGAATCTCAACATCCACTCCTTAGCTGAAAAGATACGTGACCATGCAAGATGAAGAAATGGAACAGAATAATAACACTAACAGCTCAATAGTCCCTCCAGCGTTGGTATGTTTCAGAGCCTCATTGTAGTCCTGCTCATGCATGTATATGATCCCTGCAATCAACCGTAGAAAATGATTGTTTCCAATGGCTGCATCACTTAACCACTCTTGGAGACTCGAAATCGTTGTTTCCTGTACAATTCAAAACCAACATTCTTTAAGCATGGAATTCTATTCAAAAGATATCCAACCAACTAATCAAACTTCAAACGAATCAATTCAATGCAGCTATCTCCAATTATCACAATATGAACAAAAAACTAGAGTACATTAATTAAGCTTGATTCAAAAAATTATATTTGATATAAGAAGAACGCCAGCAAATTCAGATCTTTTATCAAAGATCGAGAAATTCTTAAGATTAGTCAAAACTTATTAAAGTTCACAGATCTTAAAAATGATATGGATCAAACGAGAAACAGACCTTGTTTTCGGGACCAGAGAGATACAAGGCGAGCAATTTGACTGCCTGGAGAGGTGTAGGTGCCGACGAATCGATCTCATTGATCACGAGCTGCAAACATAAATTAAAACATGAAAAAAAAATGAGAAAAGGAAAACGATTTGAAATTCCAGGATTACGGTTTAAGAGGACCTGATAGCTTCCGAGGGCAATGTAAGATCTGTAAACGAGACAATCTCTCTCGACAGAATCTTCTTGGGAGAGATTTAGAACGTCGCTGTCGTTAATGGCGGCCTGATAAGCTCCCAAGTAGAAGTTGTTGCGAAGGCCGAAAAGATGGTCCGGAGACGCCATGGCTTTGCTTTGCTTGTCTGTTCTGAACTGTTCTGTGGATCCGAGAGAGCGAGAGAGAGTAAAATGAGGGTTTGATTTGGAAGTTTCGTATAAGGGCCTGTTTGAAACGTGGGCGTTGGGAAAATTGCAAATTCGCGCGAATTGGAATTTTTGTCGGCGCTCGGAAGCGCCAAGCCCCGCCGACCCTGTCTAACCGTCGTTTAACTCACGTTTAAACATTAGAGGCCCGTACAGACCCTGAACCAGACCCGAACAGACTCGGAACAGACCCGGAACCAAAATCTATAATAGGTTCCGGTTTTTGGCACACTAGTACCCGGACTGAACTGGAACCAAAACCGATGCGACCTGGAACCGACGTATGTAGTAGTGGTAAATATGTCAAATTTTTTTCTAAACTTTAGTATGAAAACCAGTTTAATTATTATTTTTGACATTATTCATATTACGTTTGGGTACACAACAGTGTACCCGACCTGGAAAATCGCTATTTCTCGATTCTGGTTCTGCATCCACTTGCTTTGGTACTGGAATCATCATATATAATGAGTTCCGATTCTGGGTATATTTGCACTGACACAGACTCATTGACACACTTAGTTAACAGGGTGAGAAGTAGTAAAGGTAATGTTTGTGGAAACGGAAAGGAAAATGGATTTGATAGAAGGGAAGTGCGAGGAGAAACAAATGAGCTCTCTAATTTCTTTGTCTATTTTATAAAACTAATAAAAAATAGAAGGCCTAAATGCTTGCTTCTTTTTTTTTTTTTTCCTCCTTGTAAGTTCTCCAAATTTTTTAAAACAACCACATGTTGTCAAAGAAAGCTACAATAAGCATACTTGGGAGATATAAAGCGCAAACAAATAAATTTGGAGTTCCTTTGGTACTTTCAGTTTTCCACCGATAAAGCAATAAATAACTATGGAGTTTCCTTATATAATATTTCCCACACAATTCTATTAAGGGAAATTCTATTTGCACCCCAGAATTTCCAAAAGCACCTTGAATCAAAAATTTAAAAAAAAAAAAAAACTCTCTCTCTCTCTCTCTCTCTCTCTCTCTCTCTCCACCATTCTGTCTGATCTCAGCCATTCTCTCTCCCTCTCCACCTGTCTCTCTACTTCTCTCTCCAACTCTCTCTCCCTCCACCATTCTCTCCTTCTCCACCTGTCTCTCTACTTCTCTCTCCAACTCTCTCTCTCTCTCACCTCTCTCTCCCTCCACCATTCTGTCTGATCTCCACCACTCTCTCTCCCTCTCCACCTGTCTCTCTACTTCTCTCTCCAACTCTCTCTCCCTCCACCATTCTCTCCTTCTCCACCTGTCTCTCTACTTCTCTCTCCAACTCTCTCTCTCTCTCTCACCTCTCTCTCCATCCACCATTCTGTCTGATCTCCACCACTCTCTCTCCCTCTCCACCTGTCTCTCTACTTCTCTCTCTCTCTCTCTCTCTAAATTGGCCCCACGGTAGTTAGTCGGGGCCGTCTAACCCCAAGCTTTCCCCTCCAAAAAATAATAATAAAAACAACATGATAATAATAATAATTTTATTGCGCATTTTTTTAGAAAATCAAGAAATAAAATAATCCATCGCATTCTTTTGCAATGCACTACCAATCAATCAGCTAAACTTCGTTTGCATCTATTTACAGGACATGAACCAAATAGTTGTAAGTGATAACAATGCATGTCACTACATTTGCACTAGTGTAAAATGCACCCAAGTGTAGCGAACCAAGCAGGGCCTAAACCTTGGATCAAAGTACCCACAATTCTTGAAAGATTGGCAATGTGCAATGTTTAGTCTATTGCTCCCAAATTGATCCTCACTGTCAGTAATGACCATAGTAAATTCTTGAATTATTTGCAAATTATATGCAAACCGTAGGAATTATCCAAAAAAAAAAAAACGAACCAAATAAGAACATATTCAAAGGTTTGGAAAAATCCGTGCATTTTTTAACATGATCGAATTATTCTCAAATAATTGACAGACTTTTCCGTATTATTCCCGCATTTTTTTGAACATGACATTTCATTTTATAAGACAGAAAATTGTAACAATTTTCCTTCGTTGTTTCTTTTATTTTTTACATTATTTTTACTGAGTTTTTGAACGCATTTTTAAATGACAAACCCGAATTGTACTCGAACATTTCCCACACTCTGAATGGTAATGACATTAAAACCACCAACTACAACCCAACATCAGTTATAGAGATTTAAATTTTATCCTCACTCATACTTGTAGAAGTTCTAAATTTAACAAGGAATGGAAGTCTTTACAAGGCCTGATATGTACAAATTTAAGAAAATTAAGCAGCTGCTTCAATGTGATCTCGTCATAATAAACTGGCCAATTTTCATCAGGAAACAGACAACTGAGTTTTAAAAGATCTCATCATCATCTTCTTTGTCCAGGATGAGATCATGGGGTGAGTGAATATTCTAAAAACTTGGAGCGCCTATTTCTTTTTGGCCGGTAAGAAGTAATGAGCAATACTGGAACCTCGTTTAGTTGTGTTAGCACGCTTAAGAGGTCGAAGCCAGCCTCGGACTTCTTTCTGAAATTCCGGGGGCAGCTCATCAATCACAGAGGGATCGATCTCCTCGACATTGAAATTCCATGTTTCCCTTCTTTGTCCATCTTGATCCAAACTCGGCCCGGCACTCTCGATCCTAGTCTCTTCTTGTAGAGACTCTTCTCTTGGTCCAACTTGATTCAATCCCAAACTTTCACTTCCTGAATGAACATCCATCATTAATCAACTCTGGAACGGAAATTTAATCATAATAAAAAAAATATTCATCAGAGATGTGAGCCGGCCTGTATGACAGGAATATACCTGAGGGTGACGATGGTGCAGTGTCTTGGACAATCCCATCGCATGCCTGTTGTGAGGAAGAGCAAGATGGATTGCAGCTGTGTAAGACCCTCGAGATTGAACATGTTCCCTACCACAAACAAAGATTGTCTTAATAGCATGATTCAAGAGTTTACTACCATTGAATTCGAGATAGCAGAAGAAAATAAGAAAACCATTGAGCATTACTTTTCATGATTAACCATTGATCACTATTTGACCAAAGCATCTATAGTCATGTTTAATATTGAAAATAGTTTGGAGTATATATGGATTTTTTACTTTGATTTAATACTCCATGTGACGGGAAGTTAGGGGGGTGAGTAACCCTGAAAAGGAACTAACAAACATGAAGAAGATAAAAATTAAAAAAGGAAACAAGAGAAGGGAATGGAAGTACAGTTTATCACACTTTTTTCTTTTCTGGTGGGAAACTTTTGTTGAGTACCGCAACCTCAAGCTTGCGCAAACATCTTCACTTAATAACGCTTCTTGTAATTGTTCAGATAAATGCATAGAAGAAAAGAGCTTGGTATTAAAATTAGCTGAAGTTTTGGCAAATTCCGTTGAATTTTTTCGATTTATGACCTGCCAAAGTCAAGTTTACTTGTAATATTTTGGCGAATTTTACTATCCAGGACCGAAACTTCAAAATTAGTGTTACGAATTTAAAACACATTTATCCCCATTTTCCCCACATTTTTTTGCTTTTCGGAGGTTTTTAGGTAAAATACGATCTCTCTATTAAGAGTTTTCGAGTCAAAACAATTTTTAGGTTGAGATCAAGATCAAATGCTTATTGGATTGCATATTATTTAGTTGTTCATTAGTAAGAACTATTTTTCTCTATAATTTCATGTTTCCTTCATACATTTATGCTACACTAGTATTATAAATATGTAATGCATCATATCTCCAAACTTCTCTATGTTGGCAAATCTTTACAAAATTCTCCATGTTGAATTGAATTCTTTGAATTAATTCTGAATTTTAAATGTGCAAAGTTTAGGCAAAGTCAAAGTTTAGTAACTTAGAAAAGAGGAATAGACAGAAAACAGAGAGCGGAGAGCGGAGAAAAAATAAGAGATAATAGCGTGAGCAACACCATATTGGTTGTTGTCAAAGTAATACACAAAAGAAAAAACCAGAGAATGAAAAATGAGTCACTTTTCAACCTTGTGATTCCCTGTTTCCCTTTTCTGTTCATCTTGACCCAAACTAGGCCTCACACAGTGGATCCCAGTCTCTTCCCATGGGGGTCCCTTCTGTGGTTCCGCTTCATACAGTCCCAAACAGTTTTCACTCCCTGAATGAGAACCCACCTTTAATCGAAGTCTGGAAGGGATATTGAAGAAAGAAAGGAGAACTAACAGTGATGTGAGACCAGCAAATATGACATGAAAAATACCTGAGGGCAACAATGGTACAGTGTCTTGGATGATCCCATTGCATGCTTGCTCTGACGAAGTGCAAGAAGGATCTTGGCTGTGAAAGAATCTCAATATCGAACATGTTCCCTACCACAAGCATTTTCCGACCACACAATAAGACAGCGTGCCATAAAAATATGATTCAACTTCACTACCACAGGACTTAAGAAAACCGAAGAAGATAGCAGAACCACTGAGCAATATTATGATTGAAACAACTGAAACTTTATTATTTAATTTTGAAAAACTGTTTTGGTAGATATAGATGTCAGTTTAGTACTTGTAATGTCCAAGGAGGAATTATATAATCTCCAAGAAGTCAAAGAAAAACGAAAAAATGATAATTGCTTCTAAATTTACTATTGCTCACTTCTCATTCACATATCACCAAATGACTTCTTTCTGACATGAGAAGAGATGTTTATTTTTCTCCGTTACTTCTAGATTCTTCTCACAATGCAAACTCATCGAAACTGGAAAACCACTTGTAATGAAATAATTGCAGAGGCAAGGAGAAAGAAGGAAAAAAAAAATAGAGAAATGTGAAGAAAGAACAGGGCAAGGAGACAATACGAGAATCCTCATAGTAACACAACAGCAATAAATCAGTAATCAAGAAGTGAGTCAGTTTCAAATCAACCTTGTAATTCCATTTTTCCATTCTCTGTTCATCTTTATCCAAACTAGACCTGTCGCAGTTGATCCCAGTCTCTTCCCGTGTGGACCCCATCCGTGGGTCAGTTTGATTCAGTCCTGAACAGCACTCACTTCCTGAATAAACAGTCATTCATAATTTTAACTCTTTGAGGATGCCCAATTTAAAAGAATGAAAGAAAACGAGCTGCCAGTGATGAAGAACCAGCCCGTATGACTGGAAAATACCTGACGATGACAATGGTACAGTGTCTTGGATGATCCCATTGCATACCTGCTTTGATGAAGAGCAAGAAGGATTGCGGCCATGAAAGAATCTCAAGATTGAACATGTTCCCTACCACAAACATTTGCCAACCACATGCTAAGATGCAATTTTCATAAAAATATGATCCAAAACTTTTTGGATTAAAGCAAGCAGAGGAAGAGAGAAAAATCATTGAACACTACAGAGAAATCATTGAGTACTATTTGACCAAAACAATGAAATTCATCGTTTGATGTCGAAAGTAGTTTTGGTCGATATTGCTTTTAGTTGGTTTAGTACACATGATGTTCAATGGGAACTATGTACTCCCAAAAAGCTAAAAAAACTTAAATGGTTAGTAGTTGTGTAACCTTAAGAAATTATGCTGCAAGAAAAACCTCACTTCCTTGATGTAGTGAACATCTCACTAACTGGTATGAGAATCAATCCTCACAATGAGAAATCACTCATGCAAAAAACAATCAACCTTCTCTAAGAAAAACTCAAACACGGTTCCCGAAGTTCTAAAAATTAACTTTAATCAAATATACGTTCTCCCAAATCAATGAACCTCCGAGTTCCTACACATCTCATCCTCGATTCCAATTTATTATAGCCATCCAAATAAATCCCAAAAGATCTAACTTATGGAAAAAGAATCTAAATCTCAGCCATATATTTATAATAATCTACATCTAAGGCCATCACAGCACTTTATAGAAGTAATTATTGATCGTCAAACAAGATTTGTAATGGCCACGACAACTCTTTAATTGGATAGTCGAGTAGAAAGTTATAGACTTTGAAAGATGATTATGTCATGGTCCCTGTGGGATTTGAAGTTTGGGACCTCTTTTCCCAGCATTTTCCTATCCAAGACTCGGGCATTTTTGGCTGTTGATTTTTAGCGTTTTCCTATCCAAGACTCTGGCTGTGTCTCGATTGCAAGACTTCATCAACAGGGAAACATGAACAAGAAAGAAATAAAAAGGAAAGAGCCATTGTACTGAATGACTTCTTCCTCTGAAAGCAAGTATGAGAGGCTATCTTTCTTTTGTCTCCTTTACTTTGGGATTGCACTCTCAATGCACAGACATCATGTCTGGATAAACCTCGTAATAGTCGGAATAGTTGTTGAAGAGAGAAGAAGTGACAGAGAGAACGGGAAGAGAGATTAGGATACCAAAATGAATGTGATATTATATATAAGAGAAGAAGAAGAAGAAGAAGAATAACAATAATAATAACAATAACAATAACAATAACAATAATAATAATAATAATTTTACAAGGAAGTAATGCATGCTGTAGGAAGATATAAGACGGTAAAGGGTATCAAGGTATTGGGGGTATTTTTATCATCCTTATTGTCCCAAACTATTACAGGCAGTTGCAATTGTACATCTCAGTATAAATACTATCTTTATGGTAAAGATGATTACTCTCTCTCTCTATCCCTTTCTTTTGTTGTTAGGGTGTACCCTTTATGTGATAAGGGACCTCGTACATATATAATAAAGCGTAGGGAGTCATGTGAGACACACATGCTCTCCTTTTCCTCTCTTCTCTCTCCTCCTCTCTTGTAAACCCTAGAATCACTTTCAACTTGGTATCAGAGCTTGGTGACGAAGGAGATCTAATCAGAGATCACATCCAGGTGTGCTGACGTCATCAAGCCATACGAAAGACGTCAACACCCACCTGGACACGTATCCAGAGGTCGACCGAGAGGTGTACAACCTGCTAGAGGATGATTTTACGTATTTTTTGGGATGGGATCTTGATGGTTTTTTGGCCAATATTCAGTTCATAAAGTAAAAAATTACTTTTCTAGTTTCATCTTGTTTCCGATTTCTGTGGGGTTTCTTGGTGAGATTTGTCACATGTTTTTGATCAACTACATAATGATGAATCAAAAGAAACAAATCCCATCGCATTTGGATCTCGTTTGAAGTTTCGAGAGTGTAATCTCTCGCAAAAAGTTACTGCCTGGCCCTATTTTCTCCATTATTGGGCTTCTTCTCAAGGCTTGGAAACCCTATCCAATATGTCCTTCATGGTATTTGAGGTTCCAAGGTTTGACTACTACCCCTTGTGGAGTACTCCGTGCTGTTTTGGTTGATTCCGGCAATGGAAAACTCACCCAATCATGCCGTCAAGCTTGTTTTTTTGGTTCTTTATGGGCTACTCTTTGGTTATAAACCTTGCGTGTGATCTTTTGAGTTAATTTGAGGCTTGTGTGTGTACACGGTTTCCTTCAATCTATTGTTTGGTTTCATTTGTGAGTCGCTATGTCTACTAGAGAGGTTCCAACCGGGTCCACGGTGAGTACAAAAGTGAGCTTCAACAGTGTCGAAGGAAGGGTCGGTAGTAACTCATGTGAGTTTTGAGAATCCTGGCTTACAGATTACTTCTTTTAAGTTGAATGGAAAAAATTATTTGGAATGGTCTCAGGCAGTCGGGATGTATATCGAGGACCAAAGAAAATTGGGATAATTATCGGGCGAGTTGATGTGCCCCAGACCGTTGATGATCCATTGTATGAGAAATCGAAGACAAAATCTCACCATCATGGCTTCTCAATTCTATGGAACCTCACATCAGTCGCGATTTTTTATTTCTGAACACAGCGAAGGAAGTATGGGACACGGCCTCTCAGACTCACTCCCCGCAGCAAAATTTAGACCGGGATTTCCAACTTCGACGGAGTATCTCTCACATCCAGCAGGGGGATAAGAGTATATCTGACTATTTTGCTATGCTTCAGAGCATGTGGGAGGAGCTAGATCACTATCACACCTATCAGCCTAATTGTATTGACACCCTTTGTGTTACACGATATCGAAAATTGGTCGAGGAAACACGGATTTTCGAGTTTCTCGCAGGGCTCAACTCAGAGTATGAGCTAGCCCGAATTCAAATCCTTAGCCGTGACTCACTTCCTTCTCCCAGTCAAGTATACTCCTATGTTCAGAGTGAGGAGAGCCATAGTAGTGTCATGGCACCAGTCTCCGTTCCATACCAATCTACTCTTGTGTCTGCCTCCACCCTACAGCGCCCTCAGAAGAACAGTGTCTGCACCCCATCTGTGGCACCATCTGCATCTACACCTTCCATTGAGAGGTTTTCTACTTGGGAACGGCCCAAGTGTGACAATTGTAGCCATCTTGGACATGTGAAGGCTAAGTGTTGTGATGCAGGACAAATGTGATGGCTTCCAACTAAAGATTGAGATTAATCGAAAAATTATTAAGAATAATAAAATAATAAATTCCCATGCTAATCACACGTAAATAATCAGATTCAAGCAAATAAATTTATCAAAATTCAAGACCTTCACACAATCCCAAAATATTAGACTCGTTGCTTTAACGGCGAGGATCTAATAGATGGTGGAACTTCCGACAAGCTTAGAGAATTAGTTAAGGGTTGAAGCAGATCTGAAATGGATGTTGAAAGGACTGGAATGAACAGAGAAAGGTTATAGGGGTTCTAGGGTTTCGACAAGGTAGGCTACGTTAAGTTTGATCTAAAAAGAAAATATAGATGGAGAAAGAGAAGAGAATAAGAGAAAGGGATAGGGATGGAAAAATACCTTCGGCTTCGCACCAAGTTTCCCTTCAGAGGAGATTTCTCTAAAGAGATTTTCTATTTCTTCATTCATCATTTCATTATTAAAATCAAAGGGTACATCACCTTTTATAGGATTCCCTACTTGAACTTCTAATTCTAATCTAATTGAAATTCCTAAGTTTAAGCAAACTAAAATAAGAAACTCCTAATACAATTCTACTAACAATAATAAAATCCTAATTGGAAATAAAATCTAATTTCAACTGAGAATCCTAATTAAACTAAAACAAATCTTCATGAGGCCCACTTATCTAAAAATAGTTCAATCAAAATTTACTATAAATAGTAAAAATGGGATTTACTATAAATATAAATTCAGGAATTTACTATAAATAGTAAAAAGTGTCAACTTGCTTGACCGGGCATAGATTTGGTGTAGCACGGACTATTGTAGTAAAATGTTCCCGCATTATGCTGGGAGTTACATGGGCGTCCTCTCCACTTCAACGACACCTACTGCTCATAGTGCTGCTTCAGAGACTCCTGTCGGTGTTCCCCAGGACTCGCCCACATGACCACTCTACCTATGGCCACTCAGCGCTCCTCTTCTTCCCCTTTGCCTATGCAACCGTTTGAGATCGCCAACCTCCCGAGGTTCATTGCCCAGCTTGAGGGGTCCTACCACATCCACCTCTCATTTGCTCAGTCAGGTACCGTTAGCACTGATCATCATGTGTCTACTGCTTCTCCCAATCCTGCCTAGATCATTGATTCAAATGCTTTAGAACACATGACGACTAACTCTTCACTCTTCTCTTCTTATTCTATTTGCTCAGGTAGAGATAAAGTTAAAATTGTTGGTGGTTCTTTATCTTCTGTTTCTAGGAAAGGGAATGTTTACCTTTTTCCTAAGTTCTCCTTATCTTCTGTTTTGCATGTCCCTCTCTTTACTTCTAACATTCTTTCCGTTAGTTTCTCTCACTGAATGCTTAAATTGCAGTGTCACTTTTTCTCCTGCTTCATATATCTTTTAGGACTTGGAAACGAGGATGACGATTGGCACTGGAGATGAAGTGGATGGACTATCTTCTGGATGGACCGTCTGTTGAGCCTACCGCACTTCAATCCCATAGTAGTAGTAGTAGTAATAGTAGTCGACTCAGTCTTGACTCTATTTTGTGTTGGCATGCTCGCCTTGGACATGATTCTTTTCAGTACTTAAAACTCTTGCATCCTTCTTTAGTTACTTTCTGTTTCTATGAATGGTTTGCATTGTGAAACTTGTGAGCTTGCGAAACACTATCACTTATCTTACCCTTCACGGGGCCATCATAGTTTACTTCCGTTTGAAATTGTGCATTCTTATGTGTGGGGCGTTGTCCCAGTTACCTCACCCCTTAGCTCTGATATTTTGTTAGTTTTGTTGATGATCATACCCGTTGTGTTGTAATCTTGGATCGTAACTAAAATAAGAGATTAGGGTTAGAGATGGAAGAGAGGAGAGGAGAAGAGAATTGGGGGAAGAGGAGAAATCGTGTAGAGCTTAGAATAGCCTACACGATTTCACCCAATATATATATATTAAGTGAAGTTTTACAATATTACAAGGGCCCCCTGTAGAATATAAGATATTATAAGTAGGTCCCTGACAACACTCCCCCTCAAGCTGGTGCGAAGATATCTATTATGCCCAGCTTGGATAACAGGTGCTCTAAGATCCCTTTAGTAACACCTTTAGTTAACACATCTGCAACTTGATCAGCAGTATGGACATACGGTGTACAAATAAGTCCCTGACCAAGTTTCTCTTTGAGGAAGTGACGGTCTACCTCAATGTGCTTTGTCCTGTCGTGTTGAACTGGATTATGAGCAATGCTGATGGCTGCTTTATTGTCACAATACAGTTGCATAGACCCTTTGACAGGATATCCGAGCTCGCTAAGCATAGTCTTCAACCATAGAAGCTCACATACACCATGAGCCATAGAACGGTACTCTGCTTCGGCACTGGAGCGGGCGACAACTAGTTGCTTCTTGCTGCGCCATGACACCAGATTACCTCCCACATACGTGCAGTACCCTGATGTGGAACGTCTGTCAGTGACAGAACTTGCCCAGTCAACGTCTGTATAAGCTTCAACTCGCAGGTGTCCATTCTTACTAAACAGGAGACCCTTCCCTGGAGCCCCCTTACGATAGCGTAACACTCGGTGTACTGCCTCAAGATGTGGAGAGCGAAGGGCATGCATGAACTGACTGATGACACTGACTGCGTATGCAATATCTGGTCGTGTCAGCGAAAGGTAGATGAGACGCCCAACAAGTCTCTGGAACTGGCCTACATCAGCAATGGGATCCCCATCAACAGGATTCAGCCGATGTTGCTGCTCTATAGGCGTATCGGCTGGTTTAGCTCCCAAGTTTCCTGACTCTCGAAGGAGATCAAGTACATACTTTCTCTGTGAGATAAATACACCCTGCTTTGACCTAGCAACCTCAATGCCCAGAAAGTATCTCAAGGTTCCCAGATCCTTGATTTCGAACTCTGTGCCGAGGTATTTTTTCAATCTACAAACCTCATCTGGGTCATCTCCTGTGACCACAATATCATCCACATATACAATAAGAGCAGTAAGACCTTGACTTCTCTTAATGAAGTTAGTGTGGTCCGCCTGACTCTGCGAGTAGCCAATCTTCTTGACTGCGGAACTGAACCTCTCAAACCAAGCCCTTGGTGACTGTTTAAGCCCATACAAGGCTTTCTTCAGTCTGCATACAAGTTCTTTACTCCCAGTCAGACTGAACCCCGGAGAACCTGTCATGTAGACCTCTTCCTCTAGATCACCATGGAGGAAGGCATTCTTGACATCCAACTGGTGGAGGGGCCAAGAAAAGTTTGCCGCGAGAGATAACAGAACTTGAACTGAGTTCATCTTGGCCACTGGAGCAAACGTCTCCTGGTAGTCAATCCCATAAGTCTGTGTGTACCCTTTTGCAACGAGACAGGCCTTGTACCTGTCGAAGCTTCCATCTGCTTTGTATTTCACTGTATATACCCACTTGCACCCCACGGGTTTCCTTCCTCTAGGCAATGGAACCAAATCCCAAGTACCATTCTTTTCTAGAGCTGTCATCTCCTCTAGCATGGCTGCTTTCCACTGAGGCTGGCTGAGGGCATCTGAGACACCGGATGGCAGAGCGACACTGGATAGGGAAGTAGCAAATGCCCTGTAGAATGGTGAAAGCTGTTGATAGGAAACAAAGTGAGAGATAGGGTGCTTGGTAACACAGTTCCGAACACCCTTCCGATGAGCAATAGGTACATCAATGTCTATGGGAAGGATAGTAGGAGCAACAGACATATCATCATGAGGATCACTGAGGACACGATTACCTAGATCGAGTTGGATTTCCTGACAGTGAGCTTGGATGGTGGACTGTTTCTCTTTTTGACGTCGTCTGGCATATGTCTTCAGCTGCGGATCCTATGGCACAGTGTCAGTAGGAGATAAGGACAAAGGTACAGGAGACTCATCAAGCAAATCAAGGGGTACTGGTTGAGGAATCTCCCCCTGTGGAGGTATCGGACTCTCGTCAATACTCCCAAGCTCCCCCTGAAGAGAAGTCCGATCAACTGAGAAGAAGGGAAGACTCTCAAAAAATGTAACGTCTAGAGAAACAAACCGACGACGGGTAGAGGGATGAAAACACCGATATCCCTTCTGAGTGGACGAATAGCCAAGGAACACACATCGAACGGCTTTCGGATCTAACTTGTCCTTCCTGTGATGGGCGTGAACATAGCAAACACAACCAAAGACCTTAGGTGGAATAGAGAACACATGACAGGAAGGAAACAGGAGTGAAAGGGGAGACTTTGACCCCAAGACACGAGAGGGCATCCGATTTATCAAGTAGGATGCCGTCAACACAGCGTCAGCCCAATAACCCTTGGGTACCCGAGTACAAAGAAGAAGTGCCCTAGCAACCTCCAGGACATGGCGATGCTTTCGCTCAGCGGTCCCATTTTGTTGAGGTGTATCGGCACATGAAGTCTGATGAAGAATTCCATGCTCTTCAAAGTAGGAGGCAAGGCTACTGTACATGTATTCCCCCCCATTGTCAGTGCGTAGGACTTTTAGGGTGGTGCCCAATTGATTGCACACCATTTTATGGAAGGTCTGAAAGATAGTATGCACCTCATTTTTTGATTTCATAAGGTAGATCCAAGTGTAACGAGTGTAGTCATCCACAAAAACCACAAAGTAGCGAAAACCAAAGATAGAAGTGGTGGGATTGGGTCCCCAAACATCAGAGTGCACAAGCTGTAAAGGAAACGTACTTTTTTTATTACTGGTCGGAAAAGACACCCGACATTGTTTTGCAAGTACACAAGTTCCACAGTTGAACTCAAAAAATGGAATAGACGCAAACTGAGGTAACAGACTCTTCATGACTGAAAGCGGTAAATGACCTAGCCTGTTATGCCATCGCATTAACAGGTCTTTATTAACGCTAGAACTACTGACATTGGCACTAGACTGATGTGCAACAGAATATGAAGTCGGTTGGCTATCGAGCAGGTACAATCCACTATCCTCACGACCACTGCCAATCATCCGCCTCGTCTCCAAGTCCTGAAAAACACAGTGAGTAGGAAAAAAGGTAACACTGCAATTTAGGCTCTTAGTAAGATGGCTAACAGAAAGCAGGTTAGTGGTGAATTTAGGAACATGAAGTACAGAGGATAAAGACAAAGTAGGTGTGGCAGAGATAGTGTCCCTTCCCTGAGATAAAGGAGAAGGTGCCATCGGCCACACGGACCTTGTCCTTACCCGAGCAGATATTATAGGTGGAGAAAAGGGATGACATACCAGTCATATGATCGGAGGCACCAGAATTAATGATCCAGGAAGGACCAATGGGTGCCGTAGACACATGGTGGGCTGAATGGGATGTACCTGTCTGAGCAAAGGATGATGTAGGTGGGGAAGGGCCATCAAGCTGAGTAAGTAATTGTCGATGCCTGTCAATGTCCATGCTAGAGAAGGTGTTGGACTGCCCAGAGGAAGGGGTCATATCAGAGGAATCTTGACTGGTGGCATGAGCAGCTGAGGTTCCATATTTGCTACCAGAGGGCTTCTTTGAGGAGCCTTGCTTCCCCCCAGAGAACTGTGCGGGACGACCATGAAGACTCCAGCAGGTCTCCCGAGTGTGGCGACGCTTGCCATAGTGATCACATCTGAGTCGATCACGATCATCAAGATCCCCATCCTTCTTGGATGTGGGTTTGCTCAATTTCTGAGTGGCCAAGGCAGACTTCTCAGATAAATGAACATCAGCATCTGTCTTAGAGCTCATGGCTCTCCTCCTGCTGTCCTCGCTCTGGATGTAGGAGTAGACCTGTGCAATGGTCGACGGCGGTGGATCTCTGCCCAAGATGTTTGCTCGAACCTGTTCATAGCTCTGGTTCAAGCCGCCAAGAAACTCGAATATGCGTCCGCGCACAATCATCTTCCGGAACTCCGTAGCATCCTTGGTACATGCAGGGGTGTAGGTCTGGTAGTGATCTACTTCTTCCCACTTGCTGCGTAACGCAGCGTAGTATGATCCCAAAGGAAGATCGCCTTGCTTCAGATGTGCTATCTCCTGCTGAAGTTCATACATCTTAGCAAAATTCCCATCTTGGGAGTAGGTCTGAGATGTAGTGTCCCATATATCCTTGGCAGTCGGGAGAAAGAGGAAGCCTGTGTTGATCGATGGATGCATGGAGTGAAGCAGCCATGACATGACCATCGAGTTTTCTGCTTCCCACTTCTCAAACGCAGCATCGGAGGAATCAGGTGTAGTGACGCGTCCAGTGATATAGCCGGCTTTGCCTCGTCCGGTGATGTACATCTTGGCAGATTGAGACCATGCGAGGTAGTTGGTCCCGTCGAGTTTCACCGTAGTGATCTGTAGGCCCGGGGTGTGATCACCATGACTTCCCAGACTGGGTGGGGCAACAATAATCTCTGACTTGGCAGAAGATGACTCCTCAGATGTACTCATGGTAGTAGAGAAGACTTTTCTGATAAGAAATCACCCGAACTGCTGCTGCGGAGGTTCAAATCACCTTCTTTTTATTTTTAAAGCCTCCTGCCCGCGTTGCTCGTAGGATTCAGGCCTTTTTGGAACAACTCCTTTATAGATTTTCTATTGGAGAAAAAAACCACCCGCGGGAAACTTGTGAATGGTTCCGAGGACCTAAAAAAGGTTCCTGGATAGGTGCGGTAGAACTAAGGAGAGGTTTTGGACTCCTCTGAGACCTACGGCTAGGTCCAGAGGGTCTTCTCTGACCTTTTGGAAGGGGCGGCTAGGCTTGGTGGCTCTTCTCCAAGCTTCTGGAGTGGGCGGCTATGCCTGATAGCTCTTCTCCAGGCTTCTAGAGTGGGCGGCTAGGCCTGGGAGAACTTCTCCAACCTTTTGGAGTGGGCGGCTAGGGTTTCAGACTCTTCTAAAGCCTGCGGCTATCCATGGGAGATGATCTCCTTCTTTGGAAAGCCCTTCGCATCGAATTTCGCAATCCCTAGGGTTCTTCAGACCTCTAGGATTGAGCCATGGTTACATAACCATGCTCTGATACCATGTTGTAATCTTGGATCGTAACCAGAATAAGAGATTAGGGTTAGAGATGGAAGAGAGGAGAGGAGAAGAGAATTGGGGGAAGAGGAAAAATCGTGTAGAGCTTAGAATAGCCTACACGATTTCACCCAATATATATATTAAGTGAAGTTTTACAATATTACAAGGGCCCCCTGTAGAATATAAGATATTACAAGTAGGTCCCTGACAACACAATGTACCTGGGTCTACCTTACGAAAACCAAAGATGGAGTCTATTCCATCTTCCAAAATTTTCATAAGATGATCCAGACACAGTTTGGTACTCAGATCCAACACCTTCGTACAGACCAAAGGGGTGAATACATGTTTGGTGGTCTTCAGCATTATCTAGCTGCCAACGGAATTGGCCATCAGAACTCCTGCAACTACACTCCTCAGCAAAATGGTGTTGCTGAAAGAAAGACTCATCATCTTCTTGAGGTAGTTCCCTCTCTCCTTATCGGTAGTCATCTGCCTAAATCTTTTTGGCGTGATTCTTTTGACTGTTGCTTTCCTTATTAATCACATGACATCCCGCATCTTGCATTTTTGCACTCCTTATCAGGTTCTTAAACCTGCTTGCCTATTATTTGTTGTTCCCCTCGTGTGTTTGGTTGTGTGCTATGTTCACATTTTTGGTCCCAGCTGCACCAAATTGGATCCCAAGTCCTTCAAATGCGTCTTCCTTGGGTATTCTTCACCCCATAAGGGGTGCAAGTGTTATCACCCCTCTTCTAGGAAGTGGTTTATCTCCATGGACGTCACCTTCCACGAGTCGTCTTTCTTTTTCTCCTGCCTCTCTTCAGGCGGGAGTAGAGTTGTGGTGAAGAGAGGCTTTCAAATGTCCCTCTCCCTATTCATATTCCTCCCACTATCTTGATTGAGATGACTGATCGGCCTACTACGGGAGTTGATAGAAGTTCTAGCACTGCTTAAGGGGAACTTAAGTTCTACACCTGAAGAGGAAAGGTCACAACTGATACATGTCTAGGCGTACTAGTTGTTCCATTCTTGGATCCAGGTAATACACCTTCCCTTAAGTCCTCTGTATTGTTACTTCCTACTGATGCGTGTGCTCCTGGTCTTCCCATTGCCCTTCGAAAGGCTACGAGGAGTTGTACGCAACATCCCCTTAGTAATTTGTTTCATATGAGGGCTTGTCCCCATCTTATAGATCCTTTGTTACTTTTCTGTCTACCATCTCAGTTCCTTCCTCAGTGGCAAAAGGGTTAAAGCATCCTAAATGGAAGGATGCAATATTGGAAGAAATGAGAGCCTTGGAGAAGAACAAATCACGGGAACTAGTTGACTTACCTATAGGAAAGAAACTAGTTGGCTGCAGATGGGTCTATACAGTGAAGTACAAGGCAGATGGATCAGTAGAGAAGTACAAGGCTAGACTGATAGCTAAGGAATACTCTCAGACGTACGGGATTGACTATGTGGAGACATTTGCCCCAGTTGCAATCAGGGTGCTTATATCCTTGGTAGCCAACCAATCATAGTCTCTTCACCAACTCAACTTGAAGAATGCTTTCTTTCATGGAGACCTCAAGGAGGAAGTATACATGATCCCTCCCCCAAGTTTTCTACCAGCAAGAGGTGACAGAAGGGTCTATAGATCAACGAAGTCCCTGTATGGACTAAAACAGTTCCCTAGAGCATGGTTTCAGAGATTTACCCAGGAAGTCAAAACTCTAGGTTATACTCAAAGTCAAACCGATCATACCCTGTTTGTTAAACATCAAGGGACCACGACCCTTATAGTCTATGTGGATGACATCATTGTGACGGGTAATGATGCTGTAGAGGTTGCCAAGTTGAAAAAATACTTGGCAAGTGAGTTTGAAACAAGATTTGGGAACCCCAAAATATTTTTTGGGCATAGAGGTGGTTAGATCAAGTCAGGGGATCTTCATCTCCCAAAGAAAGTATACCCTCAATCTTCTTAAGGACACAAGGAAGTTATGGGCCAGGCCTGTGGACACCCCTATGGAGCAGAATCACAAGATGGAAATGCTAATGGTGAGTTACTGAAGGACGTTGAGAGCTTTCAACGACTAGTTGGCAGATTGATCTACTTCTCCTTGACTAGGCCAGACTTTGCATATGCTGTCAGTGTAATTAGCCAATATATGCACTCACCTAGAGAGATTCACTTGGAGGCAGCACATGATCTTGAGGTATCTCAAATCCTCTCCTAGTAGGGGGATTCTCTTCAAGCAGAATAGTCACATGAGAGTGGAGTCCTATACAGACGCAGACTGGGCAAGTGCCAAAGATGATAGGTGTTCCACATCCAAGTATTGCATCTTCATTGGGGGCAACCTTGTGACATGGAGAAGTAAAAAGTAGCCAGTTATTGCTCGATCTAGTGTAGAAACTGAGTTCCGTGCTATGGCTCATGGCTTGTGCGAGATGTTATGGTTGAAGATCTTAATTGCAGAACTCAGATTCCCTGTTACTAATTCACTAAGCCTGTATTGTGATAACAAGGCTGCTATCAGTATAGCACATAATACAGTTCAGCATGATCGTGGAAAGCACATTGAAATGGACAGACACTTCATACGAGATAAGATTATGTATGGAGAAGTTCGTACTCCATTTGTGAATACTAAAGAGCAAGTAGCCGATGTATGCACGAAGGGAGTCCCTAACCATCAACCACATAAGCGTCTTAGCAAGTTGGGCATGATAGATATCTACGCACCAACTTGAGGGGGAGTATTGTCAGGGTGTACCCTTTATGTGATAAGGGACTACCCCGTACATATTGTAAGGGCATTCTTGTCCATAATATTTTTCAAATATAATAAAGAGTAGGGAGTCATGTGAGACACACATGTCTCTTTTTTCTTCTCTTCTTTCTCCTCTCTCCTCTTCCCTCTTGTAAACCCTAGAATCAATTTCAACTTTTTCCACTTCCTCTTCTTCTCCTTTCTTTGTTCCTACATGGTATTAGAGCTTCCAAGCTCAATTACTTTGTGATGTTATCCAATCCGCACAAGACCAGAGGCTTTTGTTATTTGCTTTGTAATCTATCTATTGGTCCCACATTCGTGATCATCTACCACATCATCACAGATGTCAGCATGCAGTACGGAAAGAACATGCCGAATTTGATATGGGTTGAGTTGTTTTCTCTACTCTATCAAGATCTACATTTAGTTTCTGATCAGAGTTCATTTGTTTAGTCATTTTTCAATCCTTCTAGCTCATGTGGAAAATGATTAAACAAGACAACAAGGTGTTTTTCCCTTGATTTGATCCCTTTCGACTTGTTTCGTCATGTCTATTTGATGTATTTTGAATCGTTTTTACCTTATTTATAAGGGTATGGTGACTGTTCGTGGTTTATTTGGAGGTATGATGACTTTTATCACACTTTCTCGGATGATTCACCGAATAAACAAAAAAACCTCATGCCTCGCCCTTCGGCTTAGGATCAATGCTGCCCACAAAGAGATTCTCACTCGAATGGATCCCCCACCCTAAGTGACTAGAGCGTAAAGTGGTAGAGTCAAATTCAACAAGGTCCCAAAATTCGGAGCGCCTCCAGACTGTGTTATCTAATATAATAACTAACAATATTACTAATATAATAACTAACATAATATTACTAATATAATAATATAATATTACGAATATGGTTTTTCATGAAATATTACTAATATAATAACTAACAATAACATCCATTTGTCACCTAATATCTACTGTTATCTCTTATGTTGATGTGGCAGAGATAAAGTAACTTAAATTAGCTTTTATGTTGGCTCAAGCCAAGTTGGCCAAGTTGATACAAACCAAACCTATCTTTAACCACAAAAGACAAGATTCAAAAAGAGAAATCTCATATTTCCAAAAAAAAAACACGTTGAAGAGAAATCTCCTCTTTCCAAAAAGAAAGATATTCTCTCTCCCTGTCTCTCTTGGAGTATTCATCCTCCTCCTCTGTCGCAGTCCACCGCCACATTGTCATTGCCGTCCAAAGGTACATCCTCTCTCTTTTCTTTCTCCTCTTCTATTCTCTATTTCTCCCTCTAATCTCCTCCTTCTCTCATTTGCATAGCCGACCAGCCCATGTTCTTTGTTACCTCCGTCCACCAAGTGACCTGATGTCCAAGTCGTTTATGTCGGAATGTTGTCGTTTTCCGGTCAATGTTTTTTGTTCCTGCGCGTTGCTTCTTTCTTCTCTTCTTCTTTTGTCGCCGGTTTCTCCTCCGCGGCTTCAAATCTCAGGTGCGTCCTCTGTGGCCAAAAAAACTAAGGTTTGGAGGTGAATCTTCATCAAATTAACAGATCTTTACTAAAAGAAATGAACCTGAGCTGAGTTCACACAATCGATTATCACTTAGAATTCTAATTCTCAGTAAATATCTTGACAAATTATGTATAGTCTGTAGTATGGACACAACCAAATGACAAAACCACCACATCTTTTGTTGGAATAGTGAAAAGAAATGAGCATTATCACATTAATAGTGGAAGGAGTTCCAGAAAACATCCATAGATAATAGAAAATGTTAAACCAAGTAACTTGAAACTTACGGGTGGTGTAGCTAATATTTTACTCGCGGAAACCGAAAGAGCCGTTACTCCCCATGCGGTGTTTTGATTTCCTTGGGTCTCAATTCTTTGTGATCCCAAAAATTCACGTAACCCAGAGTCGAATAGTTTCAGGGCATCTTCTTGAATCTTTGTCGTTCCATACCTTAATGGGCACGACTTGGAAGGATATTTCTTGTGTGAATCCGAGTCATTGGACTGTGGGATAACAAATAATTAGCATAAATAATTCTGATAAAGATAAACAATGGATGTACAATTACCCAAACTGCTTCATGGAAGAAAATTATGGGATGAAGTAATAGATCAACAAGAAGAAGATAAAAAGGATACCTTGTACACCCTAGCATGCAAGGTAAGTGTGTGAGCAATCCGCTTGTTTTGGTCCAGGTCAGACTGAATCCGCTCACTCAGTTCCTCACATAGATCATTGAGCCAGCGTTCAACCTGGAAGAAGAGGGCTGAGAAATGGGTGGGTGGGTGGGATAAATACTATAATAATAGACTTCATTACCAGTGAAAATGTATTGTTCCTCAAATCGCTCAGTAGGCAACAAAAATGACAAAATTGGTCATCAGTTCTAATCAGTGTTGACTCATGAAATACTTGACCAATTTAGAAGATAAAATGCTAGAGTCCCAATGTAGATTTTATTGGATCTGTTCTGCTGTTATTGTGACCTATTCATTTGAAGGCTTTGTAAATTCTATGGGCTAGTAATATACTTCCTTTCTGTTAATAAATTTTTTTCACTACCTAGCAAAGAAAAGTATAAGTAGAATAATCATTGGGTTGTGATTTCTCGCTTAATTGAGTGACCTTACATTACCCAGGTACAACCGTAACCTAAGGTTAGAGTTACAACACAATACTGGTATTTAGACATGTCAACCTCTAAAAAAGAGGGCATGTGGATAAGGATGTGTTCACTAATCTTCTAGGAAAACTTTAATGATATCACTGATTTACCAAAAAGGTAGAGAAACAAGAACAATTTCAAAATAGATTGCCTTTTGGACACCATGATGAAGTTGGTTAGTAATTGGAAATGTCACCCATTTTGTAATGGACAAAGCCTGGACACGGTGTCGTAGGATTACCAGCACCCAGCACATGTCGAACACGGGTATGCCATATCATTCCTATTTATTGTTTCAAAGGTATGTAAAGGTACCAGTGTCAAGTATAGCTATATTTCATACTTGCTGAACCCCCATATCATAGGATACAGTGGCCGAACTATATGGTTACTATTTTTAATGTTAAATACGTTCTACTATTTTCTTTTAAATTTTTGTTTTATCCTTTCAATAAAAAATATTTGGGTGCAATTGAGCCATATCTGGCACAAATCTCATAAGCATACCGAATTAACACATGTGACGTAGGGAATTTGAAGAATCCTTGTTAACATAACAAAGACAAAAAGTTGTAATCGTATCCAATTTAAACTAAGATGCCTAGATACATATACATTTACTAGTACGGAAAACATGGATACAACTCTTCATTTCATGAAAACTAAGACATAGATATGAATGCGTATCCTATCCAATATATTGATACTATGTTCTAATTTTAATTTCTTTAATAATATTTTTAGTATTTACACCATTCCAAATGTAATGATACTTCTAATATTGCAAAGCTTCTTATAATAAGATTCATTAAAATATACTATTTATATATTCCTGTCGACAAAAGAAATAAGGAGTGTTAAAAGATAAGAAAACAATCAACAAACTTATGATACCTAGATATGGCAAGGACACGGGATTGATATGGTGCGGATACGGCATTTACACTTAAAATGGAGGCATTTGATACGGATACGGCACCCATTTTGAGGTATCCGGGTATCATACAAAACTATAGGGACATGAGAAAATCGTAATGTAATGCAGTATCGGTATCTTATCATGTCAATACAAGTATACTAGGCATGTTGCAGTATCTGGTATCATCATAGTTTAAAATTTCATAATGTTTCGTACGAAACATTTTGGAATTTAAGAGAACCAGAACGAAACATGCAATGTCCCGTTTGTTTTAGTTCATTTTGTAATGTTTCCATTTTTTTTGCAGAGACAAATTGAGACAATCATGAAAAAAAAAAGAGTAAAAATATGATTTCATGATTTTGGGAATGCTTCCTAATGTTTCGAAAATGTTTTCATTTTGTTTTGGAATTTGTCTCGATTTTTCACTTAATCAAGACATTCCTCTGAAACGAGATTTTAACCCATGGGTATCATAGAGTTTTAGGTAATGTGCAACGCTATGGCAAGCATTGCTGCAATTATTGCAATGTTAGATACAACAGAAAGTTGAAAAAAAAAAGTCCTACAAATTGTTAATATAGTTCATTATAGTTATTTAAATACATTATTCCTTGCCTTTCTTGTGTGTATACCTTAACACTCTTGTTTTTGTGTATCCGTACATATGTACATTCTTGAACAGATTCTTCTACACAAATATTTACACGGCTCCATGGAGCCCACATGGAGATGAGTCGAATGCTGATTTTTCTTTTTATGAAGATGATCTCCTCGCCATGGCGATCATCTCCCAAAATTTAGCATTATGAAATTTCTAACCTCTTATCAATGTGGACATAAAGTTAACGGTGAAATGCATAGTCCAAAATTCTTGAGCTTGTAATATACTTGTCATAGGGCTAAAAATGTCAGAATTGGCTGAGATCATCCTCACCAAAAATCACACCTTCACTCATCTCCATGTGGGCCCCATGGAACTGTACCATATCTGTGTAAGAATCTCTCTCTCTCTCTCTCTCTCTCTCTCTCTCTCTCTCTCTCTCTCTCTCTATATATATATATATATATATATATATATATATAAATATATTAGAAAGAGAGAGAAAGAAATGAAACTTGCATGCAAAAACATTCATTAGGAAATACCCATCTATCAGGGAGGAGAATTCTTACAGAAGCAACTGTTTTCAAAGCTTGTGGACCTGGAAATGTCTTCCCACAACCATGGCTCTTAGGAAGAAGACGACCCTCAACTTCATCCCCACTGATGCCTCTTGCGATATTCCATAACCATGTACTAGAGTGAACATCAAAAGTATCAGCCCAACATTACTACAAGGAAATTCAAATCCACTACGGGATATCTGTCCTGAAATGACTTCCTCAATGGTTATTAACAGCCAAAGTGATGACTAATTATAATTTTTTTATCGATTAATTATAAACATCAAAATCCCATAAAAATCTTACGAAATTCTGGCAGCAATTACTTAGTATATGTACAGTGTACACAAGGTCATAAAAGAATAAATAAAGTAAAAAAAAAAAAGGTAGCTAATAGATATCAAACCCTGTATTGATGCCATAATGCTGTTGTAGCTTTTCTTCCGGAAACTGCAATAGATCTCCGACAACGTTCACACCAAGGTCGCTTTGTAAGGAACTCCCAAGTTTTCCTCCAAGTTGTTTCCTGCAAACAAATTTTTGTTTCAAAGCATATGGAACAATGCCTAGTATTATAGAACAGTAGTTTAAAAGGTGGACACACTTCCGTGTTGTTTTACTAATAAAAATTAATCAAAATAAGTACTATTAATAAGGAAAATTAGAAAGAAAAAAGAAGAAAGTGTCATATTTAAAATCAGGGAAAAAAATTAGTAGGGGTTATAGCACTAGAATTATTGACGCCTATCTAATTAGTTTAGCAGATGTCAATATCATCAACTAAAGAATGTTTTGACAGCCTATAAGAAAGCTAGAAACATATCACCAAAATAATTCGGTTTAATATTTTTGGTCTAAGTTGCTTACAAACACAGTTCAGTGCATTGGAGCTGCAATAAAAGTCTCAATTTTCATTCAAAAGATGTGATGGATATTGAGCAGGGGAGATTTGAAGAAGTGGATGTTTCATTACTGTGGGAGGCATTTGAAGAAGTTTGAATTCCAAACATGGTTCAAAGTCGTTGGTTTCGTTTCGGTTTCGGTCGCGGGCGAAACCGAAACGTTTCGGCAATTTCGGTGGTTTCAGTCCGAAACTTGGTGAAACCATAATGAAAGAGTTTCGGTAGTTTCGGTCATAGTTTCGGTAGTTTCGGTAGTAGTTTCGGAAGTTTCGTTGGTAGTTTCGGAAGTTTCGGTGGTTTCGGTCCCAAACTTGGTGAAACCAAATTAAAGAGTTTCGGTAGTTTCAGTCACAGTTTCGGTAGTTTCGGTGGTTTCGGTCCGAAACTACCGAAACTGAGCCGAAACTTTGAGTTTTCCGATACAAACCCGTATCTTGTATCGGCATGTACCGAAACTGAAACGTTTCGGGCGAAACGTTTCGGTTTCGGCCGAAACTTTAAACTATGATTCCAAAGGTACTGCAGATTCCCTAAAGTTCTCCAAGGAGTCAAGGACAACTTCTATAATTTGAAATGTATGAAACATTTGGTTTGTTTCGGATTGTTTCATAATGTTTCATATTTTTTCGCTGGGACAAACATAGACATTACAATACAATACGATACAATTAGAAAAAAAAAATAACAAAAACAATTGATTTCATGATTTTGGGAATATTTCGCACGTATCGTCATTTTTTCAATATATCAGGAATGTTTCGTTTCGGAGTTTGTCTCGGTTTTTCACTTGACCGAGAGACATTCTTCCAAAACGAGATTTTAAACCATGATTTTAAAGAATGCATCCATGATTCCTTTAGCATGTTTCAGAAACTGTGTACCTCCCTATTTGAGGCATATGCTTCATGGGATATATTTTCTGATCGGTACACTTCATGGGGTATGTGTTTGGGTTCACACCTAGAGGCATGGTCCTTCAAGGAAGATACCTATGTTTTGAAGAACACGTCTCTCCATGGTTCCTTTAGCATGTGAGGCACATTTTCAGAATATATGCGCTTAAACTGTGAAACATGTGCCTCACTTTTTTGAGGTCTACACTTCATGGGGTATATTCCTTTGGGTTCATGCATAGCAGCACTTATGGTGTGCCACACCTCAAGCCTGCCTCGTGGCATGCACCCAAAACAATGGTTTTTGAAACACTGCTATAGAAGGACGAAAGAATGTTCAATTTATTAACAAAAAGATTAAAAAAAAAAACTTGTTGATCCTAAAAGAGAGCTTTACTTCTTGAAAACAAAAACTTACATTTTCTTTATAGGCAAGGAAGCTAGCAATCCTTTTACAGATGAGAAGGGCACAACAGTCTGTTGTGCAGGCTTGTTCATGGCACTTGCTAGTTTGGCCAGCATCTGCCAACAATTTCATTCATGAACTGATGAGCCCAAAACCCATTTATCAAGTGAAGCATTTTTCTGTAAGAAAAGAAAGAAAGAAAAAAAAGAGAGTTCTCGTTAATACCTTATTATGAGCAATTCCTGCAGAACACGTAAACTTGGTTTCCTTCAAGACTTGCATCCGAAGTTCTGCGACAATAATGGCCCCACAAGCTAACAACTTATCCCGATGGTCAGCATTGCTCCTACAAAGCCACTCTCTCGCGTTATTTCCTTTCTCACTTCCATCCTGGAGACAATACCAACTTCAGTATTATCCATCAAGAATGCAAAAGATCGTGTCACAACACATTTATATTGGAATCATTATGTAAGCCTAAATTTATTGGAAAGATGACTCCTTGAATCCTATAAAAAAGCATTTCCAGGGTATCTTTATATGAAAATTAAAAAATATTAAACATAATAACGTGAATTGGTATCATCTCCTAGTAACATTTTTCCATCCTCTAAGGGATATTACAATTGAAAGTTAGATTAAGACATAAAAAAAATGAAAATGATGGGATTATGGTCTCTTACCTCTTCACACCCCAAAATATGTGATTTGAGGGCCTCTTCATCAATTGCTTCCAAGATCTCTGGAGGATTTTCTAATAGCATTGTTTCTGCTGCATCAGTAAGGTCGAGATACACTTCATCAATTGATGCCCGCTCACATCGACCCTTCCTGGCAAGAATTGAAACCACCTGCAAGTTTGAATAAAATCAATGATAAACTACATTTCAATGTGAACAGTAAATAAGTAACTAGTTTAAAGCTTAAAAAGGGATGTCTTTAGACTCCACAAACCTCTGAACCTGCGTGGCGGTACAAGTTCAAGTCAGCTTTACCACGGGCAACCGGGACCTGAACCAGATGGATTTGTGGGCAGACTTTCTTGGCCTCATCTCCTCGCATTGAACTGAAAACTACATATTAGCTTTTGAAGGTCTTTGCAGTCTAGTTATCCAAGAAGAAGGGAGCATAGATAATTATAAGAAGATTCTACTGACCGCTTCACCCCATATTTGCGAGCTTCATAGCTGACAGCAATTAGACCCCCACCTTTCCAGGAGTTGTACTGTACCACAGCAGTTGGTAGACCTCTTAACTCTGGCTGTTTCCTTTGTTCCACTACAAAAGAAAAAACCAACAACTTGCTTGTTTGGGACAAATTATATGGGATTACCACGAATCCCAAACGAAATGTGGCAAACTTTGGAAAAAAAATGTAGACACTCTTGAGGAATTATATAGTGACGCCACATAAGGTTGATCAATAACTCTCTATACAAGAAGGCTGATATCGGATTGAATAATAAAAGAAAGTAAACCCAAATCAACCCAAACCCTTGACAAGAACAAGCTGAAAATGGGGGCCTTAGCTTCACACTAAGGAAATTGAGCTTCAAACCCAACCATAGCTTCACACTACGGTAGCAATAGAATTCTTCTACGGCTTGAAAAAAAACCTTCAGTTGTCCAATACTGATAAACATTACCCAATGGACAGTGCCCGAAAAAAATAGTAATTGATGAACAGTGATGATAAACAGTACCGATCATAGGCTCTGATACCAAGTAGCAATCTACATGGAAGAAGAAGAAGAAGAAACGGGAAATTGTGAATTGTGTCCACGATTCCCACATTAATGTTTTATTTCACTAATAAAGGTAAAATTCAAAGTATACCCTTAACTACATATGAAGGCATATAAAGACCAATAAGAAATAAAATGGTGAAATAGAAATAAAATCCATAAAGCCATAACAAATATATATGTAACAGAAATGAGAGAGAGAGGTAGGGAAGTTGGCAGACTATAAGGGTTGATTTTAGCATGTGAGATCTAGATTCTGGTGATTGAGAGTGATTATTGGATAGAGGGTGAGGGAGGTGTGAGCGGTGGACAGAGAGGTTATGGGATCTGAAATATGAGTTCTGAAAGTGATGCAAAACACATATGACTCGAGAAATCATATAAAAGACAGGCTGATCCGCTACACACACTCGTGCAACTGCAGAGTAACAATAGTAAGTGAAGATTTTCTCTCGGCCCACACTAGCATATCCGAACATGCATCTTGTAAACTAACATTAACTGTTCTTGTATTGAACAACAAACTCAGGCTTGCCAAATTATTTCAAGTGTTAATTTTTTCACAATTTTGGTGCAAATGTATGACTAAGAATCCAAAATTCACTTGAATAACAAGGTAAAACAAGCTGAAACTCATCAATTGGCACCTCTAGTTATGCATCGTCTGAATTGCCCCAATTAGAGTTTAGTCACTATATGGTACAATTTTGATCAAGGATACAAATGGGTATGTGAGAATCCATCTTAATTACACTTATAATCAACATTAGAAATCAAAGTTCTCCGTTCATTTGCTAAATTTTCCTTTCTCTGAAAACCCACAAAAAAAAAAAAACTCAGCCACTATATGATACAATGGAAATCAGGAATTCAAATGGGTATCTGGGATCTATCTTAAATTTGGTTAGAATGAAAAAAGAGAACCAAAATCCTCACTGTTCTTTGTCACAATGTCAATCCTCTGAAATCTCATAAAAAAATTAAGGAAAACAAAGCTCAACCAAAATATGATGTTATCACTAAGGAATTCAAATGGACATGAGAGAATCTATCTCAGTTATACTTAGAATCAAAGATAGAAGCCAGAATTCTAAGTGTTCTTTGCTATACAGTCAATTATCTGAAAACCCTTAATAAAAACACACACACACACACACACAAAAATCAAAGAGAGATGATAATTAATGGGTGATAGTGGAGAATAATGACCTTGGACATAGAAGCAATCCATATCAAGGTGAGCGATGATGCGAGCATCAGACGTCTCGGGTCGAGCGACGGGCATCTTCTCTATATATTCTTCTTCGCTTGCTGCTCTTCTGTTTTCCCTCCAAAACAAACGGTGTTTCTGCTCCTTTTTTGAGTGTGAATCCTATTTGTAAGCTTCCTTTCGAGTAAAACTTTGATGGCTCGTCTGTCATCGAGGCTGATGACAGGGCGCAATATAAGCCATGTGGCACTCTGACCGTATGGATGTTTTGCCAATCCCTAGGTGGACCTACAAACCAAAAACCCGCCGGATTAGTGATTTCTAATCGTTGGATTGGAATTATTTCATGGGTTGATTTTAAGTGTGTGAGTTTGAGCATTATTGACCATTATTTGAGGTACAAAGATCCAAAGGTTTGAAATCACTAATCAAGCCGATTTTTCGTTTGTAGGTTAGGTTACGTGATTGGAAAAATATTCACACTGTCAGAGTCCTCTAAAAATGTGCCACGTGTCTCATATTGCGCCCTGTCATCGGCCTCGATGACAGGACCGTGTCATCAAAGTTTTACTCCTTTTTTTCCGGTTAAGTCTCTCTAAAGTGCGCTTGCAGGACATGTTAAATTGCTTGGCAGGGAAGGCAAAATGTTCATATAGTCTGTGGTCTGTGGGCCTGCGGCCCGGCCTGAGCTTCTCATTTTGGAGTCCAGCCCATTAGGCCAGGTCCCGGCCCAGTCTCTCAGGCCTGGCTAATCAGGCCCGCGCAGTTGAATAGTGTTCCCCCCTCCCTTTGTAGCCAACGGTCATAAATTTGACTGTTGGACACCCCAGTTCAGCCCATCTTGGCCTAGCACATCTAGGGGCCAGGCCCGGGCTTAGGTATTGACTTGCAACCTAGCCCATTTAAACTTCAGTCCACCAAGAGCCAGACCTGCAAGTGGCCCGGTCCGGGCCGTTTACATCCCTAGCTAGGTAGGTCCCATAAATTTGTGTGACCAGCCGCATATGTGCCTTCTGTACACTTATGTTGATTATAGATGACTAGTGGGTGTTACATGCTTTTGCAAATGATTAACATGCAAATTTATCAAGATGTATAGGTTGTATTGTATTTAATAGCAAGTGAAATATATATTTTTTTATAATCTTGATTTAGGTAGTTATAAGCCTAGTTAGTAAATTCGCGTGTTATACGCGTTTAAGGCCCTGCTTGGTATCCAGTAAATATTTGTAGGATGCAAATATTTACCTCTACAAATATTTGCTTTGTAAATGTTTACAGCTTCAAACATTTTCTGTTGCTTAGTATTAACCCCTAAAATCAGTTGCAAATACTTTCCACCGCTTGGGTGGAGGCTGCAATGCAAATATTTTCCGAGTATTTGATGAATCTAAAATAGGAGATGGAGATCACATACGAACAATGTTAATGAATCGGATGATCACAACCAATCAAACAACGGAACAGATGGCTGAGAATCATGAGATGTTCCGGGCAAGTTGATTTTGAGCGGGAACCCAATTATCGGATGGTCCGAGTAGAACTTTGCTGACCACCCACAATTCGAGTATGGGGAATACTTTAGAGGGACACTGACCGTATGGATGTTTGGCCAATCCCTAAGTGGACCTACAAACTAAAAATCAGCCTGATTAGTGATATCAAACCTTTGGATCTTTGTACCCGTAATAATGCCAAATTCCACGGTTAAAAATCAACCAATGAAAATGACTCTAATATAACTTTTAGAAATCTATAATCATGTTATTTTTTTGGTCTAGATGTCTATCTAGGAGTATAACTTAGCTGACCCTCCACAATGATTGCCCCCTATAACCGCCCACAATATGAGCCACGTGGCACATTTGTGGAGGATGCTAACTGTATAGATGTTTGGCCAATCCCTAAGTGGATCAACAAATCAAAAATCAACCTGATAAACAGATTTCATGGATTGATTTTAACCATTGAATTTGAGCATCTAAGTGTTGGATTGGAGTCATTTTCATGGATTGATTTTTACCGTTGAATTTAAGCCTTATTGACCATTATTTGCTATTATTTGGGTACTAGTATCCAAAGATGGGTCGGGCTCGAGGGACACCCATTTTGGCGTACCCACATAGAAGATGAATCAATGGCTGATTTTTGGTGAGGATGATCCCTATGGTGAATAGATTATACTCACAAAAATTCAAATCATTCTGATATTCATAGACTGGTTCAGAAGCTGAAGAATTATGGACCGTCGATTCTTATCATGTAACTTGAAAACCCACATTTGATGGGGTTAGAAATTCAGAATGGACTGATTTTTTTGTTGGGGTTGTCACGCCCCGAATCCGGGCACCCAAATTGAACCCGAATGCCTATGGATCAACCCGTTTACCCAAGATCCATGGTGTGATAAAAATAAAATGTTCCAAAAAATAAAGAAAACAACAAGAATCACCGTCATGATTGGTGAATAACAGCTCAACTCCAATAGTCAAAATAATGCGGAAACGTAAACAAGTTATTATGATGAAATAACCAAAGTCAAATTTTTAATTTTTATCAAAATCACTAATTATGGTCTTTATAATTACTTAATATTTATATCAAACATCTTTTGTGAAAGCACTTAAGTCAAAACACTCATTTAAGATAGTTTTGAAATTTATTTTCGTAGTTGTAAGAAAAACGGTCAACTTTTGATCAAAATTCAAAGTATGTCGAAAAATTATTTCCTTCAAGGATTTTATTCTAAAAATCATAAGAGACAACTTTAACAAATGCACTTTAGTCAAAAATGACGTTTTATACTTCTTTTAGTGGTTTTACAATTAGTTATAGTTTTATAAAAGTGACCGGCAAAACTCAGTCGATTAATTTTTTTCTAACTTAATCGTATAATTCGAGGGTCAATTTAAAACGGAATCCAAAAAGTGATATATGCATTTAATAGTGTTCAAAATATAAATTAAAATATTTTAATCAATCCCAACATGAATAAATCATCTTTGAACATCCATAAACCTTAAGAAAAAATAACAATAGTTTTAATCATCAAATTCCGTCTCGTCCATGGTGTCGTCCTCGTCAATGGTTCATCTTTATCTTTTTTTTATGAAATCTGAAATTTTGTTCGGTATAAACCGTGAGCTTTCGCCCAGTACATTCCACAGGATAATCACATGTTTATAATTCATTTAATTTAAACACATGCATAGATTAATAGCACATGGGATACATGATCAAATATATAAAAATATGATGATGATGATGATGATCCGATTGAATGAACCCAAAAATTCATTTCACACATTCTCTTTTTTTTTCACAAGTCCAACCTATAGGTTCTTCTGCAGGGGTTTGGGGTCTTTCACCCTAGGGCACCGAGCCCTTATTAATTCTTTAGGGTTCCTCTGGGCCGCAGATCCTATGAGCACTCCCAGTTAAATCATATCTTTCGGGCCGCAGAGCCTATGCGCACTCCCGACTAAGTCAAACATTCGGGCCGTAGATCCTATGCGCACTCCCGACTAAGTCAAACCTTCGGGCCGCAGAACCTATGCGCACTCCCGTCTAATACCATACTTCCGGGCCACAGAGCCTATGCGCACTCCCATTTAATACCATACTTTCGGGCCGCAGAGCCTATGCGCACTCTAGTCTAATACCCAACCCAAATGAGAATGTCTTATTATGACAATGAATAATATAATCATTTAGCAAGATAATCAAAAGCATAAGCCATGAAGATCTAAACTCGTAAAATCATATTACAAGAATTTAAAATAAATGAATCACAAACTAGAATAGAATATCCGTACCTATCTAGTTTTGTTTCGTTTAACTTTTCAATTAGTGATATTTTCCGTCTGGACGTGGTCCCGTGGTTTTTCCTTGGCTAAGGTTTCCACGTAAAAATCTCGTCTTGTGTGATTGTTTGTTTGTATTCCGCTATCTATCTTGATTAGACCAAACGACAAAAAAAAAATATACTACGGAGGTATATTCGATTTGAGTCGGTTGTGATAATCTTTCATCAAACAACTAAGGCATGCAATTTTGTTCCCCTACCATAGACTAGTAAAATTATGTAGGTATAATAAATTTTTAAATACCTAATCAACCCCCTCTTCTAGGTATATTGGATTAAAGAGAACGGACCGGTGTTATTTCAATTTTGCAAGATGAGTTGGCTTCTCCACGTGTCGTCGAGCCATATGCTCAACAAGTCCTAGCACAAAACAATGGTGATGGCTTCTGGAAGACGATTTGCATTGTAATTTTACTTGCTTGAATTATTTACCTAATTTCAAAAAAATAGATTATGTCAGACACTTTAGATTTAGGTAAATAAGTCCCATATTGTATATGTATGCTCCATCTATTCTCTTTGTATTTAACCACATGGTAATAGCTTCCACTTTTGCCTTACTTCGTGATAATGCCACCAACGTCGCAATTACGAGCTTTCAGAATGCCTCCATCTCTCACCAGAACTCTCTATTCTGAATTCTTCTTCAAAATAATGAATGTGCCCTTTATAAGCTTTGCTCAAAAGGTTGTTACATTATTAAGTTGGCCATGAGCCACAATATTGAGAGTCTGTGAGTGCACATTGGCAGCACTATGGGGTCACAGGAGTGAATTGGTGGCGTAGAGACGCCCGTCTGATTCATTTTGGGGACATTATATATTGCTTGCTTGGTTTCTTTGTGGAATTTAAACGGGTTGTAGGACATGTGTTTTACATATGGTGGATGGATTTGAAGGGACCTGAGCTTTTGATTTCCAATTGCAGATTATGGGTGTAAAGAAGAGTATATGGCGAGTATACGTGCTTGTTGATAGGTCACATCAAGCTGATTTTTTTTTTGTGGGGGTGGGGGGGAGAGGTGCACCAAGAGATGGGAGGAAACGTTGATAGGTCAGTCAATGGGCCCAAAGAATGAGCCATGTTGTAAGATTTGGCATGAGCCAACATGTGGAACAGATATTAGTGACAAATGACATCTCAATTTTTTAATGGGCCGAGCTCCGTTGATAGATCTAAAATGATAGGGACACAATAGAAATCACATGGCACACTATTACAGGACTCTAACCGTATGGATGTTTGTCTTATCCCTTGGTGGACCTACCAACCAAAATTCAGCCTGATTAGTGATTTATAGGCGTTGGATTGGACTTATTTTCATGGGTTGATCTCAACTGTGAGAATTTGAGTAGTATTTGAGGTACAAAGAACCAACGCTTAGAAATCACCAATCAGGCTGATTTTTGGTTTGTGGGTCCACCTAGGGATTGGCCAAACATCCATATGGTTAGAGTCCACTAAGAGTGTGCCACTTGGCTTATATTGTGTCCCTGTCATTTTAGCTGTCATTTTAGATCTGTCAACTAAGCCCGACCCATTTTTTATTATGTGTCGTACTTGAATATGCTAAAGCTTATTAAAAAGTTGGTGGCTAATGTGGTAGTTTACTTGAATATGTTTTGCTCTTAGAAAAACATTAGAGATCTACAAAAATTGAAAACTTTCAAAAAAGAGAAAAGGAAAAGAAAATAATATAAAGAACTTAAGACCGTAACTTGTTTCTTCATGTCAAACCAGCATCCAGAAATAGGAGTTGAAGGAAAACAGAAATATCAATCCTCCCTATAGGAATACAATAGAAGAAATCAAAAGTTGACTAGAAGATAAACCCAATTTCCAACACAAAAACAAGAAGATGATGTTTCCAACACACATGCATGATGTTTAATACAACCCAAGAAGTGTAATAGAGAACCAACACCAATTTCAGAAAAAAAAAATGTGCATCAGCCTGTTGTGGTGATCGTTTGAGAGGCGCTGACCACTTAAGTGCAGTTGACAAAGCATTTACATGAAGGAATATACCAAGGCCATCTTCCCTATTAGATACCCTCCCTATCATTTCAACTAGGTACACTATTATTTCTATCAAAAAAAAGTTACCACTCACTAGATTTACAGCCAAATAGATCAAGTAAAAAGTGTGTATTTACAGGCTTATAAAGTCAACATTGGGTAAAAGAAAGAACTAACAAATTAAGACAAAAAATGTAATATGTTTCATAAGCCAGTTCCCTTAATTTTTGCAGCAAGGACAGTAAGTTGAGTATCATCATCAATGTCATCGTTGTCGTCTTCTTCATCAGCATCCTATATGCAACATTAATAGTAAGAAAAAGACTTTGTAATCTCCTACAAGATGAACAAGCACTTTTCCATCACAAAATCCTAAAACATACAAAACCATGTTGACGAAGATTTTACGTTTCTACTATTTGGTCAGAGTTGTGATCTATAAATCATCTTTACAGATGGCCTTGAAAGTAATACACAAAATGGTGCATGTGGGAATGATCAATAAAATATCAAGTGTTATGGTCAGGAGATATAAATTTTTTTACAAGTGCTCAACAACAAGATGAACTCTTGTGGATCACAACTCTAACCAAACTGAGAATAACTTGTGGTAATTACTGGCAGCAAACATATTAATTTGACCACAATCTGCATTGCTTACTAGCAAAACTGGCTTCATTGACCCTTATTAGGAGAGATCACGTTTATAACTGAAAGAGTAGTATTCCTATCAGCCTCAAGAGAATGCACTCCCTACATCTACAATCATAGATAATACTTGGGATTCAAGTCACACAAATCCTGACAACCATTCAATAGTATGGACCATAGGAGGACATCATCTTTTGTTGACAGCATCATTTTCCTAAATGATATACAAAACAGTTGATAATATGAACCATAATTCATGCAGCAAAGGTCCAGTTGAAATGAAACGACCACATAAGAGAGTTTGAAATAGAATAGAAAAAAAAAAAAAAGAATCAATGCACATAGCAAGAACTAGTATGGAATACATAGTAGCTCAAAACTTGCTAAAACCAGTAAATTTACCACAATCAAACTATAAAATTTAGTGATCGTAATATGGTGCCGGACAAAATACAGCAACAAATGAAATTGCAAGAACCATAACAGCATACTTCAAGTGAAATTGCTGCAAAGATGGGAAGAATGCAAAGCTTGATTCGACAGGCTTAGAGATTATAAAAACAGGAAAAAATAAGTTAAGAAGGGCCAAGCAATTAGAACTTTTTTCTCCACTAGAATAAATTTTCACACCTTTTGACAAAATATTCTCCCACAAGGCATCCACAGCTTAGTTTAACTCACATTGGATGCTGGCCATAAAGAAATTGGGCATTATCATCATCCAAAATAGATCAAGTAAACTCACCAACCCACAATGTCAATAATCCTTTTTTGCTTAAGAGAATCCATGCTCAAGAAGAGTTTACTGTTGAACAGAATCTCAATGGCCTGAAATAGAAAATTAAATTCATCTCATTGGGTTATGCTCTACAAATTGGGTAAAACTAAATGTTACCAAAATCTCATTAGGTTATGTAATCGAAAACTTACCAAAATGAACTCACTCCTTCTACCTTAACTGATTAGTATGCTCTACAAAAGTCAAATTTTTATTCAACCTTCAAAATGTGAAAAGAATATTTGCATATAACAAATTGAATCAGTCACAATCATGGTAGACCATTTAGTTTTGATGAAAGATGAAAGGTTTACATTCACTAGCTTTCAAATCAGATTTACATTCACTAGCTAGTCCACCACCACGAGATGACAGAAGGAAACAAAAATAAATGAACTCACTCCAAACATACTGATATCATCCAAAATATCACCCAAAATACCAAGTCCGAAACTCCAACCGAAATGAACTCATTCTAATATCTTCTTCAATATTTGAATCCAAAACTAAGGCCTTGACAATACTACCACATGCAACCATCTTATCATGTTCTTCCAAAACCCACGTGAAAAGACCTTCAATGTCTTCAGTTGCCATTTCATACAATTTATCCGATTTTGAAGCAATACAACACACTTGTGCTAATCTTCGACATAGATGGCTAAGCCTAAAAGCTTTAAGACATCCATGATTATCTTGTGTGGATCAATACATCATCCTAAACTTGTTAGCTTATTTCATCCATCGTTTCAAAATGAAATGTGACGGGATTTTATCTACTTCAAGACGAAAAAATACTTTTAGAACATGTCTATAAAGTATACCCGTGAACTTGAAATGTTGGCATCCGCAATGCCCCTTGTATGTTTCCGCCTTCAACTTTACAATAAACTGCTCGAGTTCACCAAGCTTAACTGTAATTAAGTAAGTGTGGTAATCACCATCCCTTACTCCCTCTTCAGCTTTGTAGCGAAGTACATTTTTTATTGAACTCGGAACTTCTCAAATATATTTTGCATGTAGATTTTGCTGCATGCTTCAATACCAGATTATTTTTATCTACAATTAATTCCTTATGTTCTGAAATATAATCTTCTTCATTTTCTCGATCAATTATTGTCTTCAATGCTCGCTTGTACCTAATCACAAATTCTCTTAGGTTGATTTTTGGCGAGACAAAATCGTTGAAGAAAGCATTTACCCCCCCCCCCCCCCCGCCCCGCTATAACCAATTGTATTCATCTCGGTAAAAAATATACTTCGATGGTACACGGGTACCCACGATTCTCGAATTTCATACAACTTTTTAAGCCAATCATTGTCTGTCAATTCAAATTCAACCATCAAAGCATTATATATATCTTCAAAATCTTTAACTTTATATGTACAATGGATGCACTTCTTCATCCCATGTTTGAACTTTGACTTTTTGTAGTAAATATGGGATAATTTTTCTCCAAATTTCTTTTTTATATGCCAAAGGCATAAACGAGGATGCATGTTAAGAAAAACCTTCTTTATTGCTGCTCCCATGGCAAGGTCTTGATCAGTGATGATTGATATTGGATGCCGTCCTCTCATGGCCTAAAGCCACACATTAAACAACTAAAAAAAAGTGGCTTATGTTTCATCCTTTAAAAGTGCACATCCAAATTATATAGACTGATAATGATGATTTACCCTAGTAAAAGTGGCGAATGGCATTCTGTATTTGTTGGTCCTGTATGTAGTGTCAAAAGTAACAAAATCTCCAAATTGCTTATATGCCATACGGGATCTTGCATCGACCCCAAAAAAGTTAACAGCTCTCCCATTTTCATCAATTTGTATTGCATAGAAAAATTGAGGATTTTCAGTTTGCATCTTTTGAAAATAATTAATAACGGATTGTGCATCTCCCACCTCTAACTCTCTTTGTCTGATTGACCGCATGTGATTCCAACATTCTTTTCTACCAAATCCTATGTTGACACCACAAAATATTGAAGGAACTTTCCCTACTTGTAAATTCTCTCTATAGAACACCTCGGTCAAATTCTTAACTACATCTGGCATGTGTTTTTTAGTTCACATATGCACCTTTTTCACTGGAGTAACGAATTCATGATTATGATCATTTGAAAAGATAATTACTTTCCACTTCTTAACTTCCTTCAGATATAGAATCCGCATACATGCCTTGCACCCAACCCTAACCATTGAACAACTTTGGTTTGTATCATCGGCCTCATCATGTTTCATTTTATGTTCCCCTTGACGTGAGCACACAAATTTAATTTCCGTCACTTCATCTACATGATATCGAGTTTTTTCAGACGATCGAATCCACACACTAAAACCTTGATGCCGACCATACTCCATATAATATTGTTTCGCATCATCGATTGAATCAAATAACATCCTCACATGTGGTGCCTTCTTTTTTCCGACATCTTTATTAAGAGTTGAAGTATCAACCAATTCATTTTTTTCATCTTGGGAAGAGCTCTTGCATGCATCAATTTTTTCAACTTGTTCTATGCCATCACGACCATCAACATTTACTGAACATTCATCAATGTTATCATAGGTATCCATCTCTCAAACTGACAATAGAAAAACAAATGTTAGTAATAAGACACAATGCAAAAAAAATTATTAGAAGACCAAAATATTTTTTTTTTAACCATAAAGAGTAGACAATGAACAAAGCACTAGACCTGCTGAAAAGTAGTGCATATCAAACACTAGAACTACTTCATCAACAAAGGGCAAGTAAGTAAAGAAATTGAATAAAGTACAAAGATTATTGAAGTTATAAAAATATCATTATGACAAGTACGAAGATTACCACATTCACACCAAAGCAAATTGTATTGAAGAACACCAAACATGGAAAACAGAAGAATAACTCAGATGAGCTTTTTTCTCATTCCAAATTAGCACTTAAGATTATCATTCTACATTTCAAACAAATCTCATCATGATGGCACACTTCTATATTTATATCTCTGTTGTCTTCTGTTCTTCAAAGACAACCCATTGAACAATGTTCTGAACTCTCAGCGCTGCCTTAGGCTTGCAAAAGAGAGGTAAAAAATTTATAAGTAATGAATGCTTTTATAATCTATATACAAAAATAGTGTATAAACCATCTCTACATCCAATGTAACTACATGCACTTCCAAGTTCCAACCGGCCAGTCTATGTAACAAATACACTATGTTTTCTAAAATTTTATGATCTTGGACACCTTGTTGTATTCATGTGTTGGACACGTGCCAACATAGCTAGCTTTTCAAACAGATCTCGTTGTATTCAAAAATTTATTACTATTTGTATATGGTTTATGTGAATTTAATATATATCAAGTTAATCTAAATACATTCTTTTCTATATTGCACACTTAATATGGACTAAAGGATTTAAAACATTTATCTTCCAACAAAAAAAAAATTGTATGGACGTGATGACATATTGGTTTTGTGCAAATATATTAAGCTTTAAATATTATAATATAAAGTAAGGTTTAAAGGGGACCATTATAATGGCACGAGGAACTGGGGGCGTTACCATTTTTTTTGTTATAACAAATTGTAACGCTCAGGGGCAGAAACAAAAAATAACGGAAAATAAATGGAATAAATGGCGCTGGAATGAACATACATTCCAGCAAAGGGAGATGAGAGAGAGAGAGAGATAGAAACCTGTGAGAGAGTAGCTAGCTAGCATCCACCTTTCACTTGCAGCGTCGAGAATGAATGATCGAAAATGAGGAGTGAAAATGGAGGGTAGGGTTTGTTGTGGGGAGAGAACATAGTGAAATGGAGGGTAGGGTTTGTTGTAGGGAGATAACATAATGAATTGGAGAACAGGGGAGAGGGGAGGAGACGTGAGAGGAGAGGTGAAGAGACATTGGTGCAGAGAAGCCTCCTCAGCACCTGCCATGTGTACAGCATTGTTGAAGACTCCTTTGAAACGAAATGAATAATCGTTGGTGTGGCTTGGCGCGGCTCGAGTTGAGTCAAATCCTTTTGAGAGAAACCTCATTTTTAGCCGTGGGATTAGAGCCCCATCTACGACTCTTGGTTCCTGTAATTATGTCGGTAACTTGTACCTATCAACGGAGCCATATAATAATAACCTTTCCAATATATATATATACTAGCCTGATCGACCCGTCTATCCAGATCAGTGGGGTCCCACCTCTCAGGACACTAATTCAATTGGATAATCAATTTTTAAGAGTTTTTAAGCACGATTGATTATCTAATATCTTATCAATGAGTATATCAAGATGAGATATATTAAGCCAAGGTTTTGTGGGAGGATATATGTGGTTTTAACTTACCAATTAAGTTCCACCAAACCAACATTAGGTAGTTCTCCCAAGGAAGAAGGAGAGCACTAGGACTGCTTAATGACAGTACGTCCCTCTTTCTTTAGACAAAGATTTTTCTTAATGTCAATTTGAAAGAACTCACTAGAGTGGCTAACTACCATTTCCGTCCTATTTGAGTTTGGACCCCTAGGACAAATGTCTAATGATTAGTAGTAATCAGTTAAAAGATATTTGAAAGAAGGGTAATCAAAGTTATTACAATTTTGAAAGATCTGTGTGATAGTGTAAAAGTTTTAAGAAACTATTTGCCACTAGATTACTCAATACCACCCAATGAATTCAAAATTATCTTCGGCACATTCATCCTCAGTGGCAAATTCTATTGGAATGATTATCTTCCACTTTGAGGTAACTTCCTCATCAGATTGAGAAAAATAAGCGATCTCAGGAGAGATTAACTCGGGCTCAGGATTTTCACTCCGTTGGGCTGAGAGCCATGGTCTACTCACGCTAGTGAGAATGCGATTCTCAGGAAGAAGAGGAGTGATATATTGTGTGCTAGGTATGACAAGAAAATCTTCTCTTTTACGAGAATCAAAAGTTGACATCCAAAGGGCAAATGTCTCTATAGTTAACCAGATTTCTTCAAAGGATTTACAAGATCCATCATCAGAAGAGCTTTTAGATGCAAACATCTGAATGCAAGAAAGTTTTTAAACAAAAAGAAGGAAAAGACTACTAGCATATATTTAAACAGATTAAGAGTCAGTTCCTAATAGTTTCTATGAGAAATATTTATCTTATGAGAGTTTTTAAAGTTCATTTTGTGATTGAAGTGAGTAATTGGAAATCTTATGTTGTTAATTTGTTTGTGTAGATTTAAAGCATTTATTTTTAGAATCTCAATTTGTTTGATTAAGTATTTTTCTTGGCTAATCAAGTTAATTTTTATTTTCTTCCATTATATTTTCCAAGTTAATTTTTCTTATTAAATTTTTGCAATTATAATAATTTTATGAGAATTTAAAGAAAATCAAAGATTTTAACATATTTTGTTTTATAGATTTACAATAAGTTTTTTTACATGATTTCTTAGTAATCAACTAAGAGATTAAACATGATGGATTTACAAAAGATTAAACCTAACGAGAAATAAATCTAAACACCATTAATCAATCAAAACCTTAATCATGCCCATTTATTAACAAAATACATAGAATAATAATCAACATACAAGAATATAAATGGATTAATGAGGTTTTCACTTGCATGTGTTCGCTTATCCAAGTTACGAGAGAAATTCGTCCACAATCGGAGGATTTTTCTAAACCTTTGGCTTCAAAGAGTGAAGATGAGAAGAGAAAGAAGAGAGAGAGAATAGAGTTTAGGTTTATGATTAATGAAATATGATTTTTGTCACTTTCACTTAGGCTTAAAAGGGAAATATCAAAATTTTTAATTTAGATCCATTAATGAGCTGACAATAGGTCCGAGGCCTAAAAGATCTAAAAAGTCACTAAAATGGGCTCCAAAATAAACAATGAAAAGGCCTAAAAGGTCACTAAAATAGCACTCAAAGCCCACCTAAACAAACATGACCCAAATTAATAATAATTATGCATTAATAATAAATATACATAATTAATTATTGACTACTAATTAATACAAATAAAAAGCAAGGCATTACCTCCATTGTTGTTGCCCCTTTTGAATAGAAAACACACTCTAGGTCGTACCACCCACTTGTAGTCTTTTTTCACATACAAAAACCTAACAACCCTTGTATTTTTGAAGAAGAATATAAGAAGATGAAGAGAAGAAGAAGATAAGAAAGATAAAAAAGAGAGAGAGAGTTGATGCCCCCTTTAGTATTTAAATCTTATTTGCATCTAAAGTAGGTTTACTCTCTTCCCCTTGTTTCCATAGATGTTTTTGAAAGTATTATATTTTAAATACATATTTGAGTTAGTATTATTTGTTTGTATTATGTTTAAAAATTATGTATGTTGTTAGATTAATTATTGTTATAATTTATAAAGTATTTTTGTCATGTTTTAGAATTATTTACCATTTTTATTAATATTTCATATTTTATTGTTATCTCTTATTTTGATGTCATGGGTTCCTTGTTATTTCAAATTGTGCTTGTGGATTGATGGTTGCCATGAATTCTTGACCATGACAAGAGGTTTGATGATTAGAAAAATTAACCAAAAATGCATGGGCAATGTGGTAGGATTCGTTCCTTATGTGGTCGTAAATCCTTGGGTAAAGTCTAAAAGAGTTTGAAGAAAATAATATCCTTAGGTGAAAGACCCCAAACCCCTTTGGATCCTTATAGAGGAGAATTTAAAAACTTTGTTAGTTATTAGAAAATAAGACATCGAGAATGCTTAGGACATCTCATTGAGCTTTGGAGAAACTAAGAATAAGTGGACATTATACTGTATTTAATACATTGTATTGGTTTAATTTTGGTTATATAGATGTTTGATTCATTAGATTGATTTATCAACTACAATTCATGATTTTGTTTATCGCTTTATATTATTCTTATACTTATGTTTTTTATGCATTATGTTCTCTATGGTTAGCCGCTCATCCCTATGGGTACATAGGTGGTTGAGCGTGCCTACTGAGCTTCCCAACTCACATCTACATACATTTTTTAGATTTATCCGAAGGTACAAATGATTACTTTTATGGAACTGACAGATGTTTCAATTTTTTTTTTTTTTTTTTGCTTTCTTAGATTTGTTTTGTAATACAATTTACTTTTGATGTTCAGATGTAATGCATGATTCATTTTATAAATCTTTACATTAGTTGGATGATGGGTTTACTTTGGAATGAATGAACATGAGTTAGTTTCATTATGTACATGTTGCTATGTTTTTGTACCTTGCTATACTGTTTCTAACATAATTTTTAGCATACTTAATATTTTTAGTTTATTCTAAAGTCCTTTATTTTCTAACTTCTATGCTAAAATATCCAAAAAAACTCATCCAATAATTCATATTCTACGATCTTTGGTAGATTTTAGAAGTTTCTATTTTATTTTTTGGTTTTCTATAAAAACCCTATAAATCGATTTCCTAATCAAAATATGTATGTTTTTTTTTTTTTTCAGTAAAAACATGAAAAACTAAATCTTTCAATCTTCTTTAAAACAACTCATTTTTAAATCGTTTGTGCTAGATAACCAGACAATTTTCAAGAGAGTTTACATAATGGGGCTACAATATTGGTTTCTGCCAGTAGATTTCTGAAGTACAACTTCAGGACTTCTAATCTTTTGATTTTTCTTTTATGAGACCCCCTCGAAAAAATTTAGAAGATGTCCCTCTATTTCTTCTTTCTAGATTGGGGTGATGGGTCCCAATAGAATTCTATTTTTTAAAATTCGGCCACCCTAAAATAGTTTCTGTTATGTTTCTACACAACAGAAAGTTTTTATTTTCTTCTTCGTCTTTTGGAATAACACTTGACACAATACCTACGTTTTATATTTTAAGTTTTTTTTTTTATCATAGAATACTTTCTATTAGTCTAGTACTTTGTTTGTAAGGTACATGCCTTCTAAGTGTTTTGGTGAATGGTGTGTAGAAATTGTTTATATTTCATTAAAACATCAATAATGAAATAATCGTAACCTGTTCGTACTTCAACACTGACACAAGATGAATCCAAGAAGAATTCAGCTCATCTTAATTAGCACAACAATAAAATATGGCTTACTATTTTGTTCAATGTTATTACTGTTTCGTATTAGAATGAAAGAACTGATGAATGTGGAATTACAGACTTAAGACCTTCTTTGTTACATACAAGATCAATTGATCATTACCTGACTCTACATTTGACAACGAACTAATGAACTTATTTAAGAAGAAGAATCTCTCGAACATTATCACTTATCAACGTCATAAAGCATCAATAATTTATAACTTCAAAATTATAATATTCTCATCATAGATTTGAAATGCCACAAATAATGTACAAATGCCAAACCAAACCCACTCCAATAATACACCAAATAAAAATGTCACAAACAAAGCAACAACACAAAAGCAATAGCTCAAACAACTAAAAGAAATGGAGAAAAAAGTAGAGCTAAGCTTCTTCTAAAGGCGAATAAGAAATAAGTAAAAGTAAAATATAAAATTGATTGATATAGAGAGTGAGGGAGGTTTTTTCTTCATGCATACCTGAAATTGATTCAAGGCTCAGATTTTTCTTTTAGAGGAGAAGAACACTGAGTGCGGGAGATTTTACAGACCGTTTTTCACTGTTCGTGTTCGTTTTTCACAGCTAGGGTTTCAACCTAGCTTCTAAAGATCCGCGAGTTCCCTTAAAAAAAAAAAGTAATTTTGGTATTATAAAAAGTTTTGGAGGATACAATTGTAAAAATATAGTTTTTAAAAATGACTTCCCGTAAAAGTAAAAGCAGAAGTTATTTCTGAACGGCTTTTGCTTATAGTGATTTTACAACTTATTTAGCTTTTATACATTTCTAATTTATCCAAACCATGGTTTTAAAAATGGCCGTTTAAACGGTAAAGCCCCAAGCCCATTTCTGTTAAAACTGTTTAAACACGTTTTATCGGTTTTGAAAAAAAGGCCGTTTTTTTGTTTTAACGGCCGTTAAAATCGTTTAAACAGCCGTTTAATTCTGAAAATTTTGTGAAAAAAATGCCCGTTAAATCCGTTAAAATCCATTTAATTTCCGTTAAATTCTGTTTTTTTTTTTTTTTTAATTTTCAAATTTCAAAATTTGAATTTCAGCGCCATTTTTTCCCGTTAAAATCTGTTAAAACCCGTTTAATTCTGTTTTTTTCCATTTTTTTTTCCATTTTTGCTCCTGGCCGTTTCAATCCGTTTTAATAGCCGTTTAAACAATTTAAACGGTAATAACGCCCCCAGTCCGTTTAACCGTTAAAACGGCCTCCTTTAAACCTTGATCCAAACAATCAATTTTTCTACTGAATGCTTAAAAACTGCTAAAAGCCTTATTTGGCTTTTATACTTTTCTAATTTATCGAAACAATCAAATTTTCTACCAAGTGCTTAAAAACCGCTAAAAAAAACCACTAAAAGTTGGCTTTGAGCGATTTCTAAGCTTGCCCAAATGCAACCTAAGTAGGGGTGTCAACGGGTCGGTTCCGGTTCGGTTCCTAAGGTGACCAGAACTGGAACAATCGGTTCGGTTCCTTAACGGTTCCGGTTCTCAAAGTGATGGATCTGGAACCGGAACCGATTATGTATTTATGTCGGTTCCGGTTCCGGTTCCGGGTATATTGGGCAAAATCTTGAGAATATCAGAATATTTACACTATATTTATTTATTGGTACTGGTTCTTATCGGTTTCGGTTCCATATTAGGCTACCCAGAACCAGAATCGTTATTGTCGGTTCGGTTCCGGTTCAGGTTACTTTTTAATCGGTTCCCAAAAATGTGGAACCAGAACCGGTATTTTCGGTTCCGGTTAAACGGGTAAATTGACACCCCTAAACCTAAGTCTAATTTTCAGATATAGATGGTAGGCTTTGTAACTTGTAGTAACGAGTTCTGAGAATTTTCTGATACTTTATCGCTTTTCATCATTTTGCTTACATATCCTTGTTTGTTTTCCACTTTCAAAACTGATCTGCAAACAAACAGTCCGTCCAGCCTGGTCCTATTCCAAAAATTGCTTTGCCGATCCCATATATTGAATGCCGATCCTTGATTTGGGAGACGCCCTCTAGGCGAGACGCCCTTTGCCTAAAGGGTGCATGAGGTTAAATGTTCCCGCTAACATACGCCTGCTTCAACAAAAGCCTATGGCGTACTACTTCTCGGGACTCATTCTGGCATGGATTCTAAGAAATCAACCACCACCGTGGATTCTTGAAATCGACTGCTGAGAGCACGAGTGAAAAAGACGAGTGCAAACAGGCGGGTCCGTCAAGCCTGGTCCTATTCCTTAAATTGCTATGCCGATCCCATGTATTGAATGCCGGTCCTTGATTTTGCCGCAAGGATTCCCGCTAACATACGCCCGCTTCAACAAAAGCCTTTGGCGTACTACTCCCCATGGCTCATACTCTCGCATGGATTAAGAATTCAATGAACACCGTTGGATTCTCGAAATCGACGGCTGAAAGCACGAGTGAAAAAGACGAGTGCAAACAGGCGAGTCCGTCGAGCCTGGTCCTATTACAAAAATTGCTACGCCGATCCCATCCCATGTATTGAATGCCGGTCCTTGATTTGCGCGACGCCCTTTGCGTTGAGTGAGGCAAAATGTTCCGGCTAACATACGCCCGCTTCAACAAAAGACTGGCGTACTACTCCCCCGTAGCTTTGGGCATCAACTGAGAGTAAAGGAAAGAGCCGAATGAAGCAGCAGAGGTGTGGAGGTATGTAAACCCTAAAGCCTAATTTTCAGTTTGAATTTGCCCTAATTTTTCATACGAACCCTAGAAACCGTGAATTTCTTTTTTTATTTCTGCAACTAGAATAGAGAAATCGATGATGCGTCGCAGCCTTCTTTGCCCTAGAAATCTCAGAAGAGCAAGCAATGGATTGAACTATTTCTACCGGTTTTCAGAGAACCCCAACTTTAGATTTTCTTTTCTTCCCTTTAATCAAATCTCCGACATAGAAAACATCAATTCATGCCACATTACATATGGCGACTGTTACAGAAAGATAAGATTTTTAACCACTCAGGAGAATTCTGTCCCTTTAATCCGCAATTCGTTTTCTCCAAACTTTTCTGTGAGAAACCCTAATTTCTCAAGAGCTTTCTCTTCCGGGAAGAACTGTGACGATTCGACTGAGTGGACGGAAGATATTGTGTATTTAGATGAGTCGGGGGGTGTGATTTTCTCGGGGAAGGGGATACGGTCTGTTGAGCCAGGGCTCGATGACCATGTTATGGTGGGTGGGTTGAAGAAGCCATTTTCGAATGTTTCTGCTGTTGCTAAGATAGTAGAGATTGTGAAGAGATGGAAATGGGGGCCTGAAATGGAGACACAATTGGATAAACTCCATTTTGTTCCGAACATGTCTCATATTAATCAGGCTTTGAAGGAAATCGGAGAAACTGATGCATCGGTGAGTTTTTTCCGATGGGCAAAGAGGCAATCTTGGTACTCACCAAATGATGAGAGCTACGTTCTACTGTTTGATCGTTTGAATCAAACCAGAGATTTTGAAGGAATTCAGTCGCTATTTGATGAGATGATTAGAGAGTGCAGTAATAATGGGATTTCCTCATTTACGGCATACAATCGGGTAATTCAGCATTTAGCAAGAGCTGAGAAATTAGAGGTTTCGTTCTGCTGTTTCAAGAAGATTCAAGATTCCGGGTGTCGGATCGATACCCAGACATACAACTCACTTATAACATTGTTTCTGAACAAGGGTCTGCCTTATAAGGCATTCGAGATATATGAGACCATGGAAGAGGCTGCGTGTTCGTTGGATGGGTCAACTTATGAGTTGATGATACCGAGCCTGGCGAAATCTGGACGTCTTGATGCTGCTTTCAAGCTTTTCCAAGAGATGAAAGAGAAGGGTTTTCGACCGAATTTTCCAATCTTTGCATCCCTCGTTGATTCAATGGGGAAAGCTGGGAGGTTGGACACCTCGATGAAGGTATACATGGAAATGCAGGGTTTTGGGCTCAGGCCATCTGCGACCATGTATGTGTCTTTGATTGAGTCATTTGTTAAAGCTGGTAAGCTAGAGACTGCTTTGAGACTCTGGGATGAGATGAAGAAAGCAGGTTTTAGGCCTAATTATGGATTGTCCACAATGATCGTTGAGTCTCATGCAAAGTCTGGGAAGCTAGAGGTTGCGATGTCGGTTTTCTCAGATATGGAGAAGGCTGGGTTTCTACCAACTCCATCCACCTATTCTTGTCTCTTAGAAATGCATGCTTCCTCTGGGCAAGTAGATTCTGCTATGAAGCTGTATAACTCGATGACAAATGCAGGTTTGAGAGCAGGTCTGAGCACATATACTGCCCTATTGACAGTGCTTGCAAATAAGAAGCTTGTGGATGTGGCTGCCAAGATTTTACTTGAAATGAAGGCCGTGGGATTTTCTGTTGATGTGAGTGCTAGCGATGTTCTGATGATCTATATTAAGGATGGTTCTGTTGATCTCGCATTGAGGTGGCTACGTTTCATGGGTGCATCTGGGATTAGAACTAACAACTTCATCATCAGGCAGCTCTTCGAGTCGTGCATGAAAAATGGGTTGTATGAGTCAGCCAAGCCTCTCCTTGACACTTATGTGAACTCTGCTGCAAAGGTTGATCTCATACTGTACACGTCAATCTTGGCTCATCTTGTAAGGTGCCAGGACGAGCAGAATGAGAGGCATTTGATGACGATATTGGGTGCTACGAAACATAAGGCACATTCTTTTATGTGTGGACTCTTTACAGGCCCAGAGCAGAGGAAAAAACCAGTCTTGTCATTTGTGAGAGAATTCTTCCAGGGAATCGATTATGAGTTGGAAGAGAGTGCTGCCAGGTACTTTGTTAATGTTATGCTTAATTACCTCGTACTCATGGGTCAGATAAACCGAGCTCGTTGTGTGTGGAAAGTTGCCTATGAGAATAAACTTTTCCCGAAGGCAATAGTCTTTGATCAGCACATTGCCTGGTCCCTGGATGTAAGAAACTTGTCTGTCGGAGCCGCTCTCATAGCTGTTGTGCACACCCTCCATAGGTTTAGGAAGCGCATGTTGTATTATGGTGTTGTACCAAGACGGATCAAATTGGTTACAGGACCCACTCTGAAGATTGTGATTGCCCAGACTCTAAGTTCAGTAGAATCTCCATTTGAGGTCAGTAAGGTTGTTCTGAGGGCCCCAGGAGATTCTGTTTTGGAGTGGTTTAAGAAACCGATCGTTCAGCAGTTCCTTCTAAATGAGATTCCGTCAAGGGGAGACATCCTCATGCACAAGCTTAACACACTGTTTCCTAGTTCTGCCCCTGAAATTAGATCTCTTTCCCCTCCTAAGCCGCTGGTTATGGGAAGGGCCGTGTGACATGTAACAGTAGTCGAGATTAGTTATAGGCTTTGTACTGGAGAAATTGGAAATGAATAAGTTATACTTTTTTGAATGCTACTGTTCTTCAATCCTTCTCTGTCCACTTCTCCATTTACTGGACATACAAATAGGAAATTGTAGAGATTAGTGCATGTCTTAGGCATCTTAACAGATGAACTTACATAGCTGAACTTCAATATATAAAAAAATATTGCATTGTTGTACTTGATTATTTATCCAGAAAGATAAATTGCATTTCTGAACTGCTAACATGTGGAGCTGAACTTTTATGTATGAGATCTAAGTTGGAGTGTTTGCGACACAAACGTTACTGAGAATGAATGCAGATACCATGTCATGTTGGATTTTTGGTCTTGAAATCTAAACGTTTGTTCTTTATCTAAGGTATGGTTGCAAGGTCTGAACAGTATATTGAAAAAATTTGAAAGTGACTTCTTTCAATTATATAGAACAATTTAAATATAATTCTTGCAAGTTGTATTGTTTGTTTGGTTTGGATTTGACTTCTCTTTTTATGTTTGGATCTAATTTTGAAATGGTCGGCGTGTATTTGACATTTGACATTAGAGATAAACACAATAATAACCGGTTGGGGAGCAGGTTATGCTAGGAAGCAGCCAGTTTGAAATTTACCAAGTTTACTTTGGTTTACTATTATCATCCTTTGGTTTAAGTGCCGACCAGAATGGTTGTGAATGGGATAGGCTGACCTTAATTAGGCTCGGCTGCCATCGTTGGGCTTGGGCTTCACCTAAGGGCCAGTTTAGTTGGCTCTTGGTTATCTAGATGTTTTTAAATGAATTGGTCGATCTTGAACCCGATTGGGCAGGCTTGACGAGCCTTTACAATGCCACATATGGGCACTTATTTTTTTTTTCTTAAGGTAGGAAAGCTGGGGTTAAGCAGATCTTACTAGAAATTAGCTAAAGAATATAATGCAGTATTTGATATTTATATTGATAGCATCCTCAGAAATCTCTCTCAGTGAGCGACTTAACTCATTGGCAAACAAAATAAATTTGGCATTCAAATTGCTATACTCAGCAGCCCAATTTTGTACTCTCCATAGCTAATGTACCTCTCAATCTGTTGATGATATCAAGAAGTAATCGGTTTTCTACAAAGGTAATGTCCTGTGACATCATATGACATCACAGATAAGAAAATTGGAAAAAATTGAGAAGAACTTGGGATATGTGGTGCGGGAGCATTCTACTGGATAGTTTTTATTGCTTTTTAGTCTTAGGTGGCGTTTGTTAAAATAAGTATTCAGCACTTAAAGCTTAAAGTACTTAAAAAAAAGTGATAATTGCTTATAGTGGCTTAAGTGACAAAAAATTCCTGTTTTGTAAAGGTCTTATGTCTGAAAACTTAAGATAAGGGTACAATTGAAATTATAAAATGTTTATAAGGATACTTTTGTCCTAATTTTATAAAGGTCACTTACAAAGGAAGGCATTATGGGCATTTAGGAAAGAATCATAGAATCTTTTGGGTAGATGCTTTTTACCGTAATGTCTAAGCACAAAAAGTGAACTCAGGTTCACTTTTTTACTTTTCACTGAATCAGTTATTTTGGTGATAAGGGCTGAAATTAAGTTATTTACCAAACACCACTTAATCACCAAAATCATTGAATTTCAACCCATTCAGACTTTAGGTTTAAGAAAAAGTTTTACCAAAAGCCACCTTAGTTTTTATATTCGTTTAGAGTTTTGGGTGTCTATGAAAAAATAATCAAAGTTGTGAGGCTCTTTATAATTTTGCTTAGTTGGTTAAGTTATTGTATATTATTTGGGCCATTGGTTTTTATTAGTTTATTTGGATGACCAGGAGTAGATTAGATTAAGTGAGTTAGTATTTAAATAATTTTTATGTCATTTTTCATAATGGTACAAGAAATAGAAAATCTCCATTGAGAAATTCTCTTATGGTGCTGAATTCACTCTATCTCGGTGTTGAAGCCAAGCTATCTTGGTGCGAAGCCAAGCTCGATGGATTGATTTTGTCAAGTCTCCTATCCCATCGCAGAACAAGGTTCTCCTTGTCTACATCAAATTTGATATCAGAGCCAAAAGCCTACTGTCTCTTCTCTCCTTTCTTCTATTTTTTATATTTTTATTTGGTCATGAGCAACATTACGGTTACTGTTCACAATTACTATGCATTAAATTGTTCACCGTACTATTCATTGTTACTGTTCATATTGTTCACGGGTGCTGTCATGGGAAGAAGAAGAAGAAGAAGATCGTCCTCACCGTCTAAATGATCCCCTTTCTCTTAGGGTTTCCAAATCCAAACCTTAGTGTTGGAAAAAAAGAAAAAAAGTTCGTTTGTGTTCATCTTGAAAAAAAAGGTTCTTCTTTCTTAAGAAGCTATGGAGTTGGAGTGGAATTCCTACAAAAAAAAGTAGCCAATGCAATGAGGAGGCTGGTGAAGCATCAACAAGATCGCAAGCTTGAAGAGAAAAAATGCTTCCACAGTAGAATGATCTAGTGAACAAGAAGAAGTGCAAATCCAAGATTATTTGAAAGCGTACGAAGAAATTCATTTTCTTTTTACTAGATAGTTTGATGCGGGAGCATTCTACTAGATAGTTTTTTTTTATTACGTTTTAGATCTAGTTTTTATAGTTTTTTTAGAGTTTTGGGTGTCTAAGCAAAAATGGCCAAAGTTGTGGACTTTGTAATTTTGCTTAGTTGGATGGCTAGGGCTAGATTAGCTTAAGTGAGTTAGTATTTAAGCAATTTTGTGAGACCCTAAAAATTTCTAAATTTTTTCCTTAAAACGTATTTTGGTCATTTTTCTTGTTAGGGTATTTTAGTCATTTCACTTCTCTGTCACATTTAATTAGTATATATGAATACTAAAATAGTATTACTTGTTATCTGCAACCGAACTTTTCAAAAAAATTCATTATGAGGCGTATTTTAGTAATGTTCCCCTCTATCGCATTTTCGTACATGAAACTATTTTGGTAGGTTATATCTTTTTATGGTGTGCTCAAGTTTTTAGGTACATCCGAGTTTTATTTTGGAAGTTATTGAATAAATAAAAATTTCGTTAATGTGAAGAATCATTTCTCTTTTTTTTTTATTTTTTGTGATTAGATATGGGTTTGAATATGGATCGATATATATGGACGAAGTTTGTCCCGGCTTCACAAAGAGTGGCTGAGATCCACTGCACACGGACGGTTGAGATTTGTTGGTTCCTAATTTTTTATTCGGTGTTATTTTTGGCTTGCCACTCAATTTTGGCGCTATTTTTTGGGCTCACCGAACCCCACCTCTCTGTCTAAAACCCACTCCTTGAAACTCATTTCCTCTCTCACGTCATTGTCTCTCCCTCACCGAAACCTTCTCCTCTGTGACTGAAGAAGGAGGAGGTCTCTCTTTCCGTTGTCAAAGAACGCATCGCCTTCGCCTCTCTCTCACCATCTCTCTCTGGGATCTGTGCTTCACTGACACAGGTATGCAAACACTTAAACGTCGATCACTTCTTTCCCTCCCAAACCCCATGGATCTCTCTCTCTCTCTCTCTCTCTACCTCTTTGAAATCTAGGGTTTTTGGTTTTCGTCGGGTGGGTGGTGACTTAAATTGGTGACTTATTTCTGCTGATGCTTTGCTTTGGGGCTTTTTTCTTTCTTTGGGTTTATGGTTTTTTACTTTCTTTCAAAGTTAGGGATTTTTCTGGGTTTGGGGTTTTTCATTATTTCTTTAAACGTTAGTGTATACATTATTGCCGGTGATAATCACAGTGCACAATCAAATCAGTTGGGGAGAAGAATAGTAGTGCAAGATTGATTTTCATTATTGCAATCTGATTTCACTAAAAGCATATTTGCAATCTGATCAGTAGTGTAGCTCTTTGCAATCTGCAATCTGTGTTTAAATGGTTGTTGTTTCTTATCTTTTGTTGCCTTTAAAATGTGTTCAAATGGTGGTTATTTTTTATTATTATAATATATTCAAATGTATTCCCAAATATCAGCCTGATTGGTGATCTATGGCCGTTGGATTCGAGCATTTTTCATGGGGTGATTTTTAACCGTCGATTGAAGTACTTTCTAAATAGGTTGAGATTGTTAGATTGGAGGTATTTGGCTCAGTCTTGGCTTTGTTGTGTCCCTGTAGCTTTTAACCAAGGTTTAGCAAATATGTTAACAACTCATACGGTGTCATATCTTGGCCTTTCTTTTTGTTTCCTTCGACAGTGTCAGAGTTGTTAGTGAGTCAATATATGTCAATGCTAATTATATATTAAATCAGATGTATTTACAAAAAATTCTTCATTTTTTGCACCTTAAATTCCTTGGACAGTGTCGGAGTTGATAGTTCTTTTTAATGCTTATTCTTTCATTTGAACCATGGTTCTGAGGTTAGAAAGTAGGCATTTGAAATTTTTTTTAATGCATACTTTCTACTTTCTCAAGTTGATTATGAGTTATTTTGAGGTTAGCTCACACCATTGAATTTAAGGTGCAATTGTTGATCTAGAGGATGATATATACAATTACAAGAGCGTTCAGTTAAGAGGTTCATCTTTGGCTTGGGCAAGGAATCTCAAGAAAATAGTATGTTTAGATCAGTTTAATTGTTCATAATCCAATATTTTTTTTCTTAAGTTGTTATTTGACTCCGTAAACCTTTTCATCCTCATGCTACATTGCAACCAAGAGGAAAGCTCGCAGGTTGAATCCTAGCTTACACACACGAAATAAATTAATAAACATGTTGTTTGCAACGTGGTTTAAAAGGGACCGTTACTGTTATGACTCTTATAATGGGTCAAATAACTGTCAAAATTTTATTTTATTTTATTTCTTAATGCATTTTTCAGCTAATGTAAATAACTAAAAATACCATTCTGTGATCTTTTTATTAGTTTAACATCTTTGTATATGTTTTAATCTTCTCAATGATATTGGTATTGGATCTTGATATTTTTGTGCTTGAAGCTGAGATCTTTCTTTCTTTTGTTGTATAGATTTATTTGTTTTTTTTTTGTGTCGGGAATTAGAGTCTTCATTTTGTTGTTGTTGGGTTTCTGTGATTTGGTGGATTTATTGGTGTTCGGCTGTAATTTGTTTAATTGTCATTGCGAAGGAAATTAGGAAGTGGGTTTGAGTGTCGAGAATTTCTCTATTTTGACGTTTTCCCCACCCAAAATGCCTACCCTCATGTGTCAAAATTGTGACCCTCAAAATGCCATGTGCCACGTTCTTTTGGCCCCACTGATTATGAATGTTTGGGTGTCCTTGACAGACCTACACACCAAAAATTAGCATGAAGGGTGATTTATAATTGTTGGATTTGAGCACTTTTCCATCATGGGTTGATTTTCATTTTAATAAAATTGGGCTGAATGGTTATTTCATTGTTTGTTTTAGTTACTTTCGAGTACCGAAAGTTGCAAGGGTTAGTCATGTTGTCTCCAATTTGTATACACATGTATGCACACAAAAATTTGATTTTCATTTTGGAGTAATCAGATCCAGCGCCTAGAAACCACCAATCAGACTATTCTTTGGCCCATCCGTAGGTGGACCTACGTACCAAAATTCAGCCTCTTTTTGGAGAATGTCAATAACTTGATCTATTTGTAGCACATTGTGAAGATTATTTCTTCTGCAGCCACTTTATCTTTTGTATGTTGTCTTGGCATGATAGATGGGATCGATTAACCTAATTTTTTTTAGAGTTGCTTCTAAATTTTTTAATCTTAAAGTCTGTTTGTTAGATTACATTGTGCAAATTTAAGCTCATTTGTCTTATGTTGTGCTTCTGTATAATAGATTAGCCTAGCAGCGTGGTTTGTCCTAAGGTAGTCTATTTTAACAACTTTTATCGTGGAGAGCCTTTGTAGATGCATTTGCATTACAGGTGGGAGGTACCACTCTTTTTTCCATTTATTAAAGTGTAATTTGAGGCTTTGCCTTTATGTTTGGATTGTTATCTCTTAGGTTTTTGCCCCACTTTTTTATGCTTTTCATGAGTTCTGGCTTTGGTACCCATAGGTGCATCTAGATAAGAAACCTATACCAAGCAACAACTATCCTTCCAATTGTAGATTTTTTATGCTTTTCATGAGTTCTGGCTTTGGTACCCATAGGTGCATCTAGATAAGAAACCTAAACCAAGCAACAACTATGATGCCAACTGTAGATTGACCTCCGCTGGGCTTACTATGATTCTTCACTTTAGTTCCCATGTTGGGACACATGTAGAGAGTAATTATGTCAATAAATGCAATTGAGTTGGGATGCACCATTCAATAGTCCATGGAGGAGATATCCTGTGTCAATAATTTACCAATCAAATGAATGCAACCATCCCAATTTAAAATTTCTCAGAGGGTTAAAAACAATAAGCCTTTTCTCCATTTAAAGATTTAGATAAATCCCCAAGCACGGTTGCCCTATAGTTTAAAGCACTAATTGGTTGCTAACAAATTTTTGTCCGAAGATACAAATCCAATATTAGCTCAGTTGAAACTAGGTTATAAAACATTCTTTGCAGGATTTGCATATATGCATGACATTTCAACAACATATATTACAGTCTTTTGTAAGATGTGATGATACTTCCTTAATTCTGAAACTATGTTGTATTTCATCCAAGATTTAATGTTTATGATAAAACTATGTTACAGGAGCATTTGCTGTACTTTTATTGGTAAATTTTATTGCTGTGATTTTTGTTGAATTGATGTTTTTAAAATGGGTGTTCTTGCTTTTTTATTTAGGCATATATTGGTTTTAATGTCCTGTAATTTCCTTTTGACTGATTCTTATTGAAGTGATTTGTGTTGAATTTGGTGTTTTCTTCAAAAGGGTTTTTCTTGGTTTTGTGGGTTATCTAATTTGTGGCTGGGTTTTAATTGCATTGGTTGATTGGAGGGAGGCCTTTACCAACATATAATCGAACCCAAGGAAATTCAATAGCTAGGAAGGAGACTATACCTTGGAACTTTTCACATGGGTCTTTTATGGGATTAGTGTCATGAGAAGGGAAGTTGTGGGAGGGCTAGAAGAATGAATACTGAGAGGATTTGGGCTTAGCATTAAAAGGGAAACTCATAACCATCTCTCACATGTTCCATAAGAGGTTTGTATAGTTGCTGCCCTTGAATTTCTATTTTTTCTTTAGCTAATGTCCAACAAAACCAATAAAACCATGTAACATTGAATGAAAAGAATGAATCTTTTCAGATTTGTGGATGCATAGGAGTGAACTTTCGATGAATGCCAACTTGATTCCAACGTCCTTTATATGTTTGCTACATGTCACGTGAATTGAGAATGGTTGGTATTTGATTCTCTTTATAGTTTGGGGGTGTATGTTTATCAATTCATCATAGATTTAGAGACTACTGTCATGTTTTTCGATCCTAATTGTTATGTAACGTTCCCTTACAGAGACATTTTCTGATGGTATTATTCCATTGTTGTTACGCTATTATGTTCTTGAGTCAGTGAGTCCAACTTACATGGTCAATAAGAGAAGGAATGAAATTATAAGGTTGGAGTTTTCATCCTCTTTGGTCATCACTTTCTTCCATTCAGGATTAGGCAAGTTTTGTTGATATTAGGCATTGGCACATTTCTCACATGCTTAGCATGTAGAAGTGTCATGGTGAAAGATTATGGAATTGCACGAGTAGATCATAGGGCATCTATGCTACACTTATTTAAGGTTCCAACATAGAAAAGCTTTTTATAGATACCATTCTCAAACTTTATATTAAGCCATTTAACTGCGAATGGTACATAGATTTTCCAAACATTGAAAAGTTCAATACATTTAATCCAAAAGAATTAGTTGAAAATTTCAATGAATATTATCTAGGGTACTTTTTTTTAATTATATATCTGAAAATCCTTAATGTTTGAAACATTTAATGGGATACCCTACCTCTACACTTACCCTATGCATGCATATCTATATATATTATATGCACTCTAAAAGCAATCTCAATCATCAAGATGTGCTCTTAAAATTTTAGAAGTCTTTTAAAAAGAGACGTCTTACGGTTCATCATTCAATGGTGTTCGATTCTAGGATAAGCAGTCATCCTCTGAAACCATTATAGGCTTTCACTGTATACATATATATGATATGTTCCAAGAACATACAAGTAACAAATAACAGTCAGTATTTAAAGATGTAGTCAGCAACAAACTTTGTGATTCCTCACCCATCTTCTGCCACAACTCACATGCAGGGGGTATGGTCCAAGCAAGCTTGCATGCAAAGGTGTCTGTATCCCAGTATTTGAAAATTTGTTTCTCTTTGACAGATTTTGACATCTATATTCCACGGGGGAGTGGGTTATTGGAGCATTTATCAAGCATTTTCGTATGAGTTAATATTTCTTTTTAGAAAAATTAGTGTGTAGGTGGAATTTCTAATTATTGAACTATTCGATATAATCTCTTGAATGAAGCATGTTTGTTGTTTGGACGTTGTTAGAGCTTCAAATTTTTGCATAGAAATTACACATAAGACCGATTTGTTTTTGCCACCACCATTTGCATGGTTGTACGTTTCATAATTGTGTTACTCTCCCCCCTCGAGATGAGGCTCTTCATTTGTTGCATGTGAAAGGACCTATGCTATGCTACTAAGTGCATTAGGAAAGAAACACAGGTTGCTCTTTGAGAAGTAGTAGAACATTGTTTTCCTTGATTCTCTTCACATCAACAACTTCACAACATATCAGATCATCGTTCTTACTGTTCCATGCAACATGAGGCTGATATTAGATATTTAAACATTCAGAGTCCCTTTACTGGTTTGTTGGGAAGCAGTTTGCCAACACTTCTGCATCTATGGTGGGGTGAGTTTGTAGGTTTCACTCGATGTTTCAATGGATAGCCTATTATTAGTAATAGTTGGATTGCATAAATGGCCATACCATTGAGAATGATCATGTGGAACACACAATATGACAGCTGCACTGCATGATGAAGGTGGTGAAGAATGCTGACTTGTTGAGGTTGCCGTGAGTGCTGCTGCGAGCAATTAGGACTTTATGATGATGGATGGATTTCTTCACCAAAATCTTTTCATTTCCCATTCAGTGCAACATCTACTTTCTTGATCCAGAAATTAAAGGCTGAAGCAGAAAGTTCAGACACTTGGAACATCATCAACAATAGTAAACATTTGTAAATCATTTTTATAAAGATCTGGGAAACCATTTAAAAAGCCATAATGCCTTTATTCATATACATTGTAGAATTGCTTCTTTACCAATTTAGGAAAAAATATTCTCTGTCAGTTAAGTATAGAAGGCTGTTTGATGTATAAATTCATATAGATTCTCTTGCGTAGATAAATCAGGGTGTGCATTGTATGCAAGTCAAGTATATTGTATATCTTTGACTCACTAATTTTTCCACATAACTGAATAAGTTTTTTATTTTTATTTTTTATTTTTTATATTTAATCTATTGGACATTCTACATCAATTGTTCAGGGGCTGTTTTGGAAATTTCTTTAATCTTATAACTCTCTGGGCATTATTAATTCAGGGGAGTGTAGCTGTTTCATATAATGTTTGATTAAATTGAATAAGAAAGGTAAGATGACAAGTATTAGTCCAAGTTTATTATTATTTAGATTCATGGTATTATATATTTGACTTCCGTGCTTAAATTCAACAAAATGGAGTTGTTGAAAGAATAGAGAATGTGTATTTTTTGAATTAACACTTATATTTTACTGCTGCATTGGCTGATATTGAACAGGTTGGGACTGTACTAAAATCATATCTAAGGTTCATAGGTAAATTAACAATCTGTTAAGACATTTGCGGCTTATGGTTTAAGTTGCATCACAACCACTCAAAACTGAAAAAAGGTGGTTTTATAAGGTTTTTGATTGTATGGTGTCATTCAAGGTTCTCCATCATGTAGTAGAGATCCAAGGAACAGTTGTTTCTAAGCGCTTGGTCCTATTGCTCACAGAAATTCCTTGGTGAGTATGAATATGGGTTAATTCTAATTGCGATGTCGGGGTTCAGTCGAAATTCCTGTCGGTAAATATGGAATTTCGTTAGAAAGCTTGTAGTGGGGTGAAAGCTATTTCCTGGTAAGCTAAGATTTCCGATATTACATGGTCTCTCTCTGTCTCACCACCTCAATGTCAGCACTTGGAAATATGGAATATAATAAGAATGGCATAAAAAGGTGTATTAAGTCATAGTGGAATCCAAAGGTTGACAAATTGCTTACAAACATAAAATAAAAATAACATTTGAACGACAACATAAAACTTCTTTTGGGGCTTCGTTATTGATGGCAATCCTATACTAAGTTTCACTGCCTTTTATGATTGAGGTGCATACTCTAGGCACATTCAATACTCTTTCTTTCTTTGCTTTGCCGGGGAGTGCCATTGGCACGGGTCATCCCCTAGTATATATATATATATATATATAGATAGAAGGATTGTGGGGGAAATTTTTTGACAGCAAAAAATTGGCGTGGGCCAATATAATAATTAGAAGTTTTAGAATGGGATGATTTTTTATGAAGATGGTCTTTATAATTTATGAATTTCTAGCATGAACACATGTTTTGATTAATTAATGTATGTGCTAGAATTTATGCATAAGCTAAGTTAGATGCATTTTATTCGATTTTATATGTCATCATATACCGTGGGAGTATAAGTGAGGGTGGGGATCGAGTACTCCAACACTATTTTGGGCTTATTGTGCTCCTTAGGAAAGAGGGTGATAACATGGCATGTGGACCACACTTGGTGAATTTGTTGGCATCAATTTTGAGAGAGAAAGAGTTTGTAGAACTCTTATATAAACCTAGTTAGACTTACATTCAAACACCTAATTAAACTTACGTACACTCAAACCCCTAATTAGACTTTCACTCAAATACTTAAAAGAGTAATACTAAAACACTACTAAGCCGTTTACATGGTCCCTAGAACTTTTCGATGCTGCTACTCAATTGTACAGTAAATATTCTTTGATGTAACTTCTATTTGATGGCCATTGGGGACAAGAAAAATTAAGTGGTTGTCAATGAGGAAAACTTAAAATCTATTCTACTATATAAAGAGAGAAGGCCCTTCTTGCGTATAAAATAGATGAAATCTCAAAATTGCCCCTACTTTGCCCAAAATGTCCTTATGATTCTTTAACATTTTTAAGTCTTTTACTTTTTTAAAGGTACTTCAGACTTTACGCACCTTTTTTTTTCTTCAACAGTTGACGTCAGTGCCTCAATTGCAGCTCATTTAATATTAAAAAAAAAATTATTATTCCTAATAGTACCCTCAAATTTCTATAATTGGCAACTATTGCTTCTTTCTTTTTTATTTGAGATTTCTTAATTTATAAGGGTGTTTTGATTATTCAATATTTTGAAAGATTGAGCCCTATGTGGTAAATAACTGTCCTTAGAAAAAATTAGACGATGGACTCACAGTGTGAGCCACGTGGCACACTATTAAAGGATATTGACCGTACGGATGTTTGACCTATCCCTAGATAGAGTTACATGACAAAAATAGGATTGATAAGTGATTTCTAACCTTTGAATTCGAGTAACCCAAACAATGCTAAAAATCCATGGTTGAAAATAAGTCATGAAAATGACTCTAATCAAACGAATATAAATTACTAATCAGGATGAATTTTCCAACTAGGGATGGGCAAAACATCAATATGGTCAGTGGTCTCTAAGAGTGTGCCACATGGCTCATAATATGGTCCATCAACAACGGTGATGTTTTGAAAAAAAAAAACAAAAAAAAAAACAAAAAAGATAATTAGTTGCTCATACATACCTCATTATAAATAGTGTTGTCGTCTTGTCATCGGCCAAATAATACTCAAAATCCACGGTTAAAAACAACTCATGAGAAAGACTAATCAAACATATAGAAATAACTAATCAGAATGCAGTTTTGTATGTAGGTCAACCTAGGGATGGGTGAAACATCTATATGAGCATTGAACTCTAGTATGCCATGTGTAAGGTGCACATACATTGCACGTGGCGGTCCCCTGCTAGTTATAAAAGGATTAAGTTCTCTTGAAGGGTGTTTTTTTGGAAAACCTTAGGCATAGAGGAGTACATGAGAGTGGAAAGGGCGAGTGAAGATTTCACATTCAATTCTTAGTATCTCACGAGTAACTATAATTTTCTCTAGGGTTGATTTATGAAGACTAATTGATTTAACTCTTCATGGAACTTAAAATATTCTTGCAAAGCCGAGAAAATGAAGGGCTGTTAAGAAGGAAGCAAAGAAGAGGAAGCCTAGTACTTGTATAGAGGGAGCTAGGATTTTGTTCTAGGATGGGCATTCTACTAGGTTTAAAAGGAATTTTTGGATTTTTTTTTTAATTTTCAAAGTTTTAAGGGTGGGCATTGTACATATTTTGTTCAAGGGTGGGCATTTTACTAGGTTTAAAAGATTTTTTTTTTGGAACTTTCAACGATGAGACCCAAATTCTGTACAAAGAGTTACAATTAGTGTACAAAACACCCAAATTCAATAAACATTATTTTATGTTTTCCATTAGAATGAGTTCCCGTCTCGATGCAAGATGAAAAAAATGTAGGAAATAAATGCCGCACCCTCGAGATACGCGCTTTCGATAGACTTGATGATGAAGAGTCAAACAGATGTTCTAGAAGGAGAATGCTATTGGGGCTGAGGTACCCGAGGATATTTTCTGAGATATCGAGTTGTATTACCCGACAAGTCCGAGGTCACCATAGCAATAATACTTCGAAGATGTTTGTTTGGTCCGCGGTCTCCGAGAGCACCGACAGCGTGATCGGGGGACACCGAGATCCTATATGCAATAACTGAGATACTGGAATTCCACCAATTGAGCATCCGATGCTTAAGTCAGTTTACTTCTTCAAATAGGGTCTAATTATCCCAAATTTCATACCTGATACTGTAGCAGGTGCCTCTATTTATAATTTTCTGATGTGATTCTACATGTATGTCCCAATGGGCCGTCTGCCACGTACTCCCAAATACTAACATAATTGACCACCTTAGTGCATTCAAGAAACCTGAGAGTGATCCGGGAACCCCGAGAGTGATTTGGGACCCCCAAGAGTGATCTGAGAACCCCTAATGAGGGTCTGAGACACTCGAGTGGTATTCTAAGATCACCGAGAGTGATTCGAGAACTTCATGCAAATATTGGTCGTGTATCTTTGATAATGATTCCTACTCTTGGTCATGTTTATACGGATCTGAGAGTAAACATGTCATCCCCAGAGGCCTATAAAGTGTTCTCAAAATCAGAGACTGTCGAGACTAGCTACGTGTTGTCCGAGACTACAGAGGAGCCAACCTGAGACCACCGAGACTACCCATATATGCAGTAAACCGAGTACTGCCAAGACTGCCCATGAAGTAATCCGAGACCGCCAAGACTGCCCATGAAGTAATCCGAGACCGCCAAGACTGCCCATGCAGTAATCTGAGACCCCCGAAACTGCCCATGCAATAATCTATAACTTTAGGAACTTCTTAGAGCCGAGACTATACGTGTCCTCACTTGAAACTGCCACATGTACGGTCCAGATTTATCACCCACAAGGCCTAAGGTGAAAAATCCAAGTAAGGCCTTTTTTATATGGGTTGGGACCAGGGGACTCGTCTTTTCACTCGTGCTCTCTATGGGGGAAAAATCCCACACACCCCCAAAGGGTTAGTGTAGACTGAAACCCTCCAACTTCTGGTGACTAGTCGGCTTCGGATCTGATCTAGCCCGATGTCGAGAAGTCTTGCACTGGTCTGGGGTCTCCGCTACCACAATCTGAGACGTCTACCTCTGAGCCGAGTAGTCTGTTTCCGAGCCGGGAACTCCGTGATCCCTGCAAGAACTCTAGCTAGTGGAATTCGAGAAGAGAGTTGGGGAGGGGATCCCACTGGTAGAGCCTCCGACGATCAAGTTAGCACTAAATTCTCAAAGTAATCTGATAGAGCTTTGGCTCAAAAATTCCATACCTTTTAATGTTCCCTTTTTACCTCTATTTATAGGCTTTCACCTACTAACGTGTCGGTTGCACTTGGTACACTCTTCCTTTAGCGTATACGTTTTCTCTGATGTTGGCCGTCCTTTCTGACGAGGTCAATCAGCCCATTCTTCTGTTAGTAGCAACTGTCAATTGTCGTACCAACCGTTTTGCCCTGACATGCCTGCTGCCGACTACTATGCCCACTTACATGGTTAACTACCTACCACTGTGTGATCCTGTCATTTCCCCACATACCGCCGACTGACTTGTGCCTTGACGGGAATAACCACCTACCCTGTTAGTTCACCAAATCCACCTACTCTGTACCAGTCCTGCTCTGTCCTCGACATATGACTCAAAGCTAATACATCCATTAGTCCCTTGAGTAATCTCGTTATCAACCAACAAGATGATCTCAGCCTCGGCCAATCAAGATGATCTCGGCCTCGGTACACAAGGTGTTCTTGGCCTCGGCCAATCAAGATGATCTCGGCCTCGGCCACATAGACTGGTCTCGGCCTGGATATGCCATGTGTCGCCATCCTTGCCATCCGATTGGATGTCACAATTTTGGTACCCACAATTGCCCCCTCTCGGGTGTTATGCCGATTACGGGGCATGATGTCCGAGAAGAAGTACATGTGTGTATATTGATAGCTCCTCATCCGGTTTACCCGAGTGTAACGTCCCTCTCTGTATAGACCTTCGAGCTCTTCTAGTCGACGTCTACCAAAGACTCATCGGCCTTGACGCCCGAGGTTACCAAAGGATCTGTTCCCCTCCCACAGCTGAAGAACTTGCTTGGCGCATTCCCGAGGAAGATCTAGAGAGAACTTCTTGAACAAAAAGCCGCTAAGTCCCTCCCGTGAGCCCGCTGAAAACGTCTTGCCCTTGTTCATGAGGACGTCTAAACTTGTGAAGAGGCTGAGGCATCTACATCTGAGGCCAATCAAGTAGACTCGGAATCATCCGAGGCCAAAGCAACCGTTGGCGTTGAGGTACTTACTAGTCCTCTGATCGTTGCCGTTTACCTGGTTAGTTCTGGATCCAGCTATGACCCTTCCTCGGATTCTCCATTCGATCCGCTCTTTTTTGCTTTCTTACAACATTGTGGACGGGCTTACCGTGTCGGCACTCCCTCCGACACCAAGATGGCGAAGAAGCTATTTGTTGATCTCAGGGAAGACTCCCCTCCTTCTCTGCCTCCTTCCTTACCGACCCAAAAGCCAAAGGTCGTTGTTGTCTGATCTCTGAAGCGCTCAGTGCCTCCAGAGCCGGCAGGCCAAAAAAGGTCTAGAGGCTCTTTCGCCGAGGGGACCTCCTCGACTCTTCCTTCGAAAGTTTGCCCACCCCTCCCTTCTGTTATGATTCCACCACTGCCGACTTCTTCGGGTATCCCAGTTCGACCCTCGACTCCTGCTCCGCCGGCTCCCCAGGCTTCTAAGGGAAAATCTCCCCAAGTCGAGGTCTCTGGACCTCGATCTACTGATGGTGCCGGCTCGACTAGGGCCGGATCCCATGCATGGGTTCCCGGCACTTCTTCTTGCAGACAACTCCCGGTGGGTGGTGCCTCTCTTGGCACTTCTCTATCTGGTACCTCACCGGCGACGTTTACAGAGCCTATGATCGAGTCCCTGGGCATTTGGGTCCCCAAATTTTCCTCTAAGGCAGGTATCCCCATCCTAAAGACCAGCTCAGTGATGGAAGACTTGGAGGTTGCTAGCATCTGGGGCACCGCTTCTCGGACACCGCTCGATATTGAAAAGGCTGCCCAGCTGGACACTGATGTTATGTTCGGGAAATTCTTTGCCGGCCAGCCCACAGTAAGTCTCTTCTTGCTTTTGTTCCATAATTTTGCCACTTCTCACCTAACATTTCCTTTACTTCTTAGTCTCAGAATATGTTCACGACTCTCGCTAACCCGAGAGGCCAAAGTCCAGCGGAAAGAAGCTGTTAAAGCGAGGCCGACTGCGCAGCCCAAATCAAGGAAGCCGACAATAAGGTCAAGGCCGTCAATACCAAGAAGCTGAAACTGGCCGACCAATTAAAACTTCGGGACGCAGACATTGATAGGTATGTGAAGGAGATCAGTGATCTCAAGAACACCAATCAGCGTCTGATGGACCAGCAGGTCAAGTTGGCTGATGAGGCTGCAGTCCTCCAAAAGGAGATCAACCGTCTGAAGGTCGAGCTTAATTCTGAAAAGGGGGCTCGAGAATCCGAGAAAGCTGAACTAAAGAAGGAATACGAGATGCAAATTGACGATGCTGTTGTCGTCCACTCTGGGCGATCGTCTCGTCTTAGAATTGAATGAAACCTTCTGAAGGCAGAGGTGGAGAGCCTCAAAAAACTATTGGCCGGGTTCCAAGTTGTCGAGCAGTCTGAGGTTTGGACCGAGCATACGGACATCCCCAACCCCGAGGACCAGACGGAGCAGTCTTCTTGGGCAGATAAGACCAATGAGCCAAATGGTACTGAGTCGGCCCCGGAGCAAAAACAACAGCCTGCTGATCAGGCTTGAAGCAATTATTTTTCATTTCCCTTTCTCTTTTTATTTTCTTTTGTATGGTGCTTGGCACCACCTTTTGTTAATTGAAGACACCCAAGTAGGTTGGTCTTTCCAGTGTAATCCTTTCTTTGTCATCAATATATCCATTATTTGCTCCTTAATTCAATTTGCAGTTTAATCGCTCCTCCCGAGAAGGATCTTTTACTTTCTTCGAACTAGTTCGGCAAGTTTTATAACTTAACCAATTTTTGCTCAAGTGTCTCCTAGGTGCCGGGCCTGGTACAACAACAAACACTTCAGTTTTTCCTAGAGGTCATGGCCGAGAGGCTACCTCCTAGGAGAATAAATCTAGTCCTTCACGGATTGGATCCTAGAGGTCGTGGCCGAGAGTACTTGTTCCTCACAATCCGAGGAGAGTGGGGGCCTCTTGGCTACCTCCTAGGACAATCAATCTATTCCTTCACAGATTTGATCCTAGAGGTCGTGGCCGAGAGTACTTGTTCCCCACAATCCGAGGTAACTGGAGGCTTCTCGGCTACCTCATAGGACAATCAATCTATTCCTTAACAGATTTGATCCTAGAGGTTGTGGCTGAGAGTACTTGTTCCCCACAATCCGAGGAGAGTGGGGGCCTCTCGGCTACCTCCTAAGATAATTAATCTATTCCTTCACAGATTTGATCCTAGAGGTTGTGGCCAAGAGTACTTGTTTCCCACAATCCGAGGAGAGGGGGGCCTCTCGGCTACCTCCTAGGACAATCAATCGATTCCTTCACAGATTTGATCCTAGAGGTCGTGGCCGAGAGTACTTATTCTCTACAATCCGAGGAGAGTGGGGGCCTCTTAGCTACCTCCTAGGACACTCAATCTATTAAGCAACAACCACTCTGAAATATTTCTTTTATTGATAGAATTTCTTTAGGTTTAATATATTCTAGGGTCGTTCTATGACCTTGCCATCCAAGGTTTCTAGGTGGTATGCCCCTTCTTCGTCAACCTTTTGGACTTTGTATGGGCCTTCCCAGTTTGCGGCTAACTTCATCGCATTGAGCTCTCTGGTGTTTTGGAAAACCTTTCTCAACACTAGGTCTTCTTCCTGGAACCTTCGACCTCTGACCTTCTTCTGGTATCCTCTAGACAACCTTCTATGGTAGGCTTTTAATATGATATTTGCCTTTTCATGCTTCTCTTCCACCATATCGATCGAATCTTTGAGCCGAGAATCTCATACCTATTTCCACGGCCACCTGCCGACTTATGAGCACACTCATCTCAGTTGGAATTACGGCTTCCATTCCAAATGCTAGGGCAAAGGACGAGTCGCTGTGGGACCTCCTAGGCGTTGTCCGATACGCCCATAGGACCCCGTCTAGCTTCTTTGCCCACTTCCCTTTTTTCTGTTTCCAACCTCTTTATCAGATTGTCAAGGATACCTTGTTTGAAGCTTCTGCCTGGCCGTTACCCTAGGGGTACATCGGTGCCGAGAACAACTGCTTCACTCTGAATTTTGTGCAAAAGTGAGAGATTCTAATTCCTTGGAATTGAGCTTTGTTGTCCGAGACAAAGGCGTAGGGAAGCCCAAACCGAGTGATGATTCTTTCCCACAAAAACTTCTCTACTTCTTGCTCCTAAACTATTGCAAAGGTATGGCTTCTATCCATTTGGTGAAATAGTCTATGGCCACCTAGAGGTATTGCCTCCTTCTAGGCGCCATCGACAGAGGTCCGACTATATCCAGGCCCCGCAAGGCAAATGGCCACGGATTGGTTAGCGAATGGAGGTCCTCTGCTGGGGCATGGATACTCCGAGCATGCTTTTGACATTTCTCACATTTCTTCACATATTTCTTCGCATCTTCTTGCATATATGGCTAGTAATACCCCTGAGTCCATGCCTTATGCACCAAGGACCTTCCTTCTGAGTGGTTCCCGCATTCTCTATCGTGGATCTTGGCCAAGATTAACTGGGCCTGCCGAGACGTCACACACCGCAACAACGGTCCCCCTACCGATCTTTGATATAACTCTCCCTCAACCAACATATACATTCTAGCCTTCTGCTCAATCTTTCTAGCAATCCTTCGATCTGGGTCTCTTCTTCAATCCCTCACATACTGAACGAGGGGGGTCATCCAGCTTTCTTCTGTCTCGGCGCTGGTTTCCTTAACGCCAACCTCGTCGTAGACTTCCTCTCGTCGGTCGATGCTAGGATAAGCCGTGAACCCAATATCAATCATTTTGGTCTCGGCTTTTCTCATCATTGTGGCCATGTAGGCTAACGCATCGGCATGCCTGTTCTCTCATTGATTGATATGGTATAGCTCGACCTTCTCAAAATCTTCCATCTTTTTTTGGATTAGCTCTACTTTTACAAATTGAGTCTTGGAGGTTGACACAGAGTCTTGGTTTGATTTGTATCCCAAGCCACTCTTGTCGCCATAGTACTTCCCCACTTGAAATATTTTATCAAGCTTGGCAGTGCTTGACGAGAAACAAGATATATCCCTTTTTAGATTGAGAATTTATTTCTCAAGGGATACTTTGTCTGATGTACAAGTTTGGAATTCATATTCTAGTGACTTGTTTATTTCTTTAAGAGACGTATTCTCTTGTTCAAGTTGGCCAACTAGCATCATTAATTCTTCAGTGTTTAGTTGTTAAGCCCTTTTTTCAGAGTTCAATATTTTGACTCTCTCAGTTAAAATATTATTGGCTTTGATGAATATTATTGACTCCTCGTTCAACTCTTTTAAGCCAGCTACTAAGTCGTCAGAATGCCCATTATAAGAGTCTTCAAAACTTTCCACATTATTATTTTTGGTCTCATCTTCTTGAGATCCAGTGGGGCTAACCATTCTGGCAATGAATGCTGTAAAGTTCATAGCTTTTTCATTGTCACTAGAGTCATCAGAATCTTCTTCTGACTTTACATCTCATGTGGCATTAAAAGCCTTAGATTTGCCATTGTATTCTTTCTTGTTAGGGAAAATGTTAGCAAAGTGACCAAACCCTTGACATTGGGGTTCATTGGTTTGACTACCCTTGGTGGGTTTTTTATTTTTGCTAACTCTTTCTTGGGGTTTAGAATGTTCTTTAGATTTATCAAAAAATTTGTTATGCTTAAGTTTATCATTCTTAGGGCGAAACAATTTTCTAAACTTTTTAACAAATAAGGCCATTTCTACTCTAGAGTCAGTATTAGACTCTGGATCTTGAGCTTTTGAAGCTCTAAGGGCTATGCCCTTTGATTTCATTTGTTGTCTCATGTTCATCTCAAAGGTTTGCAGAGACCCAACCAATTCGTTTATCTTGAGGGAGTCAACTCTTTGCTCTCATTGATTATCGTTACCTTTGCTTGAAATCTTTTAGGCAAAGATATTAGTACTTTCTTGACCACTTTTTCTTCAGGAATACTCTCACCCAAGTTGTGGGTTGAGTTAAAATATCATCGAGTTTGGCATAGAACTCAGTGAAGGTCTCATTCTCCTCCATTCTTATGGATTCTAATCTTGTAGTCAACATTTGCAGTTTTAAAATTTTTACTGCTAACATACTTTTGTGGGTTGTTTTTATAATATCCCACGCTTCTTTAGCCAATGTATAGTTAGAAATCCTTCGAAACTCATTCCTCTCCACAGTGTTAAAGTTTGTACTCTTTACTATTCAGACAATATTCTTCGTTATCTTCTTTTGTCCATTGGGTTTTTGGTTTGGGGATTTCTTTCTCATCCACGGTTGTAGTAGGAGGTGACCAACCATCCATTACTGTCATCCAAACATTTTCATCTATTGACTTGAGGAAAGCTCACAATTTTGCTTTCTAATAAGCAAATCCTCACCGTCAAATATTGGAGGTCTAAATGTATTTCCTCATTCTCTTTGCATCTTTTCAGGTATGTAAGAAAACAGACTGAACGTAGGAACTCACTTGGGTGATTAAACTGTTAATGAGTGAACTGCTTTGATACCAATTGAAATAAGCATCCGGATACCTACAATGGGGGGTTGATTAGGTATTTAAAATTCATCTATTTGAATTATTAACCTAATAAGATTATTGGTTTGGTAGGGATAATATAATTTCGCATGCAACAATCCTAACAACACGTTGATTGAATAATAGATGAATATCTTAATTGACTAAGATCGAATATATCTCCGTGATATATTGTTTCTAGGTCACTTGATCTAATCTAACAATAGTGCGGAATATCAACAATCAAACATCCATAACAAATGCAATTTTTACGTAAAAACCTTAGCCAAGGAAAATCATGTGACCACATCTAGATGAAAAGTATCACTAATTGAAAAGTTATGAGTACACAAAAGTTACATACACAGCACCATTTTCATATAGCATAAAACCTTAGTCAAGGCCAACTATCGATGCGTCATCTGGCTCCACATATCGAGTCACACGAGCGACCTCCCAGTCACGAAGCCTTTGCCACTTGTTCAGCTTGGTACTCGCAAAACCTACCTTCAATCAGTACACCTCGATCTTCTTTTACACTCACCGGTCTCACCGATGGTGAAGAATTTAGTGCACCTTGAACCCTACGTTGCTCAAATAGTCTTGAGTCGCACGTGGTATACTCTGGTTTACTAGGTTAGATATCTAGTGGAAAACTTAGGCCGGATGTAAAAGATCAAACTAAGAAGCTATGATCGAATTAAGAAAAAACTACAAAAATTGGATTGAAATACCTTTGTTTTTCTTCTTCGTAAGGGACAGTCTCTAATGGATCTGGAAAGCTTGAAAGCTTTAGCAATATAACTCTATGGTTATTTGTCTCTATATTTGTTTGTCAAATAAAACCAAGGGAGGCTTAATTTATAGAAGAGTGAAGACCCAACCCAATAGATGGGGTTCGTGGTACCATGAAAATCGGATCTAAAGTGGAACATTTCCTTTCCTGTCCAATCAATTGGGCTGAGATCTAATCGATTAGGCTTTTACGTCTAATCAATTGGGCTGATGTCCAATCGATTGGCTTTGCTCGGATGGGTTTTTCCCCTCGTCAATCTAATCGATTGGACTCTCTTAATGTTCTATCTTCTATCTTAAAAGCTTCAATCGATTGGGCCACACTACTACAAAAAATCCTTTAGATGACGATTTTTAACCGTTGTCTTTCATCTTAAACCGTGGTCTAAAACCAGTTATAAATGCGTGGTCTAATCATGCGTTGTCTAAAGTCTTCAAAAATGACAACGATTTTTTAATGTGTTCTATAAGTGCTCTAAGACGACGGATTTATCATAAAAGGTAGTTGTAAGACTAGATAAAACAAAAGACTAATATTTACTGTGAAACCGTATTATATTGTATAAATATTTTCATTTTTGAAGACTACAGTGTTGCCCAAAACCGTAGTCTATTTCAATTTTTTTTTTTTTTAAATCTAAAAAAAAGTTACAGAATCACCTAACAAATGCCAAAAAACCACAAATGATGGTTTCATTGTCCAAAAACAATAGTTCAAAACAAGAAAAAGACATTCGTAATAGGAAACTGTGCATTTTTCCTAGTGCAAAATTACGCATATTTGTAGGCTTTGAGAGCACTATATATCAGGACTTCAATTTTCATGCAAGAGTAAAATATAATTTTAGATTTGTCACTCTATAAGATCATAATATTGAAGCACAAGAATAAACAAAAATGTCGAACTAATTCTATATAAAAACGAAAATATTGAAGATCATCTCCAGTAATGTTTCATAGAGTACTCTTTGATCAAGAGTTGAAGGGAAACAAACTATCCCAACCACAAAATCTGCAAAAGAAAAATATATGCATTTCAGTTTTATTACCATTCATAAAGCACTTTAAGATTAAAAAGGTCATGTGAAGTTACAAAAAAATAACAATCACCTTTGCAACTTCATCAAATAGTACTCATCAAATATGGTTTGATGGTGTTAATCCACTCCAATCTAACATCGTCAAATTCATCTTGAGTGTATGTGCTCTTTGATGTTATAGCAACACGTTTGTTGATTGGCAACCCACCATTCTTATCCTCGATAAGATCTTTCATGTACTTTATCACATAAAACCCGCATGACTTTGAATCAAGTTGTTTAGGGCACTGCAGTCAAGTATGTCATAATTAAAAGTTAATCATCTTAAATTTGTAGAATTGACTTTGGATCATAGAAACTATAAATTTACCTTCACGGATATCCACTCAGGTTGTGCCCTTTGTATCCCATAATCTTTCAATTTTTCAAACGCCCTTAAAAATTGAAGTTAAAACATTCAAACTATATGTTTGTTAAAATTACGTGAATAGAGTTATAATAGCAATAAACTTACTTCTTGACAATGTTTTTGACATTTGGACAGATTGATAGCCCTTTAAACTTTCATAAACCTAAAATATTAAAATAACCAATTAAATGACACTTAGATCTCTGAAAAGGACATAATGCACATATATCTTGCAACATGGTGGCTTAATAAACACACATCTCAAACGGATACATCCATCGAAAGTGAACTGGTCCACATAGTTTGACTTCTTTGACAAGATGCACCGTTAGATGAACTATTTTGTTGAAGAATGAAGGTGGAAAGTACTTCTCAAACAAACACAATGTGACTACAAGATCTTTTTGTACCTTATCTAACTCTGTCACATCCACCACTTTGTTGCAGAGAGCATTGAAGAAGAAACATAGTCTATTAATAGTATACCTCACATGCTTTGGCATTACTGACTGTATTGCCACGAGAAGTAATTGTTGCATTAGTGTATGGCAGTCGTGGGACTTAGGATCATATAGCTTCAATTCTTCCATTGACACACAATTCTTTAAATTGGAAGAATAACCATCTGGGACTTTGAGCTCAACTAATGTTTTGCAAACTTTTCTTTTTTCTTCCCTAGATAAAGTATAACATGCTGGAGACAAGTATGCTCTATTCCCCTCATATCGTGGTCCCAACTCAGTTCTTAAACCCATTTCTACAAGGTCCAGATGAGATTTTACCCCATCATTTGTTTTTCCTGGAATGTTAAGTAATGTCCCAATGATGCTATCGCACACATTCTTCTCGATGTGCATAACATCCAAATTGTGTCGTATGTATAGGTGTTTCTAGTATTCAAGTTCAAAGAATATAGACTTCTTCTTCCAACGACTCTTGTCATCAGCATCAACCTTATCCTTCTTGGATATACGTCACTTTTTCTTCTTCGTGACTTGTATACATATTTTCTTCTTTCCCCATGAGTTTTTGATCCCTTCAACCTTTTTTAATGTTTCCTCTCCACTTAACGCTATTGGTTGCGGGTCAGGCTCCTGCGTACCATCAAACTCTTTTTTTTCTTTCTCCATTGATGTTTCAATGGAAGAAATCTTCTGTGCCATGTGTACACAATTTTGTCATGTTGCAATCTACAAGAACAGGTATCATCACCGCATATCGGATAAGCTAAGTATCCTTTTACGCTGCAACCGCACAAGACACCATATGCAGGAAAATCATTGATTGTCTATAATAGTACATCTCTTAATATAAAGTATTCTTCTGCATATGCATCATAAACATTAACGCCTACTTCCCATAAAGTTTTTAGATCATCAATCAGTGGTGTCAAGTAAACATAAATGTCATTGCCAGGTTGATGCGGACCGGATATCAACAATGTTAACATCATAAATTTCTCTTCATACACAACCATGGTGGAAGGTTGTAGGTGACTATTATAACGGGCCAACAACTATGCCTACTACTAAGGCTACTATGTAGATTTATTCCATCTGCTGAAATGGCTAGCCGAAGATTTCTACCATCTGCTGCAAACTCTGGCCACTTATAGTCTACTAGTTGCCATGCTAGGGAGTCTGCTGGGTGACGTAGTTGACCATCTTTTACTCTTTCACTATCATGCCACCTGATGTCTTTTGCTGTCTGTACATACTTAAACATCTTTCTGAACCTTGGGATAGGGGAAAAGTACCACAATACTTTTGCAGACACACCCTTGTTTTCTTTGGTTCCATCATTCTTTACCTTCCATCGTGACGTTCCACAAGTGGGACATGTAGTCGCATCTTTGAACTCCTTTCTATAGAGTATACAATCGTTAGGATATGCATGTATTTTCTAGTGTTCAATCTCTAGAGCTTTCAAAGTCTTGTTGGCCTCATGCATGGATGGGGGCATGTCATTATTATTTGGAAGTATGTCTCCCAACAATTTTAGCAGCTCTGAAAAGCTCTTGTTGGACCACCCATTCTTCGCTTTCAAGTTCCACAGTTTGACTAATGTCGATAAATTTGTGTACTTTGAGCAACTTGGATATAAAGGTTTTTTGACATCTTCAAGCAATTTTTGAAACTCTTCAGGATCACCCATAAAGTGATCGTACGCATCTTGAACCATTTCTATTGTGCTATCAACTTCATCTTGGGCCACCCTTTCAACTTATTGATGGGCATAATCTTATCTCCCAACACGTTGTGAAACCTTACTTGAAACTTCTTCTCCATGGTGGAACCATATGCAATAACTTTGATTGATACCATTAAAAAATAGATGTCCCTTAATATCTCCTACAGTTTGTTTTTGGAGATTCCCACACTTAGTGCATGGACATCGCATTAAATTAGGATTATCCGCATGTACTGTCGCAAAGTTGATAAATTGTTGAACTCCCTCGTCATATTCCCGTGATGTTCTATCCTTGAACATCCAAGATTTATCCGTTTGCATCATCATCTGAAGCATCATCAATAACTTTGAACTTCAATTTAATAACTTAAAGTTTCATATTCTGCTACAAAAAACAAAACTCAAAAAGTTTTATCAAGGAACAATTAAGTTGCAACATCGCATGTATGTATCAATCACAGTTTATGAATTGTACGAGCTCGGCCAATTTAACTAAGTTTGAGAAATAAGCAAGTTCATGAAATATCTACAAATTCATGAATACAAACATAACCAAATTGATTTAATTTCCTACAACTTACTGCTTACTATATTATCAAAATCACAACTTACTACCACCAATTATTCAAGGACTGGGCAGCTAGGGAAGAGTTGTTGGATTGGGTCATCATCTGAAAATATAACTTGAAAGAGATGAAGGATCTTGAGGCTTAAGAAACAAATAGAAGCTGGACTATTGAGAAAAGCGTCTAAGTATAGTAGTTTCAAAGACACTAGTGATTCACAAGTAAAAATACAGCTGGGCAACTCAATGGTTTGTTCTGAATAGATGTGGAGATCGAGCTCTCGAACTCTATACTTTAGAGCAACAGAGATCAATGCATTTACACGAGATGGATCATAGTGGTAAAGGCATTTGAGAGAAAATTTCTCAATATTTGTTGGAAGTTCAAAAATGTTACATAAGACCAGCCACAACTTAAAGAGACAACCATGCATGAAAATATAAAATAGCTTAGTATAGTCCTTACAGAGATATAAACATTGATAACATGCTGCATCATCTAATATTAAAGGAAAGAAATTGAAAAGATATCCACTTCTGCCTCCTCTTGTCCTTGACCATAATAGTATATCTTTGCAAACACAAGCACCTAAAGGTTTCCAAAACATATTAACTTGACTCTTTTTTTACGTCTTTTCAGTTTTGTGGCACAAATAGCACGTGGATGTTGTTCTGGTTGTAAATCCAATTAATCACATTCAGAAAATCTCTTTCTACCATTAATGGGTCCATGAAACTTCCCATAAATCCTAATTCTTTCCAGGCAACTCTATAGCTTCCACCTCTTTGGAATCCTTAATACCTACCAAAATAGAACACACCTTTATAAGCACTCCCAAACCGATATAAAACCTCCATAATTTTCAGATGGAAAATTGGTCCTTTTTGGGTTTGGAATTTGTAGTGTATGGAGAAACATTAAGATGGCATTGAAAACTACACTACATGCAAGCAAAATAACAGGAAAACACAAGTTTCTAAAGTAAGACTATTGTTCTAGTGATATTAATTAGCAACTGGGTGATAAATCACATAAAACCTATCAAAGTACCAAATGAGAAACACGAAAAATCATAAGATTGGAACACTAAAGATCTGCAAAAAAGATTACACAAAATTTTTTTTGTTGTGGATTTTTACAGAAAAAGGATTTGTATATGTCAGAAAGTGTTGATCTGATTTTTGGTCTGTAGGACTACCTAGGCATTGGCCAAACATCCATACGGTCACTGGAGCCCGATCCTTTAAAAAAACGTGTAATCTACTTTTCAGAGAGCTTATAAGTATTAGAATGGGCTGACTTTTCTAACGATAATCTCCATGATCACCAAAAACAGCCCTTAACTCTATGTCGACCCCATATAGGGGTGTCAAATGACATGTCAGGAAGTGTGTTAAAATATCCTAAGCAGTGAAGTAAAGTGATTTATCCCATCCATCCATCTTCACCCACCGATGCTCTTGATGAAGCCCTTAAAATTGGTTGGGCACCTCCTAGATTGCTAGTGTCCCTACAATGTGTCGACCAGAGCATTGCCAATGGTCTGATGCAATTGTTTATTTTCAAAAGTCAATAAGGTGGAAAAAAGAAAAAAGAAGGAAGAAGAAGTAGAAGAATAAGTTATCTAATCCTTGTTCAAGAGACCAGCCTCTTGGTAGCATTTAACGGAATCAATAAGTGTCTCTTCTAGTGGCCTGTAATTCCATCCCAACCTTTGCAATTTCTCTGAGCTTAGCTTCTCTTATGCTTCTCCCTTAGTAAAATTGCCAAAAGATTGATAAATTAGTAAAAGCAAGTTAAAAATAATTATGCCAACATTTCCAATAAGATGATCTGGATACAGAGCCTATCCTTTTTCTGTAAACTTTTTGTTGATCACCATTCAGAGCCATATATAAAAAGTTTTACAGAAAATGATTTGTGTTAGAAAGTGCTGATACATAAAACTTGTAGAAAACTTGTTAAGGGCAATCATACAGAGACAATAAAAAATTCTATAAAATTGCATAAGAAAAACAAAATTAAAATGGATACTTTGGATATACAAACAGGTGATATTAACTCCAGTAAAACCCAGAAAAAAAAAAAAATGAAAAAATGGAGAATAAGAAGAAATTGATAACATCATTCAATTGAGAAGGAAGTCACGCCTTACTCAAAACCCCAATTGATAACATCATTTTTAAAGAATAGAGCCCAAAACCCTAAAAAAATAATTTCCTCTATTACTTCCAGACCTAAACCCTAAACCCTAAACCCTCTACTTCCACAGTTCGAATCAAAATCAAAATCAAAATATTGTTGGGTTAACATTGCTCACTTTTGCCTTGTCGGCTAACTGAATGACCAGTCGACCAACAAGAATCGAAACATTAATCATCAAGGTTCTAAATAGAGATGATGGAAAAATTACCCAACTCAAGGCGGTTCCTCGGCCTGTTGTTGCTCGGCACGCACAACGGTGGAGCGATTGAAAGAGAATTGAGATGGATGTTAGTGGCGCTTGCAGTGGTGGCTGGGTCGACACACAGTGCTATTCATGGAGAATTGATGAGAGAAGATAGAGAGATCGCTTGGGAGGCCCGAAGAACAGTGGCAATCACGATCACGGTCATGGAGAATAACAACGCCGATTAGGTCGAGCACAGTGAGAGAGAGATGAGAGAAGATGGAGAGACGGCTTGGTAGAGACACGCACAGAGAGAGAACGATAGTTGAAGGTTTTGTTGGGGTAACCTAATGAAGTTTAAGACATTGTTTGTTTAGAAAATCGTGGTTTAAACTCTAATAAGGTTTTAGACTAGGGTTTTATACAAATTGTGGTCATTTTGTAGACCTTTAGTCTTCGGATTTTAGCAAAATAGTTGCCTTTTGTGTTTGTAATTATGTGGTAATAAGTCACAATTTTAACAGGGACCGCGACCTAAGGGTTTAAGATTACGCTCTTAGTAAAAACTGTGTCCATTGAGAGGCACTTTAGACAACTGATTTATTAAAACCATAGTCGTAAATTAGTTCTTTCTAAATTAGACCTTTAGACTTCATTTTTTAACAGAATCGTTATCTTTTGATTTTTTAACAGTGTTGTCTAAACAATATTATGTAGTAGTGCTAGGGTCCAATCGATTGGACTTCCCCATAGTTTCTGTTTTACTTAGCAAATTTTGGCCTAAACTTCTTGGAAATCAATTATATCTTCAAAATTTCAATGGATCTCCTCAGCACTGTGTTACTAAAGAAGGAAGGACATGCTGTTATTGTAGAAGTGCATTTGGGGGATTGTGGGAACACTAGAGCTGAGCACAGTTGAGTTTCAAGATTGTCTGACTGTAGTATTACTGGCCTAGTCTACATACAGATTACGAAGATTATGTTCACAAATTTTGGGTTTGTCAGTTTCATTCCAATATCGACCGACTCTCACCTAATTACCTCCACCTCATCAAATCTTACGTACTGCCCTTTCCAGACTTGGGGGCTTGACTTATTGGAAAAGTCAACTCCCCTCCAGCACAAATCATATTTGGATTTTAGTAGCTACATAATACTTCACCAAATGGGTAGAAGCTATCCCCTTCTGACATACTACAGCCACCGTAGTTACTGAATTCATATTCACCAACATCATCACCAGGTTCAAAATTCCCCAGATGATAGTTACTGATCATGGGACTCAGTTCTAGGGAGCCGTCAAGGAGCTTCTAGCCAAGCATGACATCTTTCACACTGAGTCCACAACTTACAACCCTCAAGGAAATGGCCAAGTTGAGGCCACTAACAAGATCCTTTTGAAGAAAACTGTGAATGCTAGTTATCGCAACTTGGATTGAGTTTTTTTATTTAAATTGGAGCAAAAAATATTTTTATTAAAATTAAGATTTTGGTCACTTTTAGTACCGTATCCTTAATCGCGATAAATAAATTAAAAAATTGTATGAAGATAAATGTTTCAGCCAAGGTTTTTGTTCTTATTTATAAAGAATTATAATAATTTTTAAAATTATTTCGAATGAATTTAATATTTTTATCTTTATCACACTATGGATCTTAGGTAAATGGGATAATCCGTAGGCATTCGGATCAAGTTAAGGTGCCCAGATTCGGGGTGTGACATGTTGTTTTGTTTATGTTATGTCTTCTTACTATTTTTGTTACAACTGCTAGATCTCTTTCATAAACGTAGTATTACTTTAATCTCTCTCATTTTTATACTTCGAAGGCATGGCTTTTTCATACATTTAAACTACGCTGATTTCCTTCTCCAAGAGTGAAAGTCTATGAGTGTTCTTCTTTGAAAACAAATTCTAAAAATGTGCCCTATGCTTGCTACTGTGTCTTCACATCCGCGATGTGAACAAGCATGTTATCTTCAACTGATTGCCAAAGTACGTACAATGACCTGCTAGACTTTCAATCCCATTTTATTGGTGGCTCCATGCTTTTCCCACATGTAAGAACCAGGAGGCCCTGCCCAAATTTGGGTTTTTTTGTGGAATCTTATCCAAGTGAACTCTATGCTCTAAAAGAGTTATGTCACTATGGCCTCTCGTTGTCAATGTTGCTCATCTCCTAACATTGACAATATCAAACACCTATTCGTGGATCACGATTTTGCTAGAGTCGTTTAGGAACCTTTTGAGCATTCTTGGAGGTGAATCTGCACAATTGTGTAGGGATTGGTGCCATCTAGCTTAAATGGTGCACTGTTACTTCTCGATACTCCCAAGTGGGAATTTTGTACATATCATTACCCCCATGGTGATTCTTTGGGAAATTTGGTTGGAGAGGAACAAATGCAAATATGAGGTGAGGTACAATATTATCAATTTTATTAGAAGGAAAGTATGACGTTAGCTTAGGTCATCAATTCCTATATCTCACTCACGAAGCCTAATAAATATGTCCTTAACTGTATTACTTGGAAGCTTTAGTTGGTGGAGTTTAAATTTCTACCTAGAAGAGTTACGATCGTGTATTGGAAGAACTCAACTTTGGAGAAATAGCCTTGAAAGTGGATGGCGCATCCTTCAACTAGAAACTTGTGAATGGTGGCCGAGTTGTCAGAGATCATAATAGTGACCTCCTCATTGCTTTCCATTCATTCTATGGAGAGAGAACCAATAACTTAACTGAGTTGAGGGTCATTCTAGATGGGCTTAAGTAGTGTGAGAAGATTGGCATCTATAAAATTAGTGTTCAGTCTGACTCGAAGCTTATGGTGTCTTATATCTCTAAACCTACTCTCATACCTTGGCATCTTAAATCATGGTGGTGGAAACTCATGGACAAATGAAAGAATTCGAGTACTTTGTCAAGCATATCTATCGGAGTCGAATGAAACGGTGGACTACATGGCCCAAAATGGATTACTTGCTAGATCACACATGGAATTTAGAGACAATGGTCTCTGAGACTTGCTAGGTTTATTCGGCTGGGCAAAATGGGTACACCTTACATTAGAGCCTAATTCTAATTTTTCTTGTACTGTGTTGCTCTTATCATTATAGTTCCAGTCCTTTTATAGGATCTTGAGGGATAAGGTTTTTATGTCCCACCATCGGGTGTAGGAGCTGGATGTAAGAAATGGGTGTAGCTCTAAACAGACTCTAAAAAAAATGCTTTCTCTAAAATAAGAAATCAGAGTCACGTGGCACACTCTTAGAGGACGATGACCGTATGGACCTGAAAACTAGAAATCAGCCTGATTAGTTATGTCAGACCTTTGGATCTAGTACCCCAAATAATGGTCAATAATGCTCTAAATTCTAGTTAAAAGCAACCCATGCAAATGACTCCAATCCAACGCTTAGAAACCACTAATCAAGCTAATTTTTGGTTTACAAGTCCACGGAGGAACTAGCCCTCCGTGGCTCATATCGGCTTTGCTCACACACAAGTGTGAACGAAGGTTGCCTCCCTCTCTCCTCATTAGACTTTAGTACTTTTAAGGCGTTGGATCCAACGGTGGTTTGCTTAAGCAAAAAGTGAATGCCAGCTCAGCGCTATTACAACGGTTGTATTCTCGAAATCCACGTCCGACGAGGCCTGTTGCTTGAGCCTGTCATAAAGGCCGGTCACGGGGAGTAAAACTTGTGTCACAAGATGTTGTGACGGAACACGGTCACAGCACTCAATACGAGCCACGTGGTATACTATTAGAGGACAATGACTGTATGGATGTTTGGGCAGTCCCTCGGTGGACTGGTACACAAAAAATCAGCTTGATTAGTGATTTCTAACTGATTCTATTGAAGTTATTTTCATGGGTTGATTTTAACGGTAGGAATTTGAGCATTATTGACCGTTATTTGGGTGCATAAATCCAAAGGTTGTAAATCACTAATCAGGCTGATTTTTGGTTTGTACGTCTACCGAGGGACTGGTCAAACATCCATACGGTCAAAGACCTCTGATAGTGTGCCACGTGGGTCATATTGAGTGCTGTGACCGTGTTCCATCACAACATCTTGTGACACAAGTTTTACTAGGTCACGGGAGCCTGACCCCAGAAAAATATCTTATCCGAACTGAGTAGAAGGACAAATCGTCCTTGCTCTCATACCACTTGTCAGATTCAAAGGATCACGGCCGAAGCACACCATAATCAATGCCTCCACTAACCACGCGCTTTCTCCACAATCAATGCCCCACCACTAACCGTGAGCTTTCTTGTACCCATAGTACACACCCAAGGTTTAAGAAACGGCCATAATAACGAAAGTAATGCCGTTATAACGGATTCGGAACTCCCCATCACGTTATGTACAGTTAAAACGCCAAAAAATAACAGCCATTATAACAAAAATAATAGCCGTTATTTTCCGTTATAACGAAAATAACGACCATTTTCTGGAAAAATTTGTGAAAAAAAATGGCCATTTTTTTTTCTCATTTTTTTTTCCCGTTAGACGCACACAACACACCTTGAAAATAACTCCCTTTTATTGCTTCTCTCTTCTCAACTTACAATATGCTCTCAATAAGTCCACTAATGAGCTCTTTAAATAGAAAAGCAAACACATCTATAACTATAAGGTCAGGATCAGTGGACACATAATTTCACACCAAAAAATTGGCGGGGCAATATATAAATTAGAAGTTTTGGAATGGGATGATTTTGGGTGAGGATAGTCTCTATGGTGAGGAGATCACCCTCACAAAAATTCAAATCATTATGATATTTGTAGACTGATTTACAAGCTGAAGAATTATGGACCATCTATTTTTTAAGGTTAACTTGAAACCCACATTTGATGGGGTTAGAAATTTCAGAATGGGCTGATTTTTTGTAGCAGTGATCTCCCTGTGACCCAAAATCAGCCATTGATTTATCTTCCATGTGGGTACGCCAAAATTGGTGTCAAATTTGTGTCCTCTGATCCTGACCCTTGTTAGAAAGAGTTTTATTTTAAACAAACTCTCTACTACGAGATTTGTCTTCTTAGTTCTTTTCTTACTATTGTGGTGAGGGTGGACCCCATATTGTATCGTACAAAAAAGACCTGCGCCGGCTACCGTCATTTTGAGAAAATTTTTGAAGCCGCGGATTCTAAAAGCAATGAGATAATGCGCCATCGATTGCGCGACACATATACCCATGGTTACTTTTTAAAAAGCCTTTTTAAAACTAAAGCTTAAACCATGGTATATGTGGCGTGCGATAATTGGCGGCATGATCGTTGTCTCTCTTTTGATAGTTGCCTTACACAGCTATATGAGTGGTCCTGACTCGTGAATACCACTCCAGCAAGTTGTGGTAATTGTGACTTCACATAATATCATTTCAATATTTGGGCCCCATCTTACGTAGCTATTTCTAGTGGGACACTACCAAAATTTGGCGTAGTTGCCGTTTTCTATCTAATTATTTTTCCCATAAGACTGGTAGATATGGATATTGTAAGGTTGCAAAAAGAGTTGTATATACAAGGCAGTGGGTTGTATGTGTGGGATTATGTGTGGGTTTTGCATGTTTGTGTTAGTAAGTAGAAAAAGAAATAGATGATATGGGGGCTCCTCGCTCTAGTGTTAGAAAAGGTTCATGGACTGAAGAAGAAGATCTCTTACTCAAAAGATTTGTAGAGAGATATGGTGAAGGGAACTGGAGGCACGTCCCTGCATGCGCAGGCAAGTAATTAAAGTTCTCATTTTCCATTTCTTTACGGAAAAATGGATGGTAGATGATTTGGATTGATTGCGACTTGATCTTGTTTGCAGGGCTCAATCGGTGTCGAAAGAGTTGCAGGTTAAGATGGTTGAACTATCTTCGTCCAAATATTAAGCGTGGTGACTTCTCCGATGATGAGATTGACCTTATAATTAGACTCCAAAAACTACTCGGCAACAGGCAAGTTTATGAACCCTTTTTAATTTTTTTTTTTTTGCATAAAAAAACCATTTTTAATAATTTCAATTTTTTTTCTCACGGTTAATGGTGGAAGGCATCCTTGGATGGTCTTGGAGATTTTTTTGGTTTGAATCGCAAGAACCATTAGCGATCTGGAGCTTGGCCCGCCCACGAGGATAAGATGAATAGTAAAATCTTGGAAATTTTTGTGTTATGAATCCCAAGGACCATTAATGGTCTGGAGTCTTGACGTAAAAGATAATTGCAGCACTCTTCTCATCATGAAACTTCCTTTTTCTTTGTGACTTTTACAAGTAAATTTAAAAGACGAAACAGAGAGATGAAATACGTTTTGTTTTTCTACTAAAGTAAAGTCTAAGGGTGGCGTTATTTGCACACCTTTTTTTGAGTGACACCCACGTCTTATTTGCACAAACTCAAAGTTGTGTGAAAAAAGAACCCGAACGAAGAGGAACTCACAACCACCGTCCTCTTCTACTTCACCACCACCACTCCCTCCCTCTCTCTCTCTTACCTAGTGGTGGACGACGGCCTCTTCCTCTTCTTCTTTGGGCAGCCTACTCTTCCTCTTCTTCTTCTTCGGGCAACCTCCTCTTCCTCATCTCTCTTTCTCTCCTTAAAAAAAAAAAAAAAATTCGTCCCGTATCGGTAACACAGGGTGGGTTGGACATGGCTTTGGCCATATCGGTAGCCAGCTGTTGATATGGCCACGGGGGAAAAAAAAAGATTTTAAGGGAGGGGGAGAAAGAGATCTCTCCCTCCCTCCTCTTCCTTCTACTCTTCTTCTTCTTCTTTCTCTCTCTCTCTCCCTCCCCCCTCTCGGAGAAGAAGATGAGGAGGAGGAGGAAGAAGAAGAAGCCGCTCGGAGAAGAAGAAGAAGAGGAGGCCGTTGGGAGAAGAAGAAGATGAAGATGACTTCTTCTTCTCTCTGGTGGTGGAGGTTTTTTTGTTTTGTTTTTTTTTTTTTTTTTGGTGTTGTAACTTATTTGCACACATCAAGAGGTAGGTGTCACTCAAAAAAAGGTGCGTGCAAATAACGCCACCCAAAGTCTAATCGTACATTTCCAAAACACGACCGACGAACGTTTCCGAGACTAAAGTTTTTATCTTAGGGAGTCCTACCTTTCAAGTTTCAACTGGTAGCTTTAGGAGAAAAGTTTTGAAGTGGCGGAAATTTACAAGCTACAATGAAGCGCCCAATCATTATCGCCGCTTCTAAATTTCCGCCGCTTGAAGGTGCCAGCTTGGTCAGTTGGTAAAGTTTCTGGGTGATGATACCATAGACTTGGGTTCAAAACCTAACCTTCACCGAGTTATTGATCTCTTTTAAAACAGGCTTAACTACAAATTCTGGTTTGGATGGCATGGTTCATAACATGGTTTTAAAAATGGCCATTTAAACGGTAACGCTCCAAGCCCGTTTCTGTTAAAACCGTTTAAACACGTTTTATCTTTTTTGAATAAAATGGCCGTCTTTTTGTTTTAACGGCCATTAAAATCGTTTAAACAGCCGTTTAATTCTAAAAAATTTTGTTAAAAAAATGGCCGTTAAATCCGTTTAATTCCGTTAAAATTTATATAATTTTCGTTAAAATCCGTTAAATTCCTTTTTTATTTAATTTTTATTTTCAAAATTTGAATTTCTGCCCCTTTTTCTGTTTTTTTTTTTCCTGTTAAAATCCGTTTCATTCCATTTTTTCCCATTTTTGCCTCTAGCAGTTTTAATCCGTTTTAACGGCCGTTTAAATGGTTTAAACGGTAATGTCCCCAGTCCGTTTAACCGTTAAAACGGCCTCCTTTAAACCTTGGTTTATAACATGGTTTTAGAAAAAGTCCTTTATAACAAAAACAATGGCTGTTATAACGGTAAGCCCCTAACCCCATTCCGTTATTTTAAAAATAATGGTTAATCTGAAAAAAAATAAAAAAAAAACGGAATATCTATTATAATATCAAGTATTACGGCGGCTGAAGAATCTCCACCTTAATAATTGTTGGCTAGTCACTCTCAATAATAGACTAATACTTGGGCGGCTTAGGGTGGTGGCACGGGACAAATTTAGTATGCAACCGTTTGCATACTTTTAACTATACAAACATTGTCAGTACTGCTGGATGTCCCTTGAAAAATGTGTTATTTCAATATTTAAAAAAAAATTATTTTATAAATTAAACACATGTTTTTCAATGAGCATCCAATGATGGATACAATGTTTGCATACTTTTAAGTATGCAAATGGTTGCATACTAGACCGACCCGGTGGCAAGTGAGTGATTGTAGGGTCCTCATCAATGTTGATTACCCCGGGAAAAAATTCGCCGCCCCAAAGGTGAAGTCCACCTCCCAAAATGTCTGACAAGTACCCATTGTTAACCACCAAGGGCTTAACGTGGGTTGAGTTAAGTGATTGGGGGTACTCTTGTCCGACAATTTGGGTGGGGAGATTAAAAGTTTGATGTCCTCTGGGGGCCGTTGAATGTTCTCATTGATTACCCACCACACAATACGAGCTATGTGGCACGTGAATAGAGGCCACTGACCGTACGGATGTTTCGCCCATCCTTAGCTGATTTATGAGTAAAACTTCTGTTACAATCGGATTGCAAATCACACAAACACAGCCAATGAGTTCTCGGCACGTACACCTAAAATCAAAAAGCACATGGGTGGGTTGCAAAGCACTTGTATACGTGCTGAGAACTCATTGGCTTGTGATTGTGTGATTTACAATTTCGTGTGATAGAAGTTTTACTCCTGATTTATATATCAAAATTCAACATGATTAGTAATTTCTCTGTTGGTCAGCGAATTAAGTAACTTACTGCCACAATGTGAGCCACGTGTCATATGCTTAGAGATTTCTGATCTTATGGATGTTTGGCCCAACCCTAGATGGACTTATAGACCGAAAATTAGCTTGATTAGTGACTCTGAGCATTGGATTGGAGTCGTTTTCAAGGATTGAATTTTTAACCGTAGAATTTGAGCATTATTGACCATTAATATTTAGGGTACAAAGTTCCAAATGTTTGAAATCACTAATTAGGTTGATTTTTGGTTTCTAAGTCTACCTAGGGAACCTAGGGATAGGTCTAACATCCATATGGTCAGCATCCTCTAAGAATGTGCCACGTGCCTCATATTGTGGGTGGTGTCAGCAACTTTGCCAACAGGTCAAGGTCAGCAAAGTTCTATTTGTAATTAAGTAGTTAAATAAGGTTAAGTTTTTTAAAATCAAAATAATGACAAATAATGAGTTGCAGGTATTAAAATTAGTTAAATTTTTTAAATCAGAGTATTTCATGTAATATTTAATGTGGACGGGTGAGTGAAAGGACATTTAGTGACTTCTTTATTTATGACTTTTGTCTTGTCTTCTTTTACTTTACTCGTTTTTTCCTTTTGTGGGTAGGCAACTAATAGTGCATTGGTGAGTGAACGATGTGGGAAGTGGGTGCCCCAATTCAGGTTTTGGCTTTATCATTGCATAGATGAGACATGCTACCCCACCGGTAACCGGACAATAATATGGGTGGTTGAGGTCTTGAATGGTTAGATTCAAGAGATCCACTCTTTGCAGACAGTGGATCTCTTGGATCCAAGGGTCAATGGGCTCAGCCAGTGGTGGAGTGAGGGGGCAGCTGCCCCCCTCAACTTTTAAAACTTTTTAAAATATTTATTTTTGTACTTTCCAAACATGCCTTTTTAACTTTGTTTCCCCTTCCCCCTCTAAAGTACCCTTCGGCTTGTTTTACCCCCAGCCCTCACATTCGACAAATCTAGTATGCAACTGTTTGCATACTTAAAACTGTGTATCCACCATTGAATGCTCCTTGAAAAATGTGTTTTTAATTTATAACATATTTTTTTTGAAAATATTGAAATAACACATTTTCCAACGGACATCCAACCGTACTGACACTGTTTGCATACTTTTGCATACTAAGTGAGCCCCCCACACTCCTCCGCGTTTGTTTTTATGTTTTAAAACTCGCCGTGTCGACTCGGAACTCTGCCGAGTCGACTCGACTCGATCGTATTTTGAGTTGACTCGGCATACAAACTTGGATTTGCATAGTCCGATGAGTTGCTCAGAAACTCGTCCGAGTTGACTCATAATTCAGCCGAGTCACCCGTTTAAAGGCCGAGTCCAGTCAAAATTTCAATTTTTTTTTTCTGATTTTCTAAATGTTTTTGTATTTTTTTCCTATTTTCAAAGTTTTTTCTTAATAAATATTATTATTTTATATATTTAAATAAATAATAATCAATTTAATGACTCGTCGAGTCGACTCCCGAGTCATTGAGGTGACTCGGCCCAATGGACTTCCGAGTCGAGTCCGAGTTCTGAGTTTTAGAACATAGGTTTGTTTTGCCCCCCTTGGAACAAAATCCTCGCTCTGCCCCTGCTGACATGTATTTGTCCGGTTATACATGGGGCTAGCATCGTCCTTGGTCAAATTATACGTGGGGCTAGCATTATCCTATATATATATAAATTTATATGTACGTGCACATTCATCATGGATCGTAAGTGTATAAAAATAAGGTAAAAGACAAAACATACTGAAGAGAAGTCCAGATCTTGTCCATGGAATCTCCACAACGAGTTAATAAGTTATTAAATTTAGTAAGGATCAAGAAGTTCGAAATCAAGGTTCAAGCTCTCTAAACATTTCTCAGACCCTAGTCCCAACAAGTCCAGTCGTCCATGGTCAAGTTAGCTACCATGGCCAAGTGACCATGGCTTGGCCCAGCTCAATAAAATTGTGAGATGCACCAAATCTTACGTGTCAACTTTTCCCCACAAATTTTTTCCATTTTACCTTGTTTGCTAGCACTACAAATGTTTGCACGCAAACGTTTTGTGGTGCAACATCCTACAAACACAAAATCTTTTTTTTTTTGGCATAGAGTGGTCCTAATGTTTGCAGCTAAAAAATCTCTGCAAACAGCTGCAAATAATTAGCAAATGACTCTCTATGAATATTTTCAAAACAAAAGTTTGTCATTGCAAACATATGATTATCAAAGCAAACTGCAGACAAGATACCTTTAAATTCAAGGGTCGTGATGTTACTAGGTATACCTGAGATCTTTTCAAATGCGGAAGCACATTTTTGTTACTCACCGCTACCATCTGGACCCACCAACCGCATGGATGTTTAGCCCACCCCTTAGTAGATAGACATTAACACAAAAAATCAGCTTGTTTGATGATTTCGAGCCGTTCGTTTTAGCACTCAAAACAATGGTTGATTTTAACGGCTACAAGCATGCCTTAAACAAATACTAAAATCTCATGGTTAGAGATTACTAATCAGGGTGATTTTTGGTTTGTACATCCACCAAAGGGTGGGATAAACATCCATACGGTCAGTGGGCTCAGATAACAGCGGTGAGTAACAAAAATCGTACTTCCGCATTTGAAAAAGTTTCAGGCACACCTTGTTATATCTTTTTCCTAAATTCAAATGAAAGAAGAAGAATGTACACCGTCCAATGATAACAAGTGATCTTGAAGAGACAATTACTGACACACTTTTGTGTTCAGATGGTCTCTAATTGCAGGTAGAATTCCAGGAAGAACAGCCAATGATATCAAGAACTACTGGAACACTCACTTGAGCAAGAAGCTTACATCAGAACACAAGAGCTTACCAAGACTTGCAACGCACCACCCTCTCTCTCACAGTTCCACCAAGAATTCAGAATCGTCGAGAGGAGCCTTAGAGCCATCTCGTATCGACCCAAGACCAGAAGAAGAAGAAGAATCAGGAGAAGAGAGATTGTCCTTTTGGAAGAGTCTTTTGTTGAAGACAGAAGAAATGGAGAGAAATTTGGGAGTTCAAAATGAAGATCCGTTTGTAGGGTTTGAAGACTTGATTCAAGACATATTGAAGCGTGTTGGGTGAATAAATGAATGTGTTGCAGCAAATTCCCTTATTTCCTCTTTTTTTTTTTTTTTATCTAATTCCATTTATGTATAGGAAGTTGATAATTAATAATTATGTCGGGTCAGTGGACACATATTTTCACACACAATGTTGGTGTATCCATATGGAATATAAATCAATGGCTGATTTTTGGTGAGGATGATCTCCTCACCATATAGATTATCCCTACAAAAAATCAGCCCATTCTGAAATTTCTAACACCATCAAATATGGGTTTCAAGTTAACAGTAAAAAAATAGACGGTCCATAATTCTTCAACTTATAAACCATGCTATGCTTATCAGAATGATTTTGAATTTTTATGAGGGTGATCTCTCACCTGAGAGACCATCCTCACCAAAAATCATCCCATTCACAGCTTCTAATTTATTCATTGGCCCCGACGATTTTTTTTGTGTGTAAAAGTGTGTGAAAATATGTGTCAGCTGAGCCTGACCCAATTATGTAACCTTATGGGGGGCGGAGTCCTTTTTTGGTCACTTAAGTTAGTCATCCATTTCAGTCACTATCACTTGTACAGTTGACAAGTACCCATGTTCATGTCACCTTAGTGATTTTTATTGGTCCATAACTTGAGTGATAAAAATGAAGGCCAACAAACATTAAATACATAAGGAGACAAAAGACACTCCTTGTGGATCAATAGAAGGGAAAAAATTAGCTGGCCTTTGAAGTCCCCCCACAATATGTCTGACTAGTACCCCTTGTTAACCACTAACCAAGGGCTTAACGTGGGTTCGATTAAGGGATTCGGGTACGTGTCAGATATTTTGGGTGGGGAAAGTCCCCGAGGCCAATGAATATTTTCTTCTCAATAGTCAAGCTGGAATAAATCTTTGATGCTGGAAGTCCGTCATCAACGTTGATGATGATCACACTATGAGCCTCGTATGTGGCACTGTGGGGGGTAAAAACAGATAACCCTGATGACACATGGATGGCTCACATCATGACATGTGGCACCCTAGACCATTGACACGTGGACTCTTTTGATAAGATTTGCAGAATTTAAATGTTTTTTTTCGTACCTCACCACCTCGGGCACCTCGGATACCTCGGGCACCTAGGGTACCTCGAGTACCTCGGGCACCTCATATCTCGGGTACCTTGGGCACCTCATTTTACGAATCAATTATTTTAGAGCAGGCTTGGAAGTCTCCGGTATCGTGCTCGGGGGCCTCGGGAGTCTCAGATACTACATTCGGGGACCTCGGGAGTCTCGGATACTATATTCAAGAATCTCGGAGTCAAGGCACCCTCTTCGGAGACCTCGGAATCTCTTGGACCTAATCTTTATACTTGGAAGAATATAAACCTGGAGGCACATGGATCACTCCTGTTGGTTCACATAAATATCTAGTTTGGAAAGCTATAAATAGAGACACTTGCTACAGTAACATGCATGCAATCTTGGAGATTTAAACTTGATTATTCAAAGTATATTGGCTTAAGCATCGGAGGCTCATTTGGTGGAATCCCACCATCTCGAGTTGTTGCAAGATTATTCGACAGTCTCGAATCATCACCTCGGATACTTCGGAACCTAATCTCGGACACCTAGGAACCTGATCTCGGACACCTCGAAATTTGACCCTGGACACCTTCAAACCTGTCTTGGAGCCTCGATTAGGCAGCACGTGTAGTTGGGTACTACGTATACCAAGTCCGTGGAAAAGTGCGAACTTTGAGGGTGTGTGGATTTATTCCCTACATCTTTTGGCGCCGTCTGCTGGATATCGAAGAAGACTTACACGCTCTCCAAAACTTGATTAATTAGACGAATTCAGAATGCATCCTCGAAAAACTACCTGGAACCTCTAAAGAAAAAGAAGTTGATGAAGATATCAGGGCTCAGCCAGAAAATAGTGAGGCCGACGTCCCAGTCCAGATAAGTTTAGACAAGGTAGCCAAGATGCTGATGGTAGAGATGGCCGCCATGAGAGAAGATATGAAAGAAATCAGAAGGGAGAATGAAGCATTAAAGCAGTAGGCCTCGGAAGGATGCCAGAGAAACTTAAGCAGAACAAATCATGAAGAAGAGACTGAAAGAAAAGATTTGGAAATCAGCTCCAAAAGGAGGGAATCACACACGCCAGGTCAAGAGGTGGCAGAAATAGTAGAAAATCAACCAGATCCCGATCGCTTGGTCACTGTGGAGAAAGTAACTGAGATGATCAGGAAAGACAGAGACAGGAGGCCGGAACTCAGGCAGAAGTTTAGAGATTACTTATCAGGGTGATTTTTGGTGTGTGTATCCCCAAAGGGTGGGATAAACTTCCATACGGTTAGTGGGCCCGTATAACAGCGGTGAGTAACAAAAATTGTACTTCTTCTTTTGAAAACGTTTCAGGCATACCTTGTTACATCTTTTTCCTAAATTCAGATGAAAGAAGAAAAATGTCCACTGTCCAATAATAACAAGTGATCTTGAAGAGTCAATTACTGACACAATTTTGTGTTCAGATGGTCTCTAATTGCAGGTAGAATCCTAGGAAGAACAGCCAATGATATCAAGAACTACTGGAACACTCACTTGAGCAAGAAGCTTACGTCAGAACATAAAAGCTTACCAAGACTTGCAACGCACCACCCTATCTCTTACAGTTCCACTAATAATATAGAATCGCCGAGGAGAGTCTTAGAGCCATCTACTATCGACCCAAGACCAGAGGAAGAAGAAGAATCAGGAGAAGAGAGATTGTCCTTTTGGAAAAGTCTTTTGTCAAAGACAGAAGAAATGGAGAGAAATTTGGGAGTTCAAAATAAAGATCTGTTTGTAGGGTTTGAAGACTTGATTCAAGACATATTGAAGCGTGTTGGGTGAATAAATGAATGTGTTGCAGCAAATTCCCTTATTTCCTTTTTTTTATCTAATTCCATTTATGTATAGGAAGTTGATAATTAATAATTATGTAGGGTCAGGCTCGGCGGACACATATTTTCACACACAATTTTGGTGTACCCACATGGATGATAAATCAATGGCTGATTTTTGGTGAGGATGATCTCCTCACCATATAGATCACCCATACAAAAAATCAGCCCATTCTGAAATTTCTAACACCATCAAATTTGGGTTTCAAGTTAACGGTTAAAAAATAGACGGTCCATAATTCTTCAACTTGTAAACTATGCTATGAATATCAGAATGACTTTGAATTTTTGTGAGGGTGGTCTCCTCACCAGAGAGACCATCCTCACCAAAAATCATCCCATTCCACAACTTCTAATTTATACATTTGCCCCCGACGATTTTTTTTTTTTTTTGTGTGAAATTGTGTGTGAAAATGTGTGTCAGCTGAGCCTGACCCAATTATTTAACCTTATGAGGGCGGAGTCCTTTTTTGGTCACTTAAGTTAGTCATCCATTTCAGTCACTGTCACTTGTACAGTTGATAAGTACCCATGTTCATGTCACCGTAGTGATTTTTATGGGTCCATAACTTGAGTGATAAAAATGAAGGCCAACAAACATTACGTACATACATAAGGAGACAAAAGACACTCCTGGTGGATCTCAATAGACGAGAAAAAATTCGCTGGCCTTTGAAGTCCCCCTCCCAAAATGTCTGACTAGTACCCCTTGCTAACCACTAACCAAGGGCTTAATGTGGGTTGGATTAAGGGATTGGGGTACGTGTCAGACATTTTGGGTGGGGGAAGTCCCCCGGGACCAACGAAGTGTATTTTGAAAGGGCGCTAGCTAGCCAAGTGTATTTTTGCCATTTTTTTAAATCCTTGCTGGCCAGCACGCTTTCAAAGTGCCCTTTGCATGGTGATCCCATGCATAGCAGATCCAGCCACCTCCATATGGTGCTCCTACCGTGGGACCTTCTTTGAGATGCAACTTACTTGCTTCCTCTCTTGCCTATTAGAGTACCCGGCCTCCTATCGTCACCCACGCTAGATTTCTATCCTATGCTGAGATTACCAAGTCCAAACTGGCTCCTCCCAAGGGAGGAGTTTGATCTTCCTATTCCAAGCAAAAAGGGCAAGTTCCCCTCTAGCCATTAGATTTTAGTACTTTTTAAGGTGTGATTCTGGACGTTGGGTTCAACCATTATTTTTGAGTACTAAAACCAACGGCTAAAAATCATCAAACAAGCTGATTTTTGGTACGAATGCTTAGCAAGAAGTGGGCTAAACATCTATGCAGTCAGTGGACCTAGATGACCGTTGTAACAAAATTGTGCTTCAGCACTCCAAAAAGTTTCAGGTATCCCATAGCTGAAGCACGATTTTTGTCACTCACAACTGCCATCTGGTCCCACCGACCGCATGGATGTTTAGCCCACCTTTAGTAGACGTCATTCGTATAAAAATCAGCTCATTTTTTTATGTTTTGCTGTTGGTTGTAGTACTAAAAACTAATGGTTGAACCCAACGGCTATAATCACGGCTTTAAAAGTACTAAAATCTAATGGTTAGAGATTACCAATCAGGACATTTTTAACCTGTATATCCACCAAGGAGTGGGCTAAACGTCCATGCAGTCAAAAAATCGTGCTTCGGCACGCCAAAAAACATGAGGTATGCCTTGTTACATCTTTTTCCTTGTGGAAAAAGTCGTGTGGAGATGGCGATTGAGATGGGTGGCAAAAAATAGGTCCTTGATGTAACAAGGTATGCCTGAAACGAAGCATGATTTCTGTTACTCACCACTGACCGCATGGATGTTTAGCCCACCTCTTGCATAAATCAACTTGTTTGATGATTTTTAGCCATGGTTGACTTTAAAGGGTAGAATCATACCTTAAAATTACTAAAATCTAATGGCTAGAGATTACCAATCGGGGTAATTTTGTGTGTCGGGTGGGCTGAACATCCATCTGGTCAATGGGCCCAGGTTGCAGCGTTTAGTAACAGTATTTTCTGACGCCAAAAAGTTGGAAAAATTACTTGAGGGGCCGTAAGTTTGCAATTACGGCCCCATGCATCTAGATATCGATTAGTGCGGCTAAAAGGGGGTGCCTTTTTAGAAGTTTGGCCTGGCACCCCCAATTCTATTGTTCAATGTAGTTTTTGTTGTTTTGTTTCAGTTTTTAACCTTTGTAACTAGTACAATATCCTGTCTATCATAGGTTCAACTTCTTTTAACAAAAGAAAACAGAAAGAAGTCAAATAGTCTCCTCATCTTATCTCTTCGTCTCTTACAGGCCATTACACAAAAAATCTTCTCTTCATAAAAACCCTAATCCACCCTTTCTCCTCTGCAACTCCTCTCCAATCTTAATCTCCACCTCCAACTATCATTTCTCAAGTGGGTCCACCTTTTATGTGTGATTTTGGTCTCAAACGTACTAATTTCCCCATCCAGTTCATCTAAATGCTTAAAAATGTAACTTACTGTAGGTGGAACTAGACTAAACACAAATTTGCCAACAGTAGACTGGTGGACATGTACAAACTCTCTTGGAAGAGAAGCCTAGTCAATTATTGAAATACATGCGGTGTAGGGATATCAAGCCACACTTTGTTGATGAAGCCCAAATTTCTGTTGGAGAATACCCACCTATGAGCTCTAGAACACTTTAAATTGCTCCCATGTGGCAAGAGATGGAAGTGGCCATTGCCTTCTTCAATCATGTGAAATAACAACCGATCCATTCTCTTTAATCCAATATACATAAAAGGGGGAGTTAATTAGGTATTTAAAATTAATTAAACCTAAACAATTTTATTAGTTTTTGGTAGTTGAGAAAATTGCATGCCTCGATTTTTGATAAAGGATTATCACAACCGACTTAAATCGAATATACTTCTGTGGTATATTTTCTTTTCGGCGTTTGGTCTAATCAAGATAGATAGCGGAATACAAACAAACAATCACACAAGACATGAGATTTTTACGTGGAAACCTTAGCCAAGGAAAAACCACGGGACCACGTCCAGACGGAAAGTATCGCTACTTGAAAAGTTAAACGAAACAAAAGTTACCTATGTAGCACTGTTGCAAATGCAACTTTCAACCTTAACCAAGGCCTACTGCCGATGCGTCTAAGTCTTCTGAGTCAAATTTACGAATCCACGCGTGCCCTTCCAGCCAAGAAGCCTTGTCTGCTTGTTTAGTTTGGTACACCCCAAACCTACCATCGATCGGCTGCTCCGATCTTAATTCTCAACACTCACGCCTTTGCCGAAGGTAAATGATTCAGTACACCTTGAACCTTAGGTTGTTCAATGGTGTTGAGTCACACTGGTACACTCAGGCTACTAGGTCAAATATCTAAGTGGAAGACTGAAAGTAGGGTTTTTCCGTGTCGTCAGATCAGAAACCCTAGATCTCAACAATATTTGTAATTTTCTCTGAATTGGTTCACTTAATCTGTAAAAATGCAGACTTGCACAGTGGCTCATGTCGGATATCGTCCGCACTCGGGGTTAGGGTAAATAGTTGAACAAATTAAAGAAAAATACTGTAGAAATATAGAGGAGGTGAGAATGGTAGTTTGGTCAATTTTAAAACATATTTTGGATATCAAGTTATCTGACTAATTAAGCAAAATCTAACAAATCAAATGACAGAACTTTGAAATAAATTTGTAAACTTTATTAATCACGATTAAAAAATACTTAGCATTAAACACTTTAATTAACTGAAATGAAATTAATTCTAGAAAGCAAAAATGAGAGAGAGAGATAAAAGTAGAGAGAGCTCTAGAGAGAGAAAGTAAGAATAATTCTAGAGAGAGAAATCAATTTAGAGAGATAAAATGGTAATATGGTTTAGAGAGAGAAGATGGAGGATTTTACTTAGAGAGAGAAAGTTAGGGGAAGAGAGAGAAACTAATAGGTAGAGAAGATAAGTTTTTGAAAGAGAAAGTAGAAGAAGAATAAGTTTAGAGAGAGAAAGAGAGAATTAACTTAGAGAGAGAAAAGGAAGAGAACAAGAAAGATCACTCACCATGAACCTACCTAAGGAGGAGTGCACCATGATGCAAGAAAGGTATCATTTGACTGGTAAGATGGAGGAGCAGATCGTTGAGGTTCAACCATGCAACTTGGTATTGCTGTGGTTGAAGGTGAGGAGGAGTTGCTGGTACGTTCAGCAATGAAGCGGGCTTGTGGAGATGATGGACTCAGCAAAGTTGCATGTGCTCTAGCAAGAGGGGCAGCAACATGTGTGGAGAGGAGACGTGATGTTGCAAGAGCAGCTTAGACTGTGGATTTTGAAGCCCAAAATGATGGTGATGATGAAGAGGGTAGGTGCTGTTTGCAACTGGGTGGTTCGGAGACCACGACTTCTCTTTGTGGCGTTGCAGGTTGTGGCTCAAGCAGGAGCCCGAACCAGCAATGGTGGTTGTGAGGGGGTGCAGCACGGCCTCAGTGGATGAGAACTTCTGTTGTACTATTCATTGGAGGAGCAACCTATCACGTGGAGGTGAAGGAGGTTGCCCAAGCCATGAAGAGCGTGGAGTGTGGAGGGACTCACGATGCTCCTTGCTGGTGCAGCAAGGGAGAAAGTGGAAATGGTGGTGAAGAAGACGGTGGTGGACATGTGGGGAGAGGAGAGGAGTTGCAAATGGAGGTGCTGGTGGTGGAGTTGCAGGTGGCAACCAGAGAAGACAAAGTGCAGGTGGTAACCGGAGGAAGATCTACACTTGGTTGCTCTGTGAAGGGGAATGTCCAGCAAGGGGAGCCCTTACCGGTTAGCAAACTGTGAGGTCTGAACGAGTTTTAGACTTAGACAGTAGGGGTGGTAATGACGGTGATGGTGGTCTGTTCGCGGAGGAGCGTGGTGGCAGATGCAGGCCAGCATGAAGAGCAGTTTGGTTGGAGCTTCTTGGTGGTGTTGCAGGTCTCCAGCCGTGGAGAAGAGGATGGAGATCTTGCTGGTGGAAGTTGTTGTATGAAGGAGGATGATGTGCGCCAAAGAGGAGGGCATGCAGGTAGCACTTCCACTGGAGTTTTCTTGCTAGTTCACCCAGCAAGAAGGAAAGTATGTGACGGTTGGGAAGAGAGAAGAGGGAAGAAGAAAACTATCCTCCTCCGTGGATGAAAGGTAGAGGAAAAGATCGAAGAGAGGCAGAAGGGAAGGAGGAAGAAGAGAATATTGCAGATCGCTGGAGTTGCAGAACTCCGGCTGAAAAAGATGAAGAAGAAGAAGAAGAAGAAGAAAGAAGAAAGGGAAGGAGAATAAGAAGAGGACGAAGAAGGAGATGGGGAGGCGATTTTACAGCAACCGTTAGTTACTAGTTCGCAAGAAGGGGAGACTCGTGGGCAGCAACCGGAGTTGCAAGTCTGCAACTCTGGTAATCAGATTGGAAAAGAAAAGACGAAGAAGAAGAAGAAGAAGAAGAAGAAGAAGAAGAGGAAGAAGAAGAAGAAGAAGAGGTGGAGCTCCACTAGCTCGCCGGAGAAGAAGACGGCGAGGAGGAAGAAGAAGGAAGAAAGAGAGAAGAGAAGCCCCACCAGTTTGCCGGCGTAGCTCGCCGAAGAAGAATGGGAAAGAAAAAGGGTGAGGGAACCAAAAAGAAACCCACGGTTTCTTTCTCTTATAAAGGAAGAGAGAAACTGTGGGAGTTAAATTGGGGATTGGTGAGAAGTGGTCAAGATTGACCACTTCCCCCATTGGCTTGAATGTGGGCTTGAATGTGGGCTTGTGAGAGCCCGTAAGTTTGTAGGCCGCTAAGGATTGTGGGCCAATGGACTTGGGCCACAAACTTTGGAGTCCATTAGAAATAGTAGGACATGGGTCATTACAAGGATAATTGGCCAGTGGGCCTTGTGACCGTGTGTCAATGGGCCAGAGGATAGGTTGATCATTGGGCTTGATGTGCAGGTCATGGGGTCCACTTTGAGTTAATCCAGGCCATAGAGTTAGTCCAAGGATCATGGGTTACAAATGAGGATCGGTCCAAGATTAGCAAACCGTCGAATCTGGAGAGATCCAACGGTCCAATGAGCAATCTAACGGTCCGATTGAAAATTTAACGGTGAAAAAATTGTGGGAGATTGGATAGAGCTAAAGGAGAGAAGATTAGAGGTTAGATGATGAAGATCGAAGGGTTAGGGTGATCGATCTAAAGATCAGATGGTCAAATGGATGATCGGGTGGTGAGATGTGAGCAATTAGAGAGATGGAAGAAAGAGGAGAGAGAAAATGATACAAAATAAATACAAAAGAGCTAGCGGAGGGTCTTGAACCCTGATCTTCAATGTAATCTTCAGCTGGCTTCACCAATTACGTAAGCCGTCATTTTATGTCATTTGAGGCGACTTTGAATCACTTTGGTTCGTCTCTTAGTCTTCAACTTTGCCTCTCTCTTGGTTTTCTATCTGGCTCTACGATACTCTAGCTTTGCCTGTACATGTTTTCTATCTTTTTATCCTCGCCTGCTGGCTTTTTAAGCTTTGATAGAAGTCTTCTGTGGTTGATAGTGGGCCTGCCAGTCATCGAGAATCGCCTGATAGGGTCTCCAGCGAGTGAAAAAGCGCGTAATGAGATTCAACTAAAACGGCTTGATACTGGACCATCCGAAATATGTTTATTTCATGCAAATAGTCGATTTTTGTCTAAAGAATGCGTTCTACGCAATGAAAGAAACTCTTACGTGGAAAAGTCGACGAAAAGACAAGTTTTACATAGGAGAATGCGACATCGCTGTAAGTATAATGGCTTAAAATAAGCACTTTTGAGCGAATATCACAACCCCCAACTAACATATTGCCAATCCTTGGCAATTATTGCGAAATAAGTGAGTTAAAAAGGGCTTGGCATAATATGCTAGACAACTTATTTGCATTACTCAGAAAAACTCCGTTTTGTCAGATTATTTTAAAGATGCAAGAAATCATTCACAAATTAGAACTAATCAACAAAATGCAACACTTCTACAAATGGACCTTCAAACAAAAGATTACTCAGACTCAGTGTGTGTGTGTGTTCAACATCATCCTTATCTGGCAGTAGAGATATCTGGATCTCCTTAGAGACTTTATGCCTGAACCTCAATCCTCACTTGTATTCCACTCAGAAGTGAATCACTCAGAAATGGTTTTATACTTTTCTCTCAAACTATATGTGAGGAGATGAATATAAAAACTCGCAAACATCTCACATATATAGTTCTTGAATGGAGGGTATAAGAAGATATAAGAAGATCTCATGATTGGAATGTCATATCACTTAAGAACGTCGGATCAAACTCTATAATTTATCTTTTCTCCATTCTCCACACTTGAGGATGGTACAAATCTAGAATAAAATATGACTTGCATAGGTTGTATTGAGGCTTAGGATAGGTTCAGAAAAGAAGGATATTCTGGTATTCAAAAATTCTGAGAGGGTATCTCACTATTCTTAGCAACTTTTCCCAGGGGTAATATTTCATTGACTTTTCTCATTTTCTTTTTCCAATTTTTGTCTTTTTAGATATTCTTCAACCTTTCCTTCTTTCTTTCGGATCATGTTTCTTTTCAGCTCGAACCATTTGTTTTGTTTTGTTTTCTTTTCCTTTCTTGGTTACTATCTTTTCATGGTGTAATCATACCAAATACTCTTTGATCCCTCTCAGAAGTAGGTTATCGTATTGAACTTTATTTTTTGGGATTGAGTTTTTGGTTGATGGGTTAACAAGAAAAGATTTTCATCAACAGGCTCAAAAATAGTTTCTAACGGTATAGATGTTAGGGAAGCTAAAAAGTCTGATTGGCTAGAAAGATGGCCTATATCATTTTCTAGGGTTTGTACTTTCATCTTCGATGTCTCGAATGGATATAGAGAAGGTTCTTTATGTAATAATCTAAATTTGATGTCGTTTTGAGTCCATGACCAAAGCAAAGGTTAATGAGACCACTCAATGGAAATATTTGGGGACTAGAAGAATTGTGAGTCATTTTGTGACTTAGAATAATTTTATAACCCTCAAAAATAATGAAAAGCTCAAAAGCTCACTGGGTTAGGTCTCCACAATCGTTCTTCTTGGATCTCTAGATAATCTAAACTTTGGATAATTCTGATGTTGATACGTGATAATTTTTGTTGAATCTGAGTTTTTAAAGATTTTTCAATCCACTGTAGTAATGTTTGCTTTCAAACTGAATGAAGAGCTAATAAGTGATTTTTCAAAACAGACATCCTTTTCAATAAATAAACTTTCTAGAAACTTTTTACTTATCAAGTCAGGGCATTTTCAAAAATCATATGAAATCACACCAAAAAACACAAGGTTTCTCTCTCTCTCTCTCTCTCTCTTTATTTTATTTTTTATTTTTTATTTTTTTTCAAAAGTAATATTCGCTTAAAAGTGTGTATTTTTCACTGTTATCTTCTAAGCGTTTTCACACTCTCCTACGTTAAAATGCTCTATTTATCTACTTTTCTATGTAAGAGTCTCTTTTGTTGCGTAGAACACACTTTTCTGGATGAAACGGTATATTTGCATGCATTAAACACATTTTCAGAAGTCTAAACATGAAGTAATTCTGATAGAGTCTCATTACGCGCTTCTTCTGTCGTAGGAAACCCCGATGGGACAATTCTCGAGACTTGCGAGCCCACATCGATCAGGAAAGCCCATTATCAAAGCTTAAAGAGCCCACATGCTATGACTAGAAGATATGGACCAAATATGGGCTGAATAAGAGGACCAAAAAGCTGGCCCAAAGAACGAAGAGAGTAGGAGAGCCAATGACCAAGAGACGGACTAAAGCGTTTAAAGCCACATGAGTCAGCAAGGAATGATAGTCTACTCTACTGGAGAAGCGTGAGGATGGTCACAGTGAAGACTAGGGTTCCAGACCCTCTGCCAATACTTTTATCTCTATTTTCTGATTTTTCTCTCTCATCTCTCTTTATTCTCTCTCTTTATCTCTCGGTCCTCAAATCTACTAACCTAACCCCAGAACTCCTGCCCATTGGCTCTGTCTCATCTCCCTTAGCTTTCTGACCGTTGGATCTTCAATCGGACCGTTGGATCTTCTACCGGACCGTTAGATCTCTCTAGATCCGTCGATCTACCAATCTGGGTCCCAATCAGATTGTTATATTAGTCCAAATCATACCAAAAACATCTTCTCAGTATATTTAGTCAAATAAAACCAAGTAAGAATCACAGATATTTTATGACAAGCAGTTCAATACGATAAAAAAATAGTGTTATCAAAATATAATTGATTTCTCTGCCTTTTTGTCATACATTGATAAAGGGAAAAACTCCAACCTGTGATGATAAAGAATATAAAGCAATGCAAATCAATCATCCAGGAATAAATCATACCAAAATATATCATAAAATAAACCAGTCAACATAGTGACCATATCCATCATCCACACAAAGTAACCAAAGTATATCAGTATCAAATAGTACAGACCAATAGTATAAAACAATACATCCACAGAACATGTAACATGTACTACTGATTTATAAAGAGAGAAATAGCAAAGCGTGCTCTAGTCATAATCATCCTCGTCGGCATCGTTATCACCAACATCGTCCTCTGCATCATCTTCTTCTTCTTCATCTTCGTCTTCATCTTCATCTTCATCATCACCAGCTGCTGAAAGCACGATTGTCTCCTCAAGTGAAGACTCTGGATAGTCAGGGTGCTGAGACCTAAGAAATGAAGTCATACACTGCTAACAACGAGAAAATTTATCTATCGACGCACAGAGATTGTCCAACTTGGACGAGAGACCTGCAATAAATGCAGATACAGATGAACGACGGGATCCAGAACCCGAAGCAGAAGTAGGAGCAGACATAGACGATTCACTAACCAACATCTTGCTAAAAGTAACTTTATTGATCGGTGAGATGGGATGCAGGGTTTCATCAGAGTAAAAAATAGGAACTTTGTAATGACTCAGAATTTTTGAAACTAAAATGCCAAAAGGCAAAGACCGCTTGCGATTCTTGATTGCCAAATTCTCAACCATGAGATGAAAAATTATTGAAGGACCACAGATTTTTGTGCCCTGAGAGACACAATATAGAAGATACTAGATATAGGGTCCAATCTCACTCCGATGTCCCACCTTTGGGACCAAGTTGTAGGAGAAGATCAACCCTAGCAAATGATACATGAGAAGTAATTCCCTTGTAGCCAAATCAGATATCCAATGAACTACCTTCCCACAAATGGCTCTTGAAATAGCCTTTTTGTTCTTGAGAGGTAGGAAAGGGGAGAAAATTCCTTCATTAGGTACTCGAGGAAGACCTGTTATCTTTGAAATCAAAGATAATGTAATTTTAAAACGTACACCTCGAGCCTCAGAATAAAAAAATGGACCATCTGGATCATGATTGTTCAAATTACAATAGAACATCCTGACTAATTCAGGATATGCAACTCCAAAAATTGACAAAAGTTTAGACCAACCTACCGAACTAAGAAGGTTGGGAATCCCAGTCATTGTAACATCTTTCTCGATGACCCCACGTTCAATGGCAACAGCTCTCTTGATATAGTTCTTCATGAACAAGCTAAGGGGATAGGGATCACTAGAAGATGACTCCCCTCTTGCTCTTTTCCCCTTTGAAGCCATTTAGAAATCACAGAGAAATTTCACCACAGAAATTTGGAAGTGGTGAGAATAAGAATCTCTAGAAAGAGATTAGAATAGAGGGCTAAAGAATTTCTCAAAGAGGATGGGAAACTCCAAAAATAATTTCTAGGGTTCCAAAAAGGGTTTCAAATGACCCAAAAACAATTAGAACCTATTTATAAACAAGGTCGGTAGACCGGACATCGGTCGACCCGCCCACTCACAATATAAGTTGTTCGGGTGCGAAGCGCGGTCGACCGGTCATAATGGTCGGTCGATCGGACATGTTCGGTCGATCGGACTAAATGTTCGATCGGCCCGTCCTCGCAAACAATCAAATCGCACAAAAACATTCCTTTGGTCGATCGGACCTTTTGTTCGGTCGACCCAACATCGCAAATTGTAAATTCAAAAACCCAAACGCCTCAAAATGTACTCCAGCGGCCTGACTTTTGTGAATATCCTTTTTAAACACAAAATCATCCCAAATTAACACAGATTTTTCAAACAATCAAGATTTTCAAATAATTGAAATACCACAACAAATTTTCAAACAATATTAGCCAATCATTATTTCAAATGATTAGACTTAAAGACTAACTGAAATATTGAAATTATGATTTTCAATGATAATCGAATATTTCAGTCAGTACCAACACAAATCAATCAATGGGACAGATTTCGATAGATTTTCTCAGATATTCATATCTGAGCGAATCCAAAGGTTTAGTCAAAATATCAGCCAGTTGAATTTATGTATTTACATACTCTAATGAAATTATCTGTTCTTCAACCAACTCTCGAATAAAATGATGTCTGATATCTATGTGTTTGGTTCTAGAGTGCTGTACAGGATTTTTAGAAATACAAATCGCACTCGTATTATCACAGAATAAATTCATAGATTCTTGATTGATTCCATAATCCAACAACATTTGTTTCATCTAAATCAATTGGGCACAGCAACTGCCTGCAGCAATATATTCTGCTTCAGCAGTAGACAAAGATATAGCATTTTGTTTCTTGCTGTGCCAAGCAACCAAATAATTTTCAATATAGAAACATCCACTACTGGTGCTTTTACGATAATCAGCATTTCCTGCCCAATGGACATCTGAATAACCAACAATTTCACTGTTAGTCTCACGAGGATCCCAGAGACCGTATTCGATAGTACCACTGACATATTTAATGATTCTTTTAACAGCCGAGAGATGAGATTCTTTCGGATCAGATTAATATCTAGCACATGCTCCAACATTAAAAGCAATATCAGGTCAGCTAGCTGTGAGATAGAGGAGACTACCAATCATACTCTTGTACAGAGTCTGATAAACAGATTTACCACTTAAATCCTTGGTGAGTTTAATGCTAGTGCTCATATGAGTATGATGAGCAGATTTAGATGATTCTAGGCTAAATTTTTTAAGCAATTCTTTAGAATATTTAGATTGAGAAAGGAAAATGCCATTTTCTAATTGTTTAATGTGAAGACCTAGAAAGAAATTCAGTTCACCTTCTCTGCTCATTTCAAATTCAGATTTTATGGCTTGACCAAATTCTAAAGCATGTATCTCAGTAGTTGAGCTAAAAATAATATCATCAACATATATCTAGGATATCAAAATATTATTATCCATTTTCTTAATGAACAATGTTTTATCAACAGTTCCTCTTGTGAATCTATTTTCTAATAGAAATTGAGTTAATCTTTCAACCAAGCTCTTGGTGCTTGTTTCAATCCATACAGAGATTTCTTAAGTTTGTAGACATGATTACTTTTATGAGGGTCTTCAAAACCTTTAGATTGTTCTACATAAAATTCTTCTTCCAAAATCTCATTCAGAAAATCACTTTTAACATCCATTTGATAGAGTTTAAATTTTAGGACATAGGCTAATGCTAAAAGAATCCTAATAGATTCTAGTCTAGCTACTGGGGCAAACGTCTGATCAAAATCAATCCCTTCAACTTGAGAGTATCCTTGAGCCACTAATCTGGCTTTGTTTCTAGTTTTAACTCGTTCTCATCAAGTTTATTTTATATATCCATTTAGTTCCTATCACATTTTTATCCAAAGGTCTAGGGGTTAGAAATCAAACATCATTTCTCTTGAATTGATTCAACTCTTCTTGCATAGCATTTATCCAATGTTCATCTAAGAGAGCTTCTTTAATGTTTATTGGTTCAATCTTGGAGGTAAAGCACAAATGATTGGATATATTTTCCAATTGACTTCTTGTACGCACACCACTATCCTTGCTGCCAATAATTTCTGAAATAAGATGATCTTTAATGTATTTCCATTCTCTGGGTTTTTCTAGGTTGTGAACAGTTTCACATTTCTCAATATTTGTAGGTTCTACCAACTCATCTAAATTATCAGCAATTTTTGGAGATTCATCATTAATGACCACATTAACAAATTCTTCTGTGGTTAAGGATCTTTTATTAAAGATCCTATAAGCTCTGCTTCTGGTAGAATATCCTAGAAAAATACATTCATCGCTTTTGGATTCAAAGTTTCCAAAGTTTTGGCTGTCTCTTAGCATATAGCAAATACTCCCAAAGATCCTAAAATACTTCACATTTGGTTTAACTCCATTCCAAATTTCATAGGCTGTCTGCAATGTCCATGTTCTCAAATAAGCATGATTGATAGTATACCATATAGTATTGACTGCTTCAGCCTACAAATTTCCTGTCAGATTTTTGCTAGTAAGCATAATTCTACCCATTTCCTCAAAAGTCCTATTTTTTCTTTCAGCAACACCATTCTGCTAAGGTGTTTTGGCTGCAGAGAATTCATGTTTAATCCCATTTTCATCACAATATTCATCAAATTTGTGATTATCAAATTCTCTCCCATTATCACTTTTAATTCTGATAGTAGTCAAACCTTTCTCATTTTGGATCTTTTTACAGATCTTCATGAGTTCATCAAATGCTTCAGATTTTTCTCTAAGAAAAGCTACCCAAGTAAATCTCGAGAAATCATCAACAACAGTTAAGAGATATCTTTTTCCTCAAAGACTTTCAATTCTATTAGGTCCAACTAAGTCTATATGAAGCAATTCTAGAATTCTAGAGGTACCAATATTTTTTATCTTTTTGTGAGAGTTTCTAATTTGTTTTCCTTTTAGGCACGACCCACAAACAGTTTGATAATTCTTATTGAGTTTAGGAACACCTCTTATTAATTCTTTCCTACTGATATTGGCTAAGTCTTTAAAGTTTATGTATCCTAGACGTTGGTGCTACAATCGGTTTCATTTGATAGTGTCATGTTGCACTTAATCGAGCCACCAGTCTCAATGACATAATAATTATCAGTATTCCTTTTTTCTTGAATAATAACTTTGTTGGAAGATTTTTCTATGATTTCACACTTTTCTTTTGAAAACTTGCAGATATGATCTTTGTCACAAATTTGACTAATGCTCAGAAGATTATGTTTTAGACCATCCAAACACAATACATTTTTAATTTTAGGTATTCCTGGACCTTGGATAGTCCCTTTACCAATTATTTTAGCACTACTGCCATCTCCAAATATAACCTCACCATCTTGGCATTCATCAAGAAAACAGAAATAAATTTTTTTTCCAGTTATATGTCTGGAGCATCTACTATCTAAATACCACTTAGAAGTTTTATTAACAATAAGAGCAGTATGGATGACTAAACATTTTTTAACATTTTTTTTTTCTAAATTTTCATAGAAGCATTACTAGATTGATCGATCTGAGAGTTATTAAGGTTCTCTTTTATGTTTTTAGCTTTAGCATTCAAATCTGCTATCTTTTTAAATAATTCTTTTTGTTTGTTTAGTTTTCTGATTTTCTCTAAGTTTTTTAGATTATTCTCTTCCTTTTTCTTTTGAAAGTCTAATTTCTTTTCAAGAATATGACAATTATATTTTGTATATCCAAAATGTCTACAATAATGACAAATAATATTTGGCTTTTTAATTTGAATTTTTGGTTGATTTTCTAATATAACCAAGTCCTCTCCTGTCATGGCTTGCTTTCCCCATGGTTAATAAATTTTTCAGTCTAGAATTTTCTTGAGTAATGTTTCTAATCAAAGTTGCATTTTTTATTTCAAAATCATTTCTTTCAAGACTTAATTTGTCAATTTCTACTTCAAGTTCATGTTCTCTGTTTAAGATTTGAGTTATTTTATCTTCCTTGTTCATCACAGTTTGATATAGATCTCTTAACTCAATTTTTAGTGAAGCATTTTCGCAACACACAACAGTTTTCTCTTTCTTTAGATTATCACAATATTTTACCAAAATTAAGCTTTCTTTATACAAATTATCAAAAACAAGTTGAATGTCTTCTTCACTTTCATCATCACTTAAATCGGTTTCATTTTCCTTTATAGCATTTTGAGAGTTACAATTTTCATTCATATTAGCAATAGTCATTAGTGCTATAATATTAGATGATTCTCCACTATCACTTGATGTGTTTGTTTCATTATCGGAGTCATTACTATTTATGTCCCAAGCAGTAGCTTTCATAGCTTTAGTTTTTTCTTTCTTAATATTATTAGGACAGTCAGCAGAGATATGACCAAACCCTCTGCATTTATAACATTGTATTTCATCTTTGTTATTTTCTCCCTTTTTGTATTTTTTAGATTTTTCAAAAGGTTTTCTATTCTTTTGTGTGAAATTTTTCTTGTCTTTGTTTCTAAAAAACTTTATGAAATTTTTAACAAAGAGGGCAACTTAATCATCAATGTTATTAGACTTATCAGAGTCATTTTCTTATCTCAATTGTTTCTTAGAGGTTTTTAGAGCTAATTCTTTCTTTTTTGGTGTATGAAGTTTTAGTTCAAATGTTTGAATTGATCCTATCAGTTCTTCTAATCTTATTAGATCAACATTCTTACTTTTTCAATAGCTGTAATTTTAGGGTGAAACCTATCCGGTAATGATATCAAAATTTTTCTGACAATTTTAGGCTCAGGAATAGCTTCACCAATATCCCACATGGAGTTAATTATTTCACTTACCTTGGTATAGAAGTCTGTGAAACTTTCATCCTCATTCATTCTAATAATTTCAAATTGAGTTGTGAGCATTTGAAGTTTTGACACTTTGACAGAATTTGTTCCTTCATGGGTCATTTTCAAAATGTCACATGCTTGTTTTGAGGTTTCACAAGTAATTATCCTTTTGAATTCGTCAAGAGATAAAGCACAATGTATTGCATTCAATGCATGATTATTATATTGGTATGCATATTTATCTCCTATACTCCAGTCTCTTTTTTGTTTGATAGCAATAGTAGTTGATTCTCCAACAGTCGTTGCTACAGTAGGGGATGTCCATCCCATTTCAACTGTTTCACAAATCCGTCCATCTAGGGATTTTAAGAAAATCCTCATTTTAGCCTTCCAGTAGGTGTAACTAGTACCATTGAATAGAGGAGGTCTAGACACAGAGTAACCCTCTTGACTCATGGTTATTCTAAGGGAACTAAGAATAACACTTGAGTTATTAAGCCCTTCACAAAGTGACCTTGCTCTGATACCAAAATGAAATTCTATTTTAATCACCAGCTTAAGTCCTAGAGGGGGGTGAATAGGACAATTTTTAATTCCTCTGCGAATTCTTTATAGATTAAAATTTACTGATCACACAGGCGAAAAAGGATCAAGCAATTAATATATCAATCATCCACAGAGCATGTATATGAGAAAAATAATAAATAATTATGCAAACATTCACGATCACATGAGACTTAGATTTATAGCAATTCAGTGACTCCGCATCTACATCCACTATCCAATACTCACCACGAATAGTATATATATTCTTCTTTATTTGGGCAAACATTAGCAAAGTGACAAGAACCCTTACATTTGAAACATTGGGGTTCGCTTGAGTGACTTTTCCTAGGGGTTCTTTCACTTCTGCTACCTCTCTTATGAGGTCTGGCATGTTCCTTGGATTTATCAAAGGTTTTATTGTTCTCAAATTTATCATTTTTAGAACGAAAAACTTTTTAAATTTTTTAACAAATAATGCCATTTCTACTTCAGAGTCAACATCTGACTCTGAATCTTGAGCTTCAGAAACTTTAAGGGCAATACCTTTTGATTTTTTTGGTTGTCTTAAGTTTATCTCATAAGTTTGTAGAGACCCAACCAGCTCATCAATTTTGAGAGAGTCAACATCCTTGCTCTCCTCAATAGCAGTTACCTTAGCTTAAAATCTATCAGGTAAGGATCTCAAAAATTTTCAAACAACTTTGGATTCAGGAATGATTTCACCCAAGTTGTAAGCAGAGTTCACAATATCACTAAGTTGGGCATAGAACTCAGTGAATGTATCATTCTCTCCCATTCTCATGGATTCGAACTTAGTAGTCAATATTTGAAGTTTAGAAATTTTAACTGCTGACGTTCCTTCATAGGTGACTCTAAGAATGTCCCATGCTTCTTTAGCCAAAGAACAAGTAGAGTTTCTTCGAAACTCATTCTTATCGACCGTATTAAAAATAGCATTAAGCCATTTGCTATTTAGACAACAATAGTCTATGCTTCTTTACTCTAGTCGACTTTTGGTTTAAGAATGATTTATCTCCTACTGTCATTGTGGGTGGTGACCAACCATCCACTACAAACATCCAGACTATTTCATCAATTGATTTTAGAAAAGCCATCATCTTAGCCTTCCAATAGGCATAGTCTTCTCCATCAAACAATGGAGGTCTGGATGTGTTTACACATTCTCTTTGCATTTTGACAAATCAAGGAAAATGGACTGGTTTTACAGGAATCTAAATTCAGGTGATTAAACCTTTAATAGAATAACCCGCTTTGATACCAAGTTAAATAACAACCGGTTCGTTCTCTTTAATCCAATATACCTAGAAGGGGGGGGGTTGATTAGGTATTTAAAATTAATTAAACCTAAACAATTTTACTAGACTTTGGTAGGTAAGAAAATCGCAAACCTTAGTTGTTTGAAAATGATTTTCACAATCGACTTAAATCGAATATACCCCAGTGGTGTATTTTCTTTTTGTCGTTTGGTATAATCAAGATAGATAGCGAAAATACAAACAAACAATCACACAAGACAAGAGATTTTTATGTGAAAACCTTAACCAAGGAAAAATCACGGGACTACGTCCAAACGGAAAGTATCACTAACTAGAAAGTTAAACGAAATAAAGGTTACCTACTCAGCACCGTTGCAAATGCAACTTCTAACCTTAGCCAAGGCCTACTGCCGATGCGTCCATGTCCTCTGAATCAAATTTACGAATCCACACGCGCCCTTCCAGCCATGAAGCCTTGTCCACTTGTTCAGTTTGGTACACCACAAACCTACCGTAAATCGGCTGCTCCGATCTCAATTCTCAACACTCCCGCCTTTGCCGAAGGTGAAGGATTCAGTACACCCTGAACCCTAGGTTGCTCAATGGTGTTTAGTCACACTGGTACACTCAGGCTACTAGGTCGAATATCGAAGTAGAAGACCTAAGCTAAGGAATGGATCAAGCACTTGGCTTTGATATAGAAGATGAACAAGCTCACAAGATGTGAATGAGAAACAAGTTTATTACTCTTCGGATGGACACTTTAATAAATAAATCATTTCTTCTCTCTCTTGAAGTTTGTGTCACTCTATGTGTCTGTGTGTATTTAGAGAAGGTATAGAAGGGTAATATTTATAGAATTCGTGACCCATAGTCTTTGTAGAACATGGGAGAGTGGAACCAAGAATTTCGAATCTGAGAAAGACTGAGATCGTGCTAAGTCCAATCGACTGTACTCTGGGTCCAATCGATTGAGATATATCCAATCAATTGGGTTTAGTGTCCAATTGATCGGCCTCAAATAAGTTTCTGTTCCATAGGCTCCAATCGATTTTACAGAGGTCACCAATCGATTGGCCTCAAATAAGTTTCTGTCCCGAAGGCTCCAATCAATTTTACAGAGGTCTCCAATTGATTGGGCTATGATCATGTTCTGTCTCACAGACTCCAATCGATTTTATAGATGTGTCCAATCGATTGGGCTTTGATCATGTTCTGCCTTGTAGCCTCCAATCGATTTTACAGAGGTCTACAATCGATTGGGCATTTATCATGTTTTGCCTCATAGCTTCCAATCGATTTCACAGAGTCTTCCAATTGATTGGGCTATGTCCAATCGATTGGGACAAGTTCCAATAGATCAGACTCTCCCAAAAGTCTATATCTTTGACGAAGACTCGGGTCTGTCCGATGACTAGGTTTGACTATTATATTTTATTCATTTTAAACTTATTCCTATGGCCACTAAGTCACTTACCTTCCTAATCTAGCGTACACGATCTATAACCGATAAATGGGCAGTTACTCAGATGACTCCTATTGTCAACAGTCTGATTCTTGCTGTCTCTATCTTCTAGTCTTCACGTAGTCGGCGAAGTCTGAGTACCACGGCATCTCCACACTACACTGGTACTCGTAGAAATGGTTATAAGAGTGTTTTTATGTCAAACGAAATATTTGCCAAATTGAATATGAAAATATTCCTTACATATCATGAATCTCTCCGGCCAGGGTAGAATTCAAGGGGGTTATCCTAGCTCTTGGGGTCCCTTCCAATAGCTTTGCAGTGTAATAATCTCGATCGTGAATATGGTCAGATATTTTTTTTTTAAAACTGGTACTTTTTTTTTACTAAATTTGTAAATTGGTACTTTTTTTACCTAATTTATAATATGGTAGAAAAAATACATAAAAACGCAGATTGTAAAAAACTTTAAAAATAGATTTAACAAATGTAGCCATTTATTTACTTACTGTTGAAAAGTCTCGGTTGTCAAATCATAAGAATACTTAGTTCTTCGGTAATACATATATCGCTGTGTCTCAAATCCCCTGAAGACTAAAGTGTCAAAGATCAAGTGGACTTCGACAAAATAAATCAAAGAATAATTAAAGCTGTAGAAAAATCAACTCAAGTGTTCAAGATCAATTGAAGACAAAGTCAAGTGATCAAGCCCAACTGAAGACAAAGTCAAAGCTCAAGTACATTCTCACTCAATGAACGTTCAACTATGAAGACTCGTGTTGCGGTTACTTATGTAAATCTAAGGGTACACCGTGCATTGCCAGTTGATCTGATTTATCCTAGATGGTTCAGTGATAGTTAGAATCATGTGTGTGGCAAAAAGAGAAATTCTAAAAATTTAAAAGTATTCGTTTATGGACAAAGAGGTCCAACCGATCGACTTTTTTTAGCGGGTAACTGAAGGTCCGGTCAACCGGCCAAAAAGGGTTCGGTTGACCCTAACTCTCAGGTTCAAGATTTTGTGGTGTTAACCTGAGCGGGTGACCAACTGAAGGTGCGGTCGACCCTACCCCTTTTGGATCTCATTTGATAAAATCTCTTAAGCGATTATAAGCACATTTTGGCCCTTCAAACGGCTATATTTGGTACGATTCTATTGATGGGAGGCCTGCTTATAAATAAGAGCCCTCTCCCTTCATTAGAATCAACCTAATCAACAGATCTCTATACTACATTCTTTGAGTCCAGAGATCTGGAATTTGTGAGAACTTCACAAAGAGCAAAGTTGTGGATTCGTTTTGAAGGCTCTAAGTGTTTGGAAGAGACTATTTGGTATTATTATTTTATAAGCATCTTCTTCCTAAAAGATGATTACTCTTGGCAGCGTGTCTCTTAGGTGAATTCTTCTACAAAAGATTTTTCATTCGATCGTATTTATCAAAAGGTAAGTGTTTCTATGATCAAATACCTTTTTTATAGAATTCAAAATTTATGAACAGTGTATTTTATGATTTCTAGATGAGTGAGGACTCATCTAACTGAGTTGTGGATTGTAAATCCATGAGAAAAGAATTTCTCTAAATCGACTACTGGCCTAGACTGACTCTTTAGGTGAGCGAGAAGTGATTCTCGTTAGATTAAAACTAAGTGATATCTTAGTTAATTATTTATTTCAATTGGATATATTGTAATACATGATTCAGATAATATAAGATTACTCGTGTTGAGTATTGGACAGTGGGCATAAGTGCAGAGTCACTGAACCACTATAAATCTGAGTCTCGTGTGATTGTGATTGTTTGCATATTTGTCTCTCAGATTTTTCCATATCTATGTTCTATGGATGATTTATATTTTAATTGCTTGATCCGTTTCTGCCTTGAGTGATCAATAACTTTTTAATCCATAAAGAATTCGCGGAGGAATTAAAAATTGTCCTATTCACCCCCTCTAGGACTTTAATTGGGTAATTAAAAGGGAATTTCAATTGGTATCAGAGCAATGTCACTTTGTGAAGGGCTTAACAACCCAAGTGTGATCCTTAGTTCCCTTAGAATAACTATGAGTCAAGAGGGATACTCTGTGTCTAGACCTTCTCTATGCAATGGTACTAATTACGCCTACTGAAAGGCTAGAATGAGGATTTTCTTAAAATCCCTAGATGAACGGATTTGAGAAACAGTAGAAGTGGGATGGACATCTCCTACTGTAGCAACGACTGTTGGTGAATCAACTACTATTGCTATTAAACCAAAAAGAGATTGGAGTATAAGAGATAAATATACATACCAGTATAATAATCGTGCATTGAATGCAATTCATTGTGCTTTATCTCCTGACGAATTCAAAAGAATAATTACTTGTGAAACCTCAAAACAAGCATGGGATATTTTGGAAATGACCCATGAAGGAACAAATTCTGTTAAATTGTCAAAACTTCAAATACTCACAACTCAATTTGAAATTATTAGAATGAATGAGGATGAAAGTTTCATTGACTACTACACCAAGCTAAGTGAAATAATTAACTCCATGTGGGGTCTCGGTGAAGCTATTCCTGAACCAAAAATTGTTAGAAAAATTCTAAGGTCATTTACCTAATAGGTTTCATCCTAAATTTACAGCTATTGAAGAAAGTAAGAATGTTGATCTGATAAGATTAGAAGAACTAACAGGATCAATTTAAACATTTGAACTGAAACTTCATACACCTAAAAAGAAAGATTAGCTCTAAAAACCTCTAAGAAACAATTAAGATAAGAAACTAACTCTGATGAGTCTAATAACATTGATGATGAAGTTACCCTTTTTGCTAAAAAAATCAAAAAGTTTTTCAAAAACAAGGACAAGAAAAATTTCACACAAAAGAATAGAAAACCTTTTGAGAAATACAATGTTATAAATGCAGGGGGTTTGGTCATATCTCTACTGATTGTCCTAATAATATAAAGAAAGAAAAAACTAAAGCTATGAAGGCTATTGCTTGGGACAAAAATAGTGATGAATCCGATACTGAAACGAGTACATCCAGTGATAGCGGAGAATCATCTAATATTAGAGCATTAATGACTATTGTTAATCTTAATGAAAATTATAACTCTCAAAATGCTAAAGTGGATAATGAAACCAATTTAAGTGATGATGAAAGTGAAGAAAACATTCAGATTACTTTTAATAATTTGTATAACGAAAGCTTATTTCTGGCAAAATCTTGTTATAACTTAAAGAAAGAAAACTTTTGTGTGTTGTGAAAATGCTTCACTAAAAATTGAATTAAAAAATCTATATCAAACTGTGATGAACAAAGAAGATGAAGTAACTCAAATCTTAAGCAGAGAACAAGAACTTGAAAAAGAAATTGAGAAATTAAGTCTTGAAAGAAATGATATTGAAGTCAAAAATGCAACTTTAATTAGAAACATTACTCAAGAAAATTTTAGACTGGAAAATCTATTAACCATGAGAAAAGTAAACCATGATAGGAGAGGACTTGGTTACATTGGAAAATCAACTAAAAATTCAAATTCAAAAATTGTATTTGTAAAAGTCACTCTAGATTCAACCCAAAATGAACAAATTAAAAAACTAAATATTATTTGTCATTATTGTAGACATTCTAGACATACAAAATATAATTGTCGTATTCTTGAAAAGAAATTAAAATTTCAAAAGAAAAAGGAAGATAATGATTTAAAAATCTTGGAGAAAATCAGAAAACTAAACAAACAAAAGGAATTGTTTAAAAAGATGGCAAATTTAAATGCTAAAGCTAAAAACAGAAAAGAGAACCTTAATAACTCTCAGATCAATCAGACTGGTAATGCTTCTATAAAAATATAGAATAAGAAATATGTTGAAAAATGTTTAGTCATCCATACTGTTCTTATTGCTAATGAAACTTCTAAGTGGTATTTGGATAGTGGATGCTCCAGATACATGATTGGAGAAAAATCTCATTTCTGCTTCCTTGATGAATGCCATGATGGTTTTCAGTTCTTTCACCTTGGAGAACTCACTCCCAACTTGCCTAATCGCTTGAGTCTTAAATATAAATGCTTGTTTCAAAATATAAAGACTAATTACTAATATACACAGGAAATCTTAAATATCGAACCAGCTATCAACATCATAATCGTACGCATAATTATCAAAGTACAAGACTTATAGTTTAACAATCAATACATACTCACGAGTCTCAAATTAGTATTAAGAGAAGCATAGGAAGGGTACCTACCTTCAACCTTTGTTGATAGTTTAGAAGTACTCATCAAATTCAAGAATAATACATGAAAGAGATGGGAGAAAAGTGAAGTGGGTGTATTCTTCAATATGAGAGGTGGTTAGGTTTTGGAGTGGGAACCCTTAAAGTTTCTCTTGATTAGATTATGTGAGTAGCTTTAGGATTTGAGTTTTTATATAAATTTTGGGAGGTCAAATCTTGACCATTAGATCTAAAGTTAGTAAAGGGTGAGATTAATTAGGGTTTTGCTTCATAATAGAGTTTGGGAGGTCAAATCTTGGCCATTGGATCTAAAGTTAGTAAAGGGTGGGATCAATTAGGGTTTTGATTCATAATAGAGGGTTAGGGTTTTGGTTGAAAGATTATCTTCATCTGTTATAAAAATAAACAACAGCTTTCTATTTTATCTCTAATTAAAAGTGATTTTCATAACTTTAAAATGAGTAAATTTATAACTCACTAAAAGACTTATTTTAAGTTGGATATGAGCTCAATCAAATGAATGGCAATGTCATCATCCTCGATTGAATGATCTCAAGTGATTGCCACGCCTGGATTGAGGAAACCCGCAAAAAAAGTGTACATTTCAGGGGAAATTTCCCCAATAGTCTCTATTCTAGCTTCTAACCGTTGGATCTCAAGGGAATTTCCCCGAGTCTTTCCCACTAACAGACATGGGAGGGATGAAAGTAGAATTTTTCCGTGTCGTCAATTCGGAAACCCTAACTTCAACAATATTTGTAAAATTCGATTATCTGCAAAATTTAACTTGTATAGCAGTACGTGTCGGATGTCGATCCGCACTTGGTGTGAGTTAGCACAATAAGGAATTAAAACTGACAAATAATATACAGAGAGAAATGAGAATGGTAGAAGAGATGAGAAGGGCGAGTCGATTTAAAAACAACATTCATTTGAGATTCAGAACACCAAAATATCAAAAAACAACTTCATTAATCATCAAAGAGTGCGTACATAAATCAAAATAACAGAAATAAAGAAAGCATGTAAAAAGGCATGTAAAGGGATGAGAGATGAAGAGGTAAGGGAAAGAAACGTCCATTGAAATCTCAGAGCTAAGGGCGCTATCGATCAAGAAGAGGATCGTCCAAGACTTCGATGAATGCTTCAATCAAGAGAAGGGTTTTGACAGAGAAGCATCCCATGACCTTTGGAGCTAAGGGCACTATCGATCAAGAAGAGGATCGTCCAAATTTCATGGAATGCTGCTCAATCGAGAGAAGGGGTAAGGGAAAGAAATGTCCATTGAAATCTCAGAGCTAAGGGCGCTACCGATCAAGAAAAGGATCGTCCAAGACTTCGATGAATGCTTCAATCAAGAGAAGGGTTTTGACAGAGAAGCATCCCATGACCTTTGGAGCTAAGGGCGCTACCGATCAAGAAGATGATCGTCCAAATTTCATGGAATGCTACTCAATCGTGGAATCCACATCGAATCTTATCGGCCAACAAGGTAGATGTGAATTGGCAAATGTACAATGATGTGCCCTAAGAAGCTCACCTTTCCACTCGCCGAAAGGAGTCGGCCAAGTGAATAGGCGATCGGCCTGAGAAAGTAGTGAGAGAAAATATAAATTCTAAAGAGAGACATCTCACTCTAGAGAGAGAAAATAGAAGGTAGAGAGAGAAAGTAGAGAGAGAACATGGAATTAGGGATGTCACTTCCTATCCATGTCATTTAGAGAGAGAGGAGATCTAGAGAGAGAAACTAGAATTTTTAGAAAAAGAAGAGAAATCTTAGAGAGAGAAAGTAAGAGAAGAGAGAGAAAGTACCTCGCACACTTACCATGGAATGGATCAGCCATGGTGAGTTCAACTAAAGTCGAGAGCGGTGTGCACAGGATATGGCCCACCGAACCATGGCTGTCTTGTGCACCATTGGTAGTGTGATGCATGGGGTCGGCCAAGTGGTTGCCGAATGATGAAGAAGAGCTTGTGGTGCATGCAATGGTGGAGAAGGGCAGCTTGCAGCCCGGAGATGAAGATGGAGATCTGCATGGTTGTGGTTACTGGAATGTCCAGCAAAGGTGTTAATGGAGGGGCCGAGAGGAGGAACCACCAGTGGCTTTTGAGAGAAAGGAGGTGAGGTTGCAGATTGCATTCGTGGAGGATAAGGTAGATTGCTGACTTCAAGCGGTGCTAATGTGCAGTGGCTGGCTATCTTCTACAAGGCGTTGAAGTTGTTACTGTTGTGCAACTATCTCAGCATGGGAGAACGGCCTGGAATTTCACCAGCAGGTTGTAGGCTTGCCAACGTTGCTAGTGTTTGACGCTGCAAGAAGGAAGAGGAAAACCGGTGGTGGAGCTATAGATGAAGGTAGCAAGAGTCGCTTTTGGTACACGTGGATAACCCAGCAAAAGGAGAGGAGACCGACCGGTAATCACACCGTAGTTGCCTGTGGGCAGTCCAGTGTAGGAGGTGAGGAAGAAATTGGTGGAGCAGATGTATACAGCTGCTGGTTCTAACGGCTACCAAGTCGTGGGTGACTATTGGTTCGATCGGCCGGAGTTGCAGGTCTGCAACTCCGGTAGCTAAGAAGAAGAAGAAGAAGAAGAAGAAGAAGAAGAAGAAAAGAAGGGAGAAGAGAGGAGAAGGAGAGAAGAGAAGGAGAAAAGGAGGAAAAGGGCTGTGCGCCGTGGTGCAGAGCAGGTGTGACGTTTCAGACCTGCAACTCAAGGTTGCAAGTCGTGAAGAAGAACGAGGAGGAGGTGCTGGGCGGAGCACTTAGACGATGAAGGTGATCATCGTAGTGGCAAGAGGAGGTGGTGTGAAGGGAGTCCACGGGTGCTGAAGGCGGAGAAGAAGATGCGCACCAGCAGGTGCTGTGAGTTGCTGATGTGGATCAATGTTGCAGATCTCGAACCAGATCTGGTTCGTTTAGGGGTGATGACGGTGCTGCAGATCTGTGCGACTTACAGTCTGTGAGAATCACGGACTGATGAAGACAATGGAAGGAGCTGCTGGTGATGGTGGGGAGAAGATTAGCCACTGAAACGGTGGTCTGTTGCAGCACCTGAAGATGGTGGAGTGGCAGGGACGTGCTGTCCAGCCATGAAGCTGATAGAAGAACGCCCGGAGAAGATGAAGAACTCGCCGGAAGTTGCAAGTTCTACCAGTGAAGATGGAGAAGATGACCAGTAGGCTTTCAAATCCTTCCTCTATCTTCTTCTTATTTTCTTTTCGAGAAGAAAGGCAGAGAGAGAAGGACGATTAAGGTGAGGACAATGGTTGTAGATCTGCTTCTCATGGAGGAGGCGGCAATGATCCTTGCTGATGTGTCCAGCAAGGTGGACGTGGTGGTGGTAAACGAACCTGCAACCACCTTGAACAGCAACCAACAACAAAGGTTGCAGGTCTGATGTTTTAATGGAAGGAGGAGAGATGCGTGCAAGTCATGAAACGACAGCAGGCTGACGAGGTTCTTGGGAGCTCATTGCTGGTGCATGCGCAGTGGAACCTTACAGTGGAGAACCAGTCCAGTGGTTGTGAGGGAGGAGGTTTCGTTAGAGAGTGTTAATAGAAGGTAAGATGGGTTAGTTAGAGAGATATGGGTTAGCAACGTGGAGTTGTGGACTGATTCGTGGAAAGGAATCTCCACGTGAGAGAGAGGAGAGAGGTTAGTGAGAAGAGGTAAAGGTTGACCTCTTCTCCCATGGGAGGAACATGGAGTGAGAAGCGTGGAATATTTCTCTTCCACCACACCACTGTGTACTTATATTTGCAACATTTGGCCCATTTTTCAGCCCATGATCTTAGAGGTCCAATCTTTGGCCCATTATAGAACATGCCACATGTTGGCCAATGGGCTAACAAGACACTGGACCTAAGGATAGGTGAACCAATGGGTCACTAAGATAATGCATGATGAGGGAGTCGGACCCGATATTGGCAAACTGTTAGATCTGAAGAGATCCAACGGTCCATGGATGATTTAATGGTCCGATGGAGGATCTAATGGTGGAAAAGCTGTGGGAGATGGGATAGAGCTAGAGGAGATGAGATCGGAGGTTAGATGATGGAGATCGGAGGGTTAGAACGGATGATCGGATGGTCAAATGGATGATTGGGTGGTGAGATGTGGGCAGTTAGAGAGATGGAAGAGAGAGGAGAGAGAAAATGATACAAAATAAATACAAAAGAGCTGGCGGAGGGTCTTGAACCCTGATCTTCAATGTAATCTTCAGTCGGCTTCACCAATCACGTAAGCCGTCATTTGATATGGCTTCGAATCTCTTTAGTCTGTCTCTTGGTCTTCAGCTTTGCCTCTTTCTCGGTTCTTGATCCGACTCTATGATCCTCTGACTTGACCCGTACTTGGCCTGTATCTTTTAGTCATAGCCTGTTGGCTCTTTAAGCTTTGATATTAGGCTTCTATGGATGATTGTGGGCCCGCAAGTCTCGAGAATCGCCTGATCGGGTTTCCTGCAAGAGAAAAGCGTGTAATGAGATTTGATGAAGACGACTTTATATTTAGACCTCCAGAAATGCGTTTAATGCATGCAAATATACCATTTCGTCCAGAAAAGTGTGTTCTACGTAATGAAAGCAACTCTTACGTAGAAACATAGATAAATATGGAAATTTTTCGTAGGAGAGTGCGATAACGCTGAAGGATAATGGCTTAAAATAAGCACTTTTAAGCGAATATGAAGGGACAGTCGATGCCCCAACAACAAAAGCAGCAATGGCAGCGACTGTTCTCTAGTCAACTGCCGACATGGTCTGACTGGATGTATGACTAACATCCGGTAGGTTTGATGTTCCAATGGAACGTTTGGGAACAAGAGGGGGCAACCTATCAGAATGTATCCTTCCTGATCTCGACGTATGAGTCGGTATGGGCTTAGGACCTCCTGTGTGAGGCCTTCCTACATAACTGGCTGGAGGGGCAAATCTAGTTGATCCCACGTACTGGGAACTAACGACGTGCTTCCTTGACTCAGTGGAAATGTTCCATTTCTTCCTTGGTGGCTCCATAGACGGAGGCAATATTTGATCTCGGTTGATTCGCATATTGCTGGCCAACCACTCTATTCAAAAGAAGGGGGATCCCAACGAAGAGGTTCAGCGTCAATAATTTGTGTGCCGACACTGTAAGGGTAAGTTGGAATGGAGAAATAAACTAGATGAGGTCTCAAATTTACCTGCCTGTCCTAGTGGAGAGTCAAACCCCGACTCACGAGCTCTCGGGTGTATTCGTTGGATGGCTCCACACGGTCGTTAGGGTACCAAATGTATTTGGGAAGGGACACGTTGTCAATATGGGGGTACCAGCAAGAACTGGAACTTGTGATATTTTCTCCGACCCTCAGGATCCTAACTCACCAGGGCTACCTGGACTTGCTCATTGGCGGCAGCCTTATCGTCCTCAAAGTTCACCCAGTAGTATAATTCCCTAGGGACTTCCTTCCAATACCAGTCAATCTTATCCCAGATTGACTAGGGATAGCCGGTAGATCTCTCGGGATAGGAGCTAGCTACTGAGGGAATAAAACATAAAGTAATGAATCAGATGAGAAGTATGGAAATACAACATACTAATAGAGGAAGAGAACTGGGCAGAAGAGGAGCCTATTTGTGCAATTAAAATGCGTTCTCACGCTAGTTGCATCAAGGCTCCCCTCTTCTGCCTCATCACATTCCCACGAGCTAGACACTATGAGGGTGGTTCCTTTCTATTAATACCAATCTTTGTAAGAGGTGGGAAGTCCTTCTACCAGCTTATCAAATTTCTTTCAAGGATTCAGGCCGAAGAACCAATTAGGGTAGCTAGCGACTGAGGTGGCTTTCAAAAAGTAAAGAGTGTCAAACTCACGCAGTCCTAAATCAAACGAGGGGTCAGTGATCTGGTTGATGGAGTTGATACGGGAAATCAGGCACCAAAAATTAACATGCATCTAACTCGGGGCTCTATCATAGAAAATGAGAAGTTGTCGGGCCAGGGGAGTAAGGGGAAAGCACAGACCGACTTGAATTTGCTGTAGGCAAAAGATAATTTTGCCACTGGGAGCAACTTGTTCTCCCAGCATCTTGCCCCCTATGAATGTGGACATTTGCAGGGATAACAAACTCCTTCCGAATAAAGACAATAAAAGGTCATTGACCGAAACTAGGGCCAGTGGAAGGTCTACTACCCTCTCACTTGATTCAGAATCCTGGGGGGCGGAGGGGGGGGGCGCGGAGGAGGGGATTCAATCCCACTTCCCGAAGGTTTAAAAGGGTTTACCTCCTAAGATGGCTTTAATAGCCAGGGAGAAAGTTTCGTCTTCATGGGCGATTGAATGAAAGTAAAAATGTCCGAAAGGGGAAAAAGTTTGCAGAAACAAAACCTTCAAACATGGACTCTGAAGTGAGAAGGCCACGCACTAAGAAATGAGAGAAATAGTAGGAGTAGAGGAATGCGAGCTTTGAAAAAGAAAACTCAGAAAGAATAAGGTGAAAGTGGTTGAAAATGGCTACAACTTATATTTATAGCGGCGGTGATCGGGAAATATCAAGTTATCGTGCTGGTTATATTAGAACCCGAGCGTCACGTCTGCCTAAATTTTGAACGTGCTGACGTGACGGACTGTCACTCGATTCTTGTGCGACGGTTAAGGTTATCTGAGACTTCAAAATCGCAACACAAAAATTTAATACGCTTGATAGTTGTCCTACCTTTTTGGTAGGAAAACTATGAAGCTTCTCAAGGAGTCGAACGACTCTGTACGATGCTAGACTCCTCGATAAGGGGGCGATGTGGGTGCCATAATTTTTAGACTAGTCGATGCTCGACACATGGTATTGGCGTGCGTCTGTATGTAAGAATCATCGAGAATCCACAGCGTCTGTATGTGTTGCATTTTACAACTATGAGCTTATCCACTTGTCAATCAAATAATCCAATCGGACAAGGCCTTTTACTTAGTAGGACCTACCAGTCCTATAGTGGAGTTTTATAACTATGAGCTTATTTGCACGTCAGTCAGATAATCCAATTGGACAAGGCCTTTTACTCCACAGGACCTACTAGTCTAACTAGTGAATTTTTATAACTATGAGCTTATCCATTTGTCAGTCAGAGAATCCAGTCGCACAAGGCCTTTAACTCGGGAGAACCTACCAGTCCGACTGGTGGAGTTTTACAACTATGGGGTTATCCATTTATCGATCGGATGATCTGGTCAAACAGAGTCTAATTCCCAACAAAGCCGAAGAGCGACCGACCAATTCGCATCATAGGCTCTTGGGAGCTAATCCAAATAGAGATGGACACGTGGGTTTAATCCTAACCGAATAACTGAACCCGGGTGCTCATCCTTAATAGAATAACCGAACTCACGTGCTCCTTTCTAACAGAATAACTGAACCCAGGTGCTGGTGTTAACTGATTAATTAGAATGCACATCGTCAGCTTTGAGGAGAGGAATGAATAAAGCACATGAGGGAAATTCGACCTAGGGGAAAAGCTATAAATAGAGATCGAGACCTTGGAAACGGGGGTTGGCCACCGTGGATAAAAAGGAGATTAAGTCTAAGATTTCTTCCTTCTTCTTTTTCCGAATTAGTCTAAGTACAGATCCAAGAAGAAAATCATGCTTCTTGCTTATCGGAATTGCATATTATTCAAAATCTCTTTTAAGGACTTGATTTATTATAGGTATAATCCACTAACTTGATCGTAGGAGGAAATTGAGAGGTACCTCCCTCCCACTACGGCGTACAGGATCTATTGAAGGATTAGGTGGAAGCGAAGGTCTTCTTTACATATTCATCAAGCTTGATACAACAGTTGATTCCTTAGGGATTATGTAGGTAAGATTCACGATATTTCCCCTCACAATCATGTTGCATAATCATTGATGGTGCAGCACGATTAACATGCATGCTTGTAGTTTCAAAATGTTTCAAGTTTGCGACAAACCTAAACTCTCGACTCCAATTGTCTTTTCATAAGAAACAAAAAAGAGTCATAAAACCAAGATCTTTCCGATCTCGACGATTCTGGTCGTAGTTTTTTTCCCTCTCAGGCCTGCAACTCGCTTGAAGACATGGTTGGAAATCTCGGGATTGGAGGCTGGATCGGTGGGCTCCGATCCCAATCCAGATCGATCCGATCTAGAACCCCCATCTCACCCGAGACAAAGTGGGATGCCTTTGTTAAACATTGATCTCAGGGCGACACAGAGCCAGATTTGGATTAGATCGGTGAACTCCGAATCCGATCCAAATTGCTAGATCCAGACCAGGATCGGCTGAGACTTTGAACCATGCTTGAAGAAGAAGAAGACGGTCGAAGGATGAAGCTGAAATGGAAATTTTTGTTGTTCCTCGCTTTGTGTTTTTTTTACGAGAGAGTAAAAGTAGTAATATATTAAAAAAAGGTCAGGATTGAGGGACAGACATTGAAACAGAGATTTCAACCTAAATCCACTAACCTTAGATCTCTCATCTATCAGACGGCTTTCCTTCTTTTCCTTTTACATAGAACAGCCAAGCCGAATGAAGCCGATCTTAGAACTGACGACGAAAAAGCGAGGCTTACAGGCCCACGTGGCATGTCTACTCCCATCACCCCATCACGTCTCCTGTGTTAGCTACCAGTGAACCTCTCGTCTCTCTCTCCATCTCCTCTTCTCTTCTGCTACTCGCCGAAAAGCTTCGGCAACGGAGTTTGGAAGTCTAAGAAATCCTCAAGGGTGGAAGGCATCATTTTCTTTCTCGATCTCTGTCTACGCCTTTGTCGTCGTCACCGGTGCATAAAGTCATTCTCCGGGTTCAGGTATACCTGAAACTTCCATGGTGTAAAGACCCAATCAAATTTGAAACCTAAACCCTATTCATCCCCATACCTCACAAATTTAAATTTTCGTCCCCAAAATTACCCGTATTTACCCAAAATCAACTAGATTTCTAAATAGCTCTGAATTCAATCGTGAAAACCAAAGACCCTAAACCATCATCTCTTCCATTCCAAACTAAAAATTTAGAAACCACATATATGGAGCCAACAACATGTAGGTAACCAAGCTCGAATTCATATCAGACGGTACTTTCCCAGTTGATAAACCGAAAAAGAACATCAAAATAAATCGAATCTAAACTTTCATGAGCTTGATATCAAGAAATTATTTGAATCTGATTGATTCAAGGGGTATTAATAGAGATTTCAAATTATAAACGAGATCAAATTAACAAACTAGAATCGGGATGAAATTGATGAAGGGGTACCTGATCTCTTTGACTGAGAGATCGCGAGCTGAAAATTATTAAGGTTTTTTTTCTTAATTTATACAGGAAATCGGCAACGTTTGTTTGATGTCCGATCGTGAATGAATTGAAGATCTTATCTAAAGAGACTTTCGACTAGTTCTTGTTCTAGAACATCAGCATGTGCATCCGATATTGTGAAAAATCACTAAAAGTATCCCAGTTATAATAATAAGCTACGAATATGATAAATATTCAGGATAATCAACTGGTTTGCAAGAAAATCAACTAGTTTGAAAATCCAAAAGAATGTGATAAATATGATGGTAAGGTCATCAAACTCTCGGTGAGTAGCAGAGGAGGAGATGGAGGGGCGAGAGAAAAGAGGTAGTGCCGTAATGATAGCAGAGGAGACGTGATGGGGTGATGGGAGTAGTCATGACAGGTGGACCCGTAAGCTTCGCTTTTTCAAATGATGGTTCTACATTCGACTTCAACGGCTTAGTTGCTCTATTTAAAAGAAAAAGAACGAGAGTCGTCCGATAGATGAGAGATCCACTGTTCGTGGGTTTAGGTAGAAATGTCAGTTTCAATGTCTGTACCTCGATCCCGACCCATTAAAAAATAATATTAAAAGATAAATTTAAAAAGTAATTAAGGTTAAGCCCCAGTTTAACCCGAGGACAGGTGATGCTAAACATATGGTCCAAGGTTGTAATATTATTAACTTTCGTTCTAGGGTATTATAGTAAATTCACCTAATAATGAAAACCTGAACCTTTTTCAGACTTTTATTATTGTTTTCATGATTTGATATCATACTTGAGTATGTGTATTTAATTTGGTTTCATTCTAACAACTTTGAAAACCTGCTATTTTTGAGACTCGCTCTTTAGGACTAAATTCTTGCTAAGAATAATGAACCATAACTTGCAGGGGACTTTTTCTTTCCCCAGCTAACATTCTAGAACTTTTATAAAAAAAATTATTTTGTGGGCCCGAGACATTAAAAATATTCCTATTTTACCATTTCTAGCTTACTCAAGAAATTTAGAACCTTTCTTTAGACATAAAAACCTTAGCGGGAGATTCGAGAGATTTTGACAAAAATAGTATTTTCATAATTTTTGAACTTTCTTACCATTCTTATATTTTCAAAAATAATATTTAATTATATTTTATTTATTTAATAGGAGTGTGGGACTTGCGAATCACTTTTTGGGTCATTCCGAGATCAGCTTAACACTTTTCTGGTGCTTTGAACTATTTTGTGATTTTGTGTATTTAGATTATTTTATATGATTTATGTGTGTGCCATGTGTCAATACCTTGATGTATCAACTTTTAAATTATATAATATAATTTAATTGAATCAATGAATAATTATTTGTGTTATGATTGTTGGGTGGGCCCGTATGGCCAATCTAGAGGCCTTTTGGGCTTAATAATAATCTTCAATGAAGCCTAGTTGATGTATATAGGCCTTGGGCCAATTTTTAACCTATTAGTAATGTAAAATATAAGTTTTTGAGGGTTGAAAAGGTAATCTCATTGATAGTTACGAATTCCACTAAGAAATCCTAATCCTTCCCTAAACCTATTTATGAAAACCTTAAAGCTTTAGAAGTTTTCACAAACCCAAACTCCATTAAAAAATATAGAAATCTCCATTAAACCTTCATTCGGGCACCGATCGCACTCGAGCAAGAATGGAGAATTGACGAGGACTCCGAATAGAAGAACATACTCCAAGGAGAAGATGATCCGACGGCTATCAAATTTAAAAAAACTTTTAATTTTCATTAAAGTTCAAGAAATCTTAAGGTAAGTGTGCTTGATCCATCCAATGCTTGTTCTTCTTCAAGTTATTGCTTTTCATTCATTATATAATTGTAGATCTTCACTATCAATTAATTTGGGCATAATTTAGTATATTTTTCTTGAGTTGATCATTATTTGGTGCCACCGTGATGGGTTTGGACATGACTTATTTGGCACCCAAAACAGATAGCCATTTCTTTATAATTTTCGTAGTATTTTTAGGACTTAAATATTTTTCCTAAAATCCTCTATGAATCTATTTTTTAAAACAGTCGAGTTTATATTTTTATAATTTATATTTATTTAGTTATAATTTTTCTAAGGTGATGTCCTTTTCTTTACAACCCAGAATTTTAAATTTTGTACGGTCTAGTTCATTAAATATTATGATATATATTTTAAACCATAATATTTTTATAATTATTTTTCATAGATACCTCTATGAATCTAGTTTCAAAATTAATTGAGTTTGTATTTTATGATATTTATTTATTTAGTTATAATTTGTATAATGTGCTGTACTTTTCTGCAATACCCAAAATTCTAGATTCTGTGCGGTCCAATTGATTAAGGATTTACACATATATTTTGAAACTAAATATTTTTCTATTTATTTTTCCTATAAACCTATGTGAATTTATTTTCCAGATCCGATGATTTTGTATTTTAGGATATATATTTATTTAGTTATAATATTTCTAAGGTACTGACCTTTTTTGCAAAATCCAGAATTTCAGATTCTGTGCATTCTAATTCTTTAAGAATTTCAACTTCAATTTTAAAATAAATATTTTTAAATTTATTTTTCATAGAAACCTCAGTGAATATAGTCCTCAAATCCATTGAGTTTGTATTTTTCTAATTTATATTTATTTAGTTATAATTTTTTTTAAAGGAAACATATTTTTTCTACAAAGTCATATTTCTTAGATTTTTGACGATTAATGTCCTTGGGAACCCTTAGTGGTTCGGTCATGATTATTGATTATTAAGGTTTTAGCCTTGTTGTTTGACTTAGACTTGTATGCATAGGTGAAATTCCACCGGTCCATTCTCTTTAACTTAATATACCTAGAAGGGGGGTTGATTAGGTATTTAAATTAAATATACCTATATAGTTTTACTAGTCTATGGTATGGGGATAAAATCTCACACCTTGGTTGCTTGAAAAGGATTATCACGATTGACTCAAATCAAATATACCTTCGTGGTATATTATCTTTTTGTCGTTTGATCTAATCAAGATATAATGCGGAACAAAAACAAACAATCACACAAGACAAGATATTTTTACGTGGAAACCTTAGCCAAGGAAAAACTACGGGACCATGTCCAGACGGAAAGTATCACTAATTGAAAAGTTAAACGAAACAAAGGTTACCTACGCAACACCGTTACAAATACAGCATCCAACCTTAGCCAAGGCCCACTGCCGATGCGTCCACGTCCTCTGAGTCAACGCCACGAATCCACGCACGTCCTTCCAAAAAAGAAGCCTTATCCGCTTGTTCAGTTTGGTACACCTCAAATCTACCTCCAACCGGCTCCTCCGATCTTAATCCTCAACACTCCCGCCTTTGCAGAATGTGAAGGATTCAGTACACAATGAACCCCAAAATGCTCAAAAGGTGTTTGAGTCACACTGGTACTCTCAGGCTTACTAGGTTGAATATAAAGTGGAAAACCTAGGCTGAGTAAAGATCAAGCTCTTGGCTTTGATCGAGAAGAGAACAAGCTCACAAGATGTGAATGAAAATAAGCTTCTTGCTCTTCGAAATGGACACTCTACTAAATATAGCCTTTGTTTCTCTCTCTTGAAGTTTGAGTCACTCTGTGTGTGTTTAGAGAAGGCATAGAGGGATTATATTTATAGAATACCAAGACCCTGAGTCATGTGGAACATGGGATAATGGAACCATAAATTTCGGATCTGATAAAACCCATTCTATTCAAGGTCCAATCGATTGGGGACAAGTATCCAATCGATTGGGCTCAATAAGTTTTCTATTCCGAAGGCACCAATCGATTGCACAGGGTTCTCCAATCGATTTGACAATCGATTTGACATTTATAACTTTCTGTCCCGAAGGCTCCAATCGATTAATCAGAGTCTCCAATCGATTGTACTCAGAAAGATTTCTGTCCCGTAGTCTCCAATTGATTACACAGTGTCTCCAATTGATTGGGCTCAATTATGTTTCTGCCTCGTAGTGTCCAATCGATTGGGCATAGCCCAATCGATTGGAGACACATATCCAATTGATTGGACTTTCCCACTAGTCAATAAAATTGACTTTGACTCGAATCTGTCCAATGACTAAGTCTGACCATTATATTTTGTTCATTTTAATCAACTCCTATGGCCACTAAGTCACTTACCTTCCTAATCGAGCGTACACGATTGTTAACTGACAAATCGGCAGTTATTCAGATGACTCCTATCGTCAACCGTTTGATTCTTGCTGTCTCTGTCTTTTAGTCTTCACGTAGTTGGCGAAGTATGCGTACCACGACATCTTCATACACTTGTGCTCGTAGGAATGGTTACAAGAATATTTTTATGTCAAACGAATATTTGCCAAATTGAATATGAAAATATTCCTCACAATCTCCCCCTTTAGCGATTCCGTGACAAAAAATATTTAATCATAAAAAAGGTAAAAAATAGAAAATACAATCTCACCCTCTTACATGATTCACTCACTATCTCACACTCTCTTGAAGATAATCGAACATATATAGTATAATGGCTTTTGATCTATTCCCTGCACATTTTACCAACAATACATACCCTGTAATATCATCGGTAATTAATAATTTATATAAAATGCAGTGAGTTAAATTATGCACATCACAAGCCTATCTCATGTATCTACTTCTTTTTACTGCTATGATTTTCTCTCCCCCTTTTTGTCACAAATTGACAAAGGTACATAAATATAAGCAAATAATAAACATGCAGTGAAGATTATCATGAGAAACAAGTGCAATATATACATCCATAATCAATAAATTAACAATAATCAAACAAATTATAGTAGATCTTGAAGCATAAACTGATCTTTGGAGAGTCGTGACTGGAATATGAATGAGAAGAGATAAAAATTTTAAGAATTACGTAAAACAAAATTTTATTGAAACATGTTTAATTAATACTGACAAAGATTACCATGAAATACAGAACTTGTGAAAGTTAAAATTTCAACTAGAACAAGATATGTATATATAAATTCTTATTCGTCAGTTTAATCAAAAATACTTAGTCAAAGAAAGTAATAAAATCATTGCTCTTGAGAACCAGTATAAGGTACAATGCTAAAATCAGAATCGACACAAGATAGGATAATTAATTTCAGTAATATTCTAGATAGCAAATTCTAGGAATTCTAGAGGTATCTTGTATCTAGATATGAAATCCTCATTAGAGTTACTAAGGGTTCTCACATACGCTCATGTATATGGATATTTGCTGATAGATAAGAATTTTTCTAGCAAATTGGCTGTCTTTTACACTCTTTTTATTCACTTTGAATATAGGTAGCTTTCACTCTCCATGTAGGTAGTCCTTTTCTGCAGCAAATGAGAATCAGATTTCAATTTCGAACAGGGCCATACAGATGGCATATGCTCTAACTTGAATGGAGGTAGCTGTTTTCTTAATATAATAACTCTCAATTGAGAAGCCAACTGTCGACTATATTGCGATTTCGAAATCAACTGAAGGCAGGAACACTACTAATTTGAAGTCATATCTAGTAGAGGTTTATTCCTCATTCCTGGAATAAGATCTAGAAATAATACTGAAATCATATCTATTCATGAAGAAAAATCAATCAGTGTGTAGTGTGTGAAATCCATGATTGCAAGAGATAATTTTAACTACTGACACAGACAAGGTATAAATGAATAATCATTACAAACACAGAAAAATATATATATCTCACCATGATATGATTTTGATGAACTCAAAAACAAGTCTGTAATTAGAGTATTCAAAACCAGTTATAATCAAACAGATTATTAAAAAAGCAAAAAAATACAAACTACAAAATCAATCAATCAATCTAATACCAATAGATTTACGAAGAAATTCGAATCTAACGACATCAAGAGGTTTTGTAAACATATCCCCTAATTGATTTTCAATTGTGACGTGCTCCAAAGTGATAATTTTTTCTTCAACAAGATCTCTTATAAAATGATGACGAATGTCAATATGTTTAGTTCTAGAGTGTTGAACAGGATTTTTTGATATATTTATCACACTAGTATTATCATAATATATAGTCATCAATCCTTGATTGATCTCATAGTAAGTCAACATCTGCTTCATCCATAGCAATTGAGTACAACAGCTCTCAGCTGCAATATACTCGACTTTAGCAGTAGATAAAGAAATACAGTTCTATTTTTTGCTTTGCCAACTAACTAGGCTGTTCCCAACATAAAAACATCCACCACTGGTGCTTTTTCTCTCATCAATATTTCCAGCCCAGTCAGCATCAGAGTATCCTACAAGTTCTGCAGTAGTATCAAAAAAATACCAGAGACCATATCCCACAGTTCCACTAACATACTGATGATACGTTTGACTACAAGAATATGAGATTCTTTGGGATTAGCTTGAAATCTAGCACATGCACCCACACTAAAGGAAATATCAGGACAGCTAGCAGTGAGATAGAGTAAACTTCCTATCATGCTTCTGTATAAGGTCTGGTCAACATCCTTTCCTTCGATGTCTTTGCTTAGCTTTGTAGTAGTACTCATGGGAGTACGATGGTGTTTAATTGATTCATACCAAATTTCTTAACTAGGTCTTTGTTATATTTGGATTGAGAAATAAAAATTCCATCATCCAACTGTTTTACTTGAAGACCCAGAAAATAACTCAGCTCCCCAACCATGCTCATTTCAAATTCTTTTTTCATTTGTTCTGAAAACATGTGAGCATGATCAACAGATATGGACCCAAAAACTATATCATCAACATAGATTTGAGCAATCACATAAATTCCCTGAATAGTTTTAACAAATAAGGTCTTGTCTACTTCTCCTCTGATGAAACCTTGATAAGCAGAAAAGTGGTCAATCTCTCATACCAAGTCCAGGGGGCTTGTTTTAAACCATACAATGCCTTTTTGAAACGATAAACTTGATTAGAAAATTTTGGATCCTCAAACCCTTTGGGTTGTTCCACATAAACTTCTTCTTGAAGAACACCATTCAAGAAGGCACTCTTGACATCCATCTGAAAAAGTTTAAATTTAAGATGACAAGCAACAGCAAATAGTATACGAATAGATTCCAATCTAGTAACAGGAGCAAAAGTTTCATCAAAATCAATGCCTTCAATTTGAGTATAGCCTTGAGCTACAAGTCTGGCTTTGTTTCTGACAACTGTTCCATTTTCATCTGATTTATTTTTGAAAATCTATTTTGTGCCTATAACATTTGTATCTTTAGGTCTGGGCACTAAATACCAAACATCGTTTCTAGTAAATTGACTTAGTTCCTCCTGTATGGCACTAATCTAATTTTCATCAGCAAGAGCTTCAGAAATATTTTTTGGTTCAATCTACACACAAAGTTAACAACATTTTCAATCTGTCTTCTAGTTTGAACTCTACTTCCTGCATCACTAATGATATCAACACTAGATGATTTTTCTTAACCCACAAGGGAGGAGATTTATCAGCAGGAGAATCACTAGAAGATGAAGTAACATGAATGTCATCAATACTTTGACAGATATCATCACAGTTGTCATCTTGAGAGAAATTTTCTTCAGTATTCAAATCATCAATAACCACATTAATAGACTCCATTATCATTTTAGTTCTTTGATTGAAAACCCGATAAGCTCTACTATTAGTGGAATAACCCAGAAAAATTCTTTCATCTCCTCTTTTATCAAATTTTCCCAGAGATTCTCTATCTCTAAGAATATAGCATTAGCTCCCAAAATTTTTGAAATATTTGACATTAGATTTTTTATTCGACCAAGATTTTATAAGGAGTATTCAAAGTTCTTGGTCTCAAATAAACTCTATTGAGAGTATAACAAGCAGTGTTCACTACTTCTGCCCATAAATTTTGAGGTAAGTTTTTGCTGTGAAGTATTACACGGACCATTTCCTGAATCACCCTATTCTTTCTTTCCACCACTCCATTTTGCTGTGGTGTAATTTGTGTAGAAAATTCATGCTTAATGCCAATGGCATCACAGTACTCAATGAGACGATAATCTTCAAATTCTCCTCAATGATCAGTACAAATCCTGACTATACTGTAACCTTTTTCATTATGTATTTTTTGGCATATATTTTTATATTCTTCAAAAACATCTGATTTCTCTCTTAGAAAAGCAATCCAAGTCAATCTAGAGTAATCATCTACCATGACCAGAATGTATCTTTTACCTCCCAAGCTTTCAGTCCTCATCGGACCCATAAGATCCATGTGAATCAGATCAAGTACTTTTGAGGTAGCACACTAATTTTCCTTTTTTTGAGACCTTTTTATTTGTTTACCGATTTGGTAAGCTCCACAAATAGTGCCTGTATGTTTTCCCAATTTGGGCACACCTCTCACTAATTCTTTATTAGTGATTTTAACTAGGTCATTTTGGTTCATGTGACTTAGTCTTTGGTGCCATAAGTCAAAATCATTTAATTTGGCAAAATTACTGATGATCTTGGGATTTCTACAAATGATATAACAGTTTTCAGAGGTTCTTGAACCTCTCATAACACATTTATAAGATTCATCAATAACATCACATCCTTGGCTTGTGAATTTAACTGTATGATTATTATCACAAATTTGACTTATGCTAAGAAGATTGGCTTTAAGTCCCTCAACACAGAGAACATTATCAAGCTTAGGAATACCTAGAGCTTGAATACTTCCCCGACTAATGACTTTGGCCTTACTTCCATCCCCAAAAGTAACACTACTATCATTTTGATCTTCAATATGACAAAACATTGACTTGTCTCCAGTCATGTGTCTAGAACAACCACTGTCCAGATACTATTTATTATTTTCTAAAGCTTTGAAAGCAGAATGAATCATAAGACATTTTTTATCATCTTTTCTCACCCAAATGGTCTTAAATTTTGAAGGTTTTGCCATTCGTTTGGGAATAAATGAATTGTTCATTCTTTTGTCATTTCTGGACCATTGATTCTTAGCAACATGACTATCAAACAAAGTTTTTCTTAATTCAAAAATTTTAGAAATTTCTCTCTTTAGTTCATTAGATTTCATGTATAACCCACTTAGCCTAGAACTATGATGATTTACCAATTCAGTTTGTTTGAACTTTGCTGTCATACATTTTCCTATAAGATATGTGGGTTTCACATTATTCTTATGAGAACAAAGATGAGAATCAAAATTCTTGAATTTAGCAATATCATTCTTGTTTGTCAATTGATTTTTCAAGAACTTTTGGAATTCTTTTTCCAAAACATTATTTTTCATTAGAAGCAATTTCTTTTCTTCTTCCCACTATCTCCTTCATCAGTGAGTTCAATATTTGTTAGTTTAATGACACGTTTTTACAATCCAATTTCTCCATTTGTAAAATTAGATCTTTATTTTCTTTAGTCAATCTCAGACTGTCTAAATATAGTTTTTCATAAGCTATATTCAAATAGTCTTCGAACAATGGAATTCTAGATGTATTTTCACATTCTCTTTGCATTTTGTCAAATTAATGAAAATGGACTAGTTTTTTAGAAATCTAAATTCAGGTGATTAAACCTTAATTAGAAATACCCGCTCTGATACCAATTGAAATTCCACTGGTCCATTCTCTTTAACTTAATATACCTAGAAGGGGGGTTGATTAGGTATTTAAATTAAATATACCTAACAGTTTTACTAGTCGATGGTAAGGGGATAAAATCGTATGCCTTGGTTGTTTGAAAAAAGATTATCACAACCGACTCAAATCAAATATACCTCTGTGGTATATTTTGTTTTTATCGTTTGATCTAATCAGGATATAATGCGGAACACAAACAAATAATTACACAAGACAAGATATTTTTATGTGGAAACCTTAGCCAAGAAAAATTACGGGACCACGTCCAGACGGAAAGTATCACTAACTGAAAAGTTAAACAAAACAAAGGTTACATACGCAGCACTGTTGCAAATACAATATCCAACCTTAGCCAAAGCCCACTGTCGATGCGTCCACGTCCTCTAAGTCAACGCCACGAATCCACGCGCGTCCTTTCAGCCAAGAAGCCTTATCCGCTTGTTCAGTTTGGTACACCCCAAACCTACCTTTGACCGGCTCCTTCGATCTTAATTTTCAACACTCCCGCCTTTGCAGTAGGTGAAGGATTCAGTACACCCTGAACCTCAAGATGCTCAAAAGGTGTTTGAGTCACACTGGTACTCGCAGGCTTACTAGGTTGAATATAGAAGTGGAAAACCTAGGCTGAGTAAAGATGAAGCTCTTGGCTTTAATCGAGAAGAGAACAAGCTCACAAGATGTGAATGAAAACAAGCTTCTTGCTCTTCGAAATGGACATTCTACCAAATATAGCCTTTGCTTCTCTCTCTTGAAGATTGAGTCACTCTGTGTCTCTGTGTGTGTTTAGAGAAGACATAGAGGGGTTATATTTATAGAATACCAAGACCCTGAGTCGTGTGGAACGTGGGATAATGGAACCATGAATTTCGGATCTGATAAAACCCATTCTGTTAAAGGTCCAATCGATTGGGCTCAATAAGTTTTCTGTTCCGAAGGCACCGATCGATTGCACAAGGTTCTCCAATCGATTTGACATTTATAACTTTCTGTCCCGAAGGCTCTAATCGATTAATCAGAGTCTCCAATCGATTACACAGTGTCTCCAATCGATTGGGCTCAATTATGTTTCTGCCTCGTAGTGTCCAATCGATTACACAGTGTCTCCAATCGATTGAGTTATGTCCAATCGATTAGGGACACATGTCCAATCGTTTGGATTTTTCCACTAGTCAATAAAATTGACTTTGACTCGAGTCTGTCCAATGACTAAGTCTGACCATTATATTTTGTTCATTTTAATCAACTCCTATGGCCACTAAGTCACTTACCTTCCTAATCGAGTGTACACGATTGTTAACTGACAAATCGACAATTACTCAGATGACTCCTGTCGTCAACCGTCTGATTCTTGCTGTCTCTGTCTTTTAGTCTTCACGTAGTTGGTGAAGTATGCGTACCACGACATCTTCACTACACTTGTGCTCGTAGGAACAGTTACAAGAATGTTTTTATGTCAAACAGAATCTTTGCCAAATTGAATATGAAAATATTCCTTACAATGGGGATCCCACCCATGTGTCTTGGATCTCTCATAGGGTTCTGCCAAGTGTCTTAAATCCCTCTTTAGGGTTCGACCTTGTGTTATGGATCCCTCATAGGGTTCGGCCATGATGTGTTGGATTCTCTTACGATTTTTACTTATATTGTTCATCTGTGTTTTTCATGACCTTCGGTGATTGTTACATGTTATTTATGTTTAACCCTAATTCGTACCCATTTTATTACTCTTGATGATTATGTGTTTATTTTATATTCTTATTTAAATGTTAAATACATGTGTTGCTTATGCCATGTAAATCTAGTACCATCTTGTTGTCATACTATGATCATCACGTCATTTCATATAAGGGGTGCATAAGGGAACGGGGTTGAGTATATTATATATGTTTATATTGGTTTTATCAATTAATCAGGGTTCGGTACCCTACGGGTGAAAGGCCCCATACGTTATTATATCTGCAGATGGGTCGATGAGACCGCTCCTAGTGCAGGGAAGGAGATAGAGACCCTATGTGGTTATGGGTACTAGTTGCATTGGCATCCCGTACTCACTTGCATTCACCATCATTATATGATTGAGATGCACACCTTGGTTAAAAATTGTATAATATGACATCATACCATGCACATTGTTGTATTACAAGGCCTCGACTCATGGTGCTACACCGATACTATTTTCAGATTTTGAGGAGCTGGGATCGTGAGATGATTTTGAGGCGAAAGACTCCGGTGCATTCGAGAAGATCGGCGAGGATTTGGGAGTCGATCCTATACTTTAGAAGACTTTATTTTGATTGTTCTAAAACATTACTTATTTATTTTCACGGGCATGTAGGCTTTTATTGAGAGCATATTCTCACATCCTTCTCTCCACATTTAGTTGATTGATTGAATTATTTGAATTATGGATTATTCGTTTTCTACATCTAGATTTTTTTTTTACTTAGTGGATTTTCAAATGAACCTTAGTAGTCTAATTGACTTAAATGGACTACTAGGGGACATTAATGGATCACCTCTAGAGTTGGATACGGGTCGATCTACGGATTTTCGAGTCATATCTGGGTACCCGGATTCGGAACGTGACAAAGGTTGCAATGGATAAAAAAAAAACGGGATAAAAAATTTTCAAGTATAACCATTATGTTACAGTTGTAATGCCCCTTACCCGTTTCGTTAAATAACGTTCAAAATCGAGAAAAGGGATTTACCGTTATAACAGCCATTATAATAGAAATAACGGCTGTTATTTTGAAAAGAATAATATTCGGCTGCTTTTTGAGATGTGATTGGTATGACCCGATATAGGGCTATGGTTCTTGATAAAATCTTGATCGCACAGTATTCTGTGGTGTAAAAGTCACGACGGCGAGAGAGAGACAGAGAGAGGGAGAGAGAGAGAGATGAAGAAAGGAGAGCTTGTGTTCTTCCCATCTCCGGGAATTGGTCACCTAATATCAACAGTTGAGCTTGCAAAGCGCCTAACTCATCGCGATGATCGCTTCTCCATCACCATCCTCATCGTGACGGCCCCCTTCGACAACAGCCCACGCGGCTACATCGAATCAGTTAACACATCCATCACCGGTATCCGGTTCATCGACCTCCCTCCCGTGGATCTACCACCACCAGAGATTAGACATGGGGTGCCCTTCATATCTGTCTTCATGGAATCCCACAAATCACACGTCAAACGCATAATCACCGAACTCATTTCCTCCGAGTCAAACTCAGTTCCACTTGCTGGGTTAGTAGTCGACATGTTCTCAACCACCATGATCGACATAGCAAAAGAACTCGGTGTCCCTTCTTATCTCTTCTTCACCTCCAGTGCAGCCATTCTTGGCGTCATTCTACACCTCCAAACTTTAAATACCGAGATCTCAACTGATTTGAAAGATCACACAGGTGAGTTGTTAATCCCGAGTTTCAGAAACTCAGTTCCACCACTAAACTTGCCTTCTTCTATATTGAACAAGAAGGATGATGCGTACGGTTGGATGCTTTATCACGCTCAAAAGTTCAGAGAAACAATGGGTATTATTTTAAATACATTCACAGATCTGGAATCTCACGCCGTTAACTCGTTTGCCGACGGCCAAACTCCACCAGTCTATCCGGTCGGACCGTTAGTCCATCTCGAGAGTCAGACCCAGTCGGGATCAGACCTGGTTCACCAGGACAAGATCATCAACTGGCTCGATAATCAGCCTCCATCATCGGTGATCTTCTTATGCTTCGGAAGCAGGGGGACATTTGGTGTACCTCAGTTAAAGGAGATTGCACTTGGACTAGAGCGGAGTGGGCACCGGTTCTTGTGGTCACTGCGTCTGCCATCAACAGCTAGATTTGCTACACCTAGTGATTGCACGAATCTCGAGGAAGTTCTTCCTGATGGATTCTTGCAGCGGACAGATGGGAGGGGTATGGTTTGTGGGTGGGCTCCACAAGTAGCAGTCCTGGCGCACCAAGCGATTGGAGGGTTTGTTTCTCACTGTGGATGGAACTCCATTTTAGAAAGCTTCTGTTTCGGTGTACCAATCTTGACGTGGCCGCTTTATGCGGAGCAGAAGCTTAACGCGTTCGAACTAGTGAGGGAGTTGGGATTGGCAGTGGAGATGAAGCCAGATTGCAAAGACGGTGGTGATATGATATCGGCAGAGGAATTGGAGAAAGGAATGAGATATCTGATGGACGGTGATACTGAGGTGAGGAGGAGGACTAAGGAGATGGGAGAGAAGAGCAGGAAGGCTGTAATGGACGGTGGATCGTCGTTTGCTTCGTTGGAACGCCTAATTGATGGACTGGTGTAAGGGATTGCTGTGGGTCCCAGTTATGCTGCTCCCTGGAATCTATGTTTGGGACGGTAGTTTTATACTTCCGCTTTGTGTTTTCCTCCCTTTGGCGTGTTTATTTGTTGGATGTTGTGATTCTTGTTAGCGACGGAGCGGCACGTGCTTTGTTCATCTTTATATGCGTTCACATTGCGTATAGACCAAAGAACAGAAATAATTTTATAAAGGACCAGGTCCGTGGGACTCGCCTATTTGCGCTCGTCTTTTCACTCATGCTCTCAGCCGTGGATTTCGATAATCCAACGGTGGTTGTTTGATTGTCGTATCTACACCGAAACCTGCCGTGGATTCCGAAGGCACAAGTGAAAAGACGAGTGCATAAAGGCAAATCCCCTGATCCGGAGTAAGACTTGCGTTCGCACTCGTGGACCTGACCACCCATGTACAATATAAGCACGTGGCAATTTATTAGAGGACACTGACCGTATAGATGTTTGGCCAATCTATAGGTGGACCTACAAACCCAAAATCAACCTGATCAGTGATTTCTCAGTGTTAGTTGAAGTCATTTTAGATGGTTGATTTTAACCGTCGGAATTTGAGCATTATTTACCATTATTTCTGTACAAAGGTCCCAAGGTTTGAAATCACTAATCAGGCTGATTTTTGGTTTGTAGATCCACTTACGGATTGGTCAAACATCTATACGGTCAGTGTCCTCTAATAAATTGCCACTTGTCTTATACTGTGGGTGGTCAGGCAAGTCTTACTCCCTGATCCCGACCCTTTGGAAAAAGGAAAGAACCAAAATGAGAAGAAGAAAGAACTGTGTACTTCTTTGTCGGTCGGTGGCATCTTTCCGAGTAAAACTTCTGTCACAATGGATTGCAAATCACACAATCACAAGCCAATGAGTTCTCATGTGCTTTTAGGTGTACGTGCCGAGAACTCATTGGCTTGTGATTGTGTGATTTGCAATCCGTTGTGACAGAATATAAAATACAGGCCACGTGGCACACTATTAGTGGACGCTGACCGTATGCATGTTTGGTCAGTCTCATAGTAAACCTCTAAACCAAAAATGAGCCTGATTAGTGATTACTCAGAGATTCGATTGAAGTTATTTTCATGGTTGATTTTAACGGTAAGAATTCGAGCATTATTGAGCGTTATTTGAGTGCAAAGATCCAAAGGTTGTAATTCACTAATCAGGCTGATTTTTGATTAGTAGGTCCACCGAGAGACTGGCCAAACATCCATACGGTCAGTGTCCACTAAGAATGTGCCACGTAGCATGTGTTTTGCATTGTGACGTCAGAACGCTGTGATAGAAGATTTACTCCTTCAGTCACAAGACTCACAACATCTTGTGACAAGTTTTACTCAGTATGCCGCGTGGCTCATGTTGTGGACCGTCGTCGACCTCGAGCTGTCATCAAAGTTTTATCCTACTCTTAAGGACAAAGAAAGCTGAGTAAGACTTACCCGACCACGAACCTGACCACTCGTGGTCAGGTAGCTACCTAACTACCCACCATATAAGCCACGTGTCAATTTATTAGAGGACACTGACCGTATAGATGTTTGACCAATCCATAAGTGGACATACGAACCAAAAATCAGCTTGATTAGTGATTTCGAACCTTTGGACCTCTGTACGGAAATAATGGTAAATAATGCTCAAATTCCTAGTGGTTAAAATCAACCAACAAAAAGACTTCGACTAACGCTTAGAAATCACTGATCAGGTTGATTTTGGGTTCGTAGTCCACTTAGGGATTGGCCAAACATATATATGGTGAGTCTCCTCCACGTGGCATATATTGTGGGTGGTCAGGTACCTGAACACGGGTGGTCAGGCAAGTCTTACTCAAAGAAGCTGACCACAAAACTTTGGGCATCCTAGCTGGACCTACATCCCAAAATCAGGCTGATTAGTCATTTCTGCCCTTCATACTCAAATAATGCTCAAATTCCACGGTAGACGTGGCTCGGAACGTGGTCCTTCTGCAACTTTAATTAGTGCTCTTATCCAAGGTTTAAAAATCGGCCGTTCTAACGAAAATAACGGCGTTGTAACGGATTCGGACCTACCCCGTTAAGTTACGCATTGTTAAAACGCCCAGAAAATAATGGCCGTTATAATGAAAATAACGGCCATTTTTTTCCGTCATAACAAAAATAGCGACCGTTATTTTCTGGAAAAAATTTGAAAAAAGGCCATATTTTCCGTTATATTCCATTATTAAAATTTTGAAATTCAATTTCAGCGCCCGTTATTTTTCGTTTTTCCCTCTTTTTCCGTTTTTGCCCGTGAGTGTTTTTTTTTCGTTATAACGGAGAAAACGGTAACACCCCCAGACCGTTATATCGTTATAACGGTCCCTTTTAAACCTTGCTCTTATGCTTTAGGCTTTCTTTTTTTATTTAAAATTTTTTTGTCATTTTTTTCCTTTCATTTTAAGCCTTCTTATTCTTCCTTCTTCCTCTCACAACTAATCCCGAGTTGGATCGGGTGATCCCTTGAACCATGCTGCCTATGTGGATTGTATGTATTTTTTGGATTAGGGATCTCTTCCTCAATGAATGAGGTCCATATTTATAGGAAATGGAGTTAGTTGAGAATTTTCGTCTCCAACTGTTTGAAATGATCAAAGTATGATTGTCTGTGAGAGTAAGTATGTATCCTCTAAGTATGCAGGAAGTCTCCCATTGACTATGGATTAGGTAGAAACCACCTAGTAGAATGATGACAACTAGCTAGGTAAATTGACTCATTTATCTAATTTGGACCACTTCGATTAGTCGGCTCTCCCCTCGGACAAACCATCTTTTGAGTCAAGTCAAATAGGTTGACAAAGAAGTCAAATTTATAAGGTAGAGTAGAGCTAGTTTGAGAGGTGTAACTCAGATATGATAGTTGTTGGGGACAATCTATCTATCTATCTATTATCTATACTAAAGCTCGACCCTGCTGAGGTGGCGCTTTCTCCAACTTTTTAATTTATTCCAAAAATACCCCTGTACGAAACATCTCTCTTTCTAATCCTGTCACTCTCCCTCTCTTTAATTTTTTTATTAATTCTTAAATTCTCTCTTCATCTTCAATTAATTCAAAATGTCTTCTCTCTTTCTAATCCTACGACTCTCCTTCTCTTTATTTTATTTATTAATTCCTAAATTTTCAACAATGCATTAAGAAATCCATTTTGATTTGTTTCCAAAATCAACATATCTATTTCCAACCTTGTTACTCTCCCTCTATTTAATTTCTTCATTAATTCTTAAATTCTCTCCTATCTCTAATTAATTCCGAAACGTCTTCTCTTTTTCCAATCCTACGACTCTCCCTCTCTTTATTTCATTCATTAATTCTTAAATTTTTAACAATGCATTAAGAAATTCATTTTGATTTGTTTCCAAAACTAATGCATTAATTACGACCATTCTCCCCATTAATTTCTAAATATCATCTCTTCATTCTCCCAAATACGTTTCAAAAACCCTAATTGTTCTCTCCATTCCAAAATGTCAAGAAATCAAAATTCTCATAAATTAAAACGCTCCACATTCCTATGCTTATAGCTTTATAAGTGTAGAACCATGAATGATGGTTGTTAGATAGACGTTAGAAGTGAGAGACTAGAGAAGAAAAAGAAGACAATGAAGGAGAAGAAGAAAAGGTGGTTGAGGAGGAATTGTTATTTATTTTGGAGTTTTTTAATATTTTTTTAGGGTTTGAATTGTTAGGTAGTTTCTTGATCTAATTGAAATCTACCATTTCATTTGACTTTAATCATTTTTTTCTTCTTCATCTCTTTTGTTGTCTGTATAAAGTTATCTCAGTTGGGATGATATTGCCAGGCACGTTATAAGCTCATTTAAAATTAAAATGAGCTTTGCAATGGAAAATCACCTGAAAATATTATCATATGGGTTCAATGGTGGATGATATATCTATGTGACGAATATATCACAGGAAAACCAAAAGAATACTGCAAACAACCACGCTGGAGCAAAAGTTAAATATCGAGGAATAATGTCCCAATAGACTCCTCAACGTAACTCAATATTTTTAGGGATCGCAATATTTATTTACATTAATGGGTTGATCAAAGTATTTTCTTCTTCTTAATCTTTGTTTGTTGATCCATTTTCTTCTTATTGGGTTTGCTTGATGTGTTGAAGCGTCAATGGAATGGTTGACTAAACTTCATCTAAGGTTGAATTTTGCATCCTGTAAACATTTTCCCTATATATTGAGAAAAAAGACATACTTTTATATTATCATTCACTATGATGGATTCAATATAAGTCATTGCCCAAACCTCTAAAGCTTATTGCCACTTCAAAACAATTCACTAAGGCCCTAAATCTCGAGTTACTTACCATAACAAAGTAGACCATGAAAGTATATTATTTCAACGCTAGACACAGATATTGGATCCATCAATCAAATATCCATTTTGCCTTCAATTGACAAAATGATCTATCAAACTTTTGTAAAATCTAAAATGAAATTTTGGTAACTCGAAATGCCTTAATCACTATAGTTTGTGAGCTATGAAATTGTCGCATATTGCCATCTTTATCATTTCATGTAGGTCTCACATCTATCTCATGTAGATCTACTCTTTTGGTGTGATATGACACCAAAGAATTTGTCATTGTTCTCTAGACACGCACTTTTGAGAATTGTCCAAACGTTGATAACAACGCGCTAATCCTTAAAGTCACTATGAAAACGTTACTAAAGTCTTTCTAAATGTTTATATCTCTTTCTTTAATTCTATTTAATCTACCACCAAGCATAATTTTGGCCTTTTCAAGAAGATATTTTTTAAGAAAGAGAGTTATTTAAAAAATGGAAGGAATTTAAAAAGAGACACCAGGCCTTTTAAAGAGGAAGTTTTTTAGGAAATTGAGTTGTTTTAAAAAATGAAGAAAATTTAAAGAGAGAAATAGAGCACGATGGAGAGAATTAGAAGAATAATATAGAGTTTTGAACGAGACTGAAATAAAAATCTAAGGATTCCCAAAATTTTTACTCACTATTTCAAACTAATAGGTAAGGAAAGTTTTAAGACTTTCTTAAAATTAATAAAGTCGATTAATTATATTTTGTTCTTTAAAGTAATTATAGAGAATCCAAGGAATACGATTTCTATCACTAACAAAGACTAATGAATAATATCTTTTTACTATAATTTTTTTTTTTTATACTGTATGCACAAACATGAGCAAGTTAGAACTTATGAGATATTTTCTTACAACATTGAATTATAATATTATAGACAAAACATTTTTGTATTAAAATGCATCTTGGCACAAAAAAAGACATTAACTCAAGCTATTAAATGCCAAAATCTTTTTTTTATAATACGAAAGGCTGATATTGCATTTTTCTACATACATCAATTACAAGTTTATTTTTCATACTTAATTTTATTTTCATAAAAAAATTATCTTCTTAAAATTGATGTGAAATTATTTTCTACAAAAAATATTTTAGAAAACCGAATACCCGTGCTTCGCACGGGGGCAAACACTAGTTATCTATACTAAAGCTCGACCCTATTGAGGTGGTGCTTTCTTCAGCTTTTTTTATCTATCCCAAAAACACCCTTGCACAAAACATCTCTCTTTCCATTCCTGCCACTCCCCTTCTCTTTAATTCCTTCATTAATTCTTAAATTCTCTTACATCTTCAATTAATTCCAAAACGTCTTCTCTTTCTAATCTCATGACTCTCCCTCTCCTTATTTCATTCTTTAACCTATTTCCAAAATGTCCCTACTTAAAAACATTTAGCCTATTATCTATACTATCCTCAAACGTCAACCTATTAACTCCTAGAACCTTTAAACTCATAAAAGATCTCCTATCATTCATAAACGTTAACATCTCTCTTATGTCTTTCTATACCTCTATCTCTCTCTCTCATATAAAAGGCTACTACGTTTCCATAAAAAAGTTTCTTCCTATTCTCTTAATATGTTATTTATTTCAACATTCCTTAAAATCTCTCCTTAACTTCTAAAATCTATTCAATACATTCTCAAACAATTCTACTTCTTTTTTACTAACACTTATCCTTCTCCCAACGGTCTCTTCATTTATCATTCTCTTCTCTTTTCGGAAACGCAAGATTGAGTGTTTTATATCAACACTTGTAATATATCATCAAGAGATCCCCATCAACATGCAGCCGTGTGTATTTCATTTTCTAGATAATATGCAACTTCGGTAAACATTTTTTGTCTGTTGTTCATTCGGTTTTATCTGACGTGTTTCTTAGTTTTTTGCTTTTCTTTTTGTATGAATGGATTGTTGGATAGGAACCCGAAAGAGGCTATTCCACTGTGTTGGGACCCATTAATGTCAATATCGTGTTGATAGTGCTCTAAAATATATTACCTTTGTAATATGAAGCAACAAAATGGGGCCAAAGAAGCAATCGAAGCAGGTCTTCAAACCAAGTGACTATCTAGATAATATTCTTTTAGATCTGTATAACCTTTTTTAATTCCTTCTCGCTCTAATCTTTCATCTTTTGTTTGTGTGGTAACTGTCTTTTCATGCAGCCTGCCATATCAAAGTTTTTGTTCGCCTTTAGGGTAGCAGTGTACTAAAACCAGTCCCGTTTTAGCAATCTGATCCAAGTTCAACTCATTTATTTCAGGGTAGCTCGGTCCCGTGTTATTACTTTCCGTTAATCAAGAGATCATGAATCCATTTTAAGTGGTTAGTAGCCCATCTAGTTGATCTAAAATGGCATTGTCGTTGCTTCTCACATTTCTACAATGGAATGATTAGGTGATCAAAACCAACTTATTTTTTGGATCCAGATTATGTATAGCAAGTGGTTGTGACATGAGGCTATGTTTGGTAAACCATGGAGAGAGATGGAGATAACACTCATTTCCCCAACACCATCCAAGAAGGCAATTGAAAGAGAAAAACATAGAGTACCCACCAAAGTATAGGTGGGAAATCGCAGACCACCTAAACCCGGAATCCATTTCCCTTCCATATAGTTGAGAATTCATTTCCACCTGAAAATACGCCTTCATTAATTTATTTTCTCACGGGATTGAAATATGTATTCTCAGGTGCAATCCAACAGCCATTTAAGGCATTTCCCATATGTATTTTCCTGCAATCAAACACGCCCTTAGCAAAATAAAACACCCACTAGAACAACAGAAAGGAGGCTAGAAAGGGAGACGACAACAGCCATGAGCCATTAGAGCTCGAAGAATGTAAAACCCAAGAAGGAAAATAGGCCCTTAGTGGCCAAGTTAGTGGAGTGGAAGATTTAAAGTTAAAAGCAACCCACTTTAACTTTATTCAGAATATGAAAAGTTAGATGCGGAGATTGTTGCTATTTGAGAAGAGTTGGTGGAGTAACTTAGAGGAGGTCAGCAGCAGTAGCAATACAGGGAGCCGATTTACGAGGTAGGCTTATGTATAAATATTTTGATTTTGAAGTCCCTCTTTCAAACTCTAAAACCAAAAAGGGTCGGGCTCGGGGGGACACCCATTTTGGCGTACCCATATAGAAGATGAATCAATGGCCGATTTTTGGTGGGGATGATCTCTATGGTGAGGAGATCATCCTCACAAAAATTCAAATCATTCTGCTATTCATAGGCCGGTTTAGAAGCTGAAGACTTGTGGACCGTCGTTTTTTACCTTGTAATATGAAAACCACATTTGATGGGGTTTGAAATTTCAGAATGGGCTGATTGTTTGTTGGGGTGATCTATATGGAGACGAGATCGTCTCCACCAAAAATCAGTCATTGATTCATCTTCTATTTGGGTATGCCAAAATGGGTGTAAAAAATGGGGATAAAAAATGGGTGTCCCCCGAGACCCGACCCAAAAAAATATTGAAAATGCTCAATACACAGTTGGAAATCACCAATAAAGTGATTTTTTTAATTTATAGAATGATCAACTGATAGACCAAACATTCATAAGGTTAGTGGGCCCTAAAGAGTAATCACGTGGCATTTTGGGAGTGAAGTCCCCAGGGACATCAAGCACAGGCTAAACATCCATACAGTCAGAGTCCTCTGAGAGTGTGCCACGTGGCTCATATTGTGCCCTGTCATCAAATTTTGACTCCCTTTGGTGGCGCACTTCCTTTGGGTCACTTACCACGTGAATATTTGGTGGTCAGGTTTTGAACCTAAAATGATAATAATAGATAATAGACCAAAGAATGGTGATCAATGAATTTCTTGATGACAGATGGAACAAGGTAAGATCTCCTAATAGTTCGACAATGATTTTTCTTGTTTAATATTATCGTCTCTTTTTGTTTGATTTTGCATTATCCTTATAATATATAAGCTTTTGCAGACTGGTATTGTTGGTTCTATTGCCAGAAGCCATTATAGAAGTTTGATACTATTTTGTTTCTCTGATACATACCATCAATGATATCGTGACTGGTTTACCAGTCATTAATCGGGCTGATTTTTTATTTATAGGTCTACCTAATGATTGGTCAAACATCCATATGGTCAGAGTCCTCTAAGAGAGTGCCACGTGGCTCATATTGGACCCTGCCATCGGCCTTGATGATAGGGTCCTGTCATTAGATTTTTGTACTTTTTAAGGTGTGATTCTAGCCGTTATATTCAACCAATTTTTTAGTACCAGATGTGGTATATAGGTGCAAACGGATAAAACTTGCCATGATCTGCTGCCCTGTCATGGAAGTTTTACTCGGTGCAAACTAGTAGCATCAGATCCCTTGAAATGTTGAAGAATCCAATTCTAATCATCTATACAATTGTTTCAAACATGTTTAGATTATTAGAAAGTCAAAAAGTAGGATCTCTATCTTTGAAGCCGAAAAGTAAGGTCTTTTCCGTCCCTATAGTTGAAGCGTATGGATATAAAAAGGATAATTTTTTTTATTTGAAGGCATGATATAAAGGAGAATTTTTATGGTGGGGAATTTTTTAAGCAACGAAATAGTGGCCAATCACATCATGACACAAACCTTTTTTAAGCAACGAAGCAGTGGCCAATCACATCACGCCACAAACCCAGAAATGCTTCTGAATTCCTGGGTTTGTGGCGTGATGTGATTGGCCACTCCGTTGCTTCGAAAATCGACCGCTTCAAAAAATTTTCCGTTAAAACCGTTTAAACATGTTTTATTGGTTTTGAATAAAACGGTCATTCTTTTGTTCTAACAGCCGTTAAAATCATTTAAATAGCCGTTTAATTCTGAAAACTTTTGCGAAAAAAACGGCGTTAAATCCTCTTAATTTCCCTTAAATATATATATATATTTAACGTACCGAAGTGCTTTTGCAACGTACCCATGTGCTTTTGCTTTTTAGGTGTACGTGCCGAGAACTCATTGGCTGTGTTTTGTGTGATTTGCAATCCCATTGTGACAGAAGTTTTACTCAGTAACTTGGGTTGGCACGCATGTGACACAATTAGAGGCCTCCCTACTTTCTAAGGTAAGACCTTCCCTCATTAAATATCTTCAGGTTGTCTGGGACGCCCACGTTCCTCGTCAATGTTGACGAGGGACAATAGTATAAGCCATGTGGCATACTCTTAGAGACCACTGACCTTATGGATGTTTGTCCCATTCCTAGGTGGACCTATATACCAAATATTAGTCTAACTAGTGATTTCAAACCTTTGGATCTGAGTACCTCAAATAATGCTTGAAATCTATGGTTAAAAATCAGCCCATGAAAACGACTCCAATCAAACCCTTAAAAACCACTAATCAGGCTGAGTTTTTGTATATAGACCCACCTAGATGGGCCTAACATTGATACGATTAGTGATCTCTACAGGTGTTCTACATGTAAGGCGCTTCCATGCGTAAGGTGCACGTGTAGCGCACGTGCCGTTCCCTTAGTATCTAATAATGGGCTTCTCTTGGTTTCAATTGGAACTGATTCTCTCAATTGATATTTTTTTATTTTTTCTTGTCCTCGTATATTTAAAAATTGGAAACTTGGGCATATATATATACTAGTGGTCGGCTCGTGCCCACGGCACTCCCTGGCAAATTGTTTGCCAAAATCAGGTGTGAGTGGCTGAGATCTACCGTCCATTTGGGGATAAGATCTCGACCCTTCTCTGTTGAAGTTGATAAGAGGGGGTATAAGTGGAGAGACAACTTCCTCGTTTTGTTATATACTAGTAAATTGCCTGTGCCCACACTACGAGAAAAAATACTTTTAGTGACACCGGCCGTCGGTATAGGGTCTGAAATCGTTGCTAAAGGTTATAGCGTCGGCCACATCAGCCGTTGCTACGCGTCGGTAAGGACACAAAAAAAATTGGCCGTTACTAGAAAGTCTTTTTCCGTCATAAGGTATGATGTAATAAACCCAATACCGACGGTCTTGACTGTCGATATATCATATTTACAGCGACGGGCTCATGTGGCCGTCGCTGTAAATAGTTTATAGCGACGACTGAAACCATCGGTAAATAAGTTTTAAATATTTTTTGTGTGGACAAACCATCACCGAGGTGCGTAGCCATCGCTATAAGGAATTTATAGTGGCGCACATTGAGGTGGTCGTTGCTATAGAAACAGTGCACCGACGGTTATGACCATCGGTAAAACTCATTATTCTTTTAATTGCTAAACACTATATCGACGGCCAGTTGCCCGTCGCTATAACTGATATATAGCGACGGCCATTACGTTGACCGTCGCTATAACTACTAAATAATGACGTATATATAACCTGACCGCTGCTATAAGTATTATATAGTGACGGCCAACGTTCTGGCCATCACTAAAAGTTTAAAGTGTAAATTTTTTTTTATTTTTTATATAATTTGTTGTACCTGTACCTGTACCTGTACCTGTAATCTGTAGTACCTGTAACCTATTATATCTCGTTTACCTATTCCGTTTTATCAAAGCAGAGTGCAAAGAAAATATAAAATTCAATATCGTAAATACTTTAAGTTTATAAAGGATCCAATCTTCAAAAATTCCACAATGTTATAAAAGTTACAAAAATCAATCTAATAGAGAAGAAGACACGATCAATCGGCAGCTAGGCCATGCGAAACAAAATAAAAGTAAAATAACTAATATATTAAAGGTTAAGATTCAGTGTAAACGAAATTGAAATAAAAAGTTGAAGTTAAAACCTTGAAATGTGTAAAATTATAATTAACTGATTGCAGTTTTCCAATCGGATCTCTATGTTTTACCCGATCTATTCCAATATATTTGTTTCAACACAATAGAGTGTTGGAAGAGGTTTTGGGAGATTAGGACCTCGTTTGTCCAATTTGAGCGTCGATGTCCTCAATTTGACTTAACTTAAAATTGTAAAATATCGAAACATATAACTCGCTACAAATTCATAACCGGACCTCTGTTTTATGTCCCATCTCTTCCAGCATATTTGTTTCAACACAATAGAAGTAATGGAAGATGTTTTGGGAGATTCAGACATCGTTTACCCGATTTGGGAGTCGAGGTCCTATATTTGACTTAACTTAAAACTATGAAATACATAAACCTATAACTGGCTACAGATTCCTAACCAGACATCTGTTTTATATTCCGTCTCTTCTAGCATATTTGTTTCAACATAATAGCAGTGTTGGAAGAGGTTTTGGGAGATTCAGGTCTTATTTGCCCGATTTAGGCGTCGAAGTTCTAAATTTGACTTAACTTAAAACTACGAAATACCTAAACCTATAACTGGCTACAGATTCTTAATTAGACCTCTGTTTTACATCCCATCTCTTCTAACATATTTGTTTCAACATAATAGAAGTGTTGAAAGAGGTTTTGGGAGATTCAGACCTCGTTTGCCCAATTTGGGCATCGAGGTCCTAAATTTGACTTAACTTAAAACTACGAAATACCTAAACCTATAATTGGCTACAGATTTCTAACCGTATTGATTTAGAGATTTTTCGGTCGTTGGACGGAAACCTGTATTTCAACACATTTTTAATTATCCAGTTCTTCGATCCTGTAAAATTTGACAATTCTTGTACAGTGGAAAGTCAGATGTCAATCCATGCTCGGTATTAGTTGCGTCAGTGCAATTAAGAATATGAAATAACGAAAAATTGTCAGAAAGTGATGGAAAATATGGAGATGTGAGAATGGTGGATTCGGATTTTTAAAACATGCTTTATTGTTGAGAGATGATTACAACTATCTATAAATAAAGAACAAATAATAAACAATAAAATCACAAAACAGCTATGCTAACATAAACTTCATTGATTAACTAAAAATGTCAAATTACAATGCTTGCAAAATAAAGTCAATTGCACTAACATTAACGAGAATTAATCTAAAAACCGTTTAAAGGTAAGAGAGAAATAAGAGAGAAATAAAACTAAAGAGAGAGACGAGATTTTAGAGAGAGAAAGTTAGAGAGTGAAAAGAAGAGAGAATCTAGAGAGAGAAAATAAATAAAGTGAGAAAACTCTAGAGAGAGAAACTTACCTTTCTAGAGAGAAAAAGTCAGAGATAGGATTAGAGGAAGCGAGATAGAGCTAGAGAAACCTAACCTAGAGAGAGAAACAACAAAAGAGAGAGAGAAAGATATATTCTAGATGGTGAGGTTAGAGAGAGAAAATGAGAGGGAAACTAAAGAGAAAACACTATTGAAATAAAGATCTAGAGAGAGAAAAGAAGGATTAGGAAACTCATTGGAAACTCACTATGGATGATGAGAGTGGCTTGCTCGGTGGAAGAGGCTTGGCCAAGAATGATGAAGAAGCTGCCAATAGTGAAGATCCTAAGGAAAGGAGAACCTGGTGGAGGAAGCACGACTCACTGGTGGGGTGTGCAGCAAGTTGCTGCTTCATAGGAGTTGCAAGAGGTACTGGCCATTAGTTGCTGTGAACATTCAACAAGATGATGGAGAGTTTGCTTGTGGAAGATGGGGAATCGTTGGTTTCTCATTGTTGTTAAGACAGTGAAGTGATGGAGGTGGCTGGTGACATGGAAATGAGAACGACCAATATGCAGTCCATGAGGTGGTGGGGATGCTTGAAGAAACAATGGTGGAGGAGAGCCAGGTGGAGCTCATGATGGAGGGTCAATGGTCTGAAACTTGACGGAGAAGTTGTAGTTCCGATCGTGAGGTGTCTAGGAGGAGCAACAACGGTGGTTGGTAGTGCTGTGGTGGAGCAAAGAAGGACACATATAGATGCGTGGATTGTAGGTTGTAGAACCGGTAGAGAGATGAGGGCATCTCACGGAGAAGAGTTTCACGGTGGCAGGGGTATGGCAGGGAGGCAACAGCGAGGATGCCTGATATTCGCTCAAAAGTGCTTATTTTAAGCAATTATCCTCTTAGCGTTGTCGCATTCTCCTACGTAAAATTTCTTTTTTAGTTAATTTTTCCACGTAAGAGTTTCGTCCATTGTGTAAAACATACTTTTTAGACGAAAATCGACTATTTATATGAATTAAACACATTTTCGGAAGTCTACATGCAAAGCCATTTTGATTAAGTCTCATTACGTACTTTCTTTCTATTGCAAGAAACCCGATTGAACAATTTTGATGGAATGCGGGGCCACAATCAACTTCCAGAACCAATGATCAAAGCTTAGAGAGCTAGAGGACTTAGACAATAAAATATAGGTCGAATGCGAGCTGAGCCTAAGGATTGAAGAACCAGAGAGATGATCAAAAGAGAGGAAGAGTCAAGCCTCCAGAGAAGAGACTAAAGAGATTAAAGCTCAATCAACTCACACAAGACAAAACTTGCTCAGTTGGTATAGCTTACAGAAGACCAAGTCAGAGACTAGGGTTCAAGAGCCTCTGCTAGCATTTTCTCTTCATTTTGTAATATTTTCTCTCTCATCTCTATATCAACCATCCAATCCCCTCTCCTTTCGTGATCACTCTATCCTACGACCTACCTTGGCGGATTTCACTGTACGATTGAAAGTAGGGTTTTCCCACGACGTTGGTTACGGAAACCCTAATCTCAACACATTTTTAATTAATCTGATACTTCTTTTTCTTTAATTCCTGCAAAAATGTAGACAATTCTTTGTACAGTGGAAAGTATGTCGGATGTCGAATCCGCACTCGGGGGTTAGGGTAACACAATAAAGAACAATTATAATGGAGAATTGTCAAAATGGTGGGATGAGAATGGTGAATAAATTTGACTTAAAAACATGATTCGTGGAGAGATCATTTTAACCTATTTAACAGTAAAAGTAAGAAACACAAGAATACTGAAACTAAACAAAACAATCTTTATTCAATAATCAAATTACTGAAGTAATGTTTTTAACAAGAACTAACTAACAAATGACATTGAACTAAAAAGCAATTTAAAGAAGAGAGGGTAGGAGAAGATTTAAGAGTGAGAAAGTAGAGAGAGAGATTGACCTATAGAGAGAAACTTGCCTAGCATGGGATCGGCATGATGAGAAATTTACCATGAAGATGGCCAATCGTGGCTGCTAGTGTGATAAGGATTGTGGTGTGAGCATGGCAGGTGGCGCAAATCGCAATAGTAGGTCACCCCTCTCTTGGGCAGCAACGAGATGAAGGAGAAGAAGCACTCACGGTTGGTGGTTAATGGCTCCAAGAGATAACGGAGCAGCCACCATAGGCGGTGGTGATATTGGGTTGCAGATCTGGGGGCGGTGATAATGATGGAGAAGAAGAAGAAGGCAACTCTAGTCGAGATCGACCAAGGAACGCCGGTAAGAGGTAGGAGCAGGCGGTGTGCGTGTAGCAGCTGGTTGCCGCGGCGAAGAAGACGGTGTTGGACGGTGGTTGTTGCAGCAGCAATGGGTGAGGATTCTCCTCCTTTCTTCTTCTTTCCTCCTCTCTTCTGTTTTTTTTTTTTTTGGAGAGAACCGTTGGGAGAAATGAGAGGACTGTTGGAGTGTTGATGGAGGATGGCAATGGAGAGGAGAAGAATGGAATGGAAGGGGTGGTTTTTTTTCTTTTTTTTTTGTTTGGACGATGGTGGCTGACGGCTCCTCTTTCTAAGAGAGTGAAGAAAGAGAGATGGTGAAGAGAGAGGGAGTAACGGCTTAGAGAGAAGCTGCTAGGGTTTCCCCAAAGAAAAACGTTAAGAGGGGATCCCCCTCTTCTCTTTCTCTCTCTCCTTTATATGGGGGGTTTCTCTTGTGGACCCCACTCAATATTTTGGGGCAGCATCTCACCTTAGAGCGTGGCTGTATCTATTCTTATTGGGAAGTGATCCCATGCATTTCAGCCACACTCCTCTATACAAACCTTTCATATTTCCTACAATTGAATCTTACGTTGACAACTATTTTGGGAATGTTGTCCAAGGTTTGTAATGGCCACATCTTCTAGATCTTCTAGGTCATTGGCTTCCCTCACATATTTCAGTAACCGGACATCTATGACTTTCCAAACAAAGATCACTACCCATCACACGATCTGGATCCTCTACCAAGTCTAGTATTGTACAAGTTGTACATCTCTTTAGAGACCACATCAGCCCATCCCTTATGTCATTCTTTTTGTCTAGCAAGTCAACGTCCAACTTTTCTTATCAACATTATTGATTCCACACGCATGCGGGCCATGCCTCTTGCCACACCTCGTGGCCAAAAGCTCGGGTGGTGCATGGTCGTTGTAAATCGGACCAATGATTTCTTCATTCTTGTGGCTAAAAGCTCAACAAAAAGAATCTAACCGTTGATTTCTTGATCAAACGGTCCACCTATTTGATAGCATCGTATTCCTCCTTTAGACTAACACCCAACCATGTAGAAATCATCGTCGAGCCCTGTAAAAATCATGGCCCATCATCTTGAATCAGTGTCGTCGATTATGTTTACCTTAACTCAGTCTGTTTCTTCATGATCTAGCTATCCATTGACTCGGTCAACATTTGGCCAATGGTCTCCTGACTGGGTCAATGCTTTTCAGATCTTAGGAAATATCCTAATTAGATCCTTAGAACTCACGTGCAACACCAACTTGCATCATCCTTAATGGATCAGTCGACTTCTTCGTTCTTGGTTCGGCACTACGATTCTCTGGATCTTCTCGCACTTGATCTTTATCTTCTTAATTGTATAAGCCCACTTGCTCTTTATGCTTTGATAATAGGTACTGTAGGTTGATTGTGGGCTCGCATTCCATCAATATCGTGATTTTCTGTAATAACGAAAAGTGCGTAATGAGACTTAATCAGAATGACTTTATATCTAAACTTCCGAAAATTGTTTAATGCATGCAAATATACCATTTCGTCAAGAAAAGTGCGTTCTACGTAACAAAATATACTCTTACATAGAAAAGTGGATAAATAGAGCAGTTTTACATAGTAGAATGCAATAACGCTAGAAGAATAGTTGCTTTAAATAGCACTTTTGAGCGAATATCAAGCACGATCCGTCCGATCATCATCATCCATTTCCACCATCAGATCGCCATCACATCGTCCGATCCTAAGATCATCTAATCCTTAAATAAGATTATCCAAACAATCCTTTGACCCAATGTTCAGAAATTTGATAAATTTTAGGCCTCCAATCCTTCGATCCATTATCTTATTGATTCCCATGGTCCTCTAACATGTTCAATCGATCCACCATCCACGGGCTGACATATGGCATTTTCACTATATTTCCCGGGTCCACTACACCATGGACCTATCCATTTGTAAGGACCACAGCATATTCTCCAAGCCCGCTATCCTACTGGCCCATGGCCTATGAACACAAAGGCCCACGGTGTCGCATCATCTCATGGCCCATAGCCACATCCCAAGAACGGACCCACTCCTTTGCCACCTTATGTCTCCACATGTCATGTTAACCCCATCAAGATCAGCCCCACAATCGAAGCCCACAACCTATTCTCTTGAGTGGCCCACGGCATGGATAGTTTCCTTTTGAAAACCGTCTCCACAAATCCTATACCCATTTTTGTGCATTCCTCATGAGAAAACCATTTTTGATCCAACGGTTGTGACAGTGGGAGCATCCCACGTGACTTTTGTATAAGAAGGGAAGCCAAACCCTAAAGGATTCGGTTCCCTCCCCCACAAATCTCTTCTATCTCATCTATCTCTTCCTCTCAACCCTCTCTTTTCTGATCTCAAGTCGTCAACCCTTCATCTCCTCTCTCCCTCATAGAATTGACCCTCCTTGGCTGCAACTCCTAGTACCGTTGGCTATCTTCATCAAGGGAGCAGCAACGTCTTTCCCTTCTTCCACACCATCATCGACTGAACCTGAAACTTCAATGATGTCTTCTCCCTTGCGGACTGCTCCTCCTTGCAAGTCGTAGCCGGAGCCCCTCCATTGGAGTCGCCCCTTGCTGTTGCATATCTTCACCACCACCATGATCTGTAGGACCTAAGTTGCCGGTCTGAAATGTTTGCTGGCCTCTCATCTCCAATGGCTAAAACATCACCAGCTTCTCACCCTTGCAGACAACGGCTTCATCTTTCAACCTCTCTTCACACATCTCTCTCTACCAGCCGCTCACACCATCTCCTCCACTGACTGGAGTTGCAGATCTGTAACTCCAACAACCTCCATTGACGCTGGCACAACCTGCTATTCCACCTTCCTCTCCATTAACGGCTAGTAGTGCTCCACTCCTCCCATCAACCGTTTGGCCTGCAACTCTTTTGCACCACAAAAGGACTGCCCTTCCTCCTTGCTGTCGGTCGGTTCTCCATTCTCCCTGCCGTGAGTACCTCCACCAATGGTTGCATAGCAACCCTTCTAGCTTGTTCTCCCTCTCTAAAGCCTCCTTCTTCCCAGTTAGGCCAGCAACATACACCACGTCGCCCGATCTGTTGCTCCACATCTCCGATAACAGTGCTGCTTATTCAAGCCTCTCCATTACACCTCCTCTCTTGACCGACTTGCAACCATCTTCCTTGGCCGATTTCTCATTAATCGATCGGACTTCAATGCCAGGAACACCATCACTGTTGATCTGCAACCGAGTGCACTATTAATGGCCTCTAAGTGTGCCAAGGCCTGACACGTGTTCTCCTTGGGGCCGCTACTCCAACCACCACATTGCATGATTCGATCGGCTATCTTTCCAACACCTCATGGCCATCCCTTTGGCCGTGATCCTCCACCTTGGTAAGTTTCATGGTAATCTCTCTACCTTATTCTCTTTCTCTCTCTCTATCACTTTCTCGCTCTTAACTTTTTTATCTTTCTAAGGCCTTTTCTCTCTTTCTTTCTCTTACTTTCTCTAATTTTCTCTCCTAAACCTCCCTTTCTCTCTCTAAATTTTCTCTCTACCTATTCTCTAAATCTCTCTCTCTCTCTCTACATCTCTCTCTTGTTAAATACTTTCTAAATTAGTTTTCTTTTTGGCAAATATGTTTTATGTCTGTTCTAGTTTTATTTACAAGTTGTAAGTTACATTTTCGTTAAATGAATTGAGAGGTATTGTGTCTTGATTTCTATGTGTTAATCGGTGCTCTGATATATCTCTCTGCGGATGTTTTTAATCAGACACCACCATTCTCATCCCTCTATATTTTCCATCAATTTATATTGCATGTTCAGTTAATTTTATTCTGATATTGTGTTCACTCACCCGAGTGCAGATCGGCATCCGACACTTTCCACTGCACAAGAATTGTTATATTTTGTAGGATTAAAACTCGAATTTTACAAATGTGTTGAACCTGGAATTTCCGTCCAACGATCGGAATACCCCTTGTTTCAATGCCCACTAAAGCAGCAGATCTGGGTGGTGGTGTTAACAAGTGCAGCACCCTAGAGTGTTGAAAGGAAGAAGACCCGCTAGTTTATGGTGCCGTGAGTGAAGAGCATCAACTTCACGGTGAGGAGCACCGTGTTGTAGATTGCAACAGTCAAGGGGAGCAAGACGGTGAAAGAGAGGGAAGGGAAGAGAGGAGAGATGAGAGGGTAGATAGATTGTGAGAAAGAATGGAAGAGAGAAGTGAGAGGGTTGATGGTTTTAGATGGGAAGAGAGATAGGGTGAGAATGTGGGATTGAGATGGGAGAGAGAGAATATGGTCTAGGGTTAAAGGTTAGAGATAGTGAGTTTTGAAAGAGAGAAACCGTGGGAGAAAGTTTCTCTCCTAGAAACTCACAGTTTCTACTAATTTTTATTTATTATTATTATTATTATTATTATTGTTATTATTATTATTTCTTTTTTTTTTCACTTGTGGCCAGGTTGTGATCCACAACCTTCAATATAAGCCAGTGGCGCCTTCTTAGAGGCTGACCGTATAGATGTTGGCCGGTCCCTTGGTGGACTTTCCATTTGTATATTATCATCATTATTGCAAAGGGCTACCTTTCCTCCTTAGTCAAACAATTTCCCACACACTTTCGAAAGATATCTTTTGGAACCATTCTTGTTTCATGCCACATTATGAAACTATCCCATGCTTTGGTTCAATGTAACCACCATTAAACCATTCTTTTAGTTACCACCATCTAACGAAAATCAACCTCCAACAGCTTGCTAAATGTCAAAACACATTTCCTCTTTTGAAAATCTTATTTGAGAATAATTCATTTTTCAAATAAGTCACCATGAATAACAACTCCATCTAAACTGTCCATTGTATATTTTTTTATTCACGTACTGGCTCGTTCAGCCATGTGTGGAGATCTCTCATTTGCTAAATAGACTATGGCCCGGCTCATCATGGAAGATTGTGCATGCCATGTGGGCCACAACCATTGTCTAATCCAAGTGTCCATGGTTGAACAACTTGACTCGTTTGGCCCACTAAATTTGTCTGCAACACTAGCCTGGCCACTAACTGTGGTCTACTGGCCCATCAACATGGCCCGCGTCTATGATCCCCCAACTTGGCCCAACCACGTGGCAGTCACCAAAAATCACCCAATACGGTCAAACAACTTAACCTAATGTTGTGGCCCACGTTCGCGCTCACTTAAGATCAAGATCATCCATTAATAGCGGCCATTGATCAACCTTGACAAAATCGCTCTTGGGATTTAGTCTTTGAACTAGGCTTTAACTTTTTGGCCTTATGGGATGATCAACACATTTCGGTGGTTTTCTGGACTCGAGCATGGTTCAATTAGGGTTCCTACAAAAGTGAGAAACACGTAATGAGATGACTTTGCATGTAAGTCAAATAAATGCCTATGAATGGATGTGAATATATCATTTTATACAGAAAAAGTGTGTTCTGCGCAATGAAACAAACTCTTACGTAGAAAAGTTGATAAAAATAGAATTTTTACGTAGGAGAGTGTGACAACGCTAGAAGGATAGTAGTTTAAAATAAGCACTTCTAGGCGAATATCAATTTCTTGGACCGATTTTACAATCCTCTAACTTGGCTCGTACTTGTCTTGTATTTTCTTATTTTAGTCCATTGGTTCTCTAAGCTTTGGTTATTGGTTTTGGAAGTTGATTGTAGGCCCACATTCTGTCAAAATCTTTCGATTGGTGTCTTTGCAATAGAAAAAGTACATAATGAGACTTAATCAGAACAGTTCTATATCTCGACTTCCTGAAATGTGTTTAATTCATGCGGATTGTCGATTTTCGTCTAAAGAATGTGTTCTACACAATGTAAAAAACTCTTACGTACATGAAAAACTTAACAAAAAAAAAGTTTTACGTGGGAGAGTATGACAACACTAAAAAGATAATGGCTTAAAATAAGCACTTTTGAGCGAGTATCACATACCTCTGTTTTACTCTGTTTTATATCTCGTCTCTTCTAGTATATTTGTTTCAACATAATAGAAGTGTTGCAAGAGGTTTTGAGAGATTCATGCCTCATTTGCGTAAATTGGGTGTCGAGGTCCAAAATTTGACTTAACTTAAAACTAAGGTTTAAAGGGGACCGTTATAACGTATAACGGACTGGGGGCTCTACCGTCGCTCAGGGGCAAAAATGGAAAAAAAAATGGAAAAATAACAGAAATAACGGAAATAACGAAAAATAATGAAAAAAAAATGGAATATAATGGAAAATAAAGGAAAAATAATGGAAAATAACGAAAAAAAAAATGAAAATAACGGCCGTTTTTTTTCACAAAATTTTCCAGAAAATAATGGTCCTTATTTTCGTTATAACGAAAAATAACGGTCGTTATTTTCTGGGCGTTTAACGGTCCATAACGTAACGGGGTAGGTTCGAATCCATTATAACGGCCATTACCTTGCTTAAAACTACGAAATACCTAAACCTATAACTGGCTACAGATTCCTAACCGGACCTCTATTTTATATCCCGTCTCTTCTAGCATATTTGTTTCAACATAATAGAAGTGTTGGAAGAGGTTTTGAGAGATTTAGACTTCATTTGCCCGATTTGGGCACGAGGTCCTAAATTTGACTTAACTTAAAACTACAAAATACCGAAACCTATAACTGGTTACAGATTCTTAACCGGACCTCTATTTTTATATTCCGTCTTTTCTAGCATTTTTGTTTCAACATAATAGAAGTGTTGGAAGAGGTTTTGGGAGATTCAGGCCTCGTTTGTCTAATTTGGACGTTAAGGTCCTAAATTTGACTTAACTTAAAACTACGAAATATCTAAACCTATAACTGGCTGTAGATTCCTAACTGGACCTCTATTTTATATCCTGTCTCTTCTAACGTATTTGTTTCAACATAATAGAAGTGTTGGAAGAGGTTTTAGGAGATTCAGGCCTCATTTGCCTGATTTGGGCATCGATGTCCAAATTTGACTTGACTTAAAGTTATGAAATACCTAAACCTATAAGTGGCTACAGATTCGTAACATGACCTGTATTTTATATCCTATCTCTTCTTGCATATTTGTTTCAACATAATAGAAGTGTTGGAAGAGATTTTGGGAGATTCAGGCCTCGTTTGCCCGATTTGGGTGTCGAGGTCCTAAATTTGACTTCGCATATTTGTTTCAATATAAGAAGGGATACCGAGTTCATTTGCTATGTCGACCATGGTGGTTGAGAACATGTCGACTACTAACCTAGCTAGGGGAATTGCATTTGACTCGGAAGATATGAGTTTACTGATTGTGTGTTTGAAGTGTGATTTGTGGGATTCTATGAAGAGAGATAAGAAGGTTATGCCGTTTTCAATCTTTGGTGGTGGTAGATCAACAGGAGGGAGGTCGATGAATCGGATACGGGTGCTGGAGGTGGCGACTGATTCGATATAGCCACTTGGGGTGGTGGCGAAGGGGGCCTTCATGGTGAGAATAGTGATGGAGAAGCGATCATCGCGATCAATTAGCCTCTTTGCAAGCTCGATCGTCGATACGAGGTGACCAATTCCCAGTGATGGGAAGAACACAAGGTCTCTCTTGTTCTCGAGGGTTTACACTACAGATGGTGCGAACAAGATTTATCAAAAGTTTTGATACCAACTTCGGCTACCCACACCACCTGCTGACTAATTAAATAAGTATGATTTGTTTTTCCAAAGGAATATTTTAAAATCAATTTTTATGGATGGTGACGTAACAGTTAATGCCTGAAAGGCTGAAACTGTTTGGTAGACATTTAACAAATGGGCCCATTACTAGGTTGACATTTAATAAATGGGCCTGTCCTAGCCTGTCATATCTATTAATGGGCTTCTCTTGGTTTCATTTGGAACTGATTATGTCAATTTGTATTTTTTCTTGTCGTATATTTAAAATTGGAAACTTGAGCAAGTTATATCTATATAACAAAACAGGACGGTTGTCTCCCCCTCTTATCCGGCTTCATGAAGGATGGCTGAGATCTTATCACACCAAATGGATGGTAGATCTCAGCCACTCACACTTGATTTTGCCAAACGCTTTGTAGATGAGTGCCGTGGGCATGGGTCACCTACTATTTACCTACATATTAGGAATGAAATGGGTTGGATTTACATATAGCCCAAGGGTCAGGCTCAGGAGCCCCACTTTCTTTGCCTCAAGAGGGGTGTTACTGTTAAAAGGGCCGTTAAAACGGCCAGGGGCAAAAATGGAAAAAAATGGATTTTAATGATTTTAACGGAAAAAAGTGGTGCTGAAATTCTAATTTTGAAATTTGAAATTTGAAAATTGAAAATTTTAAATTTAAAAAAAAAATAGAATATAACGGAAATTTAATGGTTTTCTTATACCCCTCTTATCTTATATGGCTTCAATAATGAGTGGCTGAGATCCACTATGCTTCATGTCGATGGCTGAGATTAACTCCCACCCGATTTTGACAAACACTTTGTCGGAAAGTGCCGCGGGCACGGGCCACCCACGCATATATCAAGACAACTCAGTTGCATTCTCTTATCTTATCCATCCATCCAATGTGGACGGTTAGATAAAGAGTGGTTGAGATCAAATCCATCGATCTAATGTGGACGGTTAGATTTCAGCCACTCAATCCGCCTCATTTGACCTCAATTTATTCAAAATTTATATTTCAACACCGATATTTTTTGTAATTTATGTTATTTTCCCATTTCTCCCTTTGTGCATTACAATCCGTTATAACAACCATTATAATGGAAAAAATGGTAACGCCCCAGTCCGTTATACGGTTTGAGTGCCGAAGGCACCCAATTTTTGCAAACACTTTTGTCCGAGAGTGCCATGGGCATGGGCCATTTACTATTTTATATAACAAAACACATTGGTTGTCTCCCTACTTATTCCTCCTCTTCTAAGCATCAACAAAGAAGGGCTGAGATCTAATCCTCCCCCAAATGGACGGTGGATCTCCACCACTCACCTGATTTTGGCAAATTCTTTGTCGAGGAGTGCTGATGGCACGGGGAACCCACTAGTATATCTATATAACAAAACAGGGAAGTTGTCTCCCCTCTTATCTGGTTTCATAAAGGATGGCCAAGATCTTATCCCCCCAATGGATGGTGGATCTCCACTACTCACACCCGCTTTTGGCAAATGCTTTGTTAGGGAGTGCCATGGGCACGGGCCACCCATTATCTATATAACAAAACAGGACGGTTGTCTCCCCCTCTTATCTGGCTTCATAAAGGATATCCGAGATCTTATCACACCAAATGGACAGTGGATCTCTGCCACTCACACCTAATTTTGACAAATGCTTTGTCGATGAGTGCCGTGGGCACGGGTCACCTACTATTTACCTACATATAAGGAATAAAATGGGTTGGATTTACATATAGCCCAAGGGTCAGGCTTAGGAGCCCCACTTTTATGCCTCGAGAGGGGTGTTACTGTTAAAAGGGCAGTTAAAACGGATTGAAACGGCCAGGGGCAAAAAATGAAAAAAATAGATTTTAATGGATTTTAACGGAAAAAAGTGGTGCTGAAATTCAAAATTTGAAATATAAAATTTAAAAATTAAAAGAAAATAGTATTCAACATAAATTTAATGATTTTCTTATACCCCTCTTATCTTATATGGCTTCAATAATGAGTGGCTGAGATCCACTATGCTTCATGTCGATGGCTGAGATTAACTCCCACCCGATTTTGACAAACACTTTGTCGGAAAGTGCCGCGGGCACGGGCCACCCACGCATATATCAAGACAACTCAGTTGCATTCTCTTATCTTATCCATCCATCCAATGTGGACGGTTAGATAAAGAGTGGTTGAGATCAAATCCATCGATCTAATGTGGACGGTTAGATTTCAGCCACTCAATCCGCCTCATTTGACCTCAATTTATTCAAAATTTATATTTCAACACCGATATTTTTTGTAATTTATGTTATTTTCCCATTTCTCCCTTTGTGCATTACAATCCGTTATAACAACCATTATAATGGAAAAAATGGTAACGCCCCAGTCCGTTATACGGTTTGAGTGCCGAAGGCACCCAATTTTTGCAAACACTTTTGTCCGAGAGTGCCATGGGCATGGGCCATTTACTATTTTATATAACAAAACACATTGGTTGTCTCCCTACTTATTCCTCCTCTTCTAAGCATCAACAAAGAAGGGCTGAGATCTAATCCTCCCCCAAATGGACGGTGGATCTCCACCACTCACCTGATTTTGGCAAATTCTTTGTCGAGGAGTGCTGATGGCACGGGGAACCCACTAGTATATCTATATAACAAAACAGGGAAGTTGTCTCCCCTCTTATCTGGTTTCATAAAGGATGGCCAAGATCTTATCCCCCCAATGGATGGTGGATCTCCACTACTCACACCCGCTTTTGGCAAATGCTTTGTTAGGGAGTGCCATGGGCACGGGCCACCCATTATCTATATAACAAAACAGGACGGTTGTCTCCCCCTCTTATCTGGCTTCATAAAGGATATCCGAGATCTTATCACACCAAATGGACAGTGGATCTCTGCCACTCACACCTAATTTTGACAAATGCTTTGTCGATGAGTGCCGTGGGCACGGGTCACCTACTATTTACCTACATATAAGGAATAAAATGGGTTGGATTTACATATAGCCCAAGGGTCAGGCTTAGGAGCCCCACTTTTATGCCTCGAGAGGGGTGTTACTGTTAAAAGGGCAGTTAAAACGGATTGAAACGGCCAGGGGCAAAAAATGAAAAAAATAGATTTTAATGGATTTTAACGGAAAAAAGTGGTGCTGAAATTCAAAATTTGAAATATAAAATTTAAAAATTAAAAGAAAATAGTATTCAACATAAATTTAATGATTTTCTTATACCCCTCTTATCTTATATGGCTTCAATAATGAGTGGCTGAGATCCACTATGCTTCATGTCGATGGCTGAGATTAACTCCCACCCGATTTTGACAAACACTTTGTCGGAAAGTGCCGCGGGCACGGGCCACCCACGCATATATCAAGACAACTCAGTTGCATTCTCTTATCTTATCCATCCATCCAATGTGGACGGTTAGATAAAGAGTGGTTGAGATCAAATCCATCGATCTAATGTGGACGGTTAGATTTCAGCCACTCAATCCGCCTCATTTGACCTCAATTTATTCAAAATTTATATTTCAACACCGATATTTTTTGTAATTTATGTTATTTTCCCATTTCTCCCTTTGTGCATTACAATCCGTTATAACAACCATTATAATGGAAAAAATGGTAACGCCCCAGTCCGTTATACGGTTTGAGTGCCGAAGGCACCCAATTTTTGCAAACACTTTTGTCCGAGAGTGCCATGGGCATGGGCCATTTACTATTTTATATAACAAAACACATTGGTTGTCTCCCTACTTATTCCTCCTCTTCTAAGCATCAACAAAGAAGGGCTGAGATCTAATCCTCCCCCAAATGGACGGTGGATCTCCACCACTCACCTGATTTTGGCAAATTCTTTGTCGAGGAGTGCTGATGGCACGGGGAACCCACTAGTATATCTATATAACAAAACAGGGAAGTTGTCTCCCCTCTTATCTGGTTTCATAAAGGATGGCCAAGATCTTATCCCCCCAATGGATGGTGGATCTCCACTACTCACACCCGCTTTTGGCAAATGCTTTGTTAGGGAGTGCCATGGGCACTGGCCACCCATTATCTATATAACAAAACAGGACGGTTGTCTCCCCCTCTTATCTGGCTTCATAAAGGATATCCGAGATCTTATCACACCAAATGGACAGTGGATCTCTGCCACTCACACCTAATTTTGACAAATGCTTTGTCGATGAGTGCCGTGGGCACGGGTCACCTACTATTTACCTACATATAAGGAATAAAATGGGTTGGATTTACATATAGCCCAAGGGTCAGGCTTAGGAGCCCCACTTTTATGCCTCGAGAGGGGTGTTACTGTTAAAAGGGCAGTTAAAACGGATTGAAACGGCCAGGGGCAAAAAATGAAAAAAATAGATTTTAATGGATTTTAACGGAAAAAAGTGGTGCTGAAATTCAAAATTTGAAATATAAAATTTAAAAATTAAAAGAAAATAGTATTCAACATAAATTTAATGATTTTCTTATACCCCTCTTATCTTATATGGCTTCAATAATGAGTGGCTGAGATCCACTATGCTTCATGTCGATGGCTGAGATTAACTCCCACCCGATTTTGACAAACACTTTGTCGGAAAGTGCCGCGGGCACGGGCCACCCACGCATATATCAAGACAACTCAGTTGCATTCTCTTATCTTATCCATCCATCCAATGTGGACGGTTAGATAAAGAGTGGTTGAGATCAAATCCATCGATCTAATGTGGACGGTTAGATTTCAGCCACTCAATCCGCCTCATTTGACCTCAATTTATTCAAAATTTATATTTCAACACCGATATTTTTTGTAATTTATGTTATTTTCCCATTTCTCCCTTTGTGCATTACAATCCGTTATAACAACCATTATAATGGAAAAAATGGTAACGCCCCAGTCCGTTATACGGTTTGAGTGCCGAAGGCACCCAATTTTTGCAAACACTTTTGTCCGAGAGTGCCATGGGCATGGGCCATTTACTATTTTATATAACAAAACACATTGGTTGTCTCCCTACTTATTCCTCCTCTTCTAAGCATCAACAAAGAAGGGCTGAGATCTAATCCTCCCCCAAATGGACGGTGGATCTCCACCACTCACCTGATTTTGGCAAATTCTTTGTCGAGGAGTGCTGATGGCACGGGGAACCCACTAGTATATCTATATAACAAAACAGGGAAGTTGTCTCCCCTCTTATCTGGTTTCATAAAGGATGGCCAAGATCTTATCCCCCCAATGGATGGTGGATCTCCACTACTCACACCCGCTTTTGGCAAATGCTTTGTTAGGGAGTGCCATGGGCACGGGCCACCCATTATCTATATAACAAAACAGGACGGTTGTCTCCCCCTCTTATCTGGCTTCATAAAGGATATCCGAGATCTTATCACACCAAATGGACAGTGGATCTCTGCCACTCACACCTAATTTTGACAAATGCTTTGTCGATGAGTGCCGTGGGCACGGGTCACCTACTATTTACCTACATATAAGGAATAAAATGGGTTGGATTTACATATAGCCCAAGGGTCAGGCTTAGGAGCCCCACTTTTATGCCTCGAGAGGGGTGTTACTGTTAAAAGGGCAGTTAAAACGGATTGAAACGGCCAGGGGCAAAAAATGAAAAAAATAGATTTTAATGGATTTTAACGGAAAAAAGTGGTGCTGAAATTCAAAATTTGAAATATAAAATTTAAAAATTAAAAGAAAATAGTATTCAACATAAATTTAATGATTTTCTTATACCCCTCTTATCTTATATGGCTTCAATAATGAGTGGCTGAGATCCACTATGCTTCATGTCGATGGCTGAGATTAACTCCCACCCGATTTTGACAAACACTTTGTCGGAAAGTGCCGCGGGCACGGGCCACCCACGCATATATCAAGACAACTCAGTTGCATTCTCTTATCTTATCCATCCATCCAATGTGGACGGTTAGATAAAGAGTGGTTGAGATCAAATCCATCGATCTAATGTGGACGGTTAGATTTCAGCCACTCAATCCGCCTCATTTGACCTCAATTTATTCAAAATTTATATTTCAACACCGATATTTTTTGTAATTTATGTTATTTTCCCATTTCTCCCTTTGTGCATTACAATCCGTTATAACAACCATTATAATGGAAAAAATGGTAACGCCCCAGTCCGTTATACGGTTTGAGTGCCGAAGGCACCCAATTTTTGCAAACACTTTTGTCCGAGAGTGCCATGGGCATGGGCCATTTACTATTTTATATAACAAAACACATTGGTTGTCTCCCTACTTATTCCTCCTCTTCTAAGCATCAACAAAGAAGGGCTGAGATCTAATCCTCCCCCAAATGGACGGTGGATCTCCACCACTCACCTGATTTTGGCAAATTCTTTGTCGAGGAGTGCTGATGGCACGGGGAACCCACTAGTATATCTATATAACAAAACAGGGAAGTTGTCTCCCCTCTTATCTGGTTTCATAAAGGATGGCCAAGATCTTATCCCCCCAATGGATGGTGGATCTCCACTACTCACACCCGCTTTTGGCAAATGCTTTGTTAGGGAGTGCCATGGGCACGGGCCACCCATTATCTATATAACAAAACAGGACGGTTGTCTCCCCCTCTTATCTGGCTTCATAAAGGATATCCGAGATCTTATCACACCAAATGGACGGTGGATCTCTGCCACTCACACCTAATTTTGACAAATGCTTTGTCGATGAGTGCCGTGGGCACGGGTCACCTACTATTTACCTACATATAAGGAATAAAATGGGTTGGATTTACATATAGCCCAAGGGTCAGGCTTAGGAGCCCCACTTTTATGCCTCGAGAGGGGTGTTACTGTTAAAAGGGCAGTTAAAACGGATTGAAACGGCCAGGGGCAAAAAATGAAAAAAATAGATTTTAATGGATTTTAACGGAAAAAAGTGGTGCTGAAATTCAAAATTTGAAATATAAAATTTAAAAATTAAAAGAAAATAGTATTCAACATAAATTTAATGATTTTCTTATACCCCTCTTATCTTATATGGCTTCAATAATGAGTGGCTGAGATCCACTATGCTTCATATCGATGGCTGAGATTAACTCCCACCCGATTTTGACAAACACTTTATCGGAAAGTGCCGCGGGCACGGGCCACCAACGCATATATCAAGACAACTCAGTTGTATTCTCTTATCTTATCCATCTATCTAATGTGGACGGTTAGATAAAGAGTGGTTGAGATCAAATCCATCAATCTAATGTGGACGGTTTGATTTCAGCCACTCAATCCACCTCATTTGACCTCAATTTATTCAAAATTTAAATTTCAACCCCGTTATTTTTTTTTATTTCTGTTATTTTTCAATTTCTCCCTCTGTGCGTTACAATCCGTTATAGCAGCTGTTATAATGGAATAAACGGTAACGCCCCAGTCCATTATATGGTTTGAGTGCCGAAGTCACTCAATTTTTACAAATGCTTTTGTGGGAGAGTGCCATGGGTATGGGCCATTTACTATTCTATATAACAAAACACATTGGTTGTCTCCCTACTTATTCATCCTCTTATAGGCATCAACAAAGAAGGGCTGAGATCTAATCCTCCCCCAAATGGACGGTGGATCTCCACCACTCACCTGATTTTGGCAAATTCTTTGTCAAGGAGTGCTGATGGCACGAGGCACCCACTAGTATATCTATATAACAAAACAGGGAAGTTGTCTCCCCGCTTATCCGGCTTCATAAAGGATGGCCAAGATCTTATGCCCCCAATGGACGGTGGATCTCCACCACTCACACCCGCTTTTGGCAAATGCTTTGTCAGGCAGTGCCATGGGCACGGGCCACCCACTATCTACATAACAAATCAGCTCAGTTGTCTCCCCCTCTTATAGGCTTCATATATAGATGGCTGAGATCTTATCCGCAATTGGACAGTGGATCTTAGCCACTCACCAAATTTGGGCAAATGCTTTGTCAGGGAGTGCCGTGGGCATGGACCACCCACTAGTATATAACAAATCAGCTCAGTTGTCTCCCCTCTTGTAGGCTTCATATATCGATGGCCCATATCTTCCTAGACCATATCTAATCCAACGGTTGATAACCCCCTCTATCCCCAACTCAAATCAACAAACCCTTTTCTCCTCTTCTCCTCTCCGTCCTCTTTCTTCAACGGTGGGGTCCATCTCAATGTGAAACGATGCATTAAAATTAATTCGACTTTCAATTCTTAAAAGGAAAACGGACAGAGAAATGAAGTTGCAGGAGTACCAACCTTTACTCGATAGAGAAAGGTGGTGTATTTGCGTAGGATTAAAATCCAAGGGCCTTGATTCGCTTATTTACGATTCAACCTGTTCAATCCCAGCCGGTCAGTTAGTGGACGTGGAGGGACCAGCTACAGGGCAAGCCATAATGCACTTTTTTTTTGGTTTTTTTGACTATTCTAGAACGTTTGACCAAAATTTATTGGCATTTATAACCATCACGAGGTAGGCAGAAGATGACTAGTGGGGATTGATGAACGGAATATAAATGATTTCCCCTTGGTGTATTGGTGTGTGGTCCATCAAGCGGTGGGCCAATAATTCATGGGTCAGTGGGCCCAAAAAATTGTGCCACATGGTGCATCACAGCCCTAAGGAAAACTTTGCCACAGGCAAAATTTATCCAAGAGTGGTTGAGATCAAATCCATCCATCTAATGTGGACGGTTAGATTTCAGTTACTCAATCCCCTGATTTATTCGGTCACTTCCACAGATTTGACTCCTTCGCCAGCAGATTGAAAAGTTATTGAAAATTTAAAATCCAAATTTTGTATTTTAAATTTTAGCGCCATTATTTTTTATTATTTTCTGTTATTTCCGTTATTTTACAATTTTTTTCATTTTTGCCCATGTGCGTTACAATATGGTATAACAGCTGTTTTAAAGGAGAAAACGGTAACGCCTTACCGTTTAAGGGCCGAAGACACCCAATTTTGGCAAATACTTTGTTGGGGAGTGCCGTGGGCACGGGCCACCCACTAATTTCAATTTTCTAAAATTGAAATGTCATGGGTACATATAAACAATGCATCTTTTGTGACTGAGATGGATTACTAAAGCAAGTGACCAATAATGGATTCCCCTTTATCTATGTTAGCTCTCATTTCCCGTTAAGATGAACCTGCTATTGTGATAGGCATTGCAGGGAATTGAATTCAAAATCTAATGTCTCCTTCCTCCCCAAGTGCCCTAGGTTTTTCTAAACCCTAATTGATATGCACCCTAATGTATGGCTATATTGTTTCTTGCTTGAAGCATATTAGAGTTATATGCTTGAATTTGAGTAAACTAAAACTTTATGAGCTTATTTATTATTTGTTGGGTCGGGCTCATGGGACCCTTCTTTTCTTACCTACTCGAGTCGTGCGCTCTGCCGTGGATTCAGAGAATCCAACGTTGGTTGATAGTGCTGAGCTGGCATTCACTTTTCATTTTTTGCCGGAGCTCAACCATTGTTGGATTTTTGAAATCCGTGGTCGAGTACACGACTCCCGAGAAGGATCAGAAAGAAGGGTCCCCTAAGCCTGTTCCTCATTTGTTTGTTAGTAATTTTACGTGCAAGGATAAAATAGTTATTTTATCATGCACTTATAATATTAATATAATAATTAATAAGGATAATTTGGTAACTTTATAACCTATAATTAGAGGGTATTTTAGTAATTTAATTACATAAGGATATTTTGATAATTTCACCTTTAAGGGGTAAATTGGTAATTTTATCTTTTAGTATAATTTAAGTATTTTAATTAACTTTTATGGTCAAATTATTGGGAACAATTAATGGTTGAGTGCAAGGTTTAAAAGATGGCCATTATAATGAAAATAACCGGCCGTTATAACAAATTCGGACCTACCCCGTTACGTTATGGTCCGTTAAAACGCCCAAAATATAACGGCCGTTATTTTCCGTTATAACGAAAATAACGACCGTTATTTTCTGAAAAATTTTGTGAAAAAGAATGGCCGTTATTTTTGTTTTTTCGTTATTTTCCATCATATTCTGTTTTTTTCCGTTATTTTCCATTTTTGAAATTCAAAATTTGAATTTCAGCAACATTTTTTCAGTTTTTTTTCCATTATTTCCGTTATTTTTCCATTTTTTTTCTATTTTTGCCCTGAGCATTTTTTTTCGTTATAACGGAAATAACGGTAACGCCCCCTGTCCGTTATACCGTTGTAACGGTCCCCTTTAAACCTTGGTTGAGTGTGGGACCCACTTAATGTTAAATTTTGGAAAATGATTAGTATAAAGATTTTTTTCATTTTAGCAACTTTTAAATGATAGATATTAAATTAGAAAACCTAATTCTTCTTGATTTTTTTAGGATACTTTTACACCTTGGATAGTTTGACTTTAGAAAAGAAACCTTTAGTGTAAAGGAAAGAGATTATTAGAAAGGAGAATTCTATTTGCACCCCACAAATTCTATAAGCACTCCATTTGAGTGCTTTTTGGACAAAAATGCCCTTAAACAAAAAAAAAAACCCAGCACCCCTCCCTCTCCACCTCTCTCTCTCTCTCCACGTCCTTCTCCACTATTAGATTTCTAATAGGGCAATTCTATTTACCAATTTTTTTTTGTTGGTCTAAGGGCATTTTCGGCCAAAACAACCCAAATGGGGTGCGTATGGAATTTGTGGGGGTGCAAATAGAATTTTTCTATTATAAATTTAATTGAACTTGGAGAGGGAGAAAGAGATTCAATCTCCTGTCAAAGAAAATATCACTTTTGAGAATGGAGGATTATAAAGTCAACTTCTAGGTGGTATAAGTCTTTTACTCAATAATCGAATTATGATTTCGTTTGGTGTGTCGGAGAGGTATTTTCATTATCTACAATCTACATTTCACGAGTCATCGCAAGTTTTAACAGTTTGGGCTTCAATAATACATTATACATTTATATGTAATTTAGTGATGCACAATGCAAATTAATCATTTCATCGACAACTCTTACGGGGTATATCAACCGCACCTAATTTAATTATGAGACAGAATTGAGAGGAGAGAGAAACCTATAATTATAAAAATAGATAGTTTGGATTTGAGAGAAACCCTAATCTCTTATATTTTTTATATAAACACATTGTTCTTGATCCTCAGTGCGTATTGTATAGTTCTTTTTCCTTTAATCCAATTTACACTTAGCAAAAAAAAAAAAACCTTTTCCTGTACAAACTAACATGTTCCAATAAAATCACCTGATAAAGACATTTAACAACTTCAAAGAACTAGGTAACTTAACTAATTCTAGCACTTTCCTAAGCTTTAATATCACTTCCAACTTTCTTTTTCTCAAGCAACTAACTATTATTTGCCACGCATTAACTACACTTCATTTTGTTAACATTATGGACCCAAATGTTGTGTCAATCCAAGGCCCTATGACCCATGACCCATTTCATAATAGATCCTAGGTGCATTCATCACCACTAGCTTCCTTGACCAGCATCAAATGTCTTCGTATCTAGTGATGGAGTCTCTTTTTCTTTTGAACAGCTTGGTGGGTTGGCATTGATGGTCCTACCTTCAATCTGAGGGAGTGATTGATTTCCATTTGCAACAATGGGTAATGTTGGATTTGAGCATTATTGACATGTGATTTCTAGCAATTATATTTGAGTTCTTTTTAGATAATCAAATCCAATGGCTATAAATCACCGATTAAGTTTTTTTTCTTTTTTTTTTATTATTATGTATAGGCTTTCTAACTATTAGGTCAAATGGTCAATAGAGTGTGTCACATGGTATTCTTGAAGTTGGGGACAATGTCATGGTGTGGACATCAAAGCGTTGTTGCGTGTTTTTTTCTTTTCTAGATGTTAGGTAACATCTAAATTCAGCCGTTGACTGTTCCAAAGCTAACTTAAACAAATAAAATGGGAGAAGTGGTCGTTTAAAATTTTTGGGAATTTTTGACATACCGTACTAATTTTCTTATTAAATGGCAAAAATGTCATTGTCTTCAACCTTGGAAGAAGGGTTTGGGCAAAAACCCAAACCCCAAATCAAACGGCTGTGGTGGATAGCCAGCAAAGAGTCCAATGAGTTGGCCGTCCATCACCGGCAACCAACCAACCGGAGTCTCATGGCCAGCCAGGCCACCACCACTCCGGCAATAATTTAAAACCCAAGCTACAAAAAAAAAAAAAAAAAAAAAAAAAAAAATAAATAACGGCATAAAATTTTAGTTTTCAAATTTTCAATTTATATTTTAAACTTTTGAGATGTGGATTTTGGAAAGATAGGTTTTTCAATTTTAAAATATGCCTTCGTGAGTTATCTATTTTTTGGACGTTTTTTCTTCTCAATATTTGCTTAATTCTTCAAAAAGTCAAAAAAAAAAAATTCTCAAGGTTACCAACATGGGTTTTAATTTTTATTTTTAATCTCCTCTTTTCATGTTTGATTTGGAGTTTGGGTTTTGGCCTAAACCCAAAACTTTATTCTAAAGTTGAAGACAAGGGCACTTTCGTCCTTTAATACAAAATTTGGTATTCAACTCGGGTCAACACTAGTCAAATGACAGTAGACCGAGTCATAGGTGGGTCTGTCAGCTTTTTCAAATTGGGGGGGGTATGTCAAATTTTAAAGATAACATGGGAGGGGTATGTCAAAAATTCCCAAAATTTTTTTAAGGGTCAGGATTGGGGGACAACCATTTCTGAAAACCATTTGGGGTACCCACATAGAAGATGAATCAATGGCTGATTTTTTTTTTTTTGAGGATGATCTCTATGGTGAGGAGATCATCCTCATGAAAATTCAAATCATTCCGATATTTGTAGAGTGGTTTAGAAGCTGAACATACCCATAGGTCTGTTCAAGAAGACCATTGATTCAAATCAATGACATCCATTTGGCGTACATACTTTTTTATCATGGACTTTGAACATACCCATAGGTCTGTTCATGAAGTCCATAATGAAAAACTATTCAAATTGAGTGGCTAGAAATCAATAATCATGCTGATCTTTGTTGTGTAAGGGATCAGCAGGTCCAAAAGAGTGTAACAGTTGGAGGACTTCAACATTGAACGACTCAATAAAATATAGGACACATGCATATATTTCTGCATAAAAGCTAGGTGACAGCTTCTAAATTCAACTGCGGACTTCCCAAAAGCTAACTTGAACACTTAAAATGGGAGACAGTACCGTTTTCTATAGGGTCGTGATGTAACAAGGTATACCTGAGATTTTTTTTCAAATGTGGAACTGCATTTTTGTTAATCACTGTTCCCATTTGGGGCGCACTGACAGTAAGGCTGGCAATGGATCGGGTTAGAGTCAGATAGGTACTGATATGGTACCGATCCGATACGTAATCCAACTGATCCGGACCAGATCTGATCAATAAAATTCAGTTCCAGAACCGATCTGATCCGATCCCATTTGTGTATATATATATATATATATATATATTTAAATACTCTTATGTAATTAAATATATATTTATATAATAAATATTATATATAGTATAGATATCGGGTCTATACTATATCGGATTGGGACAAGGTTGATCTGGTACCGATCCGATAAGAGATTGGATCGACAATCTATGATCCGGTACCGATTCGATAACAAAATATCAAGTTCTGGATCTGGTTTTTACGGATCGGATCGGATCTCGGGTTTGATACGATCCATTGCCAGCCCTAACTGACAGCATCGATGTTTAGCCTACCCAGGCTACCCTCAGTAGACATTCATACAAAAAATCAGCTCTTTTGATGATTATTTCCTTGCAGGTAAATAAAAGGTATTAATATCCAAGTGTTCACCTCTCTCATCTCATTAATTGAGAAGTCGTCTTCGTTAAAAAACAACCTTGAGTAAATCTTATCAGAACGCCCACAATATAAGCCGCGTGTCAATTTTTTAGAGGACACTGACTGATGTTTGGCCAATCCCTATATGGAGTTATAAACTCAAAATCAACCTTATCAGTTATTTCTAAGCGTTAGTCGAGCATTATTTACCATTATTTGTGTACAAAGATCCAAAGGTTTGAAATCATTGAAATCAGTAATCAGGCTGATTTTTGGTTTGTAGGTCCACTTAGGGATTGGCCAAACATCCATACGGTCAGCGTCCTCTAAGAGTGTACCACATGGCTCATATTATTATGGGTGGTCGGTTTCCTGACTTCGGTGGGTGGTCACGCAAGTTTTACTCCCTAGCCTCCTTTTTTGGATTGACGAATCTACTCAGCCCTACGGACGCCTCTTATGATAAAAAAAAAAAATGCTACCCCACGGATAACTATGTCCGGTTGAGGCCTTTGACCATTTTATTCAAGAAATTCACAGGCCACGGGGTAACAACTATATTTTGCCTCGTTGATTTTTTTGAATCCAACGGTCAAAAGCCTCAACTGAACATATATCTGGCTCACGCCAGTGGTGGAGGCAGGACTTTTTTTTACCACGGGTCTGCAAGGCGTTCCTCCACAGTCAATTGAAGACACAAACAAGCAAAACTCCACAAACAAAAAAAAACGAGAAATAGCAAAAAGAAAAATCAGGGCAGCTGCCCGCTATTGGGTCAACCTTGGTGGACGTACCTATAAAGAATAAGCACAATTAGTAATTTCTAAATGTTGAATTTATAATACTTTTCATCATTGACTTCATGAATAGGCCTTTGGGTTTGTTCCAAGCCCATGATAATAAATTGTCCAAATCTAATGACTAGAAATCACCAATCATGATGATTTTTTTTGCGTTAAGACCCATCAAGCTTTGGTCCCCACATTCATGGGATCCGAGGACCTGAAAGAGTGTGCCACATGGCAATTTGATGGACTTTCTGTATCAAACTTTTGATGCAATACTCTGAATTATGATCATTTAAAAAAAATATTTATTCCATAAAAATATAAATTTTTAAACCAAAGTTTGTCGCCACACAGTATTCTTGAAGTTGGGAGCAGTGTCCCGGTGTGGACATCAAAGTTTTTTGTTCCCGGGATGTTAGGTAACACAACCTCTAAATTCAATTGTTGACATTACCCAAGCCCAAAATCGAGTTAAGCCCATCGAGCTTGGGTTGAGCCCACCCAAATTGCAGCCTTACTAAAAGATAAGGGAGCTCATATTTACACACCCCATTTCCTATTCCGGTGGACTCTTAGTCCCCCCCCCCCCCAAAAAAAAAAAATTATATATATATAAAAAGAAAAAGAGAAGAGAGATCTCTCTAAAACTTAGCTGACTGGTGACCGTCACTGACCGTTCAAAAATGAGCCACGTGTCATATTTGTAGAGGACATAGACTATATGGATGTTTGGCCAATCCTTAGGTGGACCTACAAACCAAAAATCAGCCTGATTAATGATTTCAAACCTTTCGATCTTGCACTCCAAAATAATGGTCGATAATGCTCAAATTCCCACGGTTCAATCAACCCATGAAAATGACTCAAATCCAATGCTTGAAAATTACTAATCAAGTTGATTTTTGGTTTGTAGGTCCACCTAGAGATTGGCCAAACATCCATACGGTCAGTGTCTTCTAAAAATCTGCCACATGGCTCATTTTGTGGACGGTAAGTGACAGTCACGATCAGCCAATTTTGGAGAGAGATCTCTCTTTTTGGGGTGTGCCCCGACTAGTAGTCAACCGGAATAGGAAATGGGGTGTGAGAATATGCGCTCTCAAAGATAAATAGTGGGTCTGATTTTTGGTATGTATAACCACCAAGGGGGGTGGGTTAATTTGGAATGCTCAAATTCAATGACTAGAAATCACCAATCAAGCAGATTTTTTTGTGTATATACCGGGTCTTCCTAACTAGTATAGGTCAAATGGTCGATGGGCCCGCAGTCGTCCGACATAGTATTCTTGGCTAAAAGTCAATCCAGTGAATCCAATGGTGGTTGTGCTTTGGATAAAAGTCAATCCAGTGAATGCAAAATACTTAGCACACTTACAACCACCGTTTTGACTCTCGGAATTATCACCCGAGGATGTCGGTGCACTTGTCGGTCCCCTGAACCTGACCCATGTTTTCAAATAGTTTAGGTGGACAGTTCAGCTTCATTGTAGGTGAAACCGTAAAAGTGAAACCCTCTAAATCAAACTGTTGACTGTCCAAAAGCTAACTTCAACAAATAAAATGGGAGATGTGATCGTTTTCTAATTTTTTTTTTGTAACTGCTGTGAAATTTGGTGTCAAAATTTGTGTCCTCTGATCCTGACCTTTAATAAATGGTATTAATATCAAAGTGTTACGTGTCTTATCTCCTTAATTGCAAATGCGTCTTCGTCAAAAATCATACGGGCAGAGTCCTCCAAGAATGTGCCAAGTGCGTCATATTGAGCCCTGTCATCGGCCTCGTCTCGGTTAACCAATCAAGAAGATATTTTGTGTATGGGTCGGGCTCCGTTGACAGATCTAAAATGACAGGGACACATTATAAGCCAGGTGGCATACTGTTACAGGACTCTGACCGTACGGATTTTTGTCGTGTCCCATGGTGGACCTACAAACCAAAAATCAGCCTGATTAGTGATTCATAAGTGTTACATCTTTGTACCTCAAATACTGCTCAAATTACCACAGTTGAGATCAGCCCATGAAAATAAGTCCAATCCAAAGCCTATAAATCACTAATCAGGCTGATTTTTGGTTTGTTGGTCCACCATGGGATAGGACAAACATCCATAAGGTCAGAGTCCTGTAACAATGTGCCACGTGGCTTATATTGTGTCCCTGTCATTTTAGATCTGTCTAGCTAACAGGTATGTGAACTGGTCAATGGGCCCGTGGCGTGCCATATGTTATTTTTGGAGCCGGGAGAAGTGTCCTGGGCAAAAATTTTAGATCAGAGACTCTTGTGGTCCTACCTAGCTCTTTTTCTGGGGCCACTAATCACATGGATGTTTAGCCCACCCATTAACAGCTATACACACGAAAAATCAGCTTGATTCAATGGTTTCTAGACATTGGATCTTGTACCCAAAAATAGATTCAATGTGGGTGTGTTGCTAACCATCCATGTGCGGACATCAAATCCTTTTCTCATGTTAGGTGGCGCCCTATATATCCAATTCATGACTTTCCAAAAAGCAAGCTTAATCGTTTTCTACATTTTTCATTTTGAAGAGTCGTGCACACCATTGACCTTTGGAACTATTTTTATCCTTTGAGTTGTTGCTTTGTGGACCATGGATCTCTTGAATCTAATGGTCCAATGGCCTAGACGGCAGCCATTGGGTAGCATTTTATTTTTATATACAGGCTTAAGCAGACAGTTGTGCTTCCTTGTACGTGACTCTTACATTTTAATAAATAGTATTAATGTCAAATTGTTCACTTGTCTCCTCTCATTAATTTCACATTTAAGTTGTTGACAAAATGTTGGCTTTAATGCCTTGTCAATAGTTTATTTTTAGGGTCGGGCTCCGTTGACAGATATAAAATGACAGGGACACAATATAAGCCACGTGGCACACTGTTACATGACCGTATGGATGTTTTTCCTATCCTATGGTGGACGTACAAACCAAAAATCAGCCTGATTAGTGATTTATAGGCTTTTGGATTGGACTTATTTTCATGGGCTGATCTGAACTGTGGGAATTTGAGCAGTATTTGAGGTACAAAGATGCAACACTTATAAATCACTCATCAGGTTCATTTTTGGTTTGTAGGTCCACCATGGGATAGGACAAACACCCGTACGGTTAGAGTCCTGTAACAGTGTGCCACTTGGCTTATATTGTGTCCCTATCATTTTACCTGTTATTTTATATCTGTCAACGGAGCCCAACCCTTATTTTTATTTGATTACCAAAAAATAAAAAGAAATCAGATTAGGTTTTAAAATTATTGTCAGGGTGAGAACTGAGAATCGGGTGTATGAAAAACTATGAGACATGGCAATAAGTTGTAGGCCGAGAAGGAGGTTTAATTGAGGACATGACATTTCGCATTTTAAGAAAGTCATGTCAACTTGATGTGAGGAGAGAGAAGGATGCTGCTCACTTTTATTTTTTAGTATAGGTATTTAAATGGGCGGTGTGTCCTGGTGTAGATTGTTTTCTTTTTTTTCGTTTTTTTTGGGTCGAGCTCCGAGGGACAACCATTTTTGGCGTACCCACATAGGAGATGAATCAATGGCTGATTTCGGTGAGGATGATCTTTAGGATGAAGAGATCATTCTCACAAAAATTCAAATCATTCTGATATTCATACACTGGTTTAGAAGCTGAAGAGTTGCGGACCATTGATTTTTACCGTGTACCTTGAAAACCACATTTGATTGGGTTCGAAATTTTAGAAGGGGCTGATTTTTGTTGAGATCATCCCCACCAAAAATCAGCCATTGATTCATCTTCTATGTGGGTACACCAAAATGGGTGTAAGAAATGGGTCCCCCGAGCCCGACCCTTTTTTTTTGGGTCGTTCGTGCTACACCATGGATATAGGACAAAAATATGTATAGATGAGGCTTATAATCGTTGGATCTAAGATATCCACGAGCCAACAACTATCTTACTCTTTGCAGTCGTTACCCCGTAGATCGTGGATCTTTGACCTTAACCTGACATTTTTTGTCCGGTTATCCGTGGGCAGCATTTTCCCTTTTTTAAAGAACTTTATGCGAACAGTTGGATCAACATAGCGAAACGTCCATGCGGACATTTGTCCCCAAGAATGTAACGCATGGCACATAAATTCTCTTGGGTCACGCATTACGCGTCATAAGGCAGGCTCAACTGCTCTATTAAATATTTAAACTCCTTTGTGCCTACAGCGTTCGATGAATCGATGGTCCTAATGATACACGCCACACGAATATTGAGGATTATCAAACGGTCTATATACATTCAAGCAGTTTTACGGTCAAAAGTTGACTACAAATGATATAAGGACCGAAAGAGATTACGTGAAACTTGGATCTTGGAAGAGAAAGGTTGAGGCGGACCGGAGACGAGATGAAGAAGAAAGCAGAGCTGGTTTTCGTCCCATCACCGGGGATCAGTCACCTTGTATCGACAGTAGAGCTCGCAAAACGTCTAGTTGACCGAGAGGATCGTCTCTCCATCACCATCCTCACCATGAAGGTACCCTTTGCTTCCAATACCAACGCCTACATCGAATCACTAACTGGTTCCATCACTAGAATCCGGTTCCTCGAACTCCCACCAGTGGATCCACCTTCGTTAAAGAACCGAGCTCAAGAGGCCTTCGCAGCATTCGTCATAGAATGCTACAAACCACATATTAAACAGACAATCACCAAACTCATCTCGTCCGAGTTCAATCCTAACTCTGTTCAACTTGTCGGGATAGTCATCGATTTCTTCTTCACCACCATCATCGACGTAGCGAACGAACTCGGCGTTCCAACGTACCTCTACTTCACGTCCAGTGCAGCCATGCTCGGTCTTATGCTCCACGTCCCAGTCTTTCATACGCAGATCACCACCGAGTTCAAAGACTCAGAAGTTGAGTTAGTAATACCGAGTTTCATCAACCCAGTTCCACCACTCGTCTTGCCTCCGCCACTCTTGAACAAGAAGGACGATTCATCCTACACCTGGTTTCTTCAACTCGTTAACAGGTTCAGAGAAACAAAGTGTATTATTGTAAATACCTTTGAAGAGCTCGAACCCTACGCCATCAACTCATTCATGGATGATCGAATTCGAACCCCACCAGTATATCCTGTCGGTCCATTAATTGACCTACAAGGTCAGAGCCAGTTGCAATCGGATCAAAGCAACCACGTGGACATCATGAAATGGCTCGATAATCAGCCTCCATCAATGGTGATCCTCTTATGCTTCGGAAGCATGGGAACTTTTGCTGAGCAACAGGTGAAAGAGATAGCACTTGCACTTGAGAAGAGCGGGCACCGGTTCTTGTGGTCGCTGCGTCAGTCACCGAGCGATTACACAAATCATTATGATATTTTGCCTGATGGGTTTTTGCAACGGACAGCGGAAAGAGGGTTGGTTTGTGGGTGGGTCCCACAAGTGGAAGTCTTGGCCCACAAAGCAATCGGAGGGTTTGTATCTCACTGTGGGTGGAATTCGATTTTGGAGAGCTTGTGGTTCGGTGTACCGATCTTGACGTGGCCGCTATTTGCAGAGCAGCAGCTCAATGCATTTGAGATGGTGAGGGAGCTGGGGTTGGCAGTGGAGATGAGATTGGATTACAGGATAGAGAGCAATGAATTGGTGATGGCGAAAGAGGTGGAGAAAGGAGTGAGGAAGTTGATGGACGGTGGTAAGGACGTGAGGAAAAGGGTGAAAGAGATGAAAGAGAAGAGCAGAAAGGCTGTGATGGAAAGTGGGTCCTCATTCGCTTCTCTTGGACGTCTGATTGACGTTGTGATGGAGGGAATCACCGTTGTGGATCCCATTAAGCAGTTAGTGTAGGGACTCTACATGTAGAGGGCAAATACTTGGGTGACATGTGTCCCTTTAGATAGATCATTTGGAAATGGCTGTTATATTTTTTTCTGGGTCGGGTTCCGTTGACATCCCCAAAATGACAGGATTCTGTACAGGATACAAATATGTGCCACATGGCCCACTCTTAGAGGACTTTGACCGTATGGATGTTTGGCCAATCCCTAGGTGGACCTACAAAACATAAATCAGCCTGATTAGTGATTTCTATGCGTTGGATCTTTGTACCTCAAATACTACTAGAATTCCCATACTGGAGATCAACCCATGAAAATAAGTCCAATCCAACGTCTAGAAGTCACTAATCAGGCTGAATTTTGGTTAGTTGGTCCACCTAGGGATTGGCCAAACCTCCATACGGTCAGAGTCCTCTAGGAGTGGCTACGTGGTATATATTTATGTCCTGTACAGAATCCTGTCATTTTACGGCTGTCAACGGAGCCTGGCCATTTTTTTTCCGTTAGAAAATTAAATTAAAAGTTAATAAACTGTGTAACGGTTCTATAATGTTATTTACAATGTTATGAGGTCATAACGGCAAATGTTGATTAGAAACAAAAACCACCTTCAGACGACCAAACCGGCTTTAAATGCGCGGAAAAGAAAACCACCGGTGAGAAAAGATCAGCAGAAGAACTGTTTATCGTCTGAACCAAAACCGCTCTTAGAGGGGGAGAGATCAGAAAGCCGGGCGAAAGCAGGAGGAGAAATGAAGGGAAAACTAGAAAGCACCCTTTAGAATGCTAGAAAGTCAAAAGGACTAGACGGTGAGGAAGCGGCCACGTCATTTGAGGAGTCAGAGATTAGACAGTCTGGGTCTCTTCACGCATTAGTGAGTACCCATAAAATGCGCAAATCAAGGGCTAGAAAACGTCCCATAAAAAACGGCAGGAAGGAAAAAAAATCAATCACGGGTCAAACGTGCATGGGTCAATGGGCCCAAAGAATTGGCAGTAGTGCAAAAATTTTCCGTGCTTGAAGTGTAAATGGAATTAGAGGGTGGTTTGAGTGACACCTACCTCTTGGTGTTTGCAAATAAGTTACAAAAATAAAAAATAAAAAACCCACCATCGAGAGAAAAGAAGAATAGGAGGAGGAGGACCGCCACTAGGCCTCCTTCTCCTCCTCCTCTTCTTCTTCTTCTTCTTCTTCTTCTTCTTCTTCCCCTCTCTCTCTCTCCTCCATCTTTCTCCTTAAAAAAAAAAATCCCAGTATCAGTAACACAGGGTGGACATAGCTTTGGCTATATCGGTAGGCAGCTGTTGACATGGCCACAGTCATGTCCACCCTGTGTTAACGATACGGGCGAAATTTTTTTTTTTAAGGGAGAGATAGGGAGAGGGAGAGAGAGAGAGAGAAGAAGAAGAAGAAGAAGAAGAAGAAGAAGAAGAGGAGGAGGAGAAAGAAGAAGAAGGCGATGGTAGAGGTGCAGTTGTGGTGGTGGTGGTGGTGGTGGTGTAGTGGTGGTGAAGAAGAAGACGGTGGTGGTGAGTTCCTCTTCGTTTATTTTTTTTCTTCTTAACTTTGGGTATGTGCAGATAAGAGGTGGGTGTCACTTAAAAAAAGATGTGTGCAAATAACGCCACCCGAATTAAAAGGAAGAGAAAACTATACAAAACGCATTAAGGAGGGACACGACTCCCCACGGCATCCCAACTAGGTTGGCACCTGAGGACCCGAGACCCAATGCAAGGGGGAGATAAAAAGAATTATGTAAATCTATAGTAAATGGTGTGAGGATCCTCCATTTTATAAAGAAATGGAGGTCGCTCAACAAAAGATTCAAAAATTCCTTCTTCCAGATTAACACCATGATTTGCAAGGATATCTGCTGAGAAATTTGTTTCCATCCACATAGAAGTAATGAAATAGTGGGTGGTACTCTTAATCACAACCTCCCATTATGATCCCACTTGCCATGGATGAACCCGACACAGCCATATGGCAAACCCGACACAACGAGAATAGTGTTGAGTAAAACTTATACGAATGGCCTAGTTTCCGCCCTCGATGACAACCCACAATACGAGCCACGTGGCACAATCCTAAACAATTGATTCTAAATATATAGAAGGGGGTTGATTAGGTATTAAATTTTTTTTTTACCCATCAAGTTTACTGGTCTGGTAGAGGTAAACTAAATCGCATGCCACAATCCTAAACAGTTGATTGATCAAAAGACGATTATCACAATCGATGATATATTGTCCATTTATCGTTTGGGTTAATCTAATCAAATATGCGGAATTCAAACAATTAACATGCGAGTTGTTACGTGGAAACCTTAGCAAAGGAAAAACTATGGGATCATGTCCAGACAGAAAGTATCACTAATTGGAAAGTTTTGAATTACAGAAGCTACCTACGCAGCAGTGCTGATTTAATACAGCTTCCAACCTTAGCCAAGGCCTACTGCTGGCGCGTTCAAATCCTCTTACTCCACACCACTCTACGAGTCACGCGCGTGCCCTCTCAATCACGAAGCCTTTGTCACTTGTTCAATTTGGTACTCCCCAAACCTATTGTGATCAGTATACCTCGCTTTTAATTGTGGATAACGGTAGGTTTGGGGATTCGTGCGTGGTAGTCAAAGGGCGGGGATACACTGGCAGTTGGCTCGATGGATGTTTGATACTTCTACGGTTGGATGTGGTCCCGTGATTTTCCTTGAGAAAGGTTTCCACATAAAAATTGTATGTGTTGTGGTTGATTTATTTTCTGCACTTTATTATAGATTGATCAAACGAACTAGAGAAAATTTATTTGAGATATATTTGATCTGTCTCGGTTGAGATAATCAATTGTTAAATCAATCAACTCCTATTTAGGATTGTATACCATGCGATTAGATTACACCTGCCCAGACCAGTAATCCGAATAGGCTACTAATTAATTAGATTATTTTTAAATACCTATTCAACCCCCTTCTAGGTATCTCTACAAATTGGGAGAAGAACTTTCAATATGGTCCATCACCGTGGCCCACCTTCTTGGTCCATGTTGAGGCCATAACCACTTCATTGCTATGTGATAGCTATGTCGATCGGTTAAATTATTCACACATCAATCACAATCGTCGATCATATTGCCAATATTACTCTTGGGCTTCCACGGTTGATCATGGGATGATCAATGCGTTTTGGTAATCCTCACATATCTCGAGAATGGTCCAATTAAGGTTCCTACAAAATGTAATGTACATGTAAAGAGCATTTCATAAAAATGGCTTTGCATACTGGTCTTCTAAGTATGTATGAACACATACAAATACATTATGAAAATTAGAAGAAAGAGCATTATACCATGATGAGAAGAGAAAGTACAACTTTGTGTAATTGTGAAAATATAAGCAAAATAAATGCGATAATGCCTATCTCAAAAAGGATAATTATGCAAAATTCGACAATTAACAACATGTCTTAGTGTATTGTGCCATAAATTAAATGATTCAATAATATAAGCAAAAGTAAAAGCTTTATTCATATAATCAACAATTACATTTAATTTAAAAACCCCCTCAAACATGTATTATTTTTCAATAAAAACCCCACTCTTGGTTATCACCACTTTGGCAGACTTAAATACAAGTTTGAATCCTTTCTTGCTCATTAAAGACCCAAAGACAAAAAAGGTTCTTACGGATGTCCAGCATGTGTAGTACCTTGTTCAGTGTCAGGACCTTCCGTACACACAAAATAGAGTTCTATTACTACTGCTATTGTTCAGTGTCCAGTGAGCAACCAAGAGTTTACTGTTCGTGAAGCCCATAATGAAAAACTACTCAAATTGAGTGGTTAAAAATCACTAATCATGCTGATTTTTGTTGTGTAAGGGTTCTGTAACATAGAACAACTCAATAAAATAAAGGACACATGCATCTATTTCTTCATATTTTGGCATCTATGAAGTCTCTTTCTTTACCACAGCTGATAAAAATCGTTTTTACATACCGCCCAAATTGATCGATAATATTAGAATCTGATGAATCGACCAAACTGGCTTACTAATGGGATGGTGCGTGTCAATGAGCTAACAGAAACCAAGCAAACGGATCATGAGACTGTGAATTCACACTCAAATGCATTCAAAAGTGCTCGAAACAGAAGTTCATCCATTACGCATATCTATTTGTTCATATTTCAACTTCCATGAAGTCTCTTTCTTTGCTACAACACTGATAAAAATAGTGCTTTATAGATTATGACAGTAGGCAGACCACTGGTTTATCTTCAATTACCCGTCGGACCAACTTTTCACTCTGTAGGTTCTCACTAGGATACACTCTTCAAAGCAAATCCGCTAGTACTAACTTAAGTTGACTGCAAGATAATCCGAAGCCTAGACAGACGTGTGGCACATTGGCTGACTTAAGTACGTCCCAGATTAACCGAATTTGTCAAGCGTGAAGATGAGTTTCCCAGAAGAGGAGCTAGGGTTGGTTCGTGTTCCTAATCCGATACTAAGCTAATCCGACAGACAATCAAGGATGCTATTTATGAGCTCGGTATACTTGAGTAGTAGGGACCTATGGGTGTGTTAGAAAATAGGGACCCGCACTCATGGACTTAATCGACTTGATCTTTGAAGGGGTCGCTTTATATGGAGTTTTCCTTGAACACTGATCTAATTGGGCTCTACTTCTTGATTGATTTTAATTTTTGGCTATGGTTACTCAAAAGCTGGAATGACGAGGTAAGTGATGAAATTCCATCAGTTTCAAGTTAGAGCTGGGTTTGCTCTTTATGTATTTTATTATGGCCAAACCAAACAATTTCGATAAGTGTTGCAAAAGCAAATAAACAATCGGCACAGTGTTTGCACAATGATCACGATCACACTCAAGGCGAGGTGTAGAAACTTACTTGCCCATTGGCTACGCACGGGGTTTCCTCCCTGAGATAGGGAGGGGTATCCAAATGGGCTTGGGCCCGACTCCACCTCTTTGAGCTTTCGCTCCATACTCACTTGGTAAACGCAATCTGCAATCACGTTAGTCCACAATGGTCTATGGTATCGAATTGGAAGGTATACCGCCTTTGGGGTTTCAAGAAACACGCAATAATTTAGGGCGGTATTGTGAATTAGTTCCAATTAGGGTTTGAAATTCAACTTTAGCTATTCCCGAATTAGGGTTCGAAAATATCTACTTTTGAATTACCTGGAGTTGAAAACCTTCCAAAATCAATAAATAACCAATGGCGATCTAACTAGAAATAGCAGAATTAAAATCTAACCCTAATATTATTATTATTTTTTTAATTAATTAATTAATCTAGCAGTTATTCTAAAAGGAAAGAAAATGAATCCCTAAGTTATTACAACTTTGCACTCGGCCGTCCGAGGCATTAAAATAATAAGTGAATAATGTGGAAAATAAAATGGAAAGTTTCCGATGTGGATCTGATCTTTAAGATTCAGCAGCTTTCCGAATTTCTGTTCGTCTTTTGCAATCCCATCAACAGAGCGGCAATGGCACCATTTGAAAGTAGGTTTTTTTCTGTGTCGTTGGATTGGAAACCCTTGATTTTAATAATATTTATAATTTCTTTGAATTGGTTCACTTAATCTACAAATAAGTAGACTTGCACAGTGGTTCATGTCGGATATCGTTCGCACTCGGGATTAGTTAGCACAATAAGAAACAAGAATAATCAGAAAATGCTCAGAATAAATGGAAGGGTTAGAATGGTGGAGGTTGATTTAAAATATGCTTGAGATTGGTGTTAAAACTATTATAATGAAAAAAACATAAGAGAAACGAGAATGAAAAACACAATAAATGAAAAAGACTTAAACTTGAATTTAAAACTTGTTCATTAAACTAAAAACAAATGCTTATAATGCTTGTTCAAATGCTTTACAATAGAAATAACATTAAACCAAATTAATCGAGAAAGCCATTAAAATATTATCCTAGAAAGCATGTAAAGGTAGAGAGGGAAAGAAGGGAGAGAAAGAGTTAGAGAGATGAATTAGAGAGAAACTTACCATTGAAGGGGTAGATGGTGCAACTCTGATTGGATCGATCTCAATAGGATTGAGGATTGTAGCTTTTGATTGTAGTGGATGGAATGGGCAGCAAGGAGACGTTGCTGTTTGACGCTTTGCACCTCGAGGTGGAGGTGTTAATGGTGAGCTTACGGGAGTTGCTCGCCGGAGAAGAAGGGTGAAGAAGAAGAGAAAGAAAAAAGAAAGAAAGGAAGAGAAGGGGGAGGGAACCAACCCAAGAAAGAGAGATTGTAGATCTCTTATAGACTTTTTATTTTTATTTTTTATTTTTTTTGCTCGTTGTAAAAATGATGACCGTTGGATCTAAAGAGATCCAACGGTTGGGAATGGGTTAGTTAGACGAGAGAAAGAGTGACTAGGATAGAGAGAGATGTGGGAGAGAAGAATCGGTCAAGTGAGACCAATTCTCTCTTGTTGTTGTAAATGGGCATGGTTATGGGTATGGGTCATGGGTATGGGCATGGGTCATGGGCTTAGGTCATGGGCCTAGGTCATGGGCCAAGATAGATAGAGAGAGAAATAAGAGAGAGGTGAGAGAAAAATACAAAAATAAAAGCATTGGAGGGTCTTGAACCCTGGTCTTCTTTATTCTCTTTCGTCCGCTCCACCAATAAGTCAAACTTATCCTTTGATGTCAATTGGTGTGGCCTTTAACACCTTAGTCCTTCTCTTGGTCTCCAGCTATTCTTCTCTCTCTTAGTCCTTGTTCCGACTCTACGATCCTTTAGCTTTGCCTGTACAATAAAAAGATAAAATCTATCTTTTTATCTTAGCCTGCTAGCTCTTTAAGCTTAGATAGAAGTCTTCTGTGATTGATGGTGGGCCCGCTAGTACTCGAGAATCGCCTGATAGTGTCTCCTGCAAGTGAAAAAGCGCGTAATGAGGTTCAACTAAAATGGTTTGATACTAGACTATCCAAAATGCGTTTATTTCATGCAAATAGTCAATTTTCGTCTAAAGAATACGTTCTACGCAATGGAAGAAACTCTTATGTGGAAAAGTTAAGGAAAAGACAAGTTTTACGTAGGAGAATGCGACATCGCTATAAGGATAATGGCTTAAAATAAGCACTTTTGAGCGAATATCAATATACATACAAAAATTCAGCCTGATTGGATATCTATAACCATTAAATTTTTGTACTTTTTAAGGCGTTTATAGCTTCTTATAGCCGTTGAATATTCAACCTTTTTTGAGTACTAAAACCAATGGTTAAAAATCATCAAACAAGCTGATTTTTGTTATGAATCTCTACTACGGGGTGGGCTAAACATCCATGTGGTTAGTGGGCCCAGATGGCGGTGGTGAGTAATAAAAATGCGCTGCCACATTTGGAAAGATCTCAAGTATACCTTGTTACATCAGCACCCTATGTAGAATAGATGATCATGTTTGCTATGTCACATATTTATAAAGAAAATAATATCTCTAATCTTATAGATGATCATGTTTTCTTATATATCAAGCAACATAATATCTCTAATCTTTTAACTAAGATAGGTTGATCACTTGATTGTACTAAGACAAACGCATTCTGAAAAGGCCAACTATATATCTAGCAACATGTACGAGTGTCTAGTACACAACTTGTTGTATGCATTGGAATTTGTGATATCATTCAACTCTTAAGAGTCCGAGGTTGACCCCACTAAAGGACGGTCGACGATGGCTCTTAACACCATGATCGGAGTCCACCTTCGCTGACTTCAGAGTGTCAATGAAGCAGCTAACAATCACAGTGTTCTCGACACATGAATTTATTATGGGCGAACTGTAATACCTTGAACTTTCATTGTAGGGTATTATGATAATTTAACCTGAATCTTTTTCAAACTTCTTTTATGGTTAAATATAATGTTTGAATATGCATGTTTAATTTGGTTGCATTCCGACAACTTTGAAAAATTCTTATTTTTGCGGAAGCCCTTATTTCAGCTTTTCGAGTGAGACCCAGATGTCGTAGGGGATTTTTTCTTGTCCCAGATGACATTTCTAAACTTTTATGAAAAAAAATACATTTGTGGGTCCAGGATGCCAAAAAATATTTTTAAACTAGCCTTACTAGCTTACCCAAAAATTTAGAACCTTTCATGAGACATGAAAATCGTAGCAGGAGATTTTGACAAAATTGATATTTTCATAATTTTTAAATTTTTTTCACTCTTATATTTTAAAAATAATATTTAAATCTATTTTAATTATTTAATATGAGTGTGGGACTCGTATATTAAATTTTGGGTTAATCGGAGGTCATCTTGACATTTTTTCGAGACTTTGAACATTTCAGAAAGTTTATTTACTTATATTATTCTATGCGATTTATGTGTGTGTGACATGTGTCAACACCTTATTATGTATGAACTTTTAAACTATATAATATAATTTATTTAGATTAATACATGTTTGCCATGCATTATTATAATATAATATCTAATACTATACACACATGTATTAAATCACCACATTTTTAAGAAACATAGTATAATTATAATTAGTAAGTATTTAAATTATTAATATAAGTAATTGCATGCTTGATTGTGTTAGAATTGTTAGGTGGTCACATAAGGCTAATTTAGATACCTTTTGGGCTTCAAAATACCCTTAAATGAAGCTTAGTTGGTACCTATGGACCTTGGGCCAATTTTGAAATCATAATTAATTTAAAATATGAGTTTTAGAGGGTTGAGAAGTTCACCCATTTGAGAGTTACAAAAATCACTTAAAATAGAAACCTCAACTCTTAAAGACTCAGCATTAGAGATTATTCATTCCACAAACACAATCATCTTTGTCAAAATTATGAAGAGCTTTAGGGACAAAGAGATACTCCATTAGAAAGAGGAGACAAACACTATTAAAGAAGAGATAAAGCTCCGATATACCTTCATCCGAACCCCGATTGAACTCGAGGTAGAATGAAAAGTTGAAGGGGACACCGAGTAGGTCAGGATACATAAAAGAGGAGTCCATCCGAACAACTCCAGGATTGACAAAATTTTTGATCTCCATTAGGAGAACCGAAGAAAAGATAAGTAGATCTAATCTTGTTTCTTTTATTCTCCCATGATTGTTTATCTATTGGAAATTATGTGTTTAGATTAATTATTTTCCATAATGTTTTACTTATGTTGATCATATGTGATTATTGATTATGAATGAAATATGAATTATGAGATGTTGTTATGAGATTGCGATGAGCATGATTGGAGGGTTTCAACCATGGCCCTCTTATGAGAACCTATTTGACTGATCCACTCATGGGAATTCATGGAGGATCCACATGAGGGGTTCGAGCAAGGTGGGTTATCTCAAGATGACCGTATGGACCTACCCCTATATGAAGATATATATTGATATTTGGGTTTTGGTTGATTATATTTGAAACTCCCTTTTAACTACTATAAGTATCCTAGACAGGGGTGGGGGGGGGGGTGAATAGGACAGAGTACGAATTCTTTTAAAATTAAATGGTGGATAAAAAATACGTCCAATCCAATTATTCAGAACGAGGTATACTCAAGAAACAAAATAAGAAATAAAATCAGGAGTAAACCAATCTCACACAGATAAAGCAAATAGATATGATTCAAAGCACACTACAACACATAATTTATAGTCGTTCGGTGTTTGCACACCTATGTCCATTGTCAATCACTCAAAACCATGAGCCAATATATTATTAAATCAAGCCTTACATTCTTACACAATCGAATAATCTACCGGTTAGAAAATCTATCCTAACCTACTCACAAGAAGGGTAAATCTCTGCTGTCAAGATTCCGCTCTTGACAAGCACCCACAACCCTAGATAAACCAAAGGTCAACTTGTTGAGAATCTACTCAACGCTTACGTCTCGGGCAAATCTGTATTCGCTCGGACCAATTGAAATCTTGGTGATAGAATATTAATGCCTCGTAGAGGCCAAAACAACCAAAGTACTTACCTCTTTAGATGCAGAGACGAGAGGGCACAAGCTGTGGAACAAGCTTATCAAGTGGTGCAATCTAGGAGACGTGTCGATCTCGATGACAGATTATTTTAGAAGTCAATGAACGAAATCACACTGTATGCACCAACCAAATCTCTGACAACAGGTTCTTGAGTAACGAACTAATTAGAGATTATGTTAACCAAGATTGAATTCTCAAGCACAAAAACTCAAAGGGCATTCTCTTTTCTTTAAAGGAATTTTCGTGTCCAAGAATTCACCAAGGGGTGTTTCTATAGACTTGGAAAAAATGGTAAAAAATCGCTAAAAAAAAAAGTGCGGGGTCGATCGCGAATACCTCGATCGACCACCCCAAAGGAGCGCGGTCGACCGACTAAGGTGCGGTCGCCCGATGCCTACGATTTTTTCCTTTCCGAAGATAGGACAGAAAGGGGTCTGAGCGGGGTCGACGTAAACTAGTGTAGTCACCCGACGAAGTCGGTCGACCGGTACTAACTCGGTCGCCCGCTACAAGGTATGCTTTTGCCTGAAGATTTACTAAACAAAATGTACAGGTGGTCGCCCGAAAGAACTTTGGTCTCCCTACCTTCAGTTGACCGACACTCTTTCGGTCACCTGATCATATGCATGTTTTTGTAAATGAATTGTAAAAAAATCACGTAGAAGCGGTCGCCCGATGTAGTCGGTCGACCGACGGTCTTTCGGTCGCCCGATCTAGTTAGATACATCATTTCTTTACTTGCAGTCTATGTGCAAACCAACTGATAACCTGCTCCACACCCAACAGATAAGATAAGTTAACTAGAGGGAACTTAAGTCCTTACCTTGACTTAAGTTAAATGGTACTTACCTGTGTACTTGTTCTTCATCAGTTCTTCAACTCATCTCTTAGCAGCAACTGGGTAATAGACTTACAGACTCCAAAAGACAAGCATCATGAAATTTTGACAAAACATAAACATAGGGTTTTTCAATATTACCTTTGATATTATGATATTGGCCTATAGCCTTATTTGCATCTGGGGCATTATGAAGGTTGATTTGAAGTGATTAGAGGGATGTGGCCCTACTAGGCACCCTATGGTTATGCTTAGAGGGATGTGGCCCTACTGGACGCCCTATTATAATTAAGAAGGGCCTGGAGCCCTAGGATGCAAGACACAAAACTTTATTCTTGCATAAGGACCTTACTAGTCAATCCCCCTGTGTGGGTAAGAGACAGAGTCCCCTATGTGGTTTGTGTATATGGAGGTGAAAGCATTTATCATTCATAATACCGGACCTTTATTTTATTCATGATTACGATTATCTTGCATGTACTTAGCATATTTAAAATCACTTGATTGATATAAAGCGCATGCCGATTATATTTAAAATCACTTGATTGATATAAAATCACTTTAAGTGGAACACTGAGTCCTTTCGAAATCACGGTGCTTGCCGATTATATTTTTTAGATTTAACCAACAATATCTATTAAGAATTGGAGGATTTGGTAGATCCAGTATTTGATTATCTATATGAAGATGTATGCGAGGAAGAGAATGATTATTCGGAAGAGGGCTAGATAGCCTTAGACTCTTATTGAACAGCTTAACCGCTTTATTGACTTGGTTTTTAACAAGCTTAATGTTCTTGCTTGATTTTGAAGACTTGTCCTCACTTTATCTTTACTAGGGGGCGGCACATGTGTTGCACGTGAACCAAAAGAGGGGGTGTCACTTATAGTACTGCATTTGCGACAGAAGGGGAGTCGTTTAGGATTTGTGCACAAAGTTCAAACTTCTAATTAATTTTTGGTTTAATTATCATTTGAAAATGTTTTCGTTGTTCACTTTAAGAAGTTATTAGAAATTTATATAAGAGGTGTAACAGTGAAATGAACAATGATTTATGTTGAAGGTTTATAAGTTTGGTTGTTCACTATATCAGCCCATGCTGTAAACATTGAGGGTTAGTTGTTGGCCAACTAATCTACAATAGCTCAATCAAGAATTTGTTGTCTTACATCACAAACTCCTACCTAAAAAATTCAGTTGGTGACAACTGCCTTCTTCGTTGTTGTCTACGCATATTTTGTCTTTGTTCATCCAACATTAGTTGTCGTTGTAAATACACAGCCACACAATGATCTTCTGTTTGTGTTGTGTTTCTTTGAGAGATTTGACCAAATCTAGTACTATGTGAATCTTCAGATGGTAAGGGGTTTTGATCAATATCCATTTCTGTATAACACACAAAAGATGTCAAGAATTTCCAAAAAAGTGAAAATGTAAATTTACATTTAAAAAAAAGAAAGGAAAGATAATTTTAATGCAACACAAAGGAAACTTTGTTATAAATAAAAGATATATTTTGTGATAATTTTATTGTGTGGAAAGTTGCAGATTTCTAATTAGAAATGCAACACAAAGGAAACTTTGTTATAAATAAAAGATATATTTTGTGATATTTTTTTGTGTGGAAAGTTGTAGATTTCTATTTAGAAAAAATGAAGTCGACAAACGTGTAGTGCTACAAAAGTTTACCCAAACTATCAGCCTAAACCGAAAGTTGTGATGTTCCATCATTAGTTTATGATGCTTCTTTATTACTTATACATTGGTGCTAATTTTTTTTTTTTTGATGGTTGCAGATATGATTTATTGCGTCTATGATGGTGCTAATCACATTGATCCAACAAAATCTATAACCATCAAACGATATAAAACCATGAAAGAAGGTGCCATAAACTGTGTATGTGGGAGAGTGCATGCAATGGAAATGAAAGGTGCTGATGTTTGATCAAGTAAAAGGACGTTAGATCCAGAAAAAATATGTTGCTTTTTAGGTTCCATCTTTCATGGTTCGGAGCTTGACTGGACCTAATCCTTGATATTTGCAACCCTTACAAAACACACAAAAGAACACCAACTAAATCAACAAACAACTAAAACCACGAACCCTAAAGCACCTTTCAGATTAGAAAATCAACTGAACAACACCTAAAGCAGTTATAGAACACATAAATGAATACAAACTAAATCAAATAACTAAAAATCCCGAACCCTATGAGCAACACCCAGAGATTTAACCATAAAAGCTCAAACACTATAAGAAATGAAACTAAATGAATACCAACTAAATCAAACAACTAAAATCCAAATCCCTAATTCACACAAAAAAGTTTCAGATCAGAAAAACATAATCCAGAGAACACAAATGAGCACAAAACCCAGAGATTTAACAATAACCCCAAACTCCATGAGTAATACCCAGAGATGTAACCATAAAAGCTAAAAAACCCAAAGATTTAACAACAAACATACAAATGAACAAAAAATAAAATCAAACAACTAAAACCCCAAACCCAAATTCACATAAAAAAATTTCAGAGGCAAATACAAAAAATTTCAGAGAAACACCCAGAGATTTGACCCTAAAAATGCAAAAAAAAAGAGATGAAACCCTAACTCTAAAGAAAACTTAGTACCTGTAGGAGGTTGTAGGATAGAGAGTTGAGAGAGAGAAGAAGAAGAAACGATCTTGGGGCCGTACGTGGAGAGCGTGTACGGCAAAAAGTTGAGAAGGAGAAGCCATGTGCGGGAGTGTAATCAGTGATTCAGCTTGCTAAGAGTGCCGTAGGAGAGGAGATTGGAGAAGAGGAGCGTGGAGAGCGTGTACGGCAAAAAGTTGCGAAGGAGAAGCCGTGTGCGATAGTATAATCAATGATTCAATTTGGAGTGCCGTAAGAGAGGAGATTGGAGAAGATGAGCTCACAGAGGAGAGTTGGGAGAAGAAAGTAACATTGGGGGGAAACCAACGGTTAATAATGGTAAACCCTTGTGGGGGTAGCACGTGAGTGAGTGTGTGCGTGAGTGTCCGTTGAAGCCCGTGTAGGGGGGCCATGCCCAACCCATGTTTTGGCTTTAAAGTAGTATAGATAACATGATAGATTTTTTGATGAAACGATTTATTTATTTTATGATATATATGATTTCCGTATATATTTTATATTTATGAACATGTGTTAAAAATTAACGCCTTAGTTTGACCCCTTTTGGACCAGCATGCATATCAGGTTTCAAAAAGACTATCACCGAAATGCAACACGAGACAACAACCTGTCTTTCTGACATTTTGTTGTGATATTGATGTCTAGGTGAGAGAACTAATTTTTGATTAGTAGAAATATTTCGAAGCCTTGCGAGTTAGCATTCCACAACAATCGTCGAAATTTGGTAATTCGATCAGAACATAACGTTATGATCGAAATATTGACCTTACCTCGAATCTGCTAGATTCAAAGTTTTGTGTTGCAGTCCAATTTCGGGCAGGAAGACGAATTTTTCTGACATCGGACTAGAAATGTTTGAAGCTCTACTAGTCAGCTTTCCAAAAATATTTACGAATTCCAAAAACTCCATTTGAGTTGCCTACAACAACTAAAAAACTGACAGTAGTGCGAATCTGCCTGATTCTTGTGATGTAATTTTGGACAGGAAAACAAAAATTTCATTTGTGTGGTGATTGTTATTAGATCCATGATGATGAAATGTAAGTGTACATAGACAATGGAAATGGGTTGAGGAACTACAGGCATTATAAGGACATGAAACATCATAATATTTCTTAAAAGTTGTAACAAAAAGGACGGCTCGCTCAAATTAGAGAAGTTACAATGGATCCACAAATGCCTTTGCTCCATCAGCAAGAAAGACATGCCTCTTCTCTTGTTATATGGAGAGGAGAGTGTTACGTACAATTGATGTCAACCGATGATTGAGGTGGTGCCATAAATAATATTTTGAGAATCTCTATCTCAAGGTGAGTGAAAGTAGGGTTTTTCAGTGTCGTTGGTTACGGAAACCCTAACTTCAACACATTCATAATTATTCGAGATTAATCATACAAAATATTGAAATTCTTTACACAGTAGAAATGTCGAATGTTGATCCGCACTCGGGGTTAGGGTACGCATATTAGAGAATGATTTCAACAGAAATGGCGAGAATGGGTGGAGAGATGAGAGAGGCAGTTCATTTTAAAAAATGCTTGAGTGAAATTTTTAACTAACACAATAGATAAAATAAATAACACAAGATCTCAAACTTAATCAACGACAACTAAACTAAGATTCTTCATAAATAAAATGAATTGTCTTTTACAATGCTCAAAAATATTAAATAAAATAATAAAAATTCAAAAGAAATAAAAACTACTCTAGAGAGAAAAAGGGAGAAACCTAGAGAGAGAAAGCTAGGAGTTTTAGAAACTTACCAATGGTCGGAACGTGGAAGAGAAGTGAGATGGGCTGTGACTGAAGGAGGTGTGCACAAGGAGCAGGTTGAACCGGTGGAGGTTGGACCTTTAGGTGGTAACGACTGAGATTGATGGTGAAGGTGATGGAGGCGGCGGCTGGAGATTGGGGGGCCTTCTTCTCTTCTCCTTTCCTAGTTCTTTTTTTTTTTTTTATTCACACCATGAATGCCGGAGTTGCAGACCTACAACTCCGACGGTGGTTAGATGAAGAAGACGGGGAGGTATTAGGAGGTTGAGTTCGGTGACCCCAATTGGAGAAGATCGGCCTGCAAAGGTTGCAGGCCTTGATAGCAGCAGGTGGGGAGCGACTTTAATGGTGGACTGGAGTCCAAGGTGAGGACGGCAGAGGTGAGTGCTGTGGGTGGTAATGAGATCCGGTTGTGATTACCGGTCAAGGTGAGAAGAGCTGCTGGTGGCAGCGGTGCAAGAAGGAGGGGCGGTAAGGTAGTAGTGGTAAGGTGGCAGCGTGATGGAGGGAATCCAGCGGTGATGGACATGTGGGTTGCTGGTGGTGGTGTACGGTGGCCTGCACACCAGCAGTAAGGAGGCGCCTTCTCCTTCTTTCTCTTCTCTTTTCTCTTCTTCTTTTTCCTTTTTTTTTTCTACTGGTTTTCTTCTCTTGTGAGGGTCAGTTGAGAGAGAAAGAGAGGGGAAGGATTAGATGGGATTAGAATGGGGCGGTGATGGAGTTGTTTTGGAAAAGATGGAGGGGTTAATGGCTTGGGTTGCTGGCTGTGAGGACGTCAATGGAGGGGGCTGTAATGGTGTTCTCCTTGAGGATGTGGGAGAGATGGCATCGTAGATGGAAAACGTGGAGGGGTAAGGGGCAGCCAGTAAGTGAGAACATTGGAGGAATGAGGGAGAGGAGAATAAGGTTTAGGGTTTCCCTCTTTTATAAAGGACGTCCAGCTCCTTTTTTTTCCTCCTTTTTAGACCTTTATGCCCTTGCCTCTTTGCATGCAATGTGCTTCTTGGTGAATTATCACCACCGTTGGATTATCTCCATCCTTTGGAGAATCTTTTCATGTCCTGTACCTTGTGAGATCCTTTGATTCCATGCCTTGTCTCTTCCTTCTTTTGATATCACCATTAGAACCCATCAACTTCTTATGCCGACATCTCAACTTTCAACAAGTGGGTCCCACCTTCTATTCTCATATTCATCACCTCCATTGTTGTAAACACACATGCTCCATACGGGTCCAATCGCTTCATTAATGATCATTCTCCAATCAATTGTACTGTTGGATGTATCACTTGTGGTCCATGATCAAGGTCCCACTATTTCTGCCAACTTGGTCTACACTTAGGTCCATTGTTTTGGTCAATTCTTTTCATTCTCAGCTCTTCAACTCTTTCTCGATTCTTAATCTGGCTTTTGCGATCATTTGAATCAGCCTTTACTTGGCCCATATCTTTTTTGTAATAACCTGCTGGCTCTTTAAGTACTGATTTTTAAGCTTCTGTGGTTGATCGTGGGCCCACCAGTCTCGAGAACTGTCTGATCGGGTTTCCCATAACAAAAGAAGTGCGTAATGAGACTTAATCAGAACAGCTTTATATCCAGACTTCTAAAAATGTGTTAATGCATGCAAATATACCATTTCGTCCAGAAAAGTGTGTTCTACGCAATAAAAGAGACTCTTACGTAGAAAAGTAGATAAATAGAGCCATTTTACTTAGGAGAGTGCGATAACGCTAAAAGGATAGTTGCTTTAAATTGTACTTTTGAGCGAATATCACAACCCCCAACCAGCATATTGCCAGTCCTCGGCAATTAGTGCGAAATAAATGAGCTTAAAAGGGCTCTGCACATGCTGCACACTTTTTCATATTAGCTATGGAAAAACACCATTCGTCAAATCATCGAATGGATGCAAAAAAATAGTTTTAGGCTAGCAAAGAGTTGGAAAGTTTTGGCAAGACTACAGACTGATAATCATGACCTAGAATAGTCAGACTCTGCGTGTGTGTGTGCGCTCAACATTCTCGTCATCTTGCAGAAAAGATTTCCTGATCACCTATAAGTTCTAATGCCTCGACCTCAAATCTCACTTGTAAACCATTCAAAATGGAATCACTCAGGAATGATTTTCTTCTTTTCTCTCAATTTATATGTGAAGAGATGTGAAAGCAAAATCTCACATATGTCTTATTTGAAGGAAGGACATCTTTAACTGAAGACGATCTCATGATTGGAATATCACTTCACTCGGGAACGTCAGATCAAACTCCATAGCTTCTCTTTCTCCAATCTCCACATTTTATGACCGTGCTATCCTAGAATCAAGTAAGGCTTTCATGGGTTGTAATGAGGCTTAGTTCAGGTGTAGAAAATAAAGGAATGCAGAATTTCAATGTTCTGAGAGGATATCTCTATTTTCTTATATTTTTCCTGCGAGGGTAACACCATTTCTTTTTATTTTACTTCTTTCGTTTTTCTTCTCTTTTTCTCGTATTTTTGAGACTGCTCAATTTCTGTTTCACCTCTTTTTCATACTTTCTTTTCATACATTCTTTTCAATCTGAACCACTTGTCTTTTTCTTTTATATTTTTTGACTCTTCTTTTTTTGGTACACCTATATCTATTATTTCTCTATCATTCTCAGAAGTAAGGTCGCGAGTCGTAACTAAGCCGGGTTATTGGTTAATGGGCTTAACAAAGAAAGGCTCTTATAAATGGTTCAAAGGTTTTCTAGTGAAGTATAATTCAGGTAGGTTAAAAAGGCTGAAAGGTTTGGAAAAATGGCCTAAATCATTTTCTAGGATTTGCACTCTCATGTAACATGTTTTGAATGGATATAGAAAAGGTTCTGTCGTATAATAATCCAAATTTTGAAGTCTTTCCGAGTTTCATGATCAAAACAAAGGATGATGAAATCTCTCAACAAAATATTACAGGCATGAAGAAATGGTGAGTCATTTTGTGACTCAGAATTGTTGTATAACCCTCTGAAATGATGAAAGGTTCGAAAGCTTACTGGGTTAGGTCTCCATAATTATTCTCACAGGATCTCTAGAGTTTCTAAACTTAGGATGACTCTAATGTTGATAGTGTATAATTTGTGCCGAATCTGACTTTTTCTAAGTTTTCAAACCTGTTGTAGTTCCGCTTGACTTTACTCAAAGCTAACCTTAAACAAAAATTGTCATCCTTAATACTGACTTAACGGAGAATTTTGGCTAATCAAAGTCATGGTATTTGACACATTTTTTAAATTTTAGAAAACTTTTAGAGAACATTGAAAATTATCCCTAAAACAAGATTTTTTTATTTATTTTTATCAAAATGAAGACATGAGTTTTGGTAAATACCCACCGCAACCAAAATACAGCACCGTCCTCGGTGCTCATGACCGGGACATAAATTGATGAAAAATTGATAATGATGATGCAAAGGTTCAGGGAGGATGTTACCAAGTCGGCAAGAGAACGCGACAGTGTGTGGCACCTGAAGATTGGCAAAAAGAATGTACCTACATGTCCAGAGATATAACAGTAATAACAAATGCATGAGACTCATGTACTCTAGGAATACCAGAATTGTCTTTCCGAAAGTGCTAAGTTTTACGTCTTCAGCCAGACATGACGGGGTTATTTCAAGTACCCCCAACCAGGTTAAAACTCACGGAGACTGAGTGGATCTGCAGTCTTCCCGACACCTAAGGTGGAGAGAAAACTACTATCCTATCCCTTGTCTAGGTATACCTGTGTAGAATAGGTCTTTTTCAGTGTAGACTAAGAGAAGGACAGTAAGCTCTCTGAGCAGACCCGCAAAAAACATTTAGTTTAGCAGGGAGGGATCGAAGCTTCTCAGTAAAGATAGAGAGGAGAGTAGTAGTGGGTTCTCTGACTGTGGTTAGCAAAACCGCAAACTCATTGAGTTTAGTGGGAATGTATCTGAATGGAGCAGACTCCTGCAGATCAATAATACCAGAATTATCTAACTCTGAGATGAAGTCAGACTAAAAGTGTTATTGACACTTGGATAATTTATCTTCGGGAGAGTCCTGAATTAGACTCTCCATGACATACGGTTCATTGACAACATCGACGTAGGGAGGCGGGTGAAAACTGTTGACCTCTTCCTCGAGGTTTCTAATTTGATAGGGATGTTCCAATCCCTACACTCAATATGTTCATCCTCGGTGGGGAACGGTAGGTCCAGGATAGCTGGAGTCCCATTTTCTAGATACGACTTAATGATAGGAATGTCGGCGTCAAATGCAGAGGTAGAATCATTAGAGATAGAGATGGAACTGGGTTTCTCTGTGCTCGGTCTAGAAGTGGCTGCTTGTAAGGGCACCAAAAATGGAGACTCTGGCTCATCACTCTTGTGGCACACTCCAGTGGAGGTCAGGAATGGTAGATTTAGGACAGTTGGGATCCTATACGATCGAGATAAAGCTCAGTATAAGGAATCTCTACTTCAGGTTCAGAATTGGAAGCAGCATAGGTAGAGTGAGAAATAGGTTTCTCTGAGCTAGGTTCAGGAGTTGATGCTTGTAAGGGCAACAACAATTGAGACACTTGCTCATAAAAATTTTGGCTTGTTCCAGTGGTGGTAACAACTTCTATTTATCCTGCCAATTCTAGTATTGGGTCCAAGGTAGCGAATCCTCCTCATAGATGATGGTCATGTCATCCTCCTCTGGATAAGCGATAAGTTGACTGGGGCTGTTGATTTCCATACTCTCAGACTCTAACTGATCTAGACGGTGGTCCAACTTCTCCATGGAATGTTGTTTCTGGATGATATACTGAGAGATAAGGTCTTCTAGGCCAGGTTTAACATCATACGATGGCGGTTCAGCTAAGGGAAGCTGTGGTGCCAACTCTTGATAGTAGTCCAAAGGATTATGACAATGGTAGGCCGGTAGTGAGTCTGAGATTGGCTGCTGACTCTGGGAATCCTGATGGGTCCACTGTTGATCAAAATATTCAGTATGTGGATCTGGCTGGTACTGCGACTGCGGGTATTGCCAGTCATACTCTCCATTGGGTTGATGAAACCCGGAAGGATAATTATCCTGTGAAAGTGGCTGCTGGAGAAAAGACTGTTCCCAATCAAAGTTATGGTGACTCCTATTGTTCGGATAAGAAGTGTGATCATAGGAAGTCTGCATTGGAGATTGAAATGTACTGAAAGTACAGACATCTTGCTCGACAGGAGGGTAATATCCTAGAGACTAAGAATTGTGCACAGGTTGCTGGACCGAGACAGGAAAGGCGAAGACCGATTTGGTAAGTTCCTGAATTAGGGGTTGTAGCTCGGGGTCACCCTTTGCCTCACATCGCATAGAAGTGTTACTACTGTGCACATAATTGGTGTTCCAGTGCTGGGAGTTCTCTCCTAGTTCTCCTAAGAAAATGTAGGCTTCTGTTGGAGTCTTGTGCATGAATCTGCCTTAGCACATCAACTCTAATAGAGTTCTAAACTCGTCAGTGAGTCCTTTATAGAATATGTGGACTAGACTCCCCTTGTCAAAATTGTGATGGGGACACTTGATTAGAGAATCTTGGAAACTGTCCCATGCTTCATGGAATCTGTCATTCGACCTTTGTCGAAAGTCTTGGATGATCTGCTTCATCTCGTTCATCCTTGACATGGGGTAAAATTTGAATACAAACTTTCGAGCTAGTTCGTCCCATGTGGTAATCGAATTCTCGGACAAAGAATAAAACCAATCAGCGGCTCTATCTTTTAGAGAGAAGGGAAAAAGTCTCAATTTGACACTCTCGTCATCAAGGTGTTGAAGTTTGAAGAGAGTGCAAATGTTCAGAAACTGCCTCAGATGAGTGTATGGGTCGTCTGTTGGAAGACCATGAAAGGTAGGCAACAATTGTACTATTTGCGGTTGGATTTTGAATTGAATCACCGTCGTGGGTGGAAGTACAATACAAGTGGGTGGGTTAGCAGAGATAGGCACATACATCTCAATGAGAGGTCGTTCAGCCGCCAGTTCTACGAAGGTAGTTTCTCTGGGAGAGGAGGGGAGGGTAGGAGATAGAGTAGTTGAAGATATCGGTGAAGAATCTTAGATCGAATCAATCTACAGTTGGATCGGGTCCAAACGGGCATATGCTTGAAAAAGCAAGCCGTAAACTTGGCAAAAAGTTACCATAGGAGAACACTAACCTGAAGTAGACTATATGATGCACAAGGAGCAAACATGATAACCCTATTTCTAAAATAATCAGGATATATTTAGGGATTATCTTGTTAGTTGGTGGGTTGAGGTACATTATGACAGTAGGTGGACCACTTGTTTATCTTGTTACCCGCCGGACTAACTTTGTCGCTCTTGGGTTCTCAATAGGCTACACTCTTCAGAGTGAATCCTTTACTACTAACTCTAGTCAATAACAAGACAATCCGAAGCCTAGATAGACGTGCGGCACAACGGCTGACTTAAATACGTCCTAGACTAACTGGATTGGTCAAGTGTTTAAGAAGAGTATTTCCTCGAGTTAAGCTAGGGTTGGTGTGTGTTCCTAGTCCACACGCAACTAACCGCCGAATAGTCAAGGATGCCACATCGAGCTTAGTGTACTTGAATAGCAGGGACCTATGGGTGTGTTAGAAAACAGGGACCCGCGCTCGTGGTCTTACTTCGACTGGATGTTAAGCGGGTTTGCTTTGTGTGGAGTGTTCCTCGAACACCGGGCTAATTGGCTTTACTTCTTGATTCTTTTTAATTAAGTGGAGCCTTGGGATCAAATTAGTTGGAATGATGAGGTGGGTGATGAAATCCCACCAGTTTCAATTTTGGAGCTAGGTTTGCTCTTTTAAAGTTGATTGATTAACGGCCACGCCACGCAAGTTGAATAATATGTATGCGAAAGCAAATAGACAAGCGGCAATGATTCACCCAGTAACACTGTATCGCACTCAAGGCGAGGATAGGGACTTACCTCCCGTGGGCCACGCTACGGGGTCGCCTCCGTGGGTTAGGGAGGGGTATCCTAATGGGCTTGGGCCTGAGTCCACCTCTTTGAGCTTTCGCTCCCTACCCACACTAGATCGAGTTCCTACACTCAATGGTTAGATGAAAGTAGGATTTTTCCGCGTCGTTGGTTACGGAAACCCTAATTCCAACAAGATTTGTAATTTCGATCTGAGATTTCCTGCAAAATTAAGCTATGCTTTGCATGGTGGAAGTATGTCGGATGTCGATCCGCACTCGGGTTTAGTTAATGCAATCAAGAACATAAAATGACGGATTTTTACCAGAAAAATGCCAAAAATTTATGGAGTGATGAGAGTGGTGGATTTGTGATATTTATTTTTTTTTATTTTTATTTTTTTTAAAACATGATTTTGGGAATTTTCTAGAGAGAGGATTTATCAAAACTGTAAACTAAATCAACAAACATGCCAAAATCAATTTTTATTCATCAAACAAAATAAAGTCTACAATGCCTGGATCCCATTACTGAAGCAAATAAAAACAAATTAATCTAGAAAAAGATTGAACTAAGAGGGAGAAATTAGAGAGAGAAAGGGAGAGTGAGATAGAGAGAGAGAGAGAGAGAGAGAGAGATTGAGATGAAGAAACAGAAAATCTTACCAACAGCCGTCGGTGGTGCTTCGGCAAGGAGAATGGAGGATCCGGTTGCATGCCCGAAAAGGAAGGTCGTGGAGTCGTGAGGGCAACAACTTGGAAAGTTGTTGACCTGCAACTCAGATGGCCGACCAAGATGATGGTTGTTGCAGCTGTCCAACCATGGAAAAGAGGATCCAGGACGATTGATTCGTGGAGAAAATAATGGTGGTGTCGACCGTCATGCACTGTGATTGGAGGGTAGGCCATCAACTGTATGTTGTTGGTCGTGATGAGAAGATGATGGCCAAGGCGGTGCTGGTAGAGGTGGATGGCGGTGCTAGACAGACGGTGGTGCACAACAAGTTTGTGGGGGCGGTGGCAATCCAGCAAATGGGCGGTTGGAGTTGCAGGTGAGGACGCTCCCTACTCCATCTTTCTTTCTTCACCCTTTTTCTTTTTTTTCTTTTTTTTTTGTTTTTCTATTTTTTTTTTCTCTTTTTTTTGTGTTTTTTTATTACCGTTGAGAAGAAGAAGAAGGTGAAGAGGAGTGCGGCTGGAGAGGCTAGCAGGCAGTGGAGGTGGTCTGCAAGAAGGATGAGAGGTATGGACGGTGATGCAGGAGCAGGCGCACGGCGGAGGAGGGAGAAGACGATGGTGCTGCTGGAGAAGGAGGAGAGGACGTCTAAAAAAAATGTTCGGGGAAGAGGTTGCAGGCTACCAGAGTTCCCTGCGAATCGTTAGGAGATTTGCAACAAGAAGGAGTAGCAAGACCCCAGCAACGAGAGGGAAACACAGCGGTGGAGAAGAAGGAGGCGGTGCTGGTCGTAATCCACGGTGGTGGTGTTAATGGTGAAGCGCAGCAACGTGGGAACCCACCGTTGGGTTCTGGTGGTTCGCTGGAGCAGCAAAGAGAGCAGCACAGAGAGTGATTGCAAGGAGGAGCAACCGTCCTCAGTTTAGAGAGAATAGATGCAGGTGGCCGGAGTTGCAGGCTTGCAACTCCGATGGGAAGAAGAAGATGAAGAAAAGAAGGAGAAGAAGAAATTGGAAAGAAGAGAAGGGGAATGAAGGGAGAGAAGGGGAAAAGGATTAGGATGTTTTGGGGGGAAGAGAGGAGAAGAAAGGAGGGGGATTAGGGGGGGATTAGGGTTCAAACGAACCCTTCTCCCTCCTCTTATAAAGCTCCCTATTTCCTTTAATGGAAATAGGGTATTTTTGAAATAAAAAAAAAATATATATTTTTTTTTTTTGGGGAATGTCCCCATTTAGTGGACCCCCTATTTTTTAAAATTTAATTAAAATTATTTGGAAATTCACGGGGTCCACTAACTGGTCGGACAGCGGGTCGATGATGATGGGCCCGGCTACTGGCCCACATGGATTGATGATGTCCATCGTCTCACAAGATGATGTGACAGACAGTCTGATGGTGATCGGATGGATGGTGACTTGATTGGGACCCAGATTGGTAGATCGACGAATCTAGAGAGATCCAACGGTCCGATTGAAGATCCAACGGTCCGATGGAAGATCCAACGGTCAGAAATCTAAGGGAGATGAGATAGAGCCGATGGGCAGGAGTTCTGGGGTTAGGTCAGTAGATTCGAGGATCGAGAGAATAAGGAGAGATGAGAGAGAAAGTATCAAAAAAATGGAGAAAAGTATTGGCAGAGGGTCTGGAACCCTGGTCTTCACTGTGACCATCCTTACGCTTCTCCAGTAGAGTAGACTATCATTCTTTGCTGACTCATGTGGCTTTAAACGGTCTGGTCCGTCTCTTGGTCATTGGTTCTCCTACTCTCTTCGTTCTTTGGGTCGGCCTTTTGGTCCTCTTATTCAGCCCATATTTGGCCCATATCTTCCAGTCATAGCATGTGGGCTCTTTAAGCTTTGATAATAGGCTTTCCTGATCGATGTGGGCTCGCAAGTCTCGAGAATTGTCCCATCGGGGTTTCCTGCGACAGAAGAAGTGCGTAATGAGATTCTATCAGAATGACTTCATGTCTAGACTTCCGAAAATGTGTTTAATGCATGCAAATATACCATTTCGTCCAGAAAAGTGTGTTCTACGCAACAAAAGAGACTCTTACGTAGAAAAGTAGATAAATAGAGCATTTTAACGTAGGAGAATGCAATAACGCTAAAAGGATAATTGCTTAAAATAAGCACTTTTGAGCGAATATCATTAGATCGGGTGTAGGGATGGGATTTTTATTGGAGGGTTTGACCGGCTATTAGGGTTTCACGAAGTACGCATTGGTTTTACCCGGTATTAGATTTGTTTCCAATTATGGTTTGAAGTTGAGAATAGAAATTTCTGAATTGGGATGCCGGAACTTTCTCTTTTTAAACTTTCTCAGATAAGAAAACCTTCCAAATAAAGTGAAGATTTGAAATCCTGTCTACTTTGAAAATTTCCCAAATTTAAGAAATCTTTCCAAATTAGAAGATCTCCTTTTTTAGAATTTTCCAAAATTAGAGAATATCTATAAATAGACTCTCTCCAAATTGGAATGTCCTAAAAATGGAAACCCTAATTTTGAGAGTCCTATAATTCTGGAAACTTTCCAAGAATAGAGAATCGTAGGATCTATCTAAAATTGGTAGGAAATGAAAACCCTAATTTTTTGAATTTTTGATTTTTGATTTTTTTTGTATTTTTCACTTAATCTAGGTTTTCTAAAAAACCCTAGAACAAGATCTAGCAGTTATTTGAAAAGCAGTAAAATTCTTAAATTATTACAAATTGCACTCGACCTTCCAAGGCATTAAAAATAGTAGTTAAAATACTGCTAAAAATATGGAAAGTTTCGAAGTTTGAGCTTTTCGCTTTTAGCAACTTTTCGATTCCGTCATCTACGTCCTTTTTCGCACTTCTGATTAGGGCTGCAACTTGGGTGGGCTCAACCCGAGTCTGACTGGTTGAACCCGACATTAGGGTTGGGTTGGGTTAGCTCTTTCAGAACTTGGGTTGGGCTTGGGTTGGATTTTTTCTAACCCAATCTAATTGGGTTGGGTTAGGGTTGAGGCTCGGCCCAACCCGAGCCCGACATACAAATGCATATATGTATTAGTATATTGACAAATATCCACACTACATTTTGGCAAATGCCGCAACTCATGGATGTTTGTCTTTAAAAACAACAACCTTTGTGCGAGATTACAAAAGGTCCTTGAAACTACATTTTGGCATTTTATATGATCGGTTCATCTTGAAAATATCATATTTCCTTTAAGGATATATTATTTATTTAGTTACTTTGATCATGCATTTGAGTTAATAAACTTTTTCCTTATTATGAAAATATCATGTTTTCTTTTGAGGTATTGGAAATGAATCTATTATTTAGTGGTTGGCATAACGGTTATTTTATTGACTAATAAATTATTTTCATATAAAAAACAAAGGTTAGCCAACTTCCCGATCAAAAAAAAAATTAAGAAATTGACCAACCCGACCAACCCGACCTTGGGTTGGGTTGGGTTAGGGTTCACAGCTTCTAAGGTTGGGTTGGGCTAGGGTTGACCTCCAACCCTACCCAACCCGCCCAAGTTGCAGCCCTACTTCCGGTCACCCGAGCGGCAGCGGCGCCATTTGAAAGTAGGGTTTTTCCGTGTAGTTGTTTACGGAAACCCTAACTTCAACACATTTGTAATTATCTAAGATTAATCCTGCAAAATAATGAAATTCTTTGCACAGTGGAAGTGTCGGATGTCGATCCGTACTCAGGGTTAGGGTACGCATATTAGAGAATGATTTCAAGAGAAATGCCGAGAATGGGTGGAGAGATGAGAGAGGCAGTTTATTTTAAAACATGCTTGAGTGAAATTTTTAACTAACACAATAGATAAAATAAATAACACAAGATCTCAAACTTAATCAAAGACAACTAAACTAAGATTCTTCATAAATAAAATGAATTGTCTTTTACAACGCTCAAAAATATTAAATAAAATAATAAAAATTTGAAAGAAATAAAAACTACTCTAGGGAGAGAAAGGGAGAAACCTAGAGAGAAAAAGCTAGGAGTTTTAGAAACTTACCAATGATCGGAACGTGGAAGAGAAGTGAGATGGGCTATGACTGAAGGAGGTGTGCGCAAGGAGCAGGTTGAGCCGGTGGAGGCTGGAGCTTTAGGTGGTAATGGCTGAGATTGATGGTGAAGGTGATGAAGGCGGCTGGCTGGAGATTGGGGGGCCTTCTTCTCTTCTCCTTTCTAGCTCTTTTTCTTTTTTTTCTTTTTTCTTTTTTTTATTCTCACCAAGAATGCCAGAGTTGTAGACCTGCAACTCTGGCGGTGGTTAGATGAAGAAGACAGGGAGGTATTAGGAGGTTGTAGTTCGGTGACCCCAACTGGAGAAGACTGGCCTGCAAAGGTTGCAGGCTGTGATAGCAGTAGGTGGGGAGCGACTTTAATGGTGGACTGGAGTCCAAGGTGAGGACGGCAGAGGTGAGTGCTGTGGGTGGTAATGAGATCCGGTTGTGATCGCCGGTCAAGGTGAGAAGAGCTGCTGGTGGCAGCAGTGCAAGAAGGAGGGGCGGTAAGGTAGCAATGGTAAGGTGGCAGCGTGATGGAGGGAATCCAGTGGTGATGGACGTGTGGGTTGCTGGTGGTGGTGTGTGGCGGCCTGCACACCAGTAGCAAGGAGGCGCCTCCTCCTTCTTTCTCTTCTCTTTTCTCTTCTTCTTTTTCCTCTTTTTTTTCTACTGGTTTTCTTTTCTTGTGAGGGTCAGCTGAGAGAGAAAGAGAGGGGAAGGATTAGAAGGGATTAGAATAGGGCGGTGATGGAGTTGTTTTGGAAAAGATGGAGGGGTTAACGGCTTGGGTTGCTGGCTGTGAGGACGTCAATGGAGGGGGCTATAATGGTGTTCTCCTTGAGGATGTGGGAGAGATGGCATCGTAGATGGAAAACGTGGAGGGGTAAGGGGCGGCCAGCAAGTGAGAACGTTGGAGGAATGAGGTAAAGGAGAATAAGGTTTAGGGTTTCCCTCTTTTATAAAGGACGTCCAACTCCTCCTTTTTAGACCTTTATGCCCTTGCCTCTTTGCATGCAGTGTGCTTCTTGGTGAATTATCACCACCGTTGGATTATCTCCATCCTTTGGAGAATCTTTTCATGTCCCGCACCTTGTGAGATCCTTTGATTCCATGCCTTATCTCTTCTTTCTTTTGATATCACCATTAGAACCCATCAACTTCTTATGCCAACATCTCAACTTTCAACAAGTGGGTCCCACCTTCTATTCTCATATTCATCACCTCCATTGTTGTAGACACACATGCTCCATACGGGTCCAATCGCTTCATTAATGATCATTCTCCAATCAATTGTACTGTTGGATGTATCACTTGTGGTCCATGATCAAGGTCCCACTATTTCTGCCAACTCGGTCTACACTTAGGTCCATTGTTTTAGTCAATTCTTTTCATTCTCAGCTCTTCAACTCTTTCTCGATTCTTAATCTGGCTTTTGCGATCATTTGAATCAGCCTTTACTTGGCCCATATCTTTTTTGTAATAACCTGCTGGCTCTTTAAGTACTAATTTTTAAGCTTTCGTGGTTGATCGTGGGCCCACCAGTCTCGAGAACCGTTTGATCGGGTTTCGTGCAATAAAAGAAGCGCGTAATGAGACTTAATCAGAACAGCTTTATATCTAGACTTTCGAAAATGTGTTTAATGCATGCAAATATACCATTTCGTCCAGAAAAGTGTGTTCTACGCAACAAAAAAGACTCTTACGTAGAAAAGTAGATAAATAAAGCTATTTTACATAGGAGAGTGCGATAACACTAAAATGATAGTTGCTTTAAATAGCACTTTTGAGCGAATATCAGTGAGTAAAGAAAGTTCATTGAAACACTATTTATAGATATTACAAAGGATCGATGCGTAGGGATTTTCTCTCCATCTCTGAGATATCCTACCAAGAATACAACAATTAGATATTTGAATATGATTTTCCTTCCAACCGCGAGATATCCTACCAAGAAAACAAAGATTATAGATTTGAATCTAACAGAATCTCTAGGAAATCTTTGAAATATATTCTCCCTTTCCAACTGTATGTTCTCTTCCTACTATATTCTCTCTTTTCCATTTTGTAGCTCCATAATCATTTCCATAGGTGGCGATTCCTTGTGCATTTCTATATCAAGCGGGTCCTTGTGTGTGGCAGGACTTTATCAGCCATGTGGTAGCTATCAGACGAGGGGAAAGAGTCAAAGTAGCCGTGAAGATCTCTTCGAGTTGAAGAGACGATGTTGGTGATCCCACTAGCATGCGAATTGATCGGCTGACGCTCATTTAGTTCTTCATATTTCAGCTTCTATGAAGTCTCTTTCTTTACCAAAGCTATTTTTGTCGGTTACCGTTAGGGATGAATTGAGGGTGGAGAACTAACTCCAAAAATTAGTAAATATCATTTTGACAAAAATGACTTAACAAAAAATATTTTTAAACATTTTTAGAAACTTTTTGTATACAAAAATAAATTATTCTGATAACTTTTAATTTTGACCGTCTGGTGACCCTTTCTCTTTAAATCGCAAAAAATTTAAATCAACAAGGTACTAAATGAATGTTTTAATAGAAGTGCTTTTATAAAAGTTTCTCATTATCATTTTAAAGTAATCATAAAAATTTTAAATAGTTATTTTGGTGCACTTTAATGTCATCTTAGATTTTGGGCAGCTTTTCTTTTTAAAGTTAATAGTTTTAAAGCGACTCGATTTTATGTTTATTTTATTAATGGATGAAATTTTACCGGTCAGTTCTCTTTAATCCAATATACCTAGAAGGTGGGGTTGATTAGGTATTTTAAATTATTTATACCTACATAGTTTTACTGGTCTATGGTAAGGGAACAAAATCGCATTCCTTAGTTGCTTGATAAAAGATAAATCGACTCAAATCGAATATACCTCCGTGGTATATTTGTTTTTTGTCATTTGGTCTAATCAAGATAGATAGCGGAATATAAACAAATAATCACACCAGACAAGAGATTTTTACGTGGAAACCTTAGCACAGGAAAAACCACGGGACCACGTCTAGACGAAAAGTATCACTAACTGAAAAGTTAAACGAAACAAACTACGCAGCACCATTGCAAATACAGCTTTCAACCTTAGCCAAGGCCTACTGCCGATGCGTCCACGTCCTCTAAATCAACGCTACGAATCCATGCACGCCTTTCCAACCAAGAATCCTTGTCTGCTTATTCAGTTTGGTGCACCCCAAACCTACCGGTGATCGGCTCCTCCAATCTTAATTCTCAACACTCTTGCCTTTGCAGAAGGTGAAAGATTCAGTACACCCTAAACCCTAGGTTGCTCAAATAGTGTTGAGTCACACCGGTACACTCAGGCTACTAGGTCGAATATAGAAGTGGAAGACCTAAGCTGAGGAAGGGATCAAGCACTTGGCTTTGATCATGAAGAGAATAAGCTCACAAGATATGAATGGGAAACAAACTTATTGCTCTTCGAATGGACACTCTAATAAATAGAACCTTTTCTTCTCTCTCTTGAAGATTGAGTCACTCTGTGTCTCTGTGTGTGTTTAGAGAAGGTATAGAAAGATTGTATTTATAGAATTCCATGACCCTGAGTTGTGTAGTGAAAGTAGGGTTTTTCCGCGTCGTTGGTTACGGAAACCCTAGAATCAACAAGATTTGTAATTTTTTTTTTTTTTCGATTATCCTGCAAGATTTAAATAGTTCTTTGCACAGTGGGAAGTGTCGGATGTCGATCCGCACTCGGGGTTTAGTTAGCGCAAACAAGAATCATAAAATGACGGAGCATGCTAAAGAACTCGATGGAAGGATGAGAGGGGTGGATCGAAGTTTAAAACATGATTTTTTTTATTTTAATTTCAGAGATCGATTCTTAATAAAAGAGCTTAATAAACAAATAAATTCAAAATTATTATTCATAAAAAATTATCACGAACAAGCACTCATAAGAAAACTTATTTTATTGAATCCAAACAATTCTTACACTTATTAAAAATATCAAACTAAACACTATTAATTTGAAAGAACTAAAGATTAACTTAGAGAGAGAAAGAAGTGAAAACTAAAGAGGGTAGAGAGAAAAACTAGTGAGAGAGAGAAAGAGGAGAGGTAAGAGAGAAGAGAGAGGAATGATAAAATCAACTCCAAAAACTCACCTTGATCAGCCATGTGGATGCCATGATGAAGTGCAAGGATGATGAGGGGTGGATAGGCAGCACGAGGTTACACGCTTGAGGAGCATGCAGTCCGATTTAAGAGGTGCACCACCGTTAGGAGCAGCAAGAGGAAGGCAGCACTGGAGGTGGCTGGAGTTGGATGTTGAGCGCTGGTTTGCAACACAGTGGGAAGGAGAGAGAAGTTGGGAACACGGTGGTTGAGGGTTTGGAGGTGATTGGTCCGGCAAGAGCAACCGGAGTTGCAGGTTCGTCGATTTTAATGGTGGGTGCACGTGGTGTGCTGGCCGACTTGGTGAAGACGGTGGTTCACAACAGCACCAACGTGTAATAGCAGCAAAGGAGGGGGCGGTGGTGATCAATGGTGATGAGATGAAGGGCACCTGCTGGAGGAGGATGCGGTCCAAACAGTGGGTTCTCACGATTGTGAAAACCGTGAAGGTGGAGTTGCAGGTCTGTTGACGCCGAAGGTAGGAGCAACAACAGTTGTTGAAGAATGTCCAGCAAGTGGGGGCGTCTTCCTCTTCTCCTTCAACGGACTGGAGTTGCAGGTTGCAACTCCAGCACGTTAGAGAGACGGGGTGTGGGGGCGGTGGCTGGTGCAGGCGGTGCTGCTAGTGCAGTGGCAGCAACAATGATGAAGGGGGGGGGGCGAGCTGGGCTTGCAGTCCAGCAGGTAGGAGTCCTCTCCTCCTCTCTTCTCTTCTCTTCTCTCTTTCCTTTCTTTTTCTCTTTTTTTTTTTTGGTTTTTGATGAGGAGCACGGTGAGATAATGGTAGAGAAGATGAAGATGCAGGGGGGGATCGGTGGAGAAAAATGGCAAGAGGAGCAACAGCTTAGTGTTTTTGGAGCTTAGGCGTGGAGAAGAAGAGATCCTAATGAGGGACGGCTGGAGTTTTTATCTTCCAAACGTGGGGGCAATGGGAATAGAAGGTGATGATGTTTAGGGTTCCTTTTTTTTGGAAAAGAAATCCTCCACTCTAGGTTCGGTTTCCCTCTTAGAGAATATCCCTATTTGGCTCTCCCATCTCTACCATTAGAATGGCAACTCTAGTCACCCCTTTGAATCCAACGGTCATCTATTCTCTTAGGTGGCCCCACTCCAATTTATTAATGAAGAACCCCTAAAAAATCTTTTCGTAAAACTTTTGTTTCTATTTTCTCTCCTAGTTAAAAAAAAAGGAAAAACCATTTCTCAAAATATTTCCTTCTTTTGAAATTTTCTTTTTAGAATAAAGTTTTAAAAGATTTCTAATCCATGTGATGATGGATTGTTCATGGAAATAGTGGGTTTTTTTATTTCAAACTTGGAGGGAAAGTTCCCTTTTTTGTGAACTCGTGAGATATTCTTTAATAAAGGTAGTGGGGTCTACCTTAAGTGACTAGGCCGTGGGTCGTGGGCCTATAATTTACTTTGTCTTTGGCCCAGATAATTGATCATGGAATGATGAGGGCCTTTGGATTTTAAGAGATGGTGAGATGGATGACGTTCGGAGAGATCGGATGGTAAGCGGATATAATGATTGGATGGATGACTAAATGATGGAGATCGGCCAAGATAGGTCGTAGGATCGTGTGACTCCAAAGGGCGAGTGGATCGGACGAATGAGATTTGATGGCAAAGAGAGAATGGGGGTTTAGAAAGAGGAGAGAGAAATTATTACAGAAAAATATAGGGAGAAAAATGCTAGCATGGGTCTTGAACCCTGGTCTTTGACTTGGTCTTCTGCATGCTTCACCAACTGAGTAAGCACTCGCCTTGTGTTGGTTTATAAGCTTTAATCTCCTTAGTCTCTTCTTTGCAGGCTTGTCTCTCCTTCTCTCTTGGTCGTCCCTCGATTCTTTCGACTTTCTAGCTCTTCCCGTCTTTGGCCTATATCTCCTCATCCTTAGCCTGTTGGCTCTTGAGATTTGATCCTAGGTTCTGGAAGTTGATTGTGGGCTTGCATTCTATCAAAATTGCCCGATTAGTGCTCCTGGTTCACTTTTCGTCAGTCTCAAGAATCATCTGATATGGTTTCCTGCAATAACGAGAAGCGCGTAATGAGACTTAATCAGAACGGATTCATTTCTAGACTTCCAAAAATGTGTTTAATGCATGCAAATATACCATTTCGTCCAAAAAAAATGTGTTCTACGCAACAGAAGAGACTCTTACGTAGAAAAGTAGATAAATAGAGCCTTTTACGTAGGAGAGTGCGATAACGCTAAAAGGATAATTGCTTAAAATAAGCACTTTTGAGCGAATATCATGTAGAACGTGGGATAATGGAACCAAAAATTTCGAATTTTAGAAAGACTGATTCTGTGCATGGTCCAATCGATTGTACTCTAGCTCCAATCGATTGGGACATGTCCAATCGATTGGGGATAAGTGTCTAATCGATTGGGCTCAATAAGTTTCATGTTTCAAAGGCTCCAATCGATTACACAAAGGTCTCCAATCGATTTGACTCAAATAAGTTTCTGTCTCGAAGGCTCCAATTAATTTCACAGAGTCTCCAATCAATTTGACTAAAATAAGTTTTTGTCTCGAAGACTCCAATCGATTTCACAGAGTCTCCAATCGATTGGGTTGAAATAAGTTTCTACCTCATAGCTTCCAATCGATTACACAGAGTCCTCAAATCGATTGGATTATCCCAATAGTCAATATCTTTGACTCAGACTCGGGTCAGTCCAAAGACTAGGTTTGACCATTATAAATTATTCATTTCAACCAATTCCTATGGCCACTAAGTCACTTACCTTCCTAATCGAATGTACATGATCTTTAACTGACAAATGGGCAGTTACTCAAATGACTCCTGTCGTCAACAGTGTGATTCTTGTTGTCTATGTCTTCTAGTCTTCAAGTAGTCGGCGAAGTATGCGTACCACAACATCTCCACACTACACTAGTGATCGTAAGAACGGTTACAAGAAAGCTTTTATGTCAAATGAAATCTTTGCCAAATTGAATATGAAAATATTCCTTACAATCTCCCCCTTTGGCAATTCCATTACAAAAAAATATTTAATCATATAGAAAGTAAAAAAAAGGAAAAGTACAATCCCACCCTTTTTACATGATTCACTCACTATCTCACACTTTTTCGGAGATAATCGAACAGATAATGGAATGGCTTTTGATCTGTTCCCTACACACTCTATCAACAATACATACCATGTAATATTATCATCAATCAATAAATCATTAAAATGCAGTGAGTTAATTATGCACATCACAAGTAGAGAAATTTGAAAAAATAATGCAAAATTTTTCTCCCCATAAATTTCTCTCTCCTATCTCATGCATATACTTATTTTTACCTCTATGGTTTTCTCTCCCCCTTTTTGTCACAGATTGACAAAGGTACATAAATATAAGTAAATAATAAGCATGTAATGAATGTCATCATAAAGAACAAGTGCAGAAGTGCAACATGATAACAAGTATAAAGACTAAAAGATAGGCATGATGCATAGTCTAAATACATCAATGGTTGAAATTTCGGTGAAACCATTTAACCAATCATAAATCATTTTCAAATGAATTTTAAATTTTTAAATCATCTCTGAAAAGATTTATAACTCACAGAACTCAAATCAGATCAATCTAGAAAATGTCAAATCTAAACTATGCTAAAATTCATGAAAAGTCAAGTTAAATGCAATGCATAATGAGTTTCAATGTGATTGGTACTAACAAATATCAAACCAAGGATTTTAGACTTAACTACTCAGTTTAATCTTGAATAGTTCAAATGTAGTCAATCCAGGCTATTTATCAAAGGCAGTCAGTCAAACTAGTACACTTTTGTTGAATTTTTAATTTCTTTCACTTAGGTGTACTGTGATCTGACTATCCACTTCTTAGGGTACAAGACAGATGTTAGTAAAAATCTAAATACTTTACTCAAAATCTGGAGGTATCTTGTATCCAATCATGAAATCTTCATTAGAACTAATAAGTTATCACTTAACTCTCTATTTTCAAGTGTATTTGCCAATGTGATTTCACATTACTTTTGTAGCAAACATGGCTATTTTTTTCTCACTTCACTACAAGAAAATTGATTTATAGTGGCGGACTATTAGCGGCAGCCTATAAAAAACCGCCGCTATAAAGGGTTTTAGCAGCAGCCAAAGGCTAAACCGCCACTAAAGGCACAAAAATAAAATGGCGAAAAAAAATCGGACTACTTTTAGCGGCGGTCAGACTTATGACCGCAGGTAATAGTACATATAGCGGCAGTTTTTTGCTGACTGCCACTGTAGGTGTACCATTACCGACGGTTATAGATCTGACCGCCGCTAAAAGTATCCTTTAGCGGCGGTTTCTGGCCGCCGCTAATACCCTGTACTTAATAAAAAAAAAACCCGAACACTTTACTCTTTCCCCTTTGTTCTCTTGCCTTTCTCCATTTCTCTCTGTGGTGAGGCCGAAACCCCATCACCTCTTCCATCCCACCGTCAAGTCGCTGCTGCCTCGTTGCCGTCTACGCCCGACGTCGTCGCACCATTCACCGGTAAGTTAGTTTTTCTATTTTTTTTTTATCGTCCCTTTGAAACCCTTATTTTTAATTTCTTCTCAAATATTGTTGATATTCCATGAAATCAACCCATGAAATTGATTTCCATAGATGGAATCATGCTAGTGGACATATTTTCACACACAATTTCACACAAAAATCGTCTTGGTTCAATATATAAAGGCTCAGCCTCCAGTTACCGCCCTAAAATAAGAGGCTTTGGTTACAGGACACTATATGAGCCACGTGAGACACCCTTAGAGGACTCTGACCATATGGATGCTATGCCAATCCCTAAGTGGACCTACAAACCAAAAATTAGCTTGATTAGTGGTTTATAGTCGTTGGATTGGACTTATTTTCACGGGTTACAAGACACAATATGAGCCACATGGCTACCCTTAGAGAACTCTTACCGTATGGATGTTTGGCCAATCCCTAAGTGGACCTTCAAACTAAAAATCAGCTTGATTATTATTTTTTAGGCGTTGGATTGGACTTATTTTCATGGGTTGATGTTTAACCGTTGAATCTAAGCATTATTGACCATTATTTGGGGAACAAAGATCCAAAGGTTGGAAATCAGTAATCAGTATGATTTTTGGGTCTTTGTAGCCCAAGTTATACTCCAATCCAACGCTTATGTTGGGTAATTTTTTGGTCTGTAGGTTCACCTAGGTTGGGCCAAACATCCTTACGGTAAGTGATCTCTAAACGTGTGCCATATCACTCATACTGAGGTTTGTCATCAATATTGATGATGACCATCTGTCAACAAAGTTCCTATTCTTTTGGACCCACTGACTTCATGGATATGTAACTCATCCTTCGTGGATATATACAACAAAAATCCACCTTGATTGGTGATTTCTATTGTTGGATTTAAGCACAAAGATCCAAAGTTTTGAAATTAGTGATTACAAACCTTTCGATCTTGTCCCCCAAATAATGCTCAAGTTCCCACGGTTAAAATCAACCCATGAAAATGACTCTAATCCAAAGCTTAGAAATCACTAATTAGGTTGATTTTAGGTTTTTAGCGTACTCTTTTGGACCCATTGACAACATGGATATTTCATAGCATAATCTTACTTAAAACCTGTAATTAGGTCACAATAATTTAAAACTTTAAGGCAATAATGTATGTATTGCATAGGATGTTGAATGAGGTATGTTACCATTGAATTAATTTTTTCTAATATCGTCCATTCTGTATGTATTTTCAGTATATAAGATGACAAATTTTCAGGATACTTATGTAGTTAGACTGAGATATTTGATATCATATGTCTCTTGGAGACTCTTGATTTCCTTTTCACTTGTTAGTTTATCCCGAACTCGAGTGCCTTTGTTAGTTCTTTATCATCTCGCCTAGCCTAAAAACATCATCACTAATGCCTTATCACAACTATTAGGGTGAAAATTCGATTCACTGTTTGAGGTATACCTTCTCTTCTTGTATTTTAAAATATCACAACTCCTGATCTACAGAAACACTGCAGTGGTGAGGAAGTGAGTGAAAAGACAAGAAAAAGATAGAAAGGTGGTTTGCCACTTCACACGATAAGGTATGTCATTGTTTCTACAGTTTTCTAATTGAATTTTTTCCATCAACATTGAGGGTTTATAAGTGAAACCCTTCCCATTAGAGTTGTGATTAGGGTTTATAAGTGAAACCCTTCCCACATTTTTTAGTCAAGTGGCTTATTCTTAGAGATTTTTGGGTGTATGGATGAAACCCACATTTGATGGTGTTAGAAATGTCAAAATGGGTTGATTTGCTGTAGGTGTGGTCTACATGGTGAGGAGATCACCCTGACAAAAATTCAAATCATTCTTATATTCATAGGTTGCTTTACAAGTTGAAGAATTATGGACTGTCTATTTTTATTGTTAACTTGAAACCCACATTTGATGGTGTTAGAAATTTTAGAATGGGTTGATTTTTTGTAGGTGTGGTCTATATGTTGAGGAGATCACCCTCAAAAAAATTAAAATCATTCTTATATTCATAGGTTGGTTTACAAATTGAAGAATTATGGATTGTCTATTTTTTACTGTTAACTTGAAACCAACATTTGATGGTAGTAAAAATTCTAATATTCATAGCACGGTTTACAAGTTGAAGAAGTATGGATTTTTTTACCGTTAACTTAAACCCACATTTGATGGGGTTAGAAATTTCAGAATAGGTTGATTTATAGTCAAGTAGTTGCATTTATTATGTGATTCATCAACCGGTAACAGCCCTGACCCCGCTCTGCTATACCTATGGTATAGTGAATGACAGGTCTTCGTGGTCTATGTTATATGGCTTAGATTGACTTTAGGTTGTGCATATTGTTTTAAAATTTCTTAACTGTAGGGTTGACAATAGATTACATCATCCGATAAATAATGTTTCAGATGTTACATTCAAATTGAAGATAAAAAAGGATGTCAGGAATACAAGGAAGATGTGAAGAAGGTAGGAATGGGTGGAATGGGAAAAAATGTTTTTGTCATTAAACCAGCTACAGATAGGCTGATGCATGCAAATTGGGAAATGGGATGCCATAAAAAGAAAAGTCTTCTGTTAGCTGTTATAATTGGGATGCCATACAGAGTCCCAAAATCAGTTTGAAAGTCATCCGGTATAAATACCTCTTACTTTCTACACCTATTGAATTTTTTCACTACCCGGCATTGATCCACCAAGTTGATTTCTTCGCCGCATTGCATCGATCCACCAGGATGATTTCTTCGCCGCATTGCATCCATCAACCAAGTTTATTTCTTCACCCCACCAACTGAATTCCAAAACCAGCAATAGTGATAACACACAACCTATGGATGTTCAGACGTAGTCCCAAAATCAGTTTCATTGATGATTTCTGAACGTATGGATGTTTGGTCGATTCGTAGATGGAGATATAGACCCAAGATCATTGTGCTTAGTGATTTCTGACCTTATGGATGTTTGGCTAAATCGTAGATGGACATACTGATCGAAGATTAGTCTAGTTAGTGACTTCTAACCGTTGGTGCTTCGTTTGTAGTTGCAGGTATGGTTCTTAATTAGGACATCTTGATATTAAAATATAGGATTTGTTCTTCATGTCTACTATATGCATGTGTTTTTGTTAAATTTTTCATTACCTGTTATTCTATCTAATTTTATATTCAATTGCTTATGATAATGTATATTTTATGACTTGTTATTCTATCTAATTTTATATTCAATTGCTTATGATAATGTTTATTTCATTATTTTACCACCGAATTCTTCATTGTATGCTGGTAGTATTGTATGTAATATAAGGCTAGTATTGAAGTGCAAACATTTTAATTTACTTAACATTTTAAAGTTTCAATCATTCCTCACTTTATGTTGTATATCATTGATATTCGCTCAAAAGTGCTTATTTTAAGCAATTATCCTTCTAGGGTTATCACACTCTCCTACGTAAAACTGTATTTTTTATCAACATTTCTACGTCAGAGTTTCTCTCATTCCGTAGAACATATTTTTTTGGTTAAAATGGTATATTCGCATGCATTCATACGCATTTATTTGACCCACATGCGAAGTCATTCTCATTACGCAATTTTTCTATTGCAGGAGCACTAATTGGGAAATGTTGATGGCATGCGGGCCCAAAATCGACCACAAAAGTCATTATCAAAGCTGAAATAGCCAAGCAAGCTAAGGCAAGAAGATATGCACCAAGAGTAGGCCGAGCCAAAGGATAATCAAAGAGCCAGTGGACACACAAATTGCTACACATGATTCCATGGATTGGCCGAGGTAACGAGCCAAAGATATATGTGGGCCAAGGCTATACAAGTTGCAGGGCGAGTGGTGACCTCATAGCATGAGACAACATGAAATTCAAAAGATCTTGATAGTTTTGTGGAGAACAACTTCTCATTAGCTTCAATGGGCCGAAGCCCATATCCTAGAACCAAAAATAAAACTCCAATGGACAAGAAGCTAAAGATGCATGGGATAATATCCTACCTAATGAAGAAGAGGGTGGAAGGATAGTCCACTACACAAAGAAATATCCTCCATTGGAGGTATTGATAGGGTGCATCTCACCTTATTGGGGAGAGGACAAGTTGGACCAAGGGAAGGAAAAGACAAGTAGAAGCTGAAGTTGCTAAAGTGGGGTCCATATTGCAAGGGTGGCAGCAAGGCCATGAGGCAAAGGGGGCGGCCATGCACTTGCTGAAGTGCTAAGGTAAGGGCCCATGGGCTTAGCAATGTGTAAAGAGGCCAAGCCATTTGAAAATGCATGGGATTAATTCCCATGTATTTACTGCCCATCACATAGTGGGGTCCACAAGAGGAGAAAGAGAAGTGAGCTCTCTCTTTCTTGACCGTCTCTCTTCCTCCCTGATTTCTATTTTGGCCCAAACCGTTTCCTCCATAAAAGGAAACCCACTCTTTCCCTTTGCATTGGGACGCCTCCTCCAAAAATAACTCTCCACGTTTTTACCCTAATCTCATTCTCTCCATCTCAACTCTCTCTCACCACTTTCTCTAACCTAGTCGCCCTCTCCATCTTCTTTCAAGGAGCTGCAGTCTGCAACTCACTACCACCCCTTGCTCTTCTCGCACCACCAAAGAAAAAAAAAAAATAGAAAAGAAAGGTAGAAGGAAGAAGAAGAAAGGTGAGGATTCGTTGAAGACGCACCTCCCCTCTCCCATCTCCTAGCCGCCCTTCTCTTTTGGTGGACGACTTGCTAGTGTTGCAGGCGGTAACACCAGTCCCTGCAACCCTCTCACCTTGCTACTTCCAATCACCTCCGTTAGAACCAGCATCATGCTCCTCTCCTTTGTGGTCGCCTGACCAGCAACTCGTTGCACCCATACATTGCTGCTCTGCATCGCTTTCAACAACTACATCATCTCCAATCATAGCAACTGCTACACTGCCCAGCCCCTTACTCCTACCATTTCAACGCTAGCTGCTCCACCAACAGACCTGCACCTTACCACATCCACTTGCTGCTGCAACACCATTCGTGGAAGACCAGCCTGCTTTACCTCTAGCACCGCCTCTAATCTTGCCTTCTCCCGAGTTTGCTCCACATCTCGTCACCTGGTACACTGGTCGCTCTTCTCCGCCCAGCATGTCCTGCTACACTGATCGGAGATCCATCAATTTGCTACCTCGTCGCTGTAACACCTACCGTTCATGCTGACCTCCTCATGGGGGCACACCACCACAGCCTTCACACAGCAAGCTCCACCACGGCTGGAGATATCCCTCATAGCTCTTCAAACCACTGTGTGAACAGTTGGGTTCCAAGTGTGCAACTACGTCTTATCCACCCAACATCACCATCCTCATCATAGTTAGCATTCACTTGGCATTGCCCTTCACGGTTTCACTTCCTAAAGTGCTGCCCTCCTCCTTTAGCCGATTCTAGCCTGATCTTACACCACTACGAAATCATCTCTCTCCTGGTAAGCTTCATACAATTTTCTCTCTCTAGGTTTCTTAACTCACTTTCTCTCTCTTCCTTTTTTGTTTCTCTATCACTAGTTTTCTTTCTCTGAAAATAGTATCCCTCTCTCTCTAATCTCTCTTCCCTTACATGCTTTCTAGGTCAATTAGTTACATTTCTTTATAGTTAATCATTTGTTTGTGTTTTAATTTTTTACAAGTTGTATGCAACATTTCAATTTGATGAATAAAAGTTATGATTGTTTCTGCAATTTTTGTTGTGATTTGAGTAGCAATTTCTCACTCTAAAATAATCGATCAATCATGTTTTAATCCACCACCTTTCCCACCTCTCCATCAATTTTGAGTAAAAAATTATCATTTTATGTTCTTTAATTTGTTAATTGGACTAATCCCGAGTGCGAATCGACATCCAACATGAAGCCCTGTACAACTCTTAAATTTTGCAGAAAATCTCGGATAAATTATAAATCTTGTTGATTCTAGGGTTTCCATAACAAACGACGCGAAAAAAATCCTAGTTTCAATCATGTAAATAGTTGACACACATACATCATGCATATACATGAATTGAACCTTAGATCTCCCGTTCAAGAATCATTGTGTGACAATACCTATGATGTCTGGGTTGCACTTTGATTATTCAATCGACACCAATGATGAGGTTCTCACTTGGAGTAGAAATGATATCGACGATATTGTGGTTGAAGGACAGTTTGCAACAGATGAAGCCTTTATTGACGATGGAGATGATTGTACTTAGTATAAAGTTGAATATCAATTGTTGTAATGTTCTTTTTGTAAGATGTTTAATTAATAAAATTGAGTATTGTTGTATCAATTATTATAATGTTTTCTAATGGCTATATTTATTTATTCATATTCTTTATGTATTTAATGGGATCTCTATTCATTCATCCATCTTGATGATGTTGACAAATATGTGTATATATAATTCATGATTCATGCATGAATTTAGAAATGTCTAGTCGGAGTCGAAAATCCGCTAGTGCTAGAGTGCTGCAGTTTGCCCCTTCCACATCGAGAGCATAGCAGCAGACGCCCCCATCCACCTCGACACCACAGCAGCAGGGCCCCCCCTCCACCTTGACACCACAAGAGCAGGGCCCCCCCTCTACCTCGGCACCACAGTCACAGGGGGCCCCCTCCTCTATTACTCAGCAGTCCACTAACACCACTGGTATGTTCAATTGTTTGTTATTGTATATATTTATAATTGTTGTATACTCATTAACGTGTATGTATTTTGTTCTTATTTTTGTATTATTGAAACAGCTTCGAGCAACATTAGGCGACGAGGGCCCACGAAAAGCCTGCCCGTGGTTACAGGCTCTATGACAAAAGTGCCCCTGACTTGGAATGAAACAAACCAACCCATAGGCGAAACGGCATCCACGTTTGCCAATCAATTAGGGGTGATTGTCCGTACTTCTGGGCATGCCCAGTTACAGGTAGAGACATGGGGTAACATGCCTCCTTACAACAAGGAGCTGTTGTGGCAAGAAGTAAAGGTAAATGTGTCTAATACCCATCGTTTGGTATAATTTGTTTATATTATTTTCATGTACATAACTAATGTTTTTTACATACTTGGCAGAGTAAATTTGACATCGACGAAGAACGAAAAAGCTATACCTTGCAATCGATGGGCAAGCGATTCAGAGATTGGCGAGGTGATTTGAAATGCCAATATTTTGATGTCATGGAAACACATCAGGATCGAATCAACAATAAACCTGATGGTGTCGCAGAGGAGGATTGGATCTGGCTTGTCGACTACTGGAGTAGTGACAACTTCAAGGTATAAAAAAAGTCATACTTAATTAACTATCCATTATCCATCTGTCAAGATGTTAATAAAAAAATCAACGCATTTATGCAGGCGGTGTCGACAAGAAACAAAGCGAACCGCAAGAAACAAAGAATAAATCATGCTGGGGGAACAAACACATTTGCCCGTTACAGGGACGAAGTGGTAAATTATTTTACTTTTTTAAATTTAACATTCACATATAACTTCTAACGATGGGTCTATTTTCTACAATGATAGATTCAGAGTAATGACGGTACTACACCGACTCGGGTAGCACTATTTATTACGACCCATACACGGAAAGATGGGTCACCAGTCGATGACGGGTCTGCTGAAATAATTGTATGTACGATTCTTATTATACATAATAATATATAGTTGGTTGTGTACTAATTAAACGTTTTCTATGCAGTCAAAATTTACGCAGCTCTCATAGACTGGAGAGTCCTCTACTCCCGACCCCGATGTCATCTATACCGCTGTGATGGGTCCAGAGAGACATGGTCGTGTATGTGGCTACGGCTTAGGTCCAACGCCTTCTACTGTATTTGGTACTTCCAATACCTCCAGTCGGAGCAGCAGCAACAGTGCCCTTCAAGAGGAGTTGACACGACTGCAAGTACAGATGGCAGAGCGTGAGACTCGTCATCAGGAGGAGCTGACTCGTATTCATCAACAGATTGAGATACGGGACCAACAATAGCTAGAGAGAGAAGAGACGCTGTGGAGGGATTAACAGATGTAGTTTCAGAGGTAGTTTACAGATTTTATTCGAAACATGCAGCCTCCTCCCATGCAGCCTCCTATGCAGCCTCCCAGCCATTCTAATGATGAGGATCTGGGGCATGACGATCTACTTGATGACGATGAGGTATATCCACATTTAAGTACTTTCTGTTATGAAATTGTAATCAGTTGTAGGTTTAGGCATTTAAGAGTTAGAACTGAAATCCATTTTGGGACTTCGACGCTCAAATCGGGCAAATGAGGTCGGAATCTCCCGAAACTTCTTCCAACACTTCAAACATATTGAAACAAATGTGTTGGAAGAGACGGGGTCAAATTCTGATGCCGGGTTAGAAAATTATAGTCATTTGTAGGTTTAGGAATTTAAGACTTAGAATTGAAATCTATTTTGGGACTTTGACGCTCAAATCGGGCAAACGAGGTCGAAATCTCCCAAAACTTCCAACACTTCAAATGTATTGAAACAAATGTGTTGGAAGAGACGGGGTCAAATTCTGAGGTCGGGTTAGAAAATTATAGTCATTTGTAGGTTTAGGCATTTAAGACTTAGAACTGAAATCCATTTTGAGATTTCGACGCCCAAATCGGGTAAACGAGAACGGAATCTCCCGAAACTTCTTTTAACACTTCAAACGTATTGAAACAAATGTGTTGGAAGAGACGGGGTCAAATTCCGAGGTTGGGTTAGAAAATTATAGTCATTGTAGGTTTAGGCATTTAAGACTTAGAACTGAAATTCATTTTGGGACTTCGATGCCCAAATCGGGAAAACGAGGTCAGAATCTCCCGAAACTTCTTCCAACACTTCAAACATATTGAAACAAATATGTTGGAAGAGACGAGGTCAAATTCTGAGGTCGGGTTAAAAAATTATAGTCATTTGTAGGTTTAAGCATTTAAGACTTAGAACTGAAATCCATTTTGGGACTTTGACGCCCAAATCGGGCAAACGAGGTCGGATTCTCCCGAAACTTCTTCCAACACTTCAAACGTATTGAAACAAATGTGTTGGAAGAGACGGGGTCAAATTCTGAGGTCGGGTTAGAAAATTATAGTCATTTGTAGGTTTAGGCATTTAAGACTTAGAATTGAAATCCATTTTGGGACTTCGACGCTCAAATCGGGGAAACAAGGTCAGAATCTCCCAAAACTTCTTCCAACACTTCAAACGTATTGAAACAAATGTGTTGGAAGAGACGGGGTCAAATTCCGAGGTCAGGTTAGAAAATTATAGTCATTTGTAGGTTTAGGCATTTAAGACTTAGAACTGAAATTCATTTTGAGATTTCGACGCCCAAATCGGGCAAACGAGAACGGAATCTCCCGAAACTTCTTCTAACACTTCAAACATATTGAAACAAATGTGTTGGAAGAGATGGGGTCAAATTCCGAGGTCGGGTTAGAAAATTATAGTCATATGTAGGTTTAGGCATTTAAGACTTAGAACTGAAATCCATTTTGGAACTTCAACGCCCAAATCGGGCAAATAAGGTCGGAATCTCCCGAAACTTCTTCCAATACTTCAAACGTATTGAAACAAATGTGTTGGAAGAGACGGGGTCAAATTTCAAAGTCGGGTTAAAAAATTATAGTCATTTGTATGTTTAGGCATTTAAGACTTAGAACTGAAATCCATTTTGGGACTTCGACGCCCAAATCGGGCAAACGAGGTTAGAATCTCCCAAAACTTCTTCTAACACTTCAAACGTATTGAAACAAATGTGTTGGAAGAGACCGGGTCAAATTCCGAGGTCGGGTTAGAAAATTATTGTCATTTGTAGGTTTAGGCATTTAAGACTTAGAACTGAAATCCATTTTGGGACTTTGACGCTCAAATTGGGCAAACGAGGTCGGAATCTCCCGAAACTTCTTCCAACACTTCAAACGTATTGAAACAAATGTGTTGGAAGAGACAGGGTCAAATTCCGAGGCGGGTTAGAAAATTATAGTCATTTGTAGGTTTAGGCATTTAAGACTTAGAATTGAAATCCATTTTGGGACTTCGACGCTCAAATCGGGCAAACGAGATCGGAATCTCCCGAAACTTCTTCTAACACTTCAAACGTATTAAAACAAATGTGTTGAAAGAGACGGAGTCAAATTCCGAGGTCGGGTTAGAAAATTATAGTCATTTGTAGGTTTAGGCATTTAAGACTTAGAACTGAAATCTATTTTGGGACTTCGACGCCCAAATCGGGCAAACGAGGTCAGAATCTTCCGAAACTTCTTCCAACACCTCAAACGTATTGAAATAAATGTGTTGGAAGAGACGGGGTCAAATTCCGAGGTCGGGTTAAAAAATTATAGTCATTTGTAGGTTTAGGCATTTAAGACTTAGAACTAAAATCCATTTCGGGACTTCGCCGCCTATATCGGGCAAACAAGATCGGAATCTCCCGAAACTTCTTCCAACACTTCAAATGTGTTGAAACAAATGTGTTGGAAGAGACGAGGTTAAATTCTGACTTTCGGTTGGGAGATTGTAGTCACTTGTAAGTTCAAACATGTAAAACTTAAAAGTAAAGTCTATTTCGAGTTTTTAACGATATATTTATTTTATTATATTTATAACATATTTTATTTTAATAGTTTTACTATTTTTTTTTGCAGGACCCAGGTGATTATTGATCTGATGCAGACCCAGTAGATGTTTGAGCCTTGGACTTTTTTATTTCATTTATTGATGTTTCTGAACAAACGATATTATATTAATTAATTTTTTAGTTTAATAAACAGATTTTTTTATTTTTACTTATTTGGTTTAGTTAGTATTATAGTAATCAAAATGCTACAGGTTTACAGGTGGTACTGGGACTAGGTGGAAAAAAAAAAATTCAAATAGTAAATGACTTTAACCGGCGGTCACTGACCGCCGCTAAAAGAAGTATTAGACCGCCGCTAAAAGTATGTAATAGCAGCGGCTAGAGTTTGACCGCCGCTAAAAGGATGCATAGTCCTGCCACTAATACTCAGTTTTAGCGGCGGTTCTAGTCTGACCGCCGCTAATGAATACTTTTAGCGGTAGTCCGCGATCGCCGCTAATACACACTTTCAACGGCAGCCTGTATATAGCCACCGCTAATACTTCTTTTAGTGGTGACCGCCGCTAGTACTAATAATCCCGCCTCTAATATTGTTTTCCACAACGAATGCTCCGTCACTGGTGTGGTACTTTTTAGCGGCGGTCAATTTTCACCTGGCCGCCGCTATAAGTTTCGGCGACCAAGGTATTAGAGGCAGTTTCCGACCGCCGCCGTGGCCGCCACTGAAAGTTTTAGTGACGGTTTTTCTGACTTTTACCGGCGGTCTCGACCGCCACTAATACCCTATTTTCCTGTAGTGCTTGTTTTACCAGAATTTTAATTTTCAAGTTCTCATCTTTTGACACTTTGTCGGTTTGGTAGCTTTCACATTCGGTCTGTATGGTATCTTTTGCAGCATTAAGTAATTAAATTTTTATATAGATCGGGGCTATACAGATTTTACCACATCTACTTGAGGTAGCTCTTTCCATGGAGAACTATCACACAGGGATGCCAACAGTCGATTATATTACAATTTCGAAATCAACTGAAAGTATGAACACAACTAATTTGAAGTCATGAAAAGTAGAAGTTTATTCCTGATTCCCATAGAGTACTAGATTTGTTACCTTTATCAAATCCAGTCCCAACTAGTGTCAGTCAGTGTGCATGCGAATAACAAGTTAAAATTTATGAACATCCACTAACTGTGAATTAGTAAAATAGACTAATCTTCTAAATTTTTTAGAATTTTCTACAATGATCTAGTCTCATTTTACCTTGTGTCAAGTCCTAGTTCTAGAATTTTCTAGAGTCAATGCCCATCATATTAAAATCAATTATGCAATGCACAACTCTAAAACAAAATCCTAACAAAACACAAATATTTTTTTGATTTTTAAATTTAAAATTTTTGTTTTTGAATGGATGAACTCAAAACAATGCAAATAAGCAAATATCTAAAACAAATAGAAAACTATGAAAAAAACAAAATTCTAAAACAAAACTATACACCCAACTCACAAAAGATTTCAATCATAAAATAAAGAAGAGTGTAAAGAACCATAATTATTCAATCAATGGGACAAGTGCCACTAGACTTCATAAGGAATTTACTCTAAACTGAATATAGATTTATCGGTCATTCCTTTCTCACCCATATGGTCTTATATCTTTTAGGTGGGTTCTTTTTCTTCGCCATTTGTTTAGGCGAAGATGGAGGATTTACATTTCTCTTTTTATTTGTCCTATTATTCTGAGCCCTTTGAGTCTGGGTGCCCTTGAGTTTCATAAGGTTTGCAATCTCTCTACTCAAGGCATCCAACTTTTGATGCAAGACTGTCATTTTATGGAGTAGATCTCCTTGGTTCCCATATGATTTTCTCTTGGGAGGAACCATGGTATCTCTCATCTTTTGAAAGCAATTCTTACTCAGGTGACCTTTACCCCTACAATAATTACAAACATGCATATGCATAAATGGTCTGGGTCTAGGATGATCAACCTGTGGTGTAAAAGGAACTTTGGCTTTTACAAATTTAGTTCCTGAAGACGATGGGGTATTAGCATTATCAACATATCCAAGTCCCCGCTTGTCTTTACATCTTTGTCCCACACTTAGAATCTCATTTAATTTCTCAGTGCTTTGAGAAATATAGGGCAAGTCATTTTTCAGTTGAAGTAGTTCAAGTTCAAGTGACTTCTTCTTCGAGGCTAGCATTCTTTTCTTCAAGCTGTCTAGAAGTAGTTTCATATTTTTCTTGCTCACTTTCAAAAGATATTCTAGCATCTATACAAGTCTGGAACTCGCATTTTAAGAACTTATTTCTCTCTTGAAAATATTTCTTCTCTTCCCTAAGCTGACCAACTAGCACAGATAATTCATTATTGTCTATTTTACAAGCAAAATTTTCAGAGTCAAGGAATTCAACTCTATAAGTCAATTTCTTATTTGCTTTGGTCAGTCTAAAGCTTTCTCTATATAGCTCTTGATAAGCAATATACATCCACACCTCCCAAATTTGGAAACCATACTCACTTTAATTTCCCAAAATATTTTCTTGGACCATAGATAAAATTCCTAAATTTTAGTATATTGCATATGTGGGAATTCTTGTTTCAAATGGTTCATAAATCCAGTGGTTCGATCGGTTTCATGGTCGAACCACTGTTTTTAAAAAAACCGCCGGTTCTCTTTAATCCTATGTTCTAAAACAAGGACCTCAGACTCGACTCGGAGGTCCATTGGGCCGAGTCACCTCGATGACTCGGGAGTTGACTCGACGAGTCATTAAATTGATTATTATTTATTTAAATATATAAAAAATAATATTTATTAAGAAAAACTTTGAAAATAGAAAAAACATTTAGAAAATCAGAAAAGAAAATTTGAGTTTTGACTGGAGGCCTTTAAACGGGTGACTTCGCTGAATTGTGAGTCAACTCGGATGATTTTTCGAGTCAACTCGTCGGACTATGCAAATCCGAGTTTGTATGCCAAGTTGACTCGAAATACGATAAAGTCGAGTCGACTCGGCCGAGTCCCGAGTCGATTCGGCCATGTATCTTGGATCCCTCTTTAGGGTTCGGCCTTGTGTCATGGATTCCTCATAGGGTTCGGCCATGGTGTGTTGGATTCTCTTGCGATTTCCACTTATATTCTTATTTAAATGTTAAATGCATGTGTGCTTAAGCCATGTAACCCTAGTACCATCTTGTTGTCATATCATGATCATCACATCATTTCATATAAGGGGTGCATAAGGGAACGGGATTGAAGTATATTATATACGTTTATATTGATTTTATCAATTAATCAGGGTTCGGTACCCTAGGGTGAAAGGCCCCAGACGTTATTATATCCTGCAAATGGGTCGATGAGACCGCTCCCATTGTGGGAAGGAGATGGAGACCCTAAGTGGTTATGGGTACTAGTTGCATTGGCATCCTGTACTTACTTGCATTTACTCTCATATTCATGCCATCCTTATTATATGATTGAGATGCATACTTTGGTTAAAAACTTGTATAGTATGACATTATACCATGCACATTGTTGTATTATTGGGACTCGGCTCACGGTGCTACACTGATACCATTTTCAGATTTTAAGGAGCTGGGTATGTGAGATGATTTTGAGACAGAAGACTCCGTTGTTCTCGAGAGATCGACGAGGATTTGGGAGTCGATCCCACACTTTAGAAAGCTGTATTTGATTATTTTATAACATTATTTATTTATTTTCACGGGCATGTAAGCCTTTGATTGAGAGCATGTTCTCACCTCATTCTCTCTACATTTAGTTGATTCATTGAATTATTTGTTTTCTACATCTATACTTTTTTTTTTACTTAGTGGGTTTTCAAATAAACCTTAGTAGTCTAATTGACCTAATTGAACCACTAGGGGACATTCATGGATCACCTCTGGGTTCGGATACGGATCGATCTACGGATTTTTGGGTCGTATCTGGGTATTCGGATTTAGGGCGTGACAGTCATTCTGGATCATCGTACACTGATGGCAGTAAGAACACCTCGGCAATAGGGGAGGACCGAGAATGAAGCAAGAATCAGTACAATAGCAGGTAAGGTTCGATTGAGGGATGTGGTAGTAAGTAGTTATCCCTGTCAGTAGATGAGTTAGTTGGCAGTAATTGAGGACAGAGTGATAAGATGGCACAATAGTAGGTAGTTAACCATGGCAGATGATAAGTCAGTCGGCAGTAGGCCATGTCAAGGTAGGGTGGTTAATACAGCTGAGGGTAGTTAGGGTCATCAACAAGCAAGGACAGAGGACAATCAACTCTTTCAGGGGGAAAGGTGAGTAGTTGAATCGACCGTGTACATAGAAGGAGTGTGGCAGTGAGCAGCTAACACGTCAAGAGATAAAATGTCTATAAATAGAGAAGTTTGAGTCACATACACCACACACAATTCCCTAGCCGAAACTCTGCCAAAATATCTCTAGAATTCTAAACTAACTTTGATCATCGGAGGCACTTCTTGTGGTCCGGAATTGGTAGGAGTTTTTGAAGGATCAATCGGAATTCTCGGATTCACCTCGGAAGTCTCGGCTCCATGCAGGAGGTGTCCTCGGAGTTCTCGGCAAGGCCATTGTTTTTTCGTCCTATTCCGTATCGACTCAAATTCTCAGATGCCCTTCCTCCACGTGTAGGGCCTGATTGTGATGCAAATCCCTAGGTGGGGTGTGCGGGATTTTTCTCCCACATGCCCGAGCAATTGTTTTATCACATCCACTTGGAGAAAGACTAACTTTTCAACTGACATTTTAGCCAACCATGGTTCCTCTTCTTAAGTGAAGAGGTCATGGAGTTTTTTTGTAGAGGCGGCCTCCATTCCTTTATAAAATGGAGGATCCTCATGCCAAATACTATAGATTTGACTGTTTCTTTTTTGTTCCCGCTTAAGGCTTGTAATCCTTGATCCTCGGGGTGCCAGCCTAGTTGGGTTACCGGTGGATCTCGTGAGTCCTCTTAGTTCGCTCTATACCCTAGTTAGCAATTCTGCGTACTATACGCGTATTATACGTACCTGAATAGTAAGTTTTATTTAGAAAACATTTTAAACGACTGTATACATTGAATTGTACGGATTATACTCCGTTTTTTCTCTAAAACCGATTAAAACATGTATTTCTGGTTTTTTTCAATAAAACTTTCCAATAATACTTCAAATTCATTCGGAAAAAAGTCTATTCACACATTCTTAGAGATCAATGTCCGACTCTTTTTTTTTATCTAGACAATCTCCAATCTCAGTTGAAAATCAGTTTGATTGGCGATTTTTAGCCATTGGATCTTTGTACCCACCCCAAAAATAATGATCCAATCCCATGGTTAAAAAATCAACCCATGAAAAAAGACTAAAATGTGATGGATATAAAGCACTAATCATGCTAATGTTTGGTCCGTGCGTCCACTTAGGGATGGGCCTGACATCCATACTATCAATGGTCTGTAAAAGTGTTCCATGTGAGAAATTTTTTGATTAGGTGAATTTTATCCCACGTCTCGACGCACCTAAAAATAGACCATATATACATAAACACACGAATTTTTGGTGCCGGACTCTTTATACTAAATCGAATTATACACGAATTATTCTCAGAGTGTGTTTTTCCGTTTATTTGACTTTTTTTTCAAAACGTATTATATTCGTACTATTCCCGTCCCAGTATGCCGAATTGCTAACTAGGCTCTAAACAGCTCTTTTCTTTCAATTTATTCTATACTTACCAAAAAAAAAATGTGTGATCTGGATCTTGAGGCAATCCAACGACCTACCAAGGTTGCCCCAAAATCTACATCCACACCTTCCAAATTTGGAAACCATCCTCACTTTAATTTCCCAAAATATTTTCTTGGACCATAGATAAAATTCCTAAATTTCAGTATATTGCATATGTGGGAACTCTTGTTTCAAACGGTTCATAAATCCAGTGGTTCGATCGGTTTGATGGTCAAACCACTGTTTTTAAAAAAACCGCCGGTTCTCTTTAATCATCCCATTTAACATGAACGGTACTGATATTTTCTGAAAGTCCGGTCGGACTGTCGGTCCAATCCTGTTTTTAAAACACAGATCAACAAAGCATTATGTTATCATCACCACTTAGCATTGAAACATACATTTTCAGGAAAAGAAATACATAATCTTGACAGACGCATAGATTCCTCTTAGCTGCTCAACTGTGACCTGCAGTGATCCCCTATATCAGAGTCTCCCCATTAGATCCTCAATCAGGCGTTCCAATGAAACAAAGGAGGACCCACCATCCTCCACTGCCTTCCTGCTCTTCTCTCTCATCTCCTTGACCCTACTCATCACCTCGTTGTCACCGTCCATCAACTTCCTCACTCCTCTCTCCACCTCTTCCCCCGTCACCAAATCACTAGTATATGTCCTGTAATCCAATCTCATCTCCACCGACAACCCCAGCTCCCTTACCAGCTCAAATGCGTTGAGCTGCTGTTCTGCACGGAGCGGCCACGTCAGGATAGGTACACCGAACCATAAGCTCTCCAAAATCGAGTTCCACCCGCAGTGAGAAACAAACCCACCGATTGCTTGGTGAGCTAGGACAGTTACTTGTGGGATCCACCCACAAACTATCCCCCTCTCTGCTGTCCTTTCCAAGAATCCATCGGGCAAAACCTCCTCGGGATTCGTGTAATCACTTGGTGGAGAAAATTTATCCGTCGGTGACCGACGCAGTGACCACAAGAAGGAGTGTCCACTCCGCTCGAGCCCAAGGGCAATCTCCTTCACCTGAGGTGCACCAAAGGTTTCCTTGCTTCCGAAGCATAAGAAGAGCACCGATAACGGAGGCTGATTATCGAGCCATGTCTTGATCTGGTCATGATGGGCCTGGTCAGACATTGTCTGGCTCTTACCCTCAAGATCAAGCACCGGTCCGACAGGATAGACTGGTGGGATTAGACCGTCGGCAAGCGAGTTAACAGCGTGGGTTTCAAGCTCGGCAAATGTATTCACGATGATACCCTTTGTTTCTCTGAACTTGCGAGCGTGGTAGAGGAACCACCCGTACCCATCATCGTTCTTGTTCAACAAAAAGTTAGGCAGGACGAGAGAGGGAACTGAGTTTATGAAACTCGGGATTAGTAACTCACCCTCGTAGTCCTTAAACTCGGTTGTGATTTGCGTATGTAGAGTTTGGAGGTGCAGCATGAGACCGAGCATGGCTGCACCGGAGGTGAAGTAGAGATAAGAAGGGACACCGAGTTCGTTCGCTATGTCGATCATGGGAGTTGAGAAAAGGTCGACAACTAACCCAGCGAGTGGCACTGAGTTAGATCCTGAGGAGATGAGTTTGGTGATTACGTGTTTGACGTGTGATTTGTGGTTTTCTATGAATATAGATGTGACGGTCTCGCCAGTTTTGATCTCTGGTGGTGGTAGGTCTACGGGAGGGAGGTCTACGAACCGGATACCAGTGATGGAAGCGCTGACGGATTCAATGTACCTGCGTGGGGTGTTGACGAAGGGTGCCCTCATTGTGAGGACGATGATGGAAAAACGATCATCGTGATCAATTAGGCGCTTTGCAAACTCGACCGTTGATACTAGGTGACCGAGCCCCGGAGATGGGAAAAACACCAGCTCTGCTTTCTTCATCTCTCTTTCTCTCTTTTGCATACTTGCCGTCCTTTGTTTTTCTTTTGTAATTCCAGACTTGCAGTCGTTGAAGGCTTCTGCACCACAATTCCAATTCGGTAGGATGGAATTGATGATCAGCCTCTGACGCTTTTTGGCGTGAGGTAACGCCATTATTTTGAGAAAACCTCTGCTCACTGCATGATGTGAGCGAAGCGGATCACAGCACACAAGGGCCACCTGGCTCACTCTTAGAGAGCGCTGACCGTATGGATGCTTTGCAAATCACTAGGTGGACCAACAAACCAAAAATAAACCTGATCAGTGATCTCTGAACGTTGGATTGAAGTTATTTTCATGGGTTGATTTTAACCGTAGCAATTTGAGCATTATTGAGCGTTTTTTGGGAGTAAAGATCCAAAGGTTGTAAATCACTAATGAGGCTGATTTTTGGTTTGCAGGTCCACCGAGGGACTGGCCTAGCGATCACTAAGATTGTGTCACGTGGCTCGTATTGTGTGCTGTGATCGGGCTTCTCTCACATCATGCAGTGAGCGAAGGTTTACTCCATTATTTTGTGATAGTCGCGGCTGCCCTCTGGGCCCACTGACCGCATTGATGTTTAGCCCAAGGTTTAAAAGAGGCCTTTTTAACGGTACAACGGACTGGGGGCGTTAACGTTAATACGGATTGTAACGGACGGGCAAAAGAGAAAAAAATGGATTTTAACCAATTTAATGGGAAAATGGCGCTGAAATTTAAAATTTTCAAAAACGAAAAATAGAATATAACGGAAAAATATTGTATTTTAATGGAAATAACAGCCATTTTTTCCACAATTTTCTAGATTTTAACAGATGTTAAAATTTTTTTAATAACCATTAAAACGATTTTAACGGCCGTTATAACGAAAAAAACGGTCGTCTTTTCGTAACCGTCAAAACGGTTTTTAATGTAACTGGCTTGGGGCGTCACCCTTTTAACTGTCGTTAAAACCGTTTAAACGGCGTTATTTTAAACCATGGTTTAGCCCACCCGTGACACCAAAAATCACATGGGCTAGTAATAAAAGAAGAAAAAGCGATACAGCCCGTAAGGTCAAAAAATGACAACCATAGTGTAAAAACCCCACAATCAATCATCTCACAAAGTGTAAATAAGTCATATAAGGGTCTTCAACTGACAATAAGAAAGAGGGTCGATGGTCCCACCACTGACTCGAGTCCATCTTGGTAGAGGCTGTAGAGCCCATCTTGGTACCACTGTCCACGCTAAAATTTGCTTCTCTCAAAATTGAAGTGAAGAGTATGCCTTTGAATTTGTGCTAAGTAACTTCCCATTTAGTCTAAGGAATTTCATTTCTTTGAAACTCTATGATGGCCACTTCCGAATCCGATTCAATCCAAATATTATCTTAGCCTTTCTTTAAGGCAATGTCAGGCCCTTTCAGAATAGCCTTACACTCCGCAATGTAGTCGGTGACAATTCCTCAATCCTGCAATAAGGAATCCTCTCGTTCTACTAATCGAGTCTTTGAAGTGAACTCCTAAACCTCCAATCCCCGGATTTCAAAGGTGGTAACTTCCATTTGCATGGAAGGATTTTAGGAGCTCTTCGTAGAATCAGATCTAAACCAATTTTCAAAAGCATGGGATGATCGATGGTTGAACTAGGCACACAAGGGCCGGACTTAGCTTCCACCCTGAGATTGCCGAAGATCCATATTAGCACTTTGGAAGGATTAGCAACCCAATTAATCATCAAAGAGTACTTTTATGTTCCTTCCAAATAGATACCATACATAACATCGCACTCGCCCTCCAAAGGCGCTTAAAGCCATTAGATTTTAGTACTTGTTAAGGGGTGATTCTAACCGTTGACTTCAACCATTTTTTTAGTATTATAACCAATGGCTAAAATCATCAAACAAGCTGATTTTTGGTATGAAATTATCAATGTCTACCAAGGGGTGGGCTCAACATCTATGCGGTCAGTGGGCCCAGATGACAAGGTGAGTAACACAAATGCACTTAATGCTGAAATTCCACCGGTCCGTTTTCTTTAACTCAATATGCCTAGAGGGGTAGGGGGTGGGGGGGGGGAGGGGTTAAAATCGCATGTCTTGGTCGATGGTAAGGGGCTAAAATCGCATGTCTTGGTTGTTTGATAAAGAATTATCACAACCGACTCAAATCAAATATATCTCCGTGGTATATTGTCTTTTTGTCGTTTGATCTAATCAAGATAGATTGCGGAATACAAACAGACAATCACATAAGACAAGAGATTTTTAAGTGGAAACCTTAGCGAAGGAAAAACCACGGGACCATGTCCAGACGGAAAGTATCACTAACTGAAAAGTTAAACGAAACAAAGGTTACCTACGCAGCACCGTTGCAAATACACATTCCAACCTTAGCCAAGGCCTATTGCCGATACGTCCACGTTCTCTGAATCAACACCACGAATCCACGCGCGCCCTTCTAGTCAAGAAGCCTTATTCGCTTGTTTAGTTTGGTACACCCCAAACCTATCGTCGATCGGCTCCTCCGATCTTAATTTTCAATACTCCCGCCTTTGCAGAAGGTGAAGGATTCAGTACACCCTGAACTTCATGCTGCTCAAAAGGTATTGAGTCACACTAGTACACTCAGGCTTACTAAGTTGAATATAGAAGTGAAAAACCTAGGCTGAGTAAAGGATCAAGCTCTTGGCTTTGATCAAGAAGATAACAAACTCACAAGATGTGAATGAAAAATAAGCTTCTTGCTCTTCGAATGCACACTCTAATAAATAAAGCCTTTGTTTCTCTCTCTTGAAGATTGAGTCACTCTGTGTCTCTGTGTGTATTTAGAGAAGGCATAGAACGGTTCTATTTATACAATTCCAAGACTTTGAGTTGTATGGGATGTGAGATAATGGAACCTAGAATTTTGGATCTGAGAAAGACCAATTCTATTCAAGGTCCAATCGATTGTACACTTGGTCCAATCGATTGGGCCATGTCCAATCGATTGGGGATAAGTGTCCAATCAATTGGGCTCAATAAGTTTTCTATTCCGAAGGCACCGATCGATTGCACAGGGTTCTCCAATCGATTTGACATAAATAACTTTCTGTCCTGAAGGCTCCAATCGATTACACAGAGTCTCCAATCGATTGTACTCAGAAAGATTTCTGTCCCGAAGGCTTCAATCGATTTCACAGAGTCTCCAATCGATTGTGCTCAAATAAGTTTCTACCTCGTAGTCTCCAATCAATTGTGCTCAAATAAGTTTCTGCCTCGTAGTCTCAATCAATTACACAGTGTCTCCAATCGATTGGGGATACATGTCCAATCGATTGGACTATCCCACTAGTCAATATAATTGACTTTGACTCGGGTCTGTCAAATGACTAAGTTTGACCATTATATTTTGTTCATTTTAATCAACTCCTATGGCCACTAAGTCACTTACCTTCCTAATCGATCGTACACGCTCGTTAACTGACAAATCGACAGTTACTCAGATGACTCATGTCGTCAACTGTCTGATTCTTGCTGTCTTTGTCTTTTAGTCTTCACGTAGTTGGCGAAGTATGCACACCACAACATCTTCACACTACACTAGTGCTCGTAAGAACGATTACAAGAATATTTTTATGTCAAATAGAATCTTTGTCAAATTAAATATGAAAATATTCCTTACAATCTCCCCCTTTGGCAATTCCGTGACAAAAAATATTTAATCATATAGAATGTAAAAAATAAAAAATACAATCCCACCCTCTTACATGATTCACTCACTATCTCACACTCTCTTAGAGATAATCGAACAGATATAGTGTAATGGCTTTTGATCTGTTCCCTGCACATTCTACCAACAATACATACTATGTAATATCATCGGCAATCAATAAATCATATAAAATGCAGTGAGTTAAATTATGCACATCACAAGTAGAGAAATTAGAAAAATAATGAAAAATTTTTCTCCCCCTAAATTTCTCTCCCCTTATCTCATGCATCAGCTTATTTTTACCGCTATGATTTTTTCTCCCCCTTTTTATCACAGATTGACAAAGGTACAAAAATATAAGCAAATAATAAGCATGCAATGAAGATTATCATGAGAAACAAGTGCAATATATACATCCATAACCAAATACATACTGGTTTATACCCTATAACACAATATAACACAAGTAGAGTATAACCACACATAATCTGAGTTTATCGATGTACAATAATAAAAAAAGTAAAAAACACCCGATAACTCTCAAGATATCTCTCTCCAAGAGTCTATGTAGATGGTCCAGCACCATCATGCTGATTAGGGCCATGAGCTGGTGGATGTTGTCCAAATCCCATCATGGTGAACTGGTACTCCATGTAACGCTGCATATCATACATGGAGCTCGACATCCTCTCCTGTCCTTCTTCTAATCGGCGAAAGCTCTGTGTCGTCCGCTCCTCATGCGCTGTGAGACGCTGGTTGAATCCCACCATCTGATGATGAAGAGACTCAAATGAGTAAGGAGCAGGCATTTCAGGAGGCTGGACAAAGGATGGTTGTGGCTCAGGAGGATGCATCTCAGTATCTGGCTGCTGGCCCCCTGACTCGGTATCATCCCCCAAGTCCTCATCGAAAATATCATCAAAGTGTGGAGGTGCATCTGTCACTCTCTGAACCTGAGACATGCTCTTCCTGATAGTCAAAGGCCCAATAGGCCCCATGGGAGAGCACACCTCCTCATTGGCTCGAATCGCCACATCCAGATGAAGTAAGATAGAGCTCACCAGTAGAGGGAAAGGGAGACAAGGATGGTTAGCCAACTGGCTACCCGCTCTAACCATGGCTTTAAAAATGAACTTCAGAAGGTCAATGACAAATCCAGTGCCAAGATGGTAAAGAAGCTAAGACGATCAATGTTCACCTGTGCCCCATGGCCAGGTGGATCAATGTTGTACCCACAGATGAGGTGCAACAGATGATACTCAGGGATAAGAGATGTAAGAGGTATGAAGGTACTCCAGTCAAATATCTGCCTTGTGAAAGTCTCGGTCAAGGTGACCCTAGAAGTCGTCATCTCACGAGTCCTAGGAATGTACTCATATGAGGTAGACGGACGAGGTATGTCCAACAAGGTAGAGATCAGATCAGGTGTAATAGTTAGGTAAGCCCCAGAGACAAAAGTCTGGAAGGATAGCTCACTTGGGTCATCACACTGAATGGCGTGCATGTTGGCATAAAAAGTTTAACCATGACAGGGTAAAATGGAATGGTCAAGCGAGTGATAGGAACCCACTCGCGAGATATGAACAATGAATGAACCATAGTACCCAAAATAGTGCTAAACTCAACTACTCTCTCAGTAGTGAATTTGCGACCAGAGAAATGCTCAAAGCGATCTCTAGCTGAATCGAAAATGAACGGGGAGATGGGAGCACTCACCGAAGGAATATCGGTATGATGGGCACGACCCCGAGCTCTCCTAGATCATCTGGATGATTCACACTGCTCTGATACCAATTGAAATTCCACTGAGTCGACCACCCCGTTTGACTCGAGATTGAGTCCTTTGAACCAGGGGTTCTTCATCAGCACTTTCCTCTTCAGAGACCACAATAGCTCTTCTACGACGAGGATTAGTCGCCATGAGCACCAAGAAAGGAAGAAAATACCAAAAAATCTCCATTTTTTTTCAAAAACACCCAAAGAAACCAACTAAAAGGGTGAAGTAGAAAACTAGAAAATTGAGAGAATCGCTCCACAAAACCTTATGTGAACAGTAGATCGGGTATCTGCGATCGATTGGGAGAAATATGGAAGGCGATTGGATCGATTGGGGTTGAAAATGACCCATTTTAGGTTTTATAAAACCGAACGTCGCACTGTCCAATCGATTGGACTAAGTGGCCAATCGATTGGGCTGTACTTTCCAATCGATTGGACTGGTCCAGGAAGAAAAAAATTTTAAATTTTTAAACCAATAGGCTCATTTTCCAGGACCCCCAATTAAATCTTTTCAAGTCAAAAATCATTTTTAAACTTCACAAGAAAAGATAAAACGTCAGAAAAACATAGAATTCACTTCATGAAGACAATCTTGATAAGCATTAACCACTGATTCTTATTGAAGAGAATTAACTAACACGTTAGTGCAGTCTTTTGCTTCATCAAAAATATTAATTCTTTTAGACATTAGCGCAAGTCACAGATCACTAATAATCATAGATTCAAATATCAATAGATAATATCATCAAGTGTAAGTGATCTGAGTCTATCTGTGGTACTGGATAAGATTTCAGCAATAATTTCTAATAAGTATCAGAATCTGGAGGTATCTTGTATCCGATCATAAAATCCTCATTAGAGTTATTAAGGGATCTCACATATTCTCATGTATATGGGTATTTGTTGATGGATAAAAAATTTTCTAGCAAATTGGCTGTGTTTTACACCCTTTTTATTCATTTTGAATATAGGTAGTTTTCACTCTCCATGTAGGTAGCCCTTTTCTGCAGCAATGAGAATCATATTTCAATTTTAAATAGACCATACAGATGACATAAACTCTAACTTTTGTGGAGGTAGCTGTTTCCTTAACATAATAACTCTCATTGGGAAGCCAATAGTCGACTATAGTGCAGTTTCGAAATCAACTGAAGGCAGGAATACTACTAATTTGAAGTTATAATCAGTAGAGGTTTATTCTTAATTCCAATAATACAAGATTTCACACCTCTATCAAATCCATTCCCACAGAAATACTCAGTGTGCATGTGAATGTGAGATATACTGTTTCAATAATCTTCTAATGCATATTAGTAAAAATTGACAAATCATAATAATTAAAAGATATAATACATGGATTAGCAAAAATTTTACTAACAGTTAAGTTATTTTTCTTGGAATGACTCAGAAATTACTGCTCATCAAAATTGTATAGAATAATAATTTTAACATTCTTCTGAACACTTGATCTTTTGATTTTTCTGAAATATTATCAATTTTTATCGTCTTGGATGAAGACCCTTTTTCTTGATTGTTTTTGTAACCCAAACCCTGTTTGTCTCCATAGACTTTTTCCACACGAAGAATCTCATCAAGCTTTGCAGAGCTGGATGAGAATCATGACATATCCCTCTTTGATTTGAGAACCTCATTTTCTAGGGATTCCTCACGTGTCATGCAAGTTTGGAATTCACATTCCAGTGACTTGTTCCTCTTTTGCAGAGACTCATTCTCTTGCTCAAAATCAGTAATCAACACTTTTAATTTTTCAGTATCAATTACTAAGGCTGCATTTTCAGAGTCAAGACATTTAACCCTGTCAGATAAAACTTTGTTAGCCTTGATGAATTTTATCGATTCCTCATACAATTCTTTCACACCAACTACTGAGTCATCCGAGTCCCCATTGTAAGAGTCTTCCGAACTCTCATCATCACTTTTCTTGGACTCTTCATGAGATCCATAGGGACTATTGAAATGAGCAACAAAAGTTGTATACTTATCAGTCTTTTCATTGCTATCTGAATTATCAGAATGATCTTCTAATTCTTCATCCCATGTGGCATCGAATGCTTTTGCCTTGCCCTTGTATTCTTTTTTGTTTAAGCACACATTTGCAAAGTGACCAAAACCCTTACATTTGAAACATTGGGGTTCGCTTGAGCGGCTTTCCCTAGGGTTCATGTCACTTCTGCTACCCCTCTCATGAGGTCTGGCATGTTCCACAGTTTTATCAAAATGTTTATTGTTCTTGAACCTATCGTTTTTAGAACGAAAGAACTTTTTGAATTTTTTTTTACGAATAATGCCATTTCAACTTCAGAGTCAACATCCGACTCAGAATCTTGAGCTTTAGAAACTTTAAGGGCAATTTCCTTTGATTTCTTTGGCTGTCTCAAATTCATCTCATAAGTTTGTAGAGACCCAACCAGCTCATCAACTTTGAGAGAGTCAACATCTTTGCTCTCCTCAATTGCAGTGACTAACTTTTGATTCACGAATGACCTCACCCAAGTTGTGTGCAGAGGTCACAATATTACTGAGTTGAGCATAGAACTCAGTAAAAGTATCATTCTCCTCCATTCTCATGGATTCGAACTTAGAAGTCAGCATTTGAAGTTTGGAGATCTTAACAGCTGACGTTCCTTCGTGTGTGACTCTAAGTATGTCCCATGCTTCTTTAGCTAGGGAACAAGTAGAGATTCTTCTAAACTCATTCTTATCAACAACATTAAAAATAACATTTAAACATTTGCTATTAAGACAACAATAGTCTATGTCCTCTTTAGTCTAGTCGTTCTTAAGTTTAAGAATGATTTTATCTCCTACTTCCATTGTGGGTGGTGACCAACCATCCACTACAGACATCCAGACTCTTTCATCAATGGACTTTAGAAAAGCCCTCATCTTAGCCTTCCAATAGGCATAGTCTTCCCCATCATACAATGGAGGTCTGGATGTATTTCCACCTTCTCTTTGCATTATGACAAATTAATGAAAATGGACTGGTTTCTCAGGAATCTAAATTCAGGTGATTAAACCTTAAATAGAATTACCCGCTCTGATACCAATTGAAATAATACCGGTCCATTTTTTTTAACTCAATATACCTAGAGGGGGGTTGATTAGGTATTTAAAATTTATTATACCTACACAGTTTTATTGGTCGATGGTAAGGGGATAAAATCGTATGCCTTGGTTGTTTGATAAAGGATTATTACAACCTCAAATCTTACACAGTGTCTCCAATCGATTGGACTATCCCACTAGTCAATATAATTGATTTTGACTCGGGTCTGTCCAATGACTAAGTTTGACCATTATATTTTATTCATTTTAATCAACTCCTATGGCCACTAAGTCACTTACCTTTCTAATCGAGCGTACACGATCGTTAACAGACAAATCGACAGTTACTTAGATGACTCATGTCATCAACCGTCTGATTCTTGCTGTCACTGTCTTTTAGTCTTCACGTAGTTGGCGAAGTATGCGTACCACGACATCTTCATACTATACTAGTGCTCGTAAGAACGATTACAAAAATATTTTTATGTCAAATGGAATCTTTACCAAATTGAATAAGAAAATATTCCTTACAAATGCAGGTTGGGTTAAGGGATTGGTATTACTACGAATGTCCTAGAGGGGGGGTGTTTGAATAGGACAATATTAAATTCTTTAGATATTATGCGAATTATGGTTAAATTCAATATACACGATATCCAATCACATAAGCATTCAATCATGAAACGATAACCAAACTACATAAAATAAAGAGACGATAGAGGCAATGAGAACACGTCACAACATAGAATTATAGTGGTTCGGTGTTCGCACACCTACATCCACTTTCACACACTTAATCGAGCTTAATCTACTATTCAATCAAGTAGTATACTTTAACAATTGAATAAGCAACAGCTAACAATTCCACTAACCTAGACACAAGAGATCAAAATCTCTCGCACACCTATTTACGCTATAAGAAAGCAAACTAACACTAGTTACACTCTTGGTCAAGCAATCTAACGTCTAGTTACGCTCTAGGTCAAGCCGAGTCAAGAGAAGTCTCAACTCTCATGGGAATTTTCCCACCACATTCCAAGTGAGTGAAGACTCACTAGAACACAACAAGGGTTTAGATGATAATGGTATCTCCTAGAGGTTCAAATCAAAGGGACTTACCTCTCGAGATGCTGAGAAGAAAAGCCATGGAGCTTTGAGACAAGCTTCTCACAAATTGGTGCAAAGTTTTGGTCAATTTCTATTAAGAAAGTACGTTCACCAAGAATATAGAAATCGCATCAACCAAATCCCTTCAACGAATCCCTCAAGGATGATGACGCACGGAGATTTAGTCTCAATCAAACGGCTCACAAATCTAGGGTTTTTGCTCAATAAAGCTCGAAAAGTTCTCTTAAAATTCGTGCCTCTAAGAGGTCAAACACGAGATTATATAGAGCCAAAACTAGTCATTCAACGGACAGAAATTTCCCAAGAGGGAAAGAGTGGTGGCGCCCCAAGAAAGTGCAGGCACCCTAGGGGGGCGCCCTAGCTCCTCTCAAATAGAATGCTGAAAAGAGCGAGTGCCCTAAGAAAGAGTGGGTGCCCGAGGTCACCTCGGTCTCCCCAAGTTGTTGAGGGGCGTCCTAGCTCATGAAAACCCTAATATACCCCTAACAAAAGTCTATCCTTCCTAGATACAAACCAGGGGGTTATCACACTCAAAAGACTACCAAACACCTATAAATGAGATCGTGAAGGTCACTGGTAGTTTCCCAGAAGGTTGTTGAAGAAGTCCGGGTGTTAAGAAGCTTGAGTCTCTTGTTTGATCGTCCATTCTTCCTGATGGGTTGAGTGGATCTTCTCAAAACTAATATTACCAACATACAAGTAGATGTCGATTTTGTCATGGAATTTGAAAATTACAAATTATGGGTTTTTCAATCTCCCTGTTTGTCAATTCCATGACAAATTACAATTGCATTACAAGGACAAACATAAATTACATTTAATTCACAATTACAAAACCAGTAAGCTTCCAAACAACTCAACGACAATAGAAACTACTCCCCCTAACTAATAGCACCTGAAGGAGAGAGAAGCTTCACCGGTTGATCTATTCCTGAAATAACACACAAAAGATATCTTCTAGACCAAGAAGCTGATCAAGAGATTAGTAGAGAAGTGTCAAGATAATACACAGTTACTCAGAATCAACCATGCATCAAGATATATACTGTAAGGCCAAGAGTAACAAAAACACCACGTAATGCGCTCTCCCCTTATTTGGCTGGAATTGACAAATAATGGATAGGAGCAAAACATAAGTATACCAAAAATTTCTTAATAACCAAATACAGATATATGGTCCATAAGGCATTTAACAAAAGTCATCATGATCTAGTTACAAATACAATAGGGCAGCATGAATCACTGGTAACTAGAAGAGCCAATGTCTTAGTCTCAAAAAGAATATTTCTCAACAAAAACCAACCTTCCTTATCGAAACAAAATTGGGATCACTCCCCCTTACTGTAGCTTCCATTTAGTGAAAAAATAACTGATAAGAAACAATGGCATGCAACCCCATCCATTATCACCATTCATCTCATATGAATCAAGAGTTTTAACAAGTTAAAGCATCCACATGTATTATATATTCCCCTATCTCATATACTTCTCATGCAACAAAACTTTCCCCATTAGTTATCAATGTATCCATAAGTCGTAGAGGGATTATAGATATTCTAATTAAGGCATAAGAATAGCAAGCACATGTTACAATGGATGCTAGATATACCAATTAGCAGATGCGACAATTATCATATCTACAGGGGTATCACACATGTATAGCAATAATGAATATGAAATCATATCACAAAGACTTTCATTAATTGTCCATTATCATCGATTGACCAAGTCCATAAAGATATCACAAGCATATAACTATCTCATGTCAAAATTACTCAAACATATACTAATGGACTTCTTAAGATGTTCCAAGCTACTAACGTCCAATGATTTGGTGAAGATGACCGCCAAAAGTCTCTAACACATACACATGAAATGATTATGAAACTTTAATTCAAATATGACTCATGCCAAAACAAAATTTAGATCCATCAATATTAACATCCATGGAAGAATCATAGATACTTCAATTAAAGTATGAAAATATTAAGCACTACCATAAAAATGAAAAGATATACCAATCACCAATATAACCATAGGTATCACAATGTAGGTGTGCAAACATCGAACCACTATAATTCTATGTTGTAGCGTGTTCTCATTGTCTCTATCCTCTCCTTATTTTGTGTAGCTTGGTTATCATTTCATGATTGAATGCTTATGTGATTTTATATCATGCATATTGAATTTAACCATAATCCGCATAACATTTAAAGAATTTAATATTGTCCTATTCACCCCACTCTAAGACATTTGTAGTAATATATACCAAAGGAATTTCACCTGACGCCAAAAAGCGTCAGGTATACCTTGTTACATCACAACTCATAAATCTTTCAAGTGAAGTCTTTGACGAGGAACGTGAGGAAGCCCATACGAGTCACATGATGACATAATCTTAAGACAATGGTTTAAAATGATCGTCATTTTAAGTTTAGGCATTTCACAATTAAAACTTAAGTCATGAATTTGGAACCTCGACCAAATTGGGCAAACGAGGTCTTTATCTTACGAAACCTCTTCCAACACGTGTAGTACGTTGAAAGAGATATGGTAAAAGATAAAGGTCCGATTAGGAAACTATAGTGAGTTATAGGTTTAGGCATTTCACAGTTCGATTTTCGAACCTCGACGACTAAAATCGGGCAAACATAGTTTGAATCTCCCGAAACATCTTCCAATACTTCTAGTATGTTCAACCAAATGTGTTGGAAGAAATGAGTAAAAATTAGAGGCCTAGTTGGAAAATTGTAGTGAGTGATATTCGTTTAAAAGTGCATAATTTCCACTATATCCTTTTAGCATTATCACACTCTCCTATGTAAAACTTTCATTTTTATCAGCTTTTCTACGTAAGAGTTTGCTCCATTGCTTAGAACACGCTTTTCTGCACAAAATGGTATATTTGCACGGATTCATACGCATTTATTTTGTAGAAATCTCATTTCGCTTTTTTGCTGTTAATGAAAACCAGATCGGACGATTATCTAAACCCAACGGCCTTATATCTTGGGCCGATCCCCATCTAAACCCTAGGACATCTCCCTCCATCCTCATTCCCACGGGCCCACAACCTTCAAAATCACTCACGGCCCACTCACTCATGGCCCACGGCCCACACCCCCACTCTAACCCTAATCCTCTCATCCCTCCATCTACTCCTCAACCATTAGATCGAGATCCAATGATTCCACACAAAGAAAACCCAAAACTAAACCTAAAAAAAATATTAAAAGATAAATAAAAAAGAAAATAAAGAAAAAGAAAATAAAAAAAAGGAAAAAAATAAAAGAATAAAAACAAGGTGGCCCGTAGCCTCCCATATTTCCTCTCACACACATCCTTTATCACCTATCAATCTCCAACCCACATCTCATTCCCACTCACTCTCTCTAAAGCCTCCCACTTCTTACTTGGTAAAAACCCTAATGCCCCTTCCATATAAAAAGAAAAAAAAGAGAATTCACTCCCCATATAACCCGATTCACGCACAAAACCACTCCTCTAACTCTCATTCCCTCTCTTTCTCATCACTAATCCTAGGGTGCATGGGGTTAGTGTGAGAAATTTTTTCTTTCCTCCCCCTCTCTCAACTCTCCTCCAGCCACCTGCAAACCGCCACCATCCCCATCATCTCATCGTTGATGCCCCTCTTAGTGCCACCGTGTTCACCTCAAAGACCACCACTGTTGCTGCCTTCTCCTCCACTTAAGACGTCCTAAAACCTGCTCTCTCCACCAACGTGTAACCCATCTCCTTCTCCATGCTATCAACCCTAAAAGGTACCTACCACGATGCCTACTCTTCTCCATTCACCGGCGATGCAAACACAACACCATCAACTCACGGTTCCTCTCTTCCACCTTCTTGTTGTGTGCCTCCAATCAATCGGCCAAGGATCTCCTTGGGTGCATACGGTTGGGCCTGGGTGAACTCCACCACTGCCCATCGATTTCACCACCATCCTCCTCTTCCTGTTTGCCTTCACGATATGCAAATTTGGGTGGGTTATCCTCCTTCAACCAATCTCGCTTAACAGATAGCAACCTCCTCACAGGCCATTCACGATCCAACCGTAAGCCATCTCAAAAAGTTGCAAGCCTGTAACTATTTCCTTCTTCCACGGCTACAACCACCATTCTCCACAACACCTTCAAGTACAAACTAGCAACAACCGTGCAAACCACTGCCATCACGTTCTTCTACCATCTTCACTCGCGGCCTCATAAGCCGTTGCACTGCACCTCCAAGCCACAACTGCCACTATGTTCTCTTTGTGCATCCACTATCCACACAAGCAACCGGGCTGCCCTCATCATTAACTCCGGCCACGACCATTGACCGATCCATTGCTACTCTACATCCTTCCTTGCGGCTTGCTCCTTTGCGATCATCATCACACCAATCGGGTTAAACTCATCTTTCTCCCATGGTTGCATGGTAAAACAATCTTCTCACCTAAATCTCCTTCTCTCTATTTTTCTCACTTTCTCTCTTTAACCATACTTTCTCTCTCTACATCCTTATCTCATTCTTTCTTTTTAATGGATTTCTAGGTAATTTTTATGCTTTCATTTTGTTTTCTTTGAATATAATAGAATTTATTTGAATTAATGAAAGTTAATTTATTTTTATGCCAGTCTTGTCATTTATATGTTAGTAGTGATAATTTCTCCGAAAAAAATTTATTTTTTAATCTCAATCCATCATTCTCATCTCTCCATCAATTGCCAGCATTTTTCATTATTTTTGTTCAATTGTTTGCTAATCCCTAACTCTGAGTGTAATACCCCAGATTTTTTTAGTGGGCTTTTCGGGCCCATTTGAGCGACTTTTGAGTCCATTTTGAAACCCATGGGCTTCATAATTGGGTTTCGGCCCATTTTGGGAGACATTCGAGCCCACTTCGAGATCCATGGGCTTCATATTAAGGCTTGGATCCATTGAGGATCACATCGGGCTATTATTTTGGTGTATGGATTTCACCACCATCGAATCGGACCCATGTTGGATCCGTGGATCCATCTCCACCTTGGATAGTGTGGTCTACAAAGACTACAAGATCAAATGGCTTTGTTTTGATATTGTAGGATTCATCAATTAATCTAACCTTTGAACTTATTCTCTAGTGTGACCCTCCTTGGATATATTCGATCTCTCGAATGATCTGTAGGATCACTCGGATGTCTTATATCGACCTTAGAGAGTACAGTCTACTGGCATCACATGATCCGGGAATTAGAATCCTCCAACGGTTATTTTGTGGTACAGGATCCATAACTGGTACATCCTCTTTTTCTTGATCTTGGTGCACCCTTCAAGTTGTTGTGACCATCATTGGATTAGTGGGACGAACCTGGTTAACTTAAACCTACTCCCTCATTCATGTCGTGGCCTACCTTTCCTTCCTAGGCAAGTTACTTCGTCCAATATAGTAGGGGGTTTCTTTCAATGAGTTGGCCGGCCTAGTGGCAGCCATTAATGGTCCCCCAAGGAGTTGTAACTGTTCACATCCTCGGAAAACTTCAGGTTTATTAAAAGGGGCCTATAAGCCCATTTATTTGTGCTCATTGTTGTTTAGGTTGAGGAGATTAAGGTAGTGGTCTCCATGGGCCCTACGAGTATTACCAGCGCTCATGGTGATATCTTATAGGAAATTGTGGACTTATCCCTGTGCGGACAGATCTGTGAGAGTGCCAGTTTGTGGTTGTAAACGAAGTTCGTGACGTCCTTCTCGTAGGTAACCTATTATTTTTCAAGTGGGCCAGCCCATCTCTTTCTTAAGCCCAATCACCAACCCCTTTTCTTTTGGGCCATGTTAACCTCGGCCCACTTTAATTAAGCCCAATTACCGTAGCATATCTTTAAACCCCCAACACATGTGTCTTTGTCCTTATCCTAATAACAAAATGAACTTCAAACATCTCCTTCTCTTTTGGACATGTGTCATGTGCAGCACATCCAAACTAACTCAACCATACATCCCCATCTCTCCCATGTATGTACCAGCTGGAAGCATCCCAGCCGCTTGCCACCATCTTATTCATGTACTCACTGTACAATACCAAACCACCCAAACAATTCTCTCCTCCACCTGCCCTGCTAGGTGTCCCTTCCATGGTGTCGTGGACAACAAGTCCAACAACCCTAAGGCCCTGTTTGATTGCATAGAAATTTTTCCCGAGAAAATACATCTGGATATGCCTTAAATGGCTGATTGATTGCAACTGAGAACACATATTTCAATCATGTAAGAAAATAAAAATGTACTTTCAAGTGGAAATGAATTCTTACCTATCTGGGTGGGAAATGATTCCGGGCTTAGTACAGAAAATTATCCAGATTTAAATGGCTTGATAGGAAAAATTATATAGATTTATAATGGCTATCTAACAATGGACAGTTGTGTTTACCCAAGGAAAATGCAATTTTCCCACTTGGTAATCAAACACGGCCTAATGGGAAGCCCATTCCCATCAGCACGCAACAACCCCCGACTGATCTTCATCATGGCCGTTAGCTCCCAAATCCTATGTTAATCCAACCCAAGCTTCATCTCTTCCACGTCGATTTGACCTCTCCAAGCACCAACTTCATAATCGTCCGTTCGGTAAGCATTAACGCTAGCAATACATCAACGCCAGGTTCTAGCCTTCCAGCCGGGCAATGTCATCCTTTCCGGCAGCAGCAACTGAAGCACCATCGCCAGCGAACAACACTTACTCTCCTTGCACCAGCATCCCAACTGTACCTCCTCCAGCAACTCCGTTAGCAAACAAGAGCATGTCAACCAAACTTCCTTGCCTCAACTCCAGCAGTTGCAGATTCGCCTCGGAGTTGGTCGAGCATCCATACGGTTAGTTTTCCTACAACTTAGATGGGTGGTTCATAGGTCCATTAGTGCATTGGTTAGCCTCCACCCTTTTGGAATCATTTTGGGTTTTAGTGAAGTTTCTGTTCAGGAAAACCAAAACAGAGCTTCCGTTGGTATTGTTTTCCTTAGAAACATGTATATGCTAAGGATTTATTTCAGAGATTAGTGTTGTGAATAGGGGGTGAGAGGGGTTTTGAGGACCTCTCAAGTTCTTCCAGCCCGTAAGCCTCCCAACCATTCAATCAACTTGCAAACCCTTCTTTTAACCTACTATTTCCTTGCACTTCGGGTATTTCTGTCTGGCCACCTGCAGAGGAGTTTCCAGAATAGAAATTAACCCATTGAGCTGACCAAATCCAACGGTTGAATCAACTCAAGGTAATGAGTCTAATCCAACGCTTGCAGAGCATGTACAGGCGATTTTTGGTTTTGTAGGTTCACCTAGGTGTTTGTCAACCATCAAAGGGTTTTAGATCACTAAGCAGGCTGATTTTTGTTTTGTAGGCCCACTTAGGTGTTGGACAACCATCCAACGGCTTGACCTTGCTGCTTGTGGTTGTGTAGGTCCACCTGGGTTTTGGCCCAACATCCACTTGGTCTGTGGGTCCAAGCATTGAACCATAATGCTCAAATCCAACTGTTAGAATTCACTAACCATGCTGATTTTTGGTGCATATATCCACATTGGATTTGTCCAATCAGCCATGTGATTAGTGTTAACTTTGAGTGTGCCACTTGGGGCATGTGTAGGTGGCCCCACTATGGGGATTAGTGCCTAGTAGGTCCACCTGGATGTGGGCCAATCGTCCAAGTGTGTGTAAGCAAAACATCCACACGGTTAGTGTCTCCTAGAATTGTAAAACGTGGCTCCTAGTTTGGGTGGCGCCATAGTTAGTGTCTCCTAGAATTGTAAAATGCGGCTCCTAGTTTGGGTGGCCCTACCAAGTTGGGACCCATCATTAGGTGGTTAGCTATCAAATAAATGCTTTTCAAATATGCAAGTTAAAGCATTCGATCCAAGATCATTTCCAACTAAAAGCAAAAGCAGAACATTTATTTAATATTAAATGCAGTTGATAAGTGGACCACTGGTTTATCTTGTTAACCACCTGACTAACTTTGTCGCTCTTGAGTTCTCACTAGGATACACTCTTCAAAATAAATGCTTCAGTACTAACTCAAATTGATCGTAAGATAATCCGAAGCCTAGACAGACGTTTTGCACATCAGCTAACTTAAATACGCCCCAAACTTACTGGATTTGTCAAGCAATGGAAATGAGTATTCCCTTAGTATGGTTGGTTTGTGTTCCTAACTCAACAAATAACAGCTGGAAGGACTACATGGAGGGGTGTCCTAGAACACCGATCTAGTTTGGCTCTAGCTCTTGATTCTTTTTAATTTTTTTTGGCCGTGGGTACACAACAACTGGAATGACGAGGTGGGTAATGAAATCCCACCAGTTTCAAGGTAGAGCTGGGTTTGCTCTTTAATGTAAATTTTACGGCCAAACCATGCAGTTCCGATAATGATTGCGAAATTAAATAAACAATCGGCATAGTATTTGCACAAAGATCAATATCGCACTCTAGGCGAGGTGTAGAAACTTACCTGCCTGTTGGCTACGCACGGGGTCTCCTCCGTGAGATAAGGAGGGGTATCCAAATGGGCTTGGGCTCGACTCCTCCTCTTTGAGCTTTCACTCCCTACTCGATAATCGCAATCCGCAATCACGTTAGTCCACAATGGTCTATGGTATTGAGTTGGAAGGTAAACCGCCTTAAGGGTTTTAAGAAACACGCAATGGTTTTGGGCAGGTATTGTGAATTAGTTCCAATTAAGGTTTGAAATTCAAATTTAGTTATTCACAAATTAAGATTTGAAAATACCTACTTTTGAATTACCCGAAGTTAGAAACCTTCCACGATTTCAAACTTTTGAAATCTCAGTCAAATTGGTTATTCCCCAAATTAATAAATTTTATTGAAAATAGACTTTTATTCAATTTTAGAGTTATCCAACTTAAAGTCTCTAGATCTAGAAACTCTTAGGATTGAATTTCTAAAAAGTGAAAATGTCTAGAATTTTAAAATTCAAAATTTGAAAAATACTCCCGAAATGAAATAAATAACTAATATAGTGATCTAACTAGAAATAATAGAATTGAAATCTAACATATATTTGTGTCGTCGGATCGAAAACCCTAGTTCAACAATATTTGTAATTCCGGTTCACTTTAAATCCTGCAAAAATACAGACTTTGTATAGCGATATGTCGGATGCCGAATCAGCACTTGGGATTAGGGAACACAATTTATCGGAACATTGAAATAATAGAAAGTGCTTGAAAATATGATGGAAGGGTGAGAGTGGTGATTAATGATTGAGATTTAAAATAATCTTTTTGAAGAGATTTCTATCAACTAATTAACATAACTAAAGAGAAAGGAACACTATAAACAGAAAAGAGAAACTTATTTATTAAAATAATATAAATTACAATGCTTGAATCTAATTTATTCATAAAAGAAAATAAAATAAATAACCATTACTCTAGAAAGTATTGTAAGAGAAGAAATATAGAGAGAGAGAACAAGATTTTAGAAAGAGAAAATGAATGAGAAGACAGAAAATGGAGATTTACCTTGGTGACTTACCAATGGAGAAGAGGTTTGCAAGGCCGTGTTCTTGCTAGTTTTTCGATGATAACCCAACCAAGGAGAGGAGAGAGATAGAGAGAGAACCTAGGGTTAGGTTGTGAGAGGGGAGAGAGAACCGAATTCTAAGGGAACCATAAGTCCCTTACATAGATTTTAGGAAAAAGAGAGTGAATCCATGTGAAGGTTTGTTGAGTTATAAGAGCCGTTTGATCTTGTGAGGTTCAACGGTTAAGGGAGAGATCCCTTTCCTTGAGAGACAAGGGGAGAGAGGAATCAGTCAAGTGAAACCTATTTTCTCTAGGTGTTGCAAAAGGGCATGTGCATGGGCATGGGTATGGGTCATGGGCATAGGTCATGGGTATGGATCATGGTTCATGGGTATGAGCATGGATCATGGGTATGGGTCATGGTTCATGGGTATTGGCATGGGTCATGGTGTGCCAAGATAGATAGAGAAAGAAATAGGAGAGAGGTGAGAGAAAATACAAAAATAATAGAATTAGAGGGTCTTGAACCCTGGTCTTCTTTATTCTCCTTCATCCGCTCCACTAATTAGTCAAACTAGTTTTTGATGTCAATTAGTGTGGCTTTTAACACCTTAGTCCTTCTCTTGGTCTTCAACTCTTCCGCTCTCTCTTGGCTCTTGGTCTGACTCTACGATCCTCTGGCTTTGCCCGTACTTGGCTTCTATCTTCTTATCGTAGCATGTTGGCTCTTTATGCTTTGATAGAGGTCTTTTGTGGTTGATTGTGGGCCCGCCTGTGTTGAGAATCGCCCGATAGTGTCTCCTGCAAGTGAAAAAGCATGTAATGAGATTCAATTAAAATGGTTTGATACTGGACTATCCGAAATGTGTATATTTCATGTAAATAGTCAATTTTCATCTAAAGAATATGTTCTACACAATCGAAGAAACTCTTACGTGAAAAAGTTGATGAAAAGATAAGTTTTACGTAGGAGAATGTGGCATCGCTATAAGGATAATTGCTTAAACTTTTGAGCGAATATCACTTCACAAAGCCAATGAAGGCCATTATGAAAGGGGGCAATCCTCCTCTCACTGCTATTTTGAATTTGAAGCTACACAAGAACCAGATTATTGTGTTGTTGATTCTAAATTTAAATTCCTATTGTTTCAAGCTTGGGGCATTTGAGTATAGAGTGAACAATAAAGATTTTCTGTGTTTCTTATGCATCTTAATGCTTGTATATCTTCAAAATGAATCTAAACTTGAAATGATTTTGAGATAAAGAGGCATTTTGAATGAATTCATTAACTTTGCCTGACCAAAACTAGTTTTGAAGCTACAATTGAATGATTATTGGAATCATTTTTCATGTTGCGATTAGTAGGATATCATTGCTTTGGTTTCTTCATCTCTAGTTGAAATGAATACTTTGATTAATGAGATGTAGTTACAAAAGTTCTATTGTTAGTGAAATAGTTATAACTTTGGTGATGTTTGAATTTATCCTTTTATTGTTTGCTCTACTTGTGTGATGGGACTATGTAGGCGATTATCTTTTAACATTGTCATGATTATGAGATACACTTTATGGGATTAGTTGAGTACATTTCCCCATCAAGGTCACAAACTTAATTTTTGGGATACATTTTTCTATTGGACACATTTTATGCGATTATTCAAGTACGCTTTCCTAACAAGGTCATGTGTACAATTTCTAGGATACACTTTCTTATGGGATACACTTTATGGGATTAGTCAAGTGTGTTTCTCCATCAAGGTCACACACTCAGTTTTTGTAATACACTATATTATGGGATGTCTTTACTTTCACATTTTCTTATGGGATGCTTTTATTCTTAGTATAATGGCTAGGTCACAAGTAGGTTAACAACTTTCATTTTTAGAATTTCTATTTGTTTTATTAAATATTTTCTTGGTTAATTAAGTGTATTTTATTTATTGATTGATTTTTATTTTCAAATTCCCTTTTCTTTTGCAAATTATTTATTCTTAATAGATTTTTCAATTATATTTCATATGACCAATTTTCTTGTAATAATGACGAGTTATTTTAGTTTGTTTGATGGAAATATTTTTATCTGTAATTTTTTCAAAACTTTGTTTATTTTGAACAATTTTGTTTTTATCTTTTACAAGAGGTTGTTTGTTATGAATAAAATTATCTTTTGCTTTTACAAAAATAGTTTTTGAATGAGAATTTTTAGTTAAATTATCTCTTGCTTTTACATAACCTAATCATCTTCTGTCATTATAGGCTTTTCCCATAATTATCAATATTCTAATTTATAGATTCCTTGAGTGATTTTTTTTTTTAAGTTAGCATTCTTTATTTCTAATTCCTTATTTATAAGTTTTAATTGAGATATTTCATTTTGAAGAGTAGTTTTATTATCATATTCTACTTCATTTTTTTGTTGTTTAGTAATTTTATAAATTTTTATAGTAGAGTGGAGTTTTCATCACTAAGTTTATTTATTTCAAGTAGTTTCTGATTATCACAAATTTTAACAACTTTTATACATTCTTGATATAGATTATTATAAGCTTCTTGTAAGTTTTTATTATCTTCACTACTAGATTCTACATCAATTTCACTATTTTCTTTTTCTAAGAAGGGAGCAGTATTAAAATTAGATTTGATCATTAAGGCTTTCAATTTATCAATTTCTTCATTAATAGAGTTGTTTTCATTATCTGAATCATAATCTCAAGTAGCTTTCATAACTTTATCTTTTCTATTATTATTGGCACATTCACTAGACATGTGACCAAAGCCCGTATATTTATAGCATTGAATTTCTTCTTTAGTGATTTATTTAAAGTTGTTAAAGGTTTTTTTTTTTCTTTAGTTACAAAATTCCTTTTATCTTTATTTCTAAAAAATGTTTTTAAATCTTTTAGCCACTAGAGCAACGTCCTCTTCTAAATCATCAAATTCATTAGAGGACTCTGACTGTATGGATGTTTTCCAATTCCTAGGTGGACCTACAAACCAAAAATCAGCTTGATTAGTGATTTCAAACCTTTGGATCTTTGTACCTCAAATAATGGTCAATGATGCTCAAATTCACACCGTTAAAATCAACCCATGAAAATAATTCCAATCAAACGCCTAGAAATCACTAATCGAGCTGATTTTTGGTTTGTAGACCCACTTAGGGATTAGAAAAACATTTACTTTTGGGAGTCAAAGTAAATTTAGTTCTGTTCTGTGTATGTCGATGACTATCCAACGGTGTGGAACCAAGTGAGGACATTGTCCTAAAGCAGGTTCTTCCACCACCTCAGGAGGATATCCTCTCTATGATCCAAACAATTTATGGTCGTTGAATGGCTTAGATCCAAAGACGATGAAAATGACTCCAATCCAACGCTTCAAAATCACTAATCAAGTTGATTTTTGGTTTCTAGGTCCATCTAAGGATTGGCCCAACATCCATACGGTCTGTGTCATCTAAAAATGAACCACTTAGCTCACATAGTAGGCGGTCAGCGGCTTCGCTGACCATTATTTTTACACATTAAAATCCAGTAAGAGCGGACCATATAAGCATCTTTCTAAGGGGCCGTTTGGGAACGAGAAGTAAAAGCACTTCTACTTGTAATAGAAGTTACAAGTTGATTTTTTACCTCTAAAAAAGGCATAGAAATTATAATGTTGGGAGGCGTTCTAATTTTTGAGAAGTAATTTCTCTTAGAAGTTGAAAGCTAAAAATTTTAGCTTCAATTTTAAGTTAGTTTTTAACTTTTCAAAAGTTAAAATATGAAACACATCCAAACTAACTTTTTAACTTTTTGGCTTATAAAAGTCAATTAGTTACTTATTTTTGTGTTGCCAAACGCCCCCTAGTGGCCGGCTATATTGACTACTGCAATGCTGATATCCTCGTGAGGAAAATATTCGCCTAGGCCAAAACCATCGTATGGTCCAGAGGGCTCACATCACATCATAGAAATCGTAAAGACCAACCCATGGGGAGACCGTTCAACTCAAATATTGATAGCGTCATTTGTCCATCACATGGTTCAAAATCTAGGGATCAATTGTTGGAGAAAAAACAAAAGACAAAAGAGGAGAAAAGGAAGAAGAAAGAGACAAGTAAAAGCAAGAAAAAGAACATAAGGATACAAATCTGATGTTCACATCCTGAGTCCTGATGCTGGGGGCATTTTTATTTTATTTTTTTGCTAAATGATGAAATATATTAAGAATGAAGAATGCAAAAGAATCAAAAGCAATGCAACAAAAGATGAGGACAACATCAAGATAAACTAACCAAGAAAAAACAAAAGAAATTTGAAAAGGAAGAAGAAAGAGACAAGTAAAAGCAAGAAAAAGAACATAAGGATACAAATCTGATGTTCACGTCATGAGTTGAGTCTATGGGGGCATCTTTGAGATCTCACCTACACACTCCCTGTGAAAATCAATGCTCTGATTGAGGTGACGATTGCTATTAATACTCGAGTTGAGCTGATTGTACATAGCTTAACGTGGATGAAGATCTCCTCAATCAAGATGAAGTTAGTTGTTGAGACCTGAATGCCTGTGGGCCGGCTCGTTTACCCAAGATCCAAGGTATGATAAAAAATAAAATTAAAAAATACTCAAAGATAATTTTTTTTAAAATCACAATAATTCATTATAAATTAAGACAAAAATATTTTATAAATGCGTTTTGATTGAAACTTCTATTTGATAGACTTTTTTTAATTAACTTTTCAAAATTCAAGCTGATAGGCCTAAAATTTTTCAAAAATTATTTTTATTAATTCGTTATTCTCTATCAATCACATTAAGAATCTTTTGTGAATGTATTTTGCCCAAAAATATCATTTAATAGTTTTCAACTCTCAACTGGCCTATCGGGTTTCATCGAAAAAGGACAATTGGATGTTGTCTTATCTGAGTTTTTTTGTTACTTTATTTTAAGGCCAAATTGAACAACCATATATGTATCCTAATCACCTAAAACATTTTAGGTCAACATGCAGTAAAATAGATAACGTTATGTAAAAGTAGGGTTTTCTGTGTCACCAATTCGGAAACCCTAATTCAACAATATTTGTAATTTATTCGATTATCTGCAAAATATAAAAATTGTATAGTGATATGTGTTGGATGTCGATACGCATTCGAATGGGTTAGTGCACTCACGGAACTAAGAAAGCAACATAAATAATGTACAAGGAGAATGGTGGAAAGATGAGAAAGGCGAGTCCATTTAAAACAACTTTTGAGAAGATCCAAAAACACAAATCATCAAACTAAAATTTCATTAATTAAAGAGTGGGTACACGAACAAAGCAAATAAAGTTGTAAATTTTATTCTAGAAAGCAGTAAATTATATTAGAAAGCGATTTAAAGAAGACATGTAAAAAGGTTTAGAGAGAATAAGGGGGTAGAGAAAGGTCTTTGACAGAGAAGCATCCCATGATCTTTAGAAAAAAGGCGCTACCGATCGAGAACGAGATTGTCCAAATTTCATGGAATGGCGCACAATCGTGAAAATCATGAGATCTGATCGGCTAAGATTTTCGATCGTGGAGAGAGATTGTGTCACCCAATCTCTCTCGATCGAAAAATCCTAGACAATAGACGTCTCACATGAAATGAAGAGAGAGAGAAGGAGATCGAGAACACTCCTAAGCCCTAGACGCCCTAGGGTTTAAGGAGTTTAGAGAGAGAAAGTAGAGAAAGAAAGAAGATGAGAGATAAAATAAATCCTAGAGAGATGAAGGGTTTCTAGAGAGAAAGTAAGAGAAAAGATAGATCAAGAGAGAAAGTAAAGATAGGAACTAAAGAAAAAAGAGAGAGAATGTGGATTACCTTGGTGCATGCATAGTACACGGTTAAGCCGTTGCACGTGATGATGAAATGGTGGCTACCCAAGGAAGTTGGCCAAGTGGTGGCCAAGTAAAGGGTTTTGGACCCAGTGAGGTAGAGTAGGTGAGGAGTTCCACAGCTGGAGGGCTGGTGCACGGAGAATATGTGAACACATCCTCCAAGGTGCTGCATGGTACCCCGTGATGGGGAGGACGAGCTTGGGCAATTGACAGGTGGCCCTGTGGAAAAGTTGTAGGTCGACTTGGCAACCTGTGGTGATTGCAAGTGAGCAGCCCGAGAGGAGAGGAGACATGGGATGGTAGGATCAGTGGTAGCATGGTGGAAGGAAGGAGGCTGATTGCTTGAACGTGGATGATGGTAAGGTGGACTGCAAATCCAGCTCCTGGTGCATGAGCAGGTAGCAGCTTCACGGTGGAAAAGAAGGTCTTGGCAGGGAGGGGCAACTGGTGGATAGAAAGCATGGAGGAAGGGCCTGAGAAGTGTAGGGAAAAATTATCCTTCTCCTATGTGTAAACCACAACAATAAACCACACATCACAAAACAAGTAGCAAAGAAGTAAAGTAATAAGAGAAACAACACACCAAATTTTATGTGGAAAACCCCTTTGATGAGAAGGTAAAAACCACGGGACCTAGTCAGGCAAACTTCTACTATGATGAAAATAATGGGATTACAACTTCCCTAACAAATAGGGGAAAACCAATCATCAAGAGACAATAATCTCTCTTGGATTCCAAGATCTTTACCCAAAAAGGGATAGAAAATAAACAACAATGGGAGAGATAGCTCTTATCACTTAGGGTTTGAACAAACCCTATAAATAATCCTTTGGAGAAGGAAAATACAACGAACCTCAAAGTTGTGGATGAGGCCTCACAAATCCGGAGATGAAACACCGCTTGGAAACTTGAAAGCAAGCTTTTTCTCGTCAAGAAATCCTATTTCCTTTTTTTTCCTTTTGCAAGAGCTCAAAACCTTTTCAAAAGAATTCTCCCACAAGAATGACTAGCTGGACCGTACCACTCACCTCTTCTTTTCTTTTCTTTTTCTCAAAGTCTTTGGGAAAAGACCAAAACACCCCCATTCTCCACATGGGAAAAGAAGTGGGTCCCAGCTCAACTGAGGAGGGACACCCAACAATCTTCTCCTCCCGACTTATGAGGAGGGCTCACCCAAACCTGCCACACATCTGCAGAACTCTTGATTACCCTTAGGCAAAGCCTTTTTCATCATATCCGACCCATTCTTGTCGATATGAATTTTTTCTAGCTGTAACAACTTTTCTTCAAGAACATCCCTGGTCCAATGGTACCTCACATCAACATGCTTGGACCGACAATGAAAACTTGGATTTTTACTAAGATAGATGGCACTCTGACTATCGCAATGAAGTAAATACTTTTCTTGCTTTAAACCCAGTTCTTGTAAGAACTTCTTCAACCGCAACATCTCTTTGGAAGCTTCTGTGACTGCAATATACTCGACTTCTGTGGTATATAATGCCAGACACTTTTGCAACTTAGACTGCCATGATATTGCTCCCCCTACAAAGGTAAAAAAGATAACCTGACGTAGACTTTCTAGAGTCAATGTCTCCTACCATATCTGCATTTGTGAAATCTTCTAGCATAGGTTTACCATTTCCAAAACATAAACTTATCTTGGATGATCCCTTGAGATACCTGAGTATCCACTTGACTGTTGCCCAATGCCCTTTGCTAGGATTGGAAAGAAATCTACTAACACCACCAACTATATGGGCAATGTCGGGCATCGGACACACCATTGCATATATCAAACTTCCCACAACCGATGCATATGGAATTTTCTTAATTGCTTCTTTTTCTTCCTTGCTTGAAGGGATTTGATCGGTACATAACGTGAAGTGGCCTGAAAGAGGACAAGCAACTGATTTTGCCTAATTCGTGTTGAATCTTTTAAGTACTTTCTCAATGTATCTTTCTTGTGATAGTTGAAAGTAGGGTTTTTCCATCGTTGAAAGATCAACCCTAATCTCAACAATATTTTTAATTTGATCCAATTTAATTCCTACAAAATACGCAATTCTTTGCACAGTGGAAAGTCAGATGTCGATCCAGACTCGAATTAGTTGGGTTAGCATGATCAAGAACATGAAATGACAGAAGATTGCAAAAAATAATGAAAATAAACTTCATCATTCATTAATTAAAATGTCTATTACACTGCTTGAATCGAAAATAAAATAAAATAAAAATCAGTTTAAAGAAGAATCTAGAGAGAGAAAGAAGGGAAAAGAGGTTCTTCGGAGAGAGAAAATGAGTAGAGAGATAAACTAGTTTTTTTTTAGAGAAGAAATAGGGTTTTAGAGAGGGAAAGTAGAGAGAGAGAAAGAAATACCTTGAAGCACTTACCATGGAATGGATCGGCCCAATGAGAGAAGGATCGGCCATGGATGCGAATCTTGATAGGTGTGGCCAAGAGAATCGGCCAAGAGGGCCAAATGAGGCCGTGATGAGCAATGGTGTTGCTCATGTGAATGCAAGCCGTACGTGGAGATGGTAGTGCAAAGTTGCAGTCCTACAACATGGGCAGACAACAAGGAGAGAGTGGTCCGTTTGATGTGCCATCGTGAGGGCAGGAAGTCTTTGAGAAGCTCGTGACCGACTGTGAGATGGAGTAGGCTGAATGTTGTAGGAGGGGCATGGTGGAGTTCAATGGAAGGAAGGATGGGCCAACATCGTGGCTTGAGCAGCTTGGAGAGGTGTGAGCGGTTGTTGATTGTGTGGACGATGGTGCTAGCTTGTGCACAGTCCGATCGGCAAAAGGAGATGGAGAGAGGTAGCAGCACGTGTCGGTGGCTAGGAGGAGGTGCAGGTGCTTGGAGGCGGAGATGCTTGGTGGTGATGACGGAGGTGAACAGGCTGTGCAGCAGAAGCGGAGTGCGTTCAGGCAGGTTGGTGATGGAGTTGCAGGCGGTGGCGCTGCAAGCAAGCGGTGCAGGCGATCCAGCAAGGGGGCGGAGGGAGCTGGTTGCAAGAAGAGAAATCGAAGAAAAGGAGGAAGAAGGGAAGAAGAAGACGAAGGTGGCCAGAGGTCTACAACTCCGGCCGGATGAAAAGAAGAAGAAGAAAGGAAGAAGAAAAGAAGAAGAAGAAGAAGAAGAAGACGAGGAGAAAGAAGAAGAGGAGGAAAGGAAGAAGGACCAAAACAGGAAGAAGAAGAAGAAAAAGAAGAAGAAGAAGAAGAAGAAGAAGAAGAAGGAGAAGACGAACCTGCTGGAGTTGTAGGTTCTCGCCGGAGTGGAGGAGAAGAAGAAGAAGAAGAAAGAAGAAAAGAGAAGAAAGAAAGAAGAGAAGGGAGAGGGGAAGGAGAAGAAGGAAAAGAAAGAAAGGAAGATAGGGGAGAAGTGGAGAAAGAGGTTAGAGAGAGAGGAGAGAGAATTAGGGGGGATGAAAGAGAAAACATTAGAAAATGGAGAGAAAAGCACTGGCAGAGGGTCTGGAACCCTGGTCTTCATTGTGTCCCTACTCACGCTTCACCAGTAGAGCAGACCATCATTTCTTGTCAATTCATGTGGCTTTAAATGCTTTGGTCCGTCTCTTGGTCATCGGCTCTCCCGCTCTCTTCGTTCTTTGGGCCAGCTCTTCAGTCCTCTTGTTCAGCCCGTATTTGGCCCATATCTTCTAGTCATAGCATGTGGGCTCTTTAAGCTTTGATAATGGGCTTTCATGATCAATGTGGGCTCGTAAGTCTTGAGAATCATTCAATCAGGGTTTCCTACGATAGAAGAAGTGCGTAATGAGACTTAATCAGAACGACTTTATATCTAGACTTCCAAAAATGTGTTTAATGTATGCAAATATATCATTTCGTCCGAAAAAAGTGTGTTCTACGTAATAGAAAAGACTCTTACGTAGAAAAGTGGATAAATAGAGTAGTTTTACATAGGAAAGTGCGATAACGCTACAAGGATAATTGCTTAAAATAAGCACATTTGAGCGAATATCACCCAACCAACATATTACCAATCCTTGGCAATTAGTGCAAAATAAATGAGCTTAACAGGGCTCTGCACATGCTGCACACTTTTTCATATTAGCTCAGGGAAAACACCGTCCGTCGAATCATCGAATGGATGTAAAAATAGTTATAGGCTAGCAAAGAGTTGGGAAGTTTTGGCAAGACTACAGACTGATAATCAGGACCCAAAATAGTCAAACTATGCGTGTGTGTGTGTGCTCAACATCCTCATCATCTTGCAGTAAAGATTTCCAGATCATCTATGAGACTGTATGCCTCGACCTCAATTCTCACTTGTAAACCACTCAGAATCGAATCACTCAAGAATGGTTTTCTTCTTTTCTCTCAATTTATAAGTGAGGAGATGTGTCGATATATGAAAGCAAAGATCTCACATATGTATTATTTGAAGGAAGGACATCGTGCTATCCTAGAATCAAGTAAGACTTTCCTGGGTTGTAATGAGGCTTAGGTCAAGTTTAGAAAAATAAAGGGATGAAAGATTTCAAAGATTTTGAGAGGATATCTCTATTTTTTTATATTTTTCCTGTTAGTGTAGCACTGTTTCTTTTCCTTCTTCATATCTTTTTCGATCTTTTTGAGATTGCTCGTTTACTTTTTCAGCTCTTTTTCATACTTTCTTTTCATATTTTGCTTTCAGCTTGAGCCACTTTCTTTTTCTTTTGATTTTTCTACTTTTTACGGTACACCCATATCATTTATTCTTTTATCCATCTCAAAAGTATGCTAGCTAGTCATACCTCGTAGCTGGACTGGGTTTTAGGTTGATGGGCTTAACAAAAAATACTTTTATAGAAGGGTTCTAAGGGTTTCTAGTGAAGTATAATTCAGGTGAGTAAAAAGGCTGAACGGTTCAAAAAATGGCCTAAATCATTTTCTAGGGTTTGCACTATCATGCATACTGTCTTGACTGGATACAGAGAAGGTTCTGTCGTAGTAATCCAATGTTGATGTTGTTCCGAGTTTTATGATCAAAACAAAGGATAATGAGATCTCTCAACGAATATTGCGAGCATGAAGAATGGTGAGTCATCTTGTGACTCAGAATTATTGTATAACCCTCTGAAATGATTAAAGGCTCGAAAGCTCACTGGGTTAGTGTCGGGCGCAATTTGGCAATGCACATTGAAAGTAGGGTTTTTCCGCGTCGTTTGTTACGGAAACCCTAAAATCAACACTTTTTGTAATTTATCCGAGTTTTAATCCTGCAAAATATTGGATATTGTATAGGGATTTATGTCGGATGTCGATCCGCACTCGGGGTTAGCGCAAAGAGAGACATAAAATGACGGGGAAATTGCAAATAATGTAACACAATCATAATTAAATCATATTTATTTAACTGAACTTGTCTCTTACAATGAAAATCAACTAAAAATAATTAAACTAAAAAGCTTTAAGAGAGATTAGGGTAGAGAGAGAAAATGAGAGGTAGAGAGAGAAGGTGATCATTAGAGAGAGAAATGGAGTTTTTAGAGAGATATAACTAGAGAGAGAGAGAAGAGGACTAGAGAGATCCTAGAAAGAGAGAAATAAAACTAGAGAGAGAAAATGATGAGATAGAGAGAAAGTAGAGATGGATTAGTGAGAGAGAAAGAAAATGATTTTAGAGAGAGAAGGTGAAGATTCTAGAGAGGGAAAGCAAGAAAAGAGAAAGTAGTCACCTTCCAAGACTTACTGAGAATTTGACTGTGAGATTGGCCATGTGATGGAGAAGGTCAGCCATGGTTGGCTTGGCCAAGTGGTAGGAACTCACCCAAGCTTTGAATTTGGAGCTGTTGATTGAGATGCCGGACTAGTTCGGGCATGAGGGTTTCCTTAGAGGAAGGCGCACCTATTTGGCATGGAAAAGATCAACCCCCTCCCACTTTGCTGTTGGAGAATGGCTTAACGGTTTGGAAGTGGTGAACCAGTTGGTTGTGGTACCGGTGTGCTAGAAGATAACAATGGTATGCTTCAGGGTGCTGGTGAATGGAGCAGACAACAAAGAGGAGATGATGACGGTGAATGGATGCACACACCGGTGATGAGGTGGATGTGGTGCACGCATGGAAGAGACGTGCAGGTTGGTGTTGCACTTGCAACTCCAGCAATAACAACTTGGGTGGAGCAGGGGTCGTAGTCCGGTATTGAAGGGAGATGCAGTAACATCTTAGGTGAGGTCGCAGGTAGGAAAGGGAGAAGGTAGAGGACTCCTCCCTTCTCTTTTCTTCTTTCTTCTTCTTTTCTTTTTCTTTTTTTTTTTTTTTTGTTTTCTAGATTGAAAATGGTGAAGAAGAAGAGAGAGGCGGTGGAGTAAGCGGCAGCAGTGGTGGTCGTCGAACTGGTGTGAGATGGCCGGAGTTAATGGAGAACCACAGTGTGGCAGGTTGGTAATGGGAAGACCATCTGCAACAGAAGGAGGCGGAGGTAGATGGTGTTGCAGGTGGTGCCGGTGGTGGAAGGAGGTGCAGGCGCACGTAGCAGCAGCAGCCTTGCTAGGAAGCGGAGAAGATGAAGAAGGAGGCGGTGGAAGATGGTGGTGGTCCACACGTTGCTGTTTGCAGGTAAGGTGGTGGTGCTGCAAGTGGCAGACGATCTGTTGCTGTGGGCGGAGCAGCAGCAGTGGTGCTGCACTAAGGAACAGCACAGAAGAAGAAGAAGAGGGTGGTGGAGCCGTTGAGAGGGGTTCAAGATGGTGGAAGAGCACCATTTATGACGATGGTGAAGCTGGCTGGAGCGTGGAGAGAAAGGGAAAGACGAAGAAGAAGAAGAAGGAAGAGTCGATGTGCGGTAGGGTGAGGAGGCAGAAGAAGAAGAAGAAGAGAAGAAGCAGAAGAAGGAGGAAGGACGGCTCCGGCGAGATCAAGAAGAAGAAGAAGAAGAAAGGGGAGGAAGAAGAGAAGGAGAACGTGGGGGATTGATAGGAGGAGATGGGGAAAGGGATTGAAGGGGGATTAGGGTTCCAAAGAACCCTTCTCCTTCCCCTTTTAAATCTCCCTAGTTTCCATTAATGGAAATTAGGGAATTTTTGAAATTATTTTTTTTTTTTTTTTTTAAGTAAAACCCTACTTTTCTTTGGGGAATTTTCCCATTTAGTGGACCCTCCATTTTTTAAAATTTAATTGAAATTATTTTGAAATTCACGGGGTCCACTAAATGGTCGGACAGCTGGTCGATGATGATGGGCCCGGCTACTGGCCCACATGGATTGATGATGTCCATCGTCTCACAAGATGATGTGACAGACAATCTGATGGCGATCGGATGGATGGTGACTTGATTGGGACCCAGATTGGTAGATCGACGGATCTAGAGAGATCCAACGGTCCGGTGGAAGATCCAACGGTCCGATTGAAGATCCAACGGTTAGAAAGCTAAGGGAGATGAGACAGAGCCAATGGGCAGGAATTCTGGGGTTAGGTCAGTAGATTCGAGGACCGAGAGATGAAGAGAGAGAATAAGGAGAGATGAGAGAGAAAATATCAGAAAATGGAGATAAAAGTATTGGCAGGGGGTCTGGAACCCTGGTCTTCACTGTGACCATCCTCACGCTTCTCCAGTAGAGTAGACTATCATTCCTTGCTGACTCATGTGGCTTTAAACGCTTTGGTCCGTCTCTTGGTCATTGGCTCTCCTGCTCTCTTCGTTCTTTGGGCCGACTTTTTGGTCCTCTTATTCAGCCCATATTTGGCCCATATCTTCTAGTCATAACATGTGGGCTCTTTAAGCTTTGATAATGGGCTTTCCTGATCGATGTGGGCTCGCAAGTCTCGAGAATTGTCCCATCGGGGTTTCCTGCTATACAAGAAGCGCGTAATGAGACTCTATCAGAATGACTTCATGTCTAGACTTCCGAAAATGTGTTTAATGCATGCAAATATACCATTTCGTCCAGAAAAGTGTGTTCTACGCAACAAAAGAGACTCTTACATGGAAAAGTAGATAAATAGAGCATTTTAAAGTAGGAGAGTGTGAAAACGCTTAGAAGATAACAGTGGAAAATATACGCACTTTTAAGCGAATATCAAGCATGATACTAGAGTGGGTGGAGCGTGGAATGTGTGTTTGTGTCATTCCTAGGGTTCCCCGGGTGTGAGTGGTCTATGTTAGTCCGTGAGAGTGGTAATGCGGTGTGTATTGTCTCCTCTGAACAAATACAGAGATAACATCATCCATTTGATACAGTAGAACTTGACTGAAATATCCTTCACTAACACTTTCATTCTAAACTACCACAAACGTAACAGGTGGTTGATTGATTAGTGTTGCTTCTAGCTCATCATTCCCCATGAAGGCGATCTTAATCTAGTCATGCTGAATGGGTCCCTCGGCCTGTCACACTGAGGGACTGGGGAATGTCCAAATGCATCCACCGGTTTCAAACGTTGTTAAATGGAGTCGTCTTTTGGTTAGATAGTTTCCAAAGGGGTATGGTTTGATTAATCCATTGATTAGTCCATAATTATATTTTAAGTGTCCTGTTTTTAAACAATGGAGAAAAAATCTCCAAGTATCAATAACATTAATAGGTTCATTAAGAAGGATAAGATCTCCGGGTCTTAATAACATTAATAGGTTCATTAAACGATGTGACAGAAACATCTGTACGGTAGGACAACTCCATTACATTTTAGGTACCGGATTCTTAACCATTTTCTGACCCTAAGTGGAATCCCCTGGACCCACAAAGGATAGGCTTGTTCTCTTGCTTCAGTCCATTCCCCTCAAGATGGGGTGTATGTCACTCAAGCATTAATCGTGTAGTAACCCAGCATAAAGTCCTTAGAAGAGGAACATCCATCCGGTATAGTTCATTAGGGATTACCTTTTTTACTAGTGTTGCACAGGATATCTGAACTTGAGATTCTGTACTTCTTCAATAAATCTCTTATACACTGAAGGAAAACACTAAGTCAAATTCTAGATGAATTTCCACAGAGTATAGCCTTATCACAATAAAATAAGAGAAGATCTTTTTTTCTGTTCCCAGAGTCCTCTATTTATAGAGTTCTAGGGAGGGGTCTGCACATGTAGCAAACTCACCTTTATAAGGAAAAAATGCTTAAAATAATGAAAAATTACAAACAATCTTAACAAAATAATTACATACGGTTGTAGGGCTCATAGAGATACACAACCGTATGGCACTAACTCTGGCAGATTCTGCACGCCTTTCGAGGAAATGGCCTATGTCATTTTCTGGACAAATAAGAAATCTCTCTGAAATTTTAACTGCATACAGTTGTGTAGGAGGAGATCCTACACAATCGTATATCATTACTTTTTTCATCCTCTGCACACATCTCGAGGAAAATGGCATAGGTGCTTTTCTAGGGATATGAGGGGTATGTTTGGAAATGTAATTGCATACAGTTGTGTAGGAGGAGGTCCTACACAACCATATGTGAATAGTTTCTCATCTCACTACGCGAATCTCGAGCAAAATAGCACATGTGATTTTTCTCCTTTTTGACCATGGATCTTCCAAATCTGACTCCATACAGTTGTGCAGCTTCCCTTCCTACACAATCGTATCCAATTAGTTTCTCTGATCTATGGGTAGTTGGCTCAGAAATTGAGGCATGCCTTTTATGCAGAAATCCAACCATGTTCCGCCAAATCTGAGGATATACGGTTGTGTATCCCTATGCCTTACACAACCGTATGTAATTACTTTCTAAAGGTATGGGCTGGTTTTGCTCAAAACTGACCATCTTCAATTTCTTAAAATCTGTGCCAGTTGTGCCCTTTCTGACTGAATACGGTTGTGTATTCTCCTCTTTTACACAACCGTATGGGCTCATTTTTCCAGTTAAATGTCCTTTTAAAGTCCTCTGTTCTGATTGGTCCGCTACTACACGGTTTGACTTTGACTTTGACAGTCAGCTTTCACGTCCCTTGGTCGTGATTTTCATAATGATCCATATTTCACTATCAACAGTTAGGTCTCCACAATTATTCTCACAGGATCTCTAGAGTTTCTAAACTTAGGATGACTCTGATGTTGATAGTATACAATTGTGCCAAATCTGAGTTTTTCTAAGTTTTCAAACCTGATGTAATCACGCTTGACTTGACTCAAAGCTAACTTGAAACAAAAATTGACATTCTCAATACTGACTTAACGGAGATTTTCAACTAATCAAAGTCAGGGTATTTGACACATTTTTAAAATTCGAGAAAACTTTGAAAAACATTGAAAACTACCCAAAATCACATTTTTTTGTTACCCCCAACCAAAATATAACACCGTCCTCGGTGCTCATGATCGGGACATAAAATGATGAAAAATTGGTAATGATGATGCTAAGGTTCAGGGAGGATGTTACCAAGTCGGTAGAAACTCGATAGTATGTGGTACTTGATGATCGGAAGAATGAATGTACCTGCATGTCCAAAGATATAATAGTAATAATAAATGCATGCGACTCATGTACTCTAGGAATACCAAAATTGCCTTTTCGAAAGCGCAAAGTTTTACGTCTTCCGAGAATGTGTTTAATTCATGCAAATAGCCCATTTTATCTAGAAAAGTGTGTTCTATGCAATGGAGGAAACTCTTATGTACAAAAGTTGATAAAAATGAGCACTTTTGAGCGAATATCAAAACGGCCAAGGGCTAAAGACTGGGTTCAACTCCCCCGCAGGTGCTCGAATAGTCGAAGAGTGTTTCTGACATTTCACACATTTTCTGATGTACCTCTTTGCTTCTTCCTGCATATACGGCCAGTAATATCCTTGGACCCATGCCTTGTGGACCAACGATCTTCCTCCAAAGTAATTGCCATACTGTCCTTCGTGTATCTCGGCTGAAAGTAGGGTTTTTCCATGTCATTGGATCGAAAACCCTAATTCTAACACATTTTTAATTTGATCCGATTATCCTGCAAAATATGGAGATTGTATAGGGATTCATGTCGGATGTTGATCCGCACTCGGGGTTAGTGTGCTCAATTCAAGGACATGAAATGATGAATTTTTGCCAGAAATTGATGGAGAGATAAGAATTGTGGTGTGATTTTTAAAACATAATTTTGAAGATTTTTTTTAGAGAGAGAAAGTGCTACAAACAACAAAGAATCACAAAAGCAAACTAACCAATGCAAAAATAAGAAGAGTTTTTATTCATAAATTCCAAACAAGAATTACAATTCAATCAAAGAAACACATACTCATCCTAACTAATAAGCAATGAAATGTCTAGAGAGAAAACTAAAATTTTAGAGAGAGAAAGGGGCTAACTAGAGAGAGAAAATGGCAAAAGTAAGAAATGGAGCTAGAGAATATGCTAGAGGGAGAGCTAGAGAAACTTTTAGAGGGTTAGAAGGAGAAGAACTTCTACCTTGTGCAATTTCTTGTAACCGTGAAGGAGGTGATATGAAGATGGGTCGGGTGAAAAAGGCAAGGAGATGGTGTTGTGGGTGCTGGCCCAAAAACATAGTCGTGAAGAAGATCACGTCGTAATGTTGCAGGCAAGGGTATAGTTCTTGCAGTCCATGGGGACAGCAAGGATGAGGGACATGGCTGCTAGTGAAGATCCTGGCAAGACCGCCGAAGTTGCAACAGCAAGAAGGAGCAAGGTGGAAGGAGGGGTACATTGCTGGAAATTGTTGAAGGAGTCCAACGTGTCAACAGTGAAGACGTGCACAGGGGGCGTTGCTGCCCGAAAAATGGTGAAGGTCCAAGGTTTGCAGACGGCATGAAGGAGATGGAGCCGCTGGTTCTACTAGTTGCGCCGCTTTAATGAAGATCGCCGGAGTTGCAAGTACGCAACTCTGGCCAGTGAAGGTCGCAGCTCGCGTGAAGATGGAGGAGGCAGCGCCCTGCTGGTCTCCACGATCTCCCCTTCTTACTCTTCTCCTCTTTTTTGTTTTTTTCTTTTTTTTCTGTTTGTTGTTTCCTTTTTTGTGAGAAGAAGAGTAGGGGGACAGGTGAGGACATCCCAGAAAGCGTGGAGAGAGTGTTCTTCACCAGAGTTTCATTGGATAGCACCGGTAGAAGGTAGCAACGAGGAGGAGATTCACTTGCAGGTTCGAGAGGAGATGATGTGCGTTGGTGGAGATCTTCACGATGAGCTAGAGCTGCAAAATCTGGGTTGCTGGTTCAACCAGCAATGGTGTTCTTGGATGATAGGAGCAGCAACTAGTGGTGGAGGGTAGGGCGGTGCAAGATGGTGTGGTGCTCCAAAGAGGAGCCGCCGGGTACACTCCTAAAAAGACAGAGATTGCCCCCACCTTTTCCAAAACGTGGGGGAGAGAGAGAGATGTGGGGTGGAGAGAAAGAAGTTGGACAAGAGAATGAAGTTTAGGGTTCGGCTGGGGTTTTATATGGGAGGAGGGATTAAGTGAAAAAGATAGAATGGAGACCATTGGATCTAAAGAGATCCAACGGTTTGGGCTGAGAGAGTCTTAGTCACATGTGTGTGCCTCCCCCTTTCTATTTTCAAGACTTTCCACATTCTCTTGACTCCAACGGTTTCCCATTTTTGTGGATTCCACCTATACCCTTTGATCAAAGCCCTTTGGCATCTAGCATGGGGCCCACCACCAGCACTTTTATTTTTGGGTTGCTTCTTATCTAGACCATCCAACATGAATTGAAAGCTTGTTGTGCCTTCAATGGTCCAGCCACTAGCATGCTTCCACCTAGCCTCTGATTCTTTTAAAACTTTCTTTATTTTACATCCACTCCGAAATTTGCAAAAAAAGTCCACCATTTTCCTTATCTCATCTTAGGGTTTGCCGCATCTTCTATTTACTTTGATCAAGACCATCCAATTTAAATTCACCATCCCATGCACTGTTCTTTCTTCATAAAATGTTCTTTCTTTAACACCAAGAAATCCTCTACTAAATGCTTCTATATCTTGCTTCATGTCCAACTCCTTAGTCCACTGTTGTAGTTAATAACAAAACTATCCCAACTTGTGTTGGATCGAGGCCGTCTATAAAACTGACCACTTAGTCGGATAGTCGAGATTATCATACATTATCACACCATCCCTTTAAGCTGTCTTTGTATTCTCACACTGGTCCCATGTGTCGGCCCACGCCTTTTGTCGAGTTTTATAGTTCATGTCTTTGTCAACTCACATGCGGGTCCATCATCGTGGCCCATTTTGCTGACAAGTTTGCTCCTAGCTTTCATGATTGATCTAGGGACTATTGACACATTTCGGGCCCAGAGAATTGTTCGGATAGGCTTCATTCGTTTACTGACTCGGTTCACTGGTCCAGTTGGTCTCCTCCAGATTGATTGTGGACTTGATAACAACTTTGTTGTTGATCATATGGTCTCAGGTTTCGAGAATCGTCCGATCGAATTTCCTGCAATCAGAGAACAATGCGTAATGAGACTTCATCAGAACGACTTTATATCTAGACTTCCGAAAATGCATTTAATGCATGCAAATATACCATTTCATCCAGAAAAGTGTGTTCTATGCAATAGAAGAGACTCTTACGTGGAAAAGTGGATAAGTAGAGCAGTTTTACGTAGGAGAGTGCGATAACGCTAAAAGAATAGTTGGTTTAAATAACACTTTTGAGCGAATATCACAACCCCCAACTAGCATATTGCCAATCCTTGGCAATTAGTGCGAAATAAATGAACTTAAAAGGGCTCTGCACATGCTGCACACTTTTATATATTAGCTCAGGGAAAACACCATTCGTCAAATCATCGAATGGATGCAAAAACAGTTACAGGCTAGCAAAAAGTTGGGAAGTTTTGGCAAGACTACAGATTGAAAATCAGGACCTAGAATAGTCAGACTCTGCGTGTGTGTGTGCTCAACATTCTCATCATCCGACAGTAAAGATTTCCAGATTACCTATAAGTTCTTATGCCTTGTCCTCAAATCTCACTTGTAAAACTCTCAGAAATGAATCACTCAGGAATAATTTTCTTCTTTTTTCTCAATTTATATGTGAGGAGATGTGTTGATATATGAAAGCAAAGATCTCACATATGTACTATTTGAAGGAAGGACATCTTTAACAAAAGAAGAACTCATGATTGGAATATCACTTCACTCGGGAACGTCAGATCAAACTCTATAGCTTCTTCTTCTCCAATCTCCACATTTTATGATCGTGCTATCCTAGAATCAAGTAGGACTTTCCTGGGTTGTAATGAGGCTTAGGTCAGGTGTAAAAAAATAAGGGATACAAGATTTCAAAGACCTTGAGAGGATATCTCCATTTTCTTGCATTTTTCCTACGGTGTAGCACCATTATCTAGTTCTTTTTCATTTTTTTCATATTTTTCTCTTTTTCTCGATATTTCTAAGGCTGCTCAATTGCTTTTTTTCAGCTCTTTTTCATACTTGCTTTCCATATTTTGTTTTCATTTTGAACCACTTTCTTTTCCTTTTGATTTTTTTTTATACTTTTCTTTTCACAGTACACCCACATCAGTTATTCTTTTGTCCATCTCAAAATAAGGGTAGCCAGTCATGCTTCGTAGCTGGACTAGGTTTTAGGTTGATGGGTTTACAAAGAAAAAGCTTTTATAGAAGGGCTCAAGGGGTTTCTAGTGAAGTATAATTCAGGGGAGTAAAAAGGCTGAATGGTTCAAAAATAGCCTAAATCATTTTCTAGGGTTTGCACTATCATGTATACTGTCTTGACTGGATACAGAGAAGGTTCTATCGTAGTAATCCAATGTTGATGTCATTCCGAGTTTTATGATCGAAGTAAAAGATAATGAGTTCTCTCAATGAATATTGCGGGCATGAAGAATAGTGAGTCATCTTGTGACTCAGGATTGTTGTATAATCCTCTGAAATGATTAAAGGCTCGAAAGCTCACTGAGTTAGGTCTCCACAATTCTTCTCACAGGATTGATATTCGCTCAAAAGTGCTTATTTTAAGCCATTATCCTTATAGCGATGTCGCATTCTCCTCCGTAAAACTTGTCTTTTTGTCGACTTTTCCATATAAGAGTTTCTTCCATTGCGTAGAACGCATTCTTTAGACGAAAATTGACTATTTGCATAAAATATACGCATTTTGGATAGTCCAATATCAAGGTGTTTTAGTTGAATCTCATTACGCGCTTTTTCACTTGTAGGAGACCCTATCGGGCGATTCTCGAGGACTGGCGGGCCCACGATCAACCACAGAAAACTTCTATCAAAGCTTAAAGAGCCAACAGGCTAGGATAAAAAGATAGAAGAGATATACGGGCAAAGCTAGAGGATCGTAGAGCCGGAACAAGGACTAAGAGAGAGAATAGCTGGAGACCAAGAGAAGGACTTAGGTGTTAAAGGCCACACCAATTGACATCAAAGGATAAGTTTGACTTATTGGTGGAGCAGACGAGAGAGAATAAAGAAGACCAGGGTTCAAGACCCTCCAATGCTTTTATTTTTATATTTTTCTCTCACCTCTCTCTTATTTCTCTCTTTATCTATCTATCTTGGCCCATGACCTAAGCCCATGACCTAAGCCCATGACCCATGACCCATACCCATGACCCATGACCCATGCCCATACCCATACCCATGACCCATACCCATGACACATGCCCATGACCCATACCCATGACCCATGCCCATGCCCATGCCCATGACCATGACCCATGCCCATGCCCATTTGCAACAAGAAGAGAGAATTGGTCTCACTTGACCGATTCTTCTCTCCCCATATCTCTCTATCCTAGTCACTCTCTCTCTCATCTAACTAACCCATTCCCAACCGTTGGATCTCTCTAGATCCAACGGTCATTATTTTTACAACAAGCAAAAAGAAAAAAAAAAAAGTCTATAAGAGATCTACGATCTCTCCTTCTTGGGTTGGTTCCCTCCCCCTTCTCTTGCTCTTTTTCTTCTCTCTTTCTTTCTCTTCTTCTTCACCCTTCTTCTCCGGCGAGCAACTCCGGCGAGCTCACCATTAACGCCTCCACCTCGAAGTGCAAAGCGTTAAACAGCAACGTCTCCTTGCTGTCCATTCCATTCGCCACAATCAAAGGCTACAATCCTCAATCCTATTGAGTTCTATCCAATAGAAGTTGCACCATTTACCTCTTCAATGGTAAGCTTCTCTCTAATTCATCTCTCTAACCTTCCTACCTTCTTTCACTCTCTTCTTTCCTTCTCTACCTTCACATGCTTTCTAGGGTAATATTTTAATGGCTTTCTAGATTAATTTGGTTTAATGTTATTTCCGTTGTAAAGCATTTAAACAAGCATTGTAAGCATTTGTTTTTAGTTTAATTAACAAGTTTTAAATTCAAGTTTAAGTTGTTTTTATTTATTTTGTTTTTCATTCTCGTTTCTCTTATGTTTTTTTTCATTCTAATAGTTTTAACAACAATCTCAAACATATTTTAAAACAACCTCCACCATTCTCACCCTTCCATTTATTCCGAGCATTTTCTGATTATTCTTGTTTCTTATTGTGCTAACTAATCCCGGGTGCGGACGATATCCGACATAAGCCACTGTGTAAGTCTACTTATTTGCAGATTAAGTGAACAAATTCGGAGAAATTACAAATATTGTTGAACTTTAGGGTTTCCGTAACCAATGACATGGAAAAACCCTAATTTTAAGGATCTCTAGAGTTTCCAAACTTAGGATGACTCTGATGTTGATAGTGTACAATTGTGTCGAATCTGAGTTTTTCTAAGTTTTCAAACCTGCTGTAGCCACGCTTGACTTGACTCAAAGCTAACCTTTAACAAAAATTGCCATCCTCAATACTAACTTAACGGAGGTTTTCAGTTAATCAAAGTCAGGGTATTTGACACATTTTCGAAATTCTAGAAAACTTCGAAAAACATCGAAAACCACCAAAAAACAAGAATTTTTTTTTTATCAAAATGAAGACATGAGTTTTGGTAAATACCCACCCCCAACCAAAATACAGCGTCATCCTTGGTGCTCATGACCGGGATATAAAATGATGAAAAATCGATGATGATGATGCAAAGGTTCAGGGAGGATGTTACCAGGTTGACAAAAACTCGACAGTGTGTGGTACCTGATGATCGGAAGAATGAATGTACCTACATTTCTAATGATATAACAGTTAATAACAAATGCATGAGACTCATGGACTCTAGGAATATCGGAATTGCCTTTCTGAAAGCGCTAAGTTTTACGTCTTCAGCCAGACATAACGGGGGTATATCAAGTATCCCCAAACTAGGTTGAAACTCATGGAGACTGAGTGAATCTATAGTCTTCCTAACACCTAAAGTGGAGCAAAAACTACTATCCTATCCCTTGTCTAGGTATACCTATGTAGAACAGGTCTTCCTCAGTGTAGACTGAGAGGATGACAGTAAGCTTTCTGAGCAGACTCGCAAAAATATTTAGTTCAGCCGGGAGAGATTGAAGCTTCTCAGTAAAGACTGAGAGGAGAGTAGTAGTGGGTTCTCTGACCGTGGTTAGCAAAGCCACAAACTCATTGAGTTTAGCGGGAATGTATCTGAATAGAGCAGACTCCTGCAGATCAGTAATACCAAAATTGTTTGACTCCAAGATGAAGTCAGACTCAAAGTGTTCTTGACACTTGGATAATTTATCTTCGGGAGAGTCCTGAATTAGACTCTCTATGGCACACGAGTCATCGATAATATGGAAGTAGGGTGGTGGGTGAAAACTGTCGACCTCTTCTTCGAGGTTCCCTAATGTGAGAGGGATGTTCCCATCCCTGCACTCAATGTATTCATCCTCGATGGGGAATGGTAGGTCCAAGGCAGCTGAAGTCCTATTTTCTAGATACGGCTCAATGGTAGGAATGTCGGCATCAAGTGCAGAGACAGAATCATGATAGATAGAGATGGACATGGGTATTTCTGTGCTCGGTTCAGAAGTGGCTGCATGTAAGGGCACCAGAAATGGATACTCTGGCTCATTACTCTTGTGGCACACTCCAGTGGAGCTCAGGAACGTTAGATCTAGGACAGTTAGGCTCCTACGATCTAGACACAGCTCAGTGTCAGAAATATCGCTTCCCTGTTCTAAGGCGACAGAGGTATAGTGAAGAAGAGACTTCTCTAGGAGAGGTTCAGGATTTGATACTTTTAAGGGTACCAAAAATGGATACACTGGCTCCTCAATAATTTGGTTCGATCTAGGAATGGGAACAATTTCTATGTCTTCTTCGCAATTCTGGTATTGGATCCAAGGTAGCGAATCCTCTTCATAGATGGTGGTCATGGCATTTCCCTCCAGATAAGCATTAGGTTGATCGGGGTAATTGACTTCCACACTCTCAGACTCTAATTGACCTAGACGATGGGCCAACCTCTCCATGGAATGTTGTTGTTGGATGATATATTGAGAGAGAAGATCTTCTAGACCGGGTGTAATAGCAGACTGTGGTGGTTCAGCTAAAGAAAGTTATAGTGCCAACTCTTGATAGTAGTCCAAAGGATTATGACGATGGTAGGCCGGTAGTGAGTCTGAGACTGGCTGCTTACTCTGGTAATCCTGATGGGTCCACTGTTGACCAAAATATTCAATTATGGATCTGGCTGGTACTGCGACTGCGAGAATTGCCAGTCATACTCTCCATTGGGTTGATGAAACCCAGAAGGATAATTATCCTGCGAAAGTGATTGCTGGAGAAAAGGCGGTTCTCAATCAAAGCTATGGTGACTCTTATTGGCCAGATAATAAATGTTATCATAGGAAGTCTGCATTGGAGATTGAAATGTACTGAAAGTACAGACATCTTTCTCGACAGGAGGGTAATATCCTAGAGACTGAGAATTATGCATAGGTTGCTGGACCGAGACAGTAAGGGCAGCGACCGATTTGGTAAGATCCTCAATTAAGGATTGTAGCTTGGGGTTATCCTTTGCCTCACATCCCATAAAAGTTCGTTGGACCGAAGTGTTACTACTGCATACAAAATTGGTATTCCAATGCTGGGAGTTTTCACCTAGTTCTCCTAAGAAAATGTAGGCTTCTGTTGGAGTCTTGTGCATGAATCTGCCTTGGCACATCAATTCTAGCAGAGTTCTAGACTCATCAGTGAGTCCTTTATAGAACATGTGGACTAGACTCCCTTTATCAAAATTATGATGGGGATATTTAGTGAGAGTGTCCTAGAACCTATCTCATGCTTCATGGAATCTCTCATTCGACCTTTGTCGGAAGTCTTGGATGATCTGCTTCATCTCGTTTGTCTTTGACATGGGGTAAAATTTAAATACAAACTTTCAAACTAGTTCATCCCATGTGGCAATCGAATTCTCGGACAGAGAATAAAACCAATCAACGGCTCTATCTTTCAGAGAGAATGGAAAAAGTCTCAATTTGACACTCTTGTCATCAAGGTGTTGAAGTTTGAAGAGATTACAGATGTTCAGAAACTGCCTTAGATGAGTGTACGGGTCATCTCTTGGAAGACCATGAAAGGTAGGCAGCAAATGTACTATGTGCGGTTGGATTTCGAACTGAACCACCGTCGTGTGTGGAAGTACAATACAAGTGGGTGGGTTTACAGAGATAGGCGCATACATCTCAATGAGAGGTCGTTCAGCCGCAAGTTCTACGAAGGTAGTTTCTCTGGGAGAGGAGGGGAGGGTAGTAGATAGAGTAGGTAAAGCGACTGGTGAAGAATCTAAATCGTTAGACTGACTCTCATATTGAATCAATCTATGGTTGGATCGGGTCCAGACGGGCATATGCTTGAAAAAGAAGCCGTAAACTTGGCAAAAAGTTGCCAGAGGAGAACACTAACCTGAAGTAGATTATATGATGCACAAGGAACAAACATGATAACCCTATTTCTAAAACACTCAGGATATTTGTAAGGGATTTATCTTGTTAGTTTGTGGGCTAGGGTATATTATGACAGTGGGCGGACCACTGGTTTATCTTGTTACCCACCGGACTAACTATTTGCACTCATTGGTTCTCACCGGGCTACACTCTTCAGAGTAAATCCTTTAGTACTAACTCTAGTCAACAACAAGGCAATCCAAAGCCTAGATAGACGTGCGGCACAACGGCTGGCTTAAATACGTCCTAGACTAATCAGATTGGTCAAGTGTTTAAGAAGAGTATTCCCTCGGGTTAAGCTAGGGTTGGTGCGTGTTCCTAGTCCACACGCAACTAACTGCCGAATAGTCCAGGATGCCACGTCGAGCTCAGTGTACTTGAGTAGCAGCAACCTATGGGTGTGTAAGACAACAGGGACCCGTGCTCGTGGTCTTATTTCGACTGGATGTTTAAGCGGGTTAGCTTTGTGTGGATTTTTTCTCGAACACCAGGCTAATTGGCTCTACTTCTTGATTCTTTTTAATTAAATGGAGCCTTGGGATCAAATCAGTTGGAATGATGAGGTGGGTAATGAAATCCCACCAGTTTCAATTTTGGAGCTGGGTCTGCTCTCTTAGAGTTGATTGATTAACAGCCACGCCACGCAAGTCGAATAATATGTATGCGAAAGCAAATAGACATGCAGCAATGAGTCACCCAATAACACTGTATCGCACTCAAGGCAAGGATAGGGACTTACCTCCCGTGGGCCACGCCACGGGGTCGCCTCCGTGGAATAGGGAGGGGTATCCCAATGGGCTTGGGCCCGACTCCACCTCTTTGAGCTTTCGCTCCCTACCCACACTGGATCGTGTTCCTGCATTCAATGGTTAGATTGGGTCTAGGTTGTGGGATATTTATTGGAAGGTTTGACCGGCTATTAGGGTTTCACGAAACACGCATTGGTTTTAGCCGGTAATAGAGTTGTTTCCAATTATGGTTCGAAGTTGAGAATAGAAATTTTTGAATTTGGATTCGGAACTTTCTCTTTTCAAACGTTCTCAGATAAGGAAACCTTCCAAATAAAGTGAAGATTTAAAATTCGTCTATTTTGGAAATTTCCCAAAGTAAGGAAATCTTTTCAAATTAGAAGATCTCCTATTGTAGAATTTTCCAAAATTAGAGATTATCTATAAATAGACTCTCTCCAAAATTAGAATGTCCTACAAATGGAAACCCTAATTTTGAGACTCTTGTATTTCTGGGAACTATCCAAAAATAGCAAGAAATGAAAACCCTAATTTTTTAAATTTTTTATTTTTTATTTTTGATTTTTTTGGTATTTTTCACTTAATCTAGGGTTTCTAAAAAACCCTAGAACAAGATCTAGCAGTTATTTGGAAAGCAGTAAAATTCTTAAATTATTACAACTTTGCACTCGGCCTTCCGAGGCATTAAAAATAGTAATTTAAAAGACTGCTAGGAATCATTAAAAACCAAAAATAGAAAGTTTCTCAAAAAGGCCAGGCTGTCCAAATTGAGCAATTTTCTGCTTCAGCAACTTTCCAATTCTGTCTTTACGACCTTTTTCGCACTCCCGTACATTCGAGCGGCAACGGCGCCATTTGAAGGTAGGGTTTTTCCGTGTCGTTGGATCGAAAATCCTAATTCTAACACATTTTTAATTTGATCCAATTATCCTACAAAATATGGAGATTGTATAGGGATTCGTGTTGGATGTCGATCCGCACTCGGGGTTAGTGTGCTAATTCAAGGATATAAAATGATGGATTTTTGTCAGAAATTGATGGAGAGATGAGAATTACGGTGTGATTTTTAAAACATAATTTTGAAGAATTTTTTTTTAGAGAGAGAAAGTGCTACAAACAACCAAGAATCACAAAAACAAACTAACAAATGCAAAAATAACAAGAGTTTTTATTCATAAATTCCAAACAAGAATTACAATTCAATCAAAGAAACACATACTCATCCTAACTAATAAGCAATGAAATGTCTAGAGAGAAAACTAAAATTTTAGAGAGAGAAAGGGGCTAACTAGAGAGCAAAAATGGCAAAAGTAAGAAATGGAGCTAGAGAATATGCTAGAGGGAGAGCTAGAGAAACTTTTAGAGGGTTAGAAGGAGAAGAACTTCTACCTTGTGCAATTTCTTGTAACCGTGAAGGAGGTGATATGAAGATGGGTCAGGTGAAAGAGGAAAGGAGATGGTGTTGTGGGTGCTGGCCCAAAAACATAGTCGTGAAGAAGATCATGTCGTGATGTTACAGGCAAGGGAATCGTTCTTGCAGTCCATGGGGATAGCAAGGATGAGGGACATGGCCACTGGTGAAGATCCCGACAAGATCGTCGGACTTGCAGCGGCAAGAAGGAGCAACGTGGAAGAAGGAGGGGTACGTTGCTGGAAATTATTGAAGGAGTCCAACCTGTCAACAGTGAGGACGTGCACAGGGGGCGTTGCTGCCTAGAAAATGGTGAAGGTCCAAGGTTTGCAGACGGCATGAAGGAGATGGAGCCACTGGTTCTACTGGTTGTGCCGCTTTAATGGAGATTGTCGGAGTTGTAGGTATGCAACTCCGGCCAGTGAAGGTTGCAGCTCGCGTGAAGATGGAGGAGGCAGTGCCCTGCTGGTCTCCACGATCTCCCCTTCTTATTCTTCTCCTCTTTTCTTTTTTTTTCTTTTTTTTTTCTATTTGTTGTTTCCTTTTTTGTGAGAAGAAGAAGAGCAGGGGGAGAGGTGAGGATGTCCCAGAAAGCGTAGAGAGAGTGTTCTTCACCGGAGTTTCATTGGATAGCACCGGTAGAAGGTAGCAGCGAGGAGGAGATTCACTTACAGGTTCGGAGAGAAGATGATGTGCCGCCTGCCTTGCTGGAGATCTTCACGGTGAGCTAGAGCAGCAAAATCTGGGTTGCTGGTTCAACCAGCAACGGTGTTCTTGGAGGATAGGATCAGCAACTAGTGGTGGAGGGTAGGGTGATGCAAGATGGTGTGGTGCTCCAAGGAGGAGCCGCCGGGTACACTCCTAGAAAGACAGAGATTGCCCCCACCTTTTCCAAAATGTGGGGGAGAGAGAGAGAGAGTGGGGTGGAGAGAAAGAAGTTGGACAAGAGAATAAAGAGCTCCCTCTTTAGGGTTCGGCTGGGGTTTTATATGGGAGGAGGGATTAAGTGAAAAAGATAGAATGGAGACCATTGGATCTAAAGAGATCCAACGGTTTGGGCTGAGAGAGTCTTAGTCACGTGTGCGCCTCCCCCTTTCTATTTTCAAGACTTTCCACATTCTCTTGACTCCAACGGTTTCCCATTTTTGTGGATTCCACCTATACCCTTTGATCAAGCCCTTTGGCATCTAGCATGGGGCCCACCAACAGCACTTTTATTTTTTAGTTGCTTCTTACCTAGACCATCCAACATGAATTGAAAGCTTGTTGTGCCTTCAATGGTCCAGCCACTAGCATGCTTCCACCTAGCCTCTGATTCTTTTAAAACTTTCTTTATTTTACATCCACTCCGAAATTTGTAAGAAAAGTCCACCCTTTTCTTTATCTCATCTTAGGGTCTGCCGCATCTTCTATTTACTTTGATCAAGACCATCCAATTTAAATTCACCATCCCATGCACTATTCTTTCTTCATAAAATGTTCTTTCTTTACCAGCAAGACATCTTCCACTAAATGCTTCTATATCTTGCTACATGTCCAACTCCTTAGTCCACTGTTGTAGTTAATAACAAAACTATCCCAACTTGTGTTGGATCGAGGCCGTCTTCTTTCCATAAAACCGACCACTTAGTCGGATAGTCGAGATTATCATACATTATCGCACCATCCCTTTAAGCTGTCTTTGTATTCTCACACCGGTCCCTTGTGTCGGCCAACGCCTTTTGTCGAGTTTTATAGTTCATGTCTTTGTCAACTCACATGCGGGTCCATCATCGTGGCCCATTTTGCTGATAAGTTCGCTCCTAGCTTTCGTGATTGATCTAGGACTATTGACACATTTCGGGCCCAGAGAATTGTTCGGATAGGCTTCCTTCGTTTACTGACTCAGTTCACTGGTCCAATTGGTCTCCTCCAGATTGATTGTTGACTTGATAACAACTTTGTTGTTGATCATATGGTCTCGGGTTTCGAAAATCGTCCGATCGAACTTCCTGCAATCAGAGAACAATGTGTAATGAGACTTCATCAGAACGACTTTATATCTAGACTTCCGAAAATGTGTTTAACGCATGCAAATATACCATTTCGTCCAGAAAAGTGTGTTCTACACAACAGAAGAGATTCTTACGTGAAAAAGTGGATAATAGAGCAGTTTTACGTAGGAGAGTACGATAACGCTAGAAGAATAGTTGCTTTAAATAGCACTTTTGAGCGAATATCATCGGCCATAATAAGTCGAGCTTGATCCTGGGTTATACATTTCAGCAATGGTCCCTTGGCCGACTTCCAGTATAATTCGCCCGTAAGCATTTGATAACGACGAGCTCTTTGTTCAATCCATCTGGCCGTTTTACTGTTGGGGTCTCTCGTCCCATCGACCAAGTATTTTATTATCGGAGTCATCTAGGTATGGACTGTCTTTGCCTGGTTGCACGTCTCCATCTCCACATCTTCTTGTTCGATACTCGGGCTATCCTAGAAGTCGATGGAAATGGTTCTCTTCTCGGTCTTTCCCAGCATGCCGGCAACATATGCCAAGGCGTCGGTGTGTCGGTTCTCTCCTTTGTTCGTGTGATGGAGTTCGGCCTTTCTGAAGTTCCCTATAACCTGACCGATAACCTCCAGGTACTTGGCCGTTCTCTCGTTCCTCACCGTGAAAGAGTCGTTAACTTGGTTGATAACCAGTTGGGAGTCGCTGAAAATCATGATGTCCTCTATGCCGACTTCAATCGCCATCCGAAGTTCAAAAATAACAGCTTCGTACTCAACTTCGTTGTTGGAGGCCGAGAATCCCAATTTTATTGCCAACTCGAGCCGAGCGTTATCCGGGGTTATAAGAATCGCGCTGACTCCAGCCCCAATTCCATTTGCAGAGCCATCGACGAATAGTCTCCCCCTATTTTTATGATTCCACGGATTCGACAATTCTTCTTTTTCGATTTCATCGTTTGACCCCGAGTCTGGCTGTTCATCTCAGAAAGGATCTTTGATGGGGAAGTTGGCCAGAAAGTTGGCTACTGCCTGCCCCTTCTCGACTGTCCTCGGTCTGTAAGATATGTTGTATTGTCCCAAGGCCACTGCCCATATTTCCATTCGTCCCGACTTTTAGAATTTCGTCAATACGTTCTTTAAAGGGAGGTTCATGATCATGATTATGGGATGTGTTTGAAAGTAGGGTCTCAATATCTAAACTGAGAACATCAGAGCCAAGCCAGCTTTTTCTATCCTTGAGTACATAGTCTCGGCATCTAGGAGGGTCTTACTTAGGAAATAAATCGATTTCTCTCTTCCTTCTCTTTTGCGGATCAACACTGAGCTTAGAGCATAATCTGAGACAGAAATATATAACAATAATTGTTCCTCCGACTCCAATTTTGACAAAATGGGGGCCTTTCCGAGATATTCTTTCAGATCTTGGAAGGCCTTGTCATACTCCTCCGTCCACTCGAATCTGCTCTATTTTCTTAGGAGGTGGAATAGTGGTCAACACCTATCTGAAGATTTCAAAATGAATCGGTTTAAAGATGCCAACATCCCTGCCAACTTCTGTACTTGCTTCTTTTTGCTCGGAGATGGCATATCTTGCAGTGCCTGGATCTGATCCGGATTTACCTCGATCCCCCTCTTGGTCACAATGTGACCGAGAAACTTTCCCGCCGACACCCCAAATGTGCACTTCTCTTGTTTTAACTTCATCAAATACTCTCTCAGTATTCGAAAAGTTTCTTCCAAGTCTTCCAAGTGGTGTTGCCAACTGATGCTCTTCACCAACATATCATCGATGTAGACTTCCATTGTTCTATCGAGCTTATCTCGAAACATATTCTCCACCAATCTTTAATATGTGTCCCCGACATTCTTCAATCCGAAGGGCATGCAACGAAAGCAAAAAGTCCCCCGGTTAGTATAGAACGCCATCTTCTCTAGGTCACTATCATGCATCAATATTTGGTTATACCCTGAGTAGCCGCCCATAAAAGATAACAACTCGAAACCAGTTATTCGATCTACCAACTCTTCCACTCGGAGCATGATATAACTATCCTTGGGGCAAAATTTGTTCAAGTCCGTGAAGTCGATGCAAACCCTGACCTTTCTATTTTCTTAGGCACGACGACTATATTAGCAATCCACTCAGGACACTGGACTTCCTTAATGATCCCGACTTCGGCCAATCGATTGATCTCGACTGCTACTGCTGATGCCACTTTCGGGGAAATTCGTCGGACTCTCTGTTTGACCCGGATCACCCTTCTTTAAGTTGGTGGCTCACTACTCTCGGATCTATACCCAGCATGTCGTTCATCGACCACGCAAAAACATCAACGTTCTTTTTTAGAAAGTCCATCATCATCTGTTTCTCCTCTCGGCCCAACTCGGAACTGATGTAGGCGACCTTCCTCTCTCCCTCATCCCCAAGCTCCACCAGCTCGACCTCTTCCATGCTTCTTCCCACCTTTGCTGGGGCCAATTCGGGAGCCGACTATGATTGCTATTGGGTCGAGGGTTTGACTTCTTTATCTTCTGTCGAATGGGCTTTCTGCCCGTCTTTGATCATGGTGGTTTGACATCTTTAGGCCACCTCCTAGTCTCCTCTGATCTCATATAACACTGATGGCGTCGGGAATCGGATCATCTAGTAGTAGGTAGATGGTATTGCCTTTATGCCGTGTACCCATTCTCTACCCATAATAACGTTGTAAGCCGACGGGGCTTCGACTATCAGAAACCTTGTCATCAATGTCACCGGTCCTACCGACACCGATAACACGATTTCGCCTATCCCCTCTGAGCCGGCCCCGTTGAATCTGTAGATCGCAGCTCTGGAGGGTTCCAAAGTGGTTTGACTAATGCTCATGTTGTCGAAAGTCGACTTGAACATGATCTCGACAGAGTTGCCGCAGTCCACCAGAGTTCTCTTAACTGATAAATTCCTTATATCTAGGGACATGACCAGGACATCGTCGTGAGGGCCCAACTGAGAAATTTCCTATATCTCGGGAAATGACCAGGACGTCGTCGTGATGGCCTGCCACCTGTTCTAGATCTTGATCTGAGAACCATGTCGTAGTTCTCGGAGAGAGATCGACAACCGCCTCAGGTGTCACTAACCTGGGCTCTGTCGAGACCTCCATCACTTCTCGGATGCTCATAGTCCTCCTGACCTTATCTCAATGAGCACTCAAGGAGTTGGACGATCTGGTGTAGATCATATTGATCATACCTCTCGGCTGTCTCCTATCATCTCAGTCAGTTCTTGGACCGGTCTCCTCTTCTTCTTGGTTGTCTTCTCGGGCCACGAAGTTGTCGAGGTGCCCTTGATTTATCAGATATTGCAGTAGGTTTATCAAGGCATAACATTCATCTATGGGGTGATCTCTCGCCTCGTGGTATGCGCAAAATGGCTTGTCCGGCCGGTCGGCATAAGTTGTCTTAAGGGCTTGAAGTAGGCCTGTCAATTTTACCCGATTACCCGATACCCGATAAGAACCGAAACCGAATAAGCCAGTTCTGAATTTTTTTTTTGGAACCGTATATAAATCGGGTCTTTATCTGGTCTACTCGTTTTGTACCCGACCAAAATCGGTTCTACTCGGTTATACCCGTCGGGTACAACGGGTATTGAAAATTTTAAAAAAATACAAGGTTAAAAGTGGAATTTCCACGTGAAATATATATACTCTCTTCTTCTTCTTCCCTCTCTGAACCCTAAAGTCTAAATTTTGCCAGAAAATCATCCACATTTTGCCGAAAATCAAGAAGCCAAGACTGCCATCATTTTTTAGGCGTCTATGTAAGTTTTCCCCCTTTTTTTTCTAGTTCTATTCATCTTCCCTATTCTTTTATTTGGTTCATGTTCACCATCCTCCGTTTGCCGCTATACCAGCCACATGGCATACATTTAGTAGACGCTGACCATATGGATGTTTGGTCAGTCCCTCGGTGGATCTGTAAATCAAAAATCAGCCTTCCATTTAGCGCGATAATAGCCACATGGCATACATTTAGTAGACGCTGACCATATGGATGTTTGGCCAATCCCTCAGTGGATCTGTAAATCAAAAATTAGCTTGATTAGTTATTTACAACCTTTCTTCTTTTCTCTTTTTTATAGGAATTATTATCTCTTCTTTAGACTCAAAAACATGAAATTCTAAAACAATCCCAACTCTCAAACATAATTTATATACTATTTTTGATATTTTCTTGATTGTTTCTCCTTTTTTGTGTTGTCTGATTTTGAAATCAGGTTTGAGTTTGCTATTAATAGAAGCTTGCATGTCTGTATCTGTCAATTTTGTTACTGATACACTTTGGATGCTTGCATGCATTGGTACAAGTAGCAACTAATTAACAGGCTTTTTTTTTTGAAAACATGCAATATAATTTGATTAAACACTGATTACTGTTAATTAATCTTTTTTTTTTTTGCAGAGTAAGGCCAAGGAATTAGGAGAAGGGGAAGAGAAGAAGATCAAAGAAGAGCAACAAGAATGCACTTTGGATGGGACAGTTGATCTGCATGGCCGCCCAGCAATTCAAGTCAAAATTGGACGCTGGTTTGCTGGAATTCTGATACTTGGTAATCTCCAAATTTTCAGCAAAATAGACAATATAAATATAATTTTTTTATATATTTTTAAATAGTTTCTTAAGTAATCGTTTTAAATAGTTTCTTAGAAAATATAAATATAATTCGACTTGAATTTCTTAAAAAGGGAAATAGACTAGAGTACGCAAGGGTGTGTGATAAGCGTATCTTCGTTTTCTTTAATATTAACTAGTAGTCAGCTGTTTGGTTTGTCTGTCCAAAGTTGTTTTCATGGTCTGAACCCATTTGGCCCGGAATAACCAGTTCAATTTTGCAACTACTTATCAAAAAATCAACTGTGGTCTTGTTTTAAAGGCAAAAATCTGATCAGACCTGGACTGATCAAAAGAGGCCCCATTTTTTGGGTTTCCAAACAGGCCCATGAGCTTAACTTGGTCTTAGTTTTTTGCTTAAACTTAACACACCTTTTCTTTCTTCTATGTTAGCTTTTTGATAACAAGCAACACCTTAATGGAGTTGCACATATGCAACCCACTAAAGACAAGAAAAAAATACATATTTGATATAATTCTTCAACTTCTAAACCAGTCTATGAATATGAGAATGATTTGAATTTTTGTGAGGATGATCTCCTCACCATATAGATCATCTTCGCCAAAAATCAGCCATTGATTCATCTTCTATGAGGGTACACGAAGGTGTACCTCAAAAATCTTGGTCATCGGATCCCGACCCATATATAAATGTAGATTCTAGGGTGTGACTTATTTTAGATTTTTTTAATTGTTGCTAATCATTGAGAAAAAGATATACATTGTTATTGTTGCATTATCTAATTATATTTTCATTGGTTTTACTTTCTTTTATGTTATATACAGAGTGTTAATCAAATTTTTAAGTTCTAAAATGTCAGAAGAAACAGTAAAGAAAACAAGTGATTCTGTTTCTATTGGAGCATCAGTTGCACAAGCTATTAGTCAACCCAAAAAATGGAAAAAGACATCTTTAGTTTGGAGAGCTTTTGAAGAAATTGAAAAAGGGGGTGTGCTTCATGCCAAGTGTAAGCATTGTTGTAGGATTATGGGAGTAGAAAGTAAAAAATGGGACTAGCAATATGCGCATGCATTTGTTAAATTGTGACATTTATAAGAAAGTTCAAAAACAAATAGACAAGAACCAGATGTACCTAAGAGTTGATGAAGATGAAGATGGATCATTTGGAGTGCAAAAATTTAGATATGATCCAGAAGTAACTCGTGAGGCGATTGGTCAAATGATTATTGTGCACGAGTACCCATTTTCAATGGTTCAACATATTGGGTTTAGGAGGGTCTTGAGTTCAATGCAACCAAGTTTTAAGGCTGTGACTAGCAATACTATTCGAGCAGATTGCAAGAAGATTTATGAGAATAAAAAATTGAAGTTATATGGGATCTTAGACAAACTTCAATGCCGTATAAGCCTTACTTCTGACTTTTGGAGTTCGGGTCAGAACATTGGTTACATGTCTTTAACAGTTCACTATATTGATGAAAGTTGGAAGATACGAAGAGAATTTTATGTTTCTGCACCGTCGATGATCGCCACACGGGAGAGAATGTGGCAAACGCCTTGTTAGAAAAGTTGTATAAATGGAATTTAGACAGAAAGTTAAGTTGTATAACCTTGGACAATTGCTCTACTAATGATGTAGTAGTTCGTGAACTCCTTCGAAAGCTTAAACCAAAAGGAGTACTTGTCTTTGATGGGAAGTTATTTCAAGTGCGTTGTTCTACCCATATTCTGAATTTGATTGTCCAAGATGGGTTGAAAGAAATAGAAAAGGAGATTGAAAGAATTCGTGAATCTATAAAATTCATTAGAAACTCGCCTCAGAGGCAAAGAAAATTTGAAAATGTGTGCAAACAAGTTAGAGCTCCTCAAAAGAAGTTAGTTCAAGATGTTTCCACAAGGTGGAATTCAACATATATGATGCTTGAGACAGCCTTAGAGTTTATGGATGCATTTTTCGCTTTGCAGAAGTTGAACAAAATTTCAAGTGTGTACCATCCGAGATGGATTGGAAAAATGCAAGAATTGTTTCAGAATGTTTGAAGCTATTTTATGATGCCACACAAATTTTATCAGGGTCAAAATATACAACCGTTAACCGTTATTTTGATTTGGCTTGTGGTATTCGTTTGCAACTTGATGAATGGTATACATGTGGAGATGCATTCATTATGTCGATGGCTATGAAGATGAAGGAAAAGTTCAACAAATATTGGAGCACCACTTGTTTGGTTTTTGCAATAGCTTCTATACTAGATCCTCGAATAAAGATAGTCGAGCTTCATAGCACACTTACAAGTCTTTACAATGAATATGCAACATCTTCTTCTGCATCAAGTCAATTGTTCCCATGGAATACCAGTGATACAAACAAGGCTAGTGGAAGTAGACCAAGTGGTGGTGCTAATGGTGGAGCTAGTGGTATTTCTTCACGTGGTACTTTAAGTTCCAAGTTATAGCTTTTTGAAAATTACCTTGAAGAAAGTTCACAAGATGTAGATGTGAAGACAGACTTGGAAACTTATTTGGGAGAAGCAGTTCACCCTGTACAAAAGGGCAAAGGTTTGGATGATGAGACATTTGACGTTTTGAGTTGGTGGCATTATAATGCACCTAAGTATCCTACTATGGGTAAAATGGCTCGTGATATCTTGGCGATTCCTACATCGACTGCTGCATCCGAATCCGCCTTTAGTATAGGTGGTAGAGTAATTTATCGATATCGTTCTACCATACGCCCTAAAACTGTTGAGGCATTGATATGTGCACAATATTGGATTAGGAAGAAAATGGAAGGTAATAAAAACTTTTTTGTGAATATATTTTAAATATTTTTAATTAACAAGCATTATGAATTCAACCTATTTATGTTTCTATACGTGTAACAGGCGAGGGGATTCTTAGTGACAACTTGTCCCTTGAGACAGTGACCAATGCCATCGATGAGATCAATGCTAACGAGAGTTTTGCCTTTGATGATGAGGACATTCATATGACAAATGCCTCAATTTCAAGCATACATGATTTAGATGAAAGTGAACCTGAATTAGACTGATATTTGGAGTAAAGTCTCTTACATCCTTATGATTACGTGTACTTAGTTTTTGTGATTTTGGCATGAGATTATGAAGCTAAACATTATTATTTTGCAGGAGTTGATGGCTTGTGTAATTGTGTTATGGAGGGATCTTTGGGGTAAAGTTACATAAATTCATTTTATTATATGTACTTTATTTTTTTATATGACATGGGAGTATGAATTAAAATAGTTTATATTTTTTGTTTTGTAAGAGTTGGTGGTCTATGTGGATGTGCTACATGTTGGATGAACACTTTATTTTCTTTTATGCATGAACACTTTTATTTTTTGAAATCATACATATGACTTTTATTGTATGTTGAATCGGTAATGGACTTTTATTATTGCATCATGTTTACTCTGATAGTTGATATTTTGTTTACATTATACTAAAATACACTTAATTGAAGGTCCCTTCTTTTTTCTCCCCATCTTTCTCCATCTAAAATCACGCTTTCTCCAAAAAAATCTAAACCTATTTGTTGTAGCTATTGCAATCTAAACCTATTTGGTGTAGCTATTGCAATCCTGTTTTCAACTGACGATGAAGATAATATCTACGTCACAAAGTAAATTACCTGTGATGTCTTTTGCTACACCCTTATGTGCATGGATGCATGTAAAAACACGAATGTCATTTTTGGTGCAAAAAAATTTCCTTGCTATCAATTGAAGTTTATTTTTCTGTACCTATTACAAGAAAAACCAGGGGCTTAAATGATAGGAGGGTTTTTCGATTCAATACCAGTATTATGGATGGTGATTCTGAGCATTTGGACCTATTGGAGCAGTGTCAGGTACTTTCTTTGCAGAATTTAACGCAATCATGTCTTTCACAATATAATCGAGTAGATTTTATGTGTTATGAGGTTTCGATTATTCCAGTGGTTTGACTACATGAGTTAGTGAGAAGTTGTTTCATTCATTGTAGATTAGGTGTGCAAAATGCCATCCAAATTACAACTCGCTTGGGCAAGGGACATATGATAGGACCTTCTTTGTTGGGTCAAATATCTCGCTCCCATGTAATGATCACTCTATCGTAGTTATTTTAGAAAACCAATATAACAAAGAATTCTTTTTTCTTTGAAAGCTGCCTCACTAGACATTTAGTATAATTCTACTTTTGTGCTTTGTACTAACTTTGTGAACATATAAGTATTTTAGATTTCTTTTAGGGCCCCTTTTGACAATTGGTCTGCGTATCGTTGACATTGGCAATCATGTATATGAACTTAATTAGATTTGAACATGGATAAATTTCAGTTGCTCCACATTGTTATAATTAATGAGGTGTTTATCTAGGTATTTTGATCTATCAAATGATGTGTAGTTTAGTAGAAATTCTTATTTCGTTAGGCAAGCATCTATATTTATTGACGCTGGTTGTCCTCACTTTAGGACCCGAAGACCACTCTTCACCAAAGATTTGGCAGCCATATGATCCATGTCAAGTGGAGCAAGGTAACACAAAACTTCCTTTGTCTTGCTTGCTGAACGGTTGATGAAGAAAAGAATATCCTTGAAATGTGTCCAGAAAGGGACTAATCTTGGAAATGTATCCATCCAAACAACTCCATGCATAAGCCAACACCAGGTGCTTATGGTAACACAACACAACACGAGATGACACAACACAACACAACACGATGGATCTAAAATAGGCGAACTTCTAGACCAAGAATCAACCCCATCAAAATGGTTAGAGTAGATACACCGGATTGGATGACAAATCATCCAATTGGTGGGAAATGTTTTTGTTCCAGAAGGTTTTGAATCAGCGGATTAGTGGCCATGCATATCCCTAGGTAGCACATGTTTTTGGACCCATTGACTGCATTAATGTTTACTCAACACCTTGGAGGATACACACACCAAAAATTGCCCTGATTGATTATCTTTAGCAATTAGATTTAGCACTTTTTTCACAGTGATTATAGCAGTCAAATTCAACTATGTTTTTAGGTACTATATCCAACAGCTAGAGATCATCAATCAAGCTGATTTGTGGTGTGTATATCCATGTGGCCAGTGGGCATTTGATTTATTCATCGAATGTGTAATTTGATTTATCAATACAAATGTTTCTTACCCTTCCACCTAACCATGGTTTCTTCTAAGAGCATGATGGGCTTATTGTTATAGGTGAATTTAGAATTGTGGTTGCAGCTTAGGAACCAATGAGCCTCTTGGATGGTAGATGACTTGCAAAGACAGCTGTGTGGATGCATAGGGGACTGATCATGCTGATTTCCAGACACGATGAAACTGAAACATCACACTGCTAGACAATGCTAAGGGCTACCATGTGCAATTATACTTAGTAAGAACTATAACTGATTTGAGCTTCAATGCACAACTTTTTTATTAGTATAAAATTTAGAAAATAGAGAATGCATATCTTAGTGATAAGAGAAAAAAGAACAGGTGCACATCATGTGGCTGTGAGATCTTTCCGACATTTGATGATTGAAATCTATAATTTGTCTATTTGCATGCAGATTGGGTCCCATCTTTGGTAGCTAGCCCTGTAGATGTGGAAGGATGGACGGTACCCCCTTGAACCTTAGGAAGTGGTTGTGATCATTCGGGCAATGGGTCCCATCTTTGGTACTAGCCCTAGAGATGTGGAAGGATGGACAGTACCCCCTTGAACATTAAGAAGTGGCTGTGATCATTCGGGCAATGGGGTACCTGAAAGAAACTCAATTATATGTTGCTTTTGGAAAAGTTTAGGAAGTGGCTGTGATCATTCGGGCAATGGAGTTTGGGATAATAATGCTATTGTACTGTTAATTTGAGTCCCATAGAGTTAAATTAAATCTATGATGTTGAGATCAATGCTACAATTTGTACTCTTGGGCATAGTGTAAAGTAAAAAAAATTTAATTTTACTATTTACCTTGTTTTTTAATATTTTCTTAATGGAACCGGTTAGGAACCGGATACCCGTTGGGTAACTGTTTCTTAATGGTTCCGGTTCCGGTACCACTTGTTTGAAAACCTGAATCGGAACCGATAAGAACCGGAACCGAGTAATGTTATAGGTTCCGGTTCTGGTATTACTTGGAACCGAACCAAAACTGACCCGTTGATAGGCCTAGCTTGAAGTAAGCCTCCCCCCGGATTCTCTACATGATAATCGATATCTTTTCGTTCAAGGGTGTATATTCTCTCGGCCCATCAGCCTTCTTTTTCTGGAACCTCTCTTCCACGATCTCTGGTGCTTGATTGGTCTCTCTTAGCTCTTCCCTTCCCTGTACCCAACCTCATTGACTTTAACTTTGGCGGGTTTAGTCCGAGCTGATGTGGCCTCCTCAACACGGATGTGTTTTTCAAGAGTTTGGTATGCGTCTTCCAGCCAAGATGGGTTCTAAACCACCAGAGCCTCATGTGCCTGAGATCCCACAAGTAAGCCGACTTGCAGAGCTAAGACAGTGGTGTGTTCTTCCAAATGGTCGACTTGTGCGACCTCCTTCCTGAAGCAGGTCATGTAGTCCTGGAGGGATTCCCCTTTAGCCTGCTTGACGTTTAGGAGAGAGGTGGCACATTGCATCCTCTTCCTCTGATGGATGTATTTCGTGGCGAAGATGTCCTCCAAGACTCTGAAATTTCTAATCAACCCTTCGCCGAGAGTGTAGAACCATACCAAAGCATTCGCCTTCAAAATGGTTGGGAACATCCGACATAGCAGGCCATTGAAAGACCGTGCACTCCACAGCACCATGGCCTGCCGGTAGTAGAACAAGTGGTCGATGGGGTTCGAAGTCCCATCATAGAGTTCAAACTTCGACTGTTTGAACTTCTTGGGGATCTTGGATCTTAGAACCTCTTCCGGAAAAAGGGTGATGACCTTAACACCCTTAAGGATCCCTAACGGCTCCTGCAGCCGTCTTCTCATCGACTACCGGCCTGGTGTCTCGGTCTAGTTGGATCATCTCCGTCACCTTCTCCATCGTGACCAAGTTGACCCATTTTTGATCTATCGTGTCACGAGTGAGCGGATGTTGATCTTGAGCCATATCTCGCACCCAAGTGATGCTCTCTTGGCAATCCCCTTCTTGCCGATTAGAGCTTAGCACTTGTTCTTCCCCTCCTTTCAGCAAGGGGCCTTTTCTTTCAGTCTCTCGATCTCTCGGCATCTCGTCCCGATCGATCGTGTCCTCCAGAATTTGCTGCCTCAACTGGTAGTTCTCCTTCTTGACGCTCTCTACTTTCTCTCTCATCTTTTGCATCTCGATAAAGAGCAGGTTCAACATCTTCTAGACTCCCGGGCTCACTATCTCCTCTTCACCACCATCCTGCCTTGCGACGGTGTCCTTAGACCTCGTATGCATCCTTGTAGTTCATTTTTCTTCTAACTAGCTTCTGACAGAGTGTGCGAGCCGATACCTTTTCGTTTCCCACAGACGACGCCAAAAGATTTAGGGGAAAATCCCACACCCCCTTGAGATATGCACAAAATCAGATGTTATGTTTTCAGATCCATCTGATCAGACTCCTCTATCGAGTATTCAAATGTCAAATCCGAGAAGATCATTTTCTCTACCATGTAGTCCAGTACGCTTGCTGACATGTCCATTACTACCGCCGAGTTGTCCGATGTCACTTGCAAGTGAACTTCGTTGGTGGGAAAACCACCGTAGAGCCTCCGATGCTTAAGTCAGTCTTTTATGCAAAAAACTTTAATCTTTTTTTGCTCTAAGATTGCTTACCTTTCTTTCCACTGTAGCTCTCTATTTATAGGATATGTAACCCCTTACATGTCCAAGAGCACGATGGAGGTCGTACCAATCAACCCAGAAATCTGTGTCTTATGCGTGATCTGTCGTAGATCGTGTGTTTGCCTTAAAAGTACAATAGGTGGCTGCTTCCTGTTTGTTGTTCAAACCCTACTTTCTACCTAGCCGACTAACCGTGAGATCGAGGCAATCGGCCAAGTCAGCCTGATTTTCATCATCCTAAGTCGGTCTGATCTTCCTCATCACAAGTCGGCCTGGTCTTCATCGTGCCAAGTCGGCTTGATCTTCACCATGTCAAGTTGGCCTGATCTTCATCATGCCAAGTCGGCTCAGTCAATTGGTTCTCCATCTTACTAAGTCGACTTGATCTTCATCATATCAAGTCGGCCACTCGGACATGCTGTTAGGGGAACACATGTCATCATCGCAAGAACCCACGTGTATTCATAAGAACCCACATGTAGAAACAGATCAAGAAGGAGATGTAAGTGCCTCACACCCACTTGCCAAATCTAATAGCCTCCTATCGCCCTTACAATTTGGGATTCAACACAAAGGCTATGAAACTAGTGTGAACTTGAGGTCAACATCAACCCTAAATTATCTTCCAATTTCTTTTTGCCAAAAAATTGGGTACGACAAGCCAATGTTAACCCTAAGTTCAACACTGACCATTTTTAGGTTAGACCAGTGTTGAATTTAGGGTTAACATTGGAAGGCAATTTTGACATAGTAGATTTTATTTTATGCTGACCATTTTTTCATTTTTTAGTTTAAAGGTAACTTGTAACTTGCTCAACAAAAAATAAAAAAAAGGGCAATGTGATGTTATATTTGATTTGGGTTAAGGTTTGGTCTAACCCAAACACTTGTTCCAAGGTTGAAGACAAGGGCATTTTTATCCTTTAATCCAAAATTTGACAGTCAACTCAGGTCAACATTGGTCAAATGACCATGGATTGAGTCATTGGGGGGTATGTCAGCTTTTTCAAATTGTGGGGGGGGGGGGGTATGTCAATTTTTAAAGATAACATGGGGGGTATGTCAAAAATTCCCTAATAATAATAAACCAAAGTTGTAAAAGTAAATAGACAACAATCCACAACACAAGTATTTATAGTGGTTCGGTGAATCAACACCTATGTCCACTTTTCATATGGCTCCACTAAGCCTAACACCTTTTTAATTCAATATTTAATAACACTTACAATATTGAATACGGTAAAGGACCTGGCTCGCGATCGCAATCGATATGTAATGGAGTAAGGTCTCAACCAAACTCTAGCTCAGTTAAGATCACTCTTACTAAGTAGGGTAACAGTATAGATGGATAGAATTACTATGGGAGCATTTCTAAAGAGAAAGCTCCCAATAAACAAAGTTACATCTCAATCGAGATTGACGAGGAACGTAATTTCGATATTGTTGAAGCTCAGACCAAAGGTGCTATGTAGAATTGCAACAACAAGCCAATCACCCAAGTCGATCTGAAACCAAAGAACACATACCACCGAAGCCAATCTCCCACAAGGAACGATACGAGAACCGCTAAGGCAAGCAAACAACCAAACTAGCAAATGACAAATGACCAATTCTCTTGGAGATGAGGATCTTAAGAGAAGGCTGAGTGAATTAGTAAGGATATAGGGTAGGGGGAGGGGTATTTATAGTTAAAGGGGAGGGAAAAGGCATGCTCGTTCTTCGAGGTTTCCAAAGGTCGGTCGACCAGCCAATCAGACCTGTCGACCAGTGGTCATTTCCATCGCCCCGTTCCAAAGTCCAGTCAACCCCTTTGATGTTTTTACATACTTAGGGTCTCTTTTGATGGGGGTTACTTATGATAGGCTGAGGGGCTCCGATTAGGTCCTAGCGGCTTTCTGATGGTCTTTTCAAATCCATGAACTCTAGTCCTCGTTGTGCATTAGGAATTGACTCATAGCCAATCAAGACACTATTTTCTAAGTTCGCAGTAATCGACCAATATCGGTTACATAAATACCTAGGGTTATTCTGGAATTGACAACACAATGAATATACTTATCAAATAAGACCAGGTGGTCATTGATCTAGTTAGTTTACTATTTTTTATTTTGCAGAGACCAGGTGATGATTGATCTGATATTGTTGTTATTTCTTATCCTACTAGTGCATTTTTTTGTGTTTTCTTGGAATTTTGAATCGTGGACATTGTAATATTTGTTTAAGATAGTGAGTTAGTTAATTATGTTTGTTTTAAGAACTATTGTATTATATATTTGCTTCATAGTTGCTTTTAATAAAATGATGCAGGTCACGAGTATTAATAATACAGGTCACAGCTATCAAAAAAATTCTAATGATACAGGTCACAAGTAAATAAAATAGTTATCTAAAAAAAACATTTTAACAGCACCAAATGTCGTCGCAACATGACCCTTTTAATGGCAGCCAGATCTTTGACCATCGCTAATAGGGTCATATAGTGTCGGTCATAGGAGAAGGGAACTTCAATTAATCTAGCTATAGAATGCTCAACCTTCTAGATGAATTAGATTTACAAGAAATTAATCCAAAGTAGTAGACAAAACAAGAAACTCTCTCATCAATATTATTCAAAAACTAACTTTGCATTTCGGCTTACATCCCTATATGTATTTTAGAACACAAAATAAGCAAAATAGGAAAAATACTAAAAATAGTGAAGTTCAAATTAAGTATGCAAACTAATAATACTATAGCCTAGAAAATACGCTAGAATAATCGACGGTGAATGATTCTGACTTCTACAATTAAGGTTATTGCTAAAACAAAACTTTCCTAAAATAACAAAATTGACGTTTTGAACTACTAAACGATAGAAATTGGCCAAAAAAAGGGGTTACATCACTGCAAAACAGTGAGTATTGAAGATCTCGCCGTTTCCCTTCAGAATATCTAGCCTTGCGCAATTCACACACCTTTGACAATTCTGTTAATGCCCGTTGTGTCACATTTTCATTGACAATTCTGTAAATCCCATTGTGTCATGTTTAGTATCGTTTGGGCTTTTGGCAGGTCAAATAACTCCATGAAGTCCTCTGCCACTTGTCCTACATTAGTTTTGGCTGCCACTATATGGCCCCTTTAGCGATGGCTAGGGCTGGCAGCCGCTAAAAGGACCATATAGCGACGGTCACTGGCCGTCACAAAAAGTTACTTCTAGCAACAGCCAGGATTGGCCGTTGTTGTGACGCAATTACCAACAACCAATGATTGCTTGTGTATATCCTCTTGCCGTTGGTGAATACGGTATTAACCAAGGCTTTTTTGATCGGTGGAAAGGCACTTTTAGTGGCAACCGTTTATTGGTTTGGCCGCCGCTAAAATCTTTAAAGCCCATGTTATTAGCAACACGCAACTACGGCCGATTTAGCCGCCGTTAGACTGTGTTGTTAGCGACGGTTTTTAGACCTATAATGACGGCCGATAAAAGTCTTATTTCTTGTAGTGCACACACCTTCAAAATTTGAAAACCATGCATACTCACTTTCCCAAAATAATTTATTGGACCATAGATAAAATTCCCAAATTTTAGGATGTCATATATGGTGTTTCCAACGGTTCATAAGATCCGGTGGTGGTTCGATGGTTTGACGGTCGAACTACTGATTTTGAAATAACCATTATCTCTTCAAACTTTCGGTTTAACATGAACCGGACCGATATTTTTTGAAATCCGAGGGCCTGTTTTTAAAACACATATCAACCAAGCATTACTTTATCATCACCGGATGAAATACACAATCTTCTCAGAGTGTCTCCATTAGAACGTCAATCAGACGTCCAAGAGAAGCCAGTGAAGACCCACTTTCCATCACAGCCTTTCTGCTTTTCTCTTTCATCTCTTTGACCCTTTTCCTCACCTCGTCATCACCGTCCATCAACTGCCTGACTCCTTTCTCCACTTCTTCCGCCATCACCAATTCATTGCTCTCCCTCCTGTAATCCAATCTCATCTCCACCGCCAACCCCAGCTCCTTGACCATCTCAAATGCGTTGAGCTGCTGCTCTGCAAATAGCGGCCACGTCATGATCGGTACACCGAACCATAAGCTCTCCAAAGTCGAATTCCAGCCGCAGTGAGAGACAAACCCTCTGATTGCTTCGTGGGACAAGACTTCCACCTGTGGGACCCATCCACACACCAACCCCCTTTCCGCTGTCCGTTGCAAAAACCCATCAGGCAAAATATCATCAAGATTTGTGTAATCACTTGGTGACGAAAATCTAACCGTTGGTGGCTGACGCAGTGACCACAAGAAGCAGTGTCCACTCCGTTCGAGCCCAAGGGCAATCTCCTTCACCTGAGGTGCACCAAAGGTTCCCTTGCTTCCGAAGCATAAGAAGAGCACCGATAACGGAGGCTGATTATCGAGCCATGTCATGATCTGGTCACGATGGGCCCGGTCAGATACTGTCTGGCTCTTACCCTCAAGATCAAGCACCGGTCCGACCGGATAGACTGGTGGGATTAGACCGTCTGCAAGCGAGTTAACAGCGTGGGTTTCAAGCTCGGCAAATGTATTCACGATGATACCCTTTGTTTCTCTGAACTTGCGAGCATGGTAGAGGAACCAGCCGTACCCATCATCCTTCTTGTTCAACAAAACGGAAGGCAAGACGAGTGAAGGAACTGAGTTTATGAAACTCGGGATTAGTAACTCACCCTCGTAGTCCTTAAACTCGGTTGTGATTTGCGTATGTAGAGTTTGGAGGTGGAGCATGAGACCAAGCATGGCTGCTCCGGAGGTGAAGTAGAGATAAGAAGGGACACCGAGTTCGTTCGCTACGTCGATCATAGGAGTTGAGAAAAGGTCGAGGACTAACCCAGCGAGTGGAACTGAGTTAGAACCGGACGAGATGAGTTTGGTGATTGCGCGTTTAACGTGTGATTTGTGGTTTTCTATGAATAGAGATATGAAGGTCTCGCCAGATTTGATCTCAGGTGGTGGTAGGTCCACGGGAGGGAGGTCTATGAACCGGATACAAGTGATGGAAGCGTTGACTGATTCGATGTAGCTGCGTGGGGTGGTCACGAAGGGTGCCCTCATTGTGAGAACGGTGATGGAAAAGCGATCATCGTGATCAATTAGGCGCTTTGCAAACTCGACCGTTGAAACTAGGTGACCGAACCCCGGAGATGGGAAAAACACCAGCTCTGCTTTCTTCATCTCTCTCTTTCTCTCTCTTGCAGACTTGCCGTCCTTTTTTCTTCTTTTCCAGTTGCAGACTTGCAGTCGTTGAAGGCTTCTACACCACAATTCCAATTCGGTAGGATGGGCTCAGCCTCTGAGTATACCTGACGCATTTTGGCTTCCCTCTGGGCCCACTGACCGCATCGATAAGCCTACTCCTCGGTGGATGTAAACAACCAAAAATCACCCTGATTAGTAATTTTTAGCCATTAGATTTTGGTACATTTTAAGGGGTGATTCGAACCATTTTTTATTTAGAATTAAAACCACGGCTAAAAACATCAAACAAGCTGAATGTCTACCAAGAGAAAATTCTCGTCTACCAAGGGGTAAAAGACTAAAACATCAATGCGGTCAGTGGGCCCAGATGACAAGGTGAGTAACAAAAACGCTACCTTATGCCAACAAGCGTCTTTCATGAGTGGCGTCTTTCATGACGAATGCCAGGAAGTCCGTACGAGCAAATAATGACGTTTGACACACTCTTTAAGAATTAAGAATTAAGAATTTAAGACTACTACAAAACTTCTGTCACAGCGTTGTGATAGATGCTTCACAATGCACAATACGAGCCACGTGCCACACTATTATTGGACGCTGGCCGTATGGATGTTTGGCCAGTCTCTCGATGGACCTCTAAACCAAAAATTAGTCTGATTAGTGATTTCTAAGCGATTCGATTGAAGTTTTTTTCTTGGGTTGATTTTAACGGTAGGAATTTGATCATTATTGAGCGTTATTTGGGTGCAAAGATCCAAAGGTTGTAAATCACTAATCAGGCTGACTTTTGGGTTTTAGCTCCACCGAGGGACTGGCCAAACATCCATATAGTCAGAGCCCACTAAGATTGTGCCACGTAGATCATATTTTGCGTCGTGACCGAAGTTTTACTCCTCACCCTAAGGATATCTGGCCATCTCTCCGAGCAAGTAAAACGACCCTGTCATCGAGGCCGATATAGATGTTTGGCCAATCCCTAGGTGGACCAACAAACAAAAAATCAGCTTGATTAGTTATTTCAAACCTTTGGATCTTTGTACGTCAAATGCCGGTCAATAATGCTCAAACTGTCACGGTTAAAATCAACCCACGAAAATAATTCCAATCCAACGCCTACAAATCCTTAATAGGCCAGATTTTTGGTTTGTAGGTCCACCTAAGGATTTGTCAAACATCCATACTGTCAGAGTCCTCAAAGAGTGTGCCACGCGGTTCAATTTGCACCCTGTCATCAAAGTTTTACTCCGAGCAAGTTAGACTTATAAATCAATAAATAGTTTGATTGGTGAGTTCTAACCGCTAGATTTCAGTGTTTTTAATCGATTGATTTTAACCGTGAAATCGAGCGTTATTTTGGGAGTACTCAGACTGATCGGTTAAAAAGCACCGATCAGGCTATTTTTGGTCTGTGATTTCACCTAGGGATGGGCTAAACATTACCATCACTGATCTAAATCTTTAAGGACGGACGTAGATCATCAACATTAATACGGACCACAGTATGAGCCACCTGGCACACTCTTAGAGACAGCTGACCATATAGATGTTTGGCCCATCCCAAGGTCCCAAGGTCCCAAGGTCCCAAGGTTATTTACATACCAACATCAAGAGTAAACTTTGATGACATGGCGCAACATGAGCGAGGTGGCACACTCTTAGAGGACTCTGACTGTATGGATGTTTCCCAATTCCTAGGTGGACCTACAAATCAAAAATCAGCCTGATTAGTGATTTCAAACCTTTGAATCTTTGTACCTCAAATAATGGTCAATGATGCTCAAATTCACACCGTTAAAATCAACCCATGAAAATAATTCAAATCGAACGCCTAGAAATCACTAATCGAGCTGATTTTTGGTTTGTAGGTCCACTTAGGGATTAGAAAAACATTTGCTTTTGGGAATCAAAGTAAATTTAGTTCTGTTCTGTGTACGTGGATGACTATCCAACGCTGTGGCACCAAGTGAGGACGTTGTCCTGAAGCAGGTTATTCCACCACCTCAGGAGGATATCCTCTCTATGATCCAAACAATTTATGGTCGTTATGATTTGTATGATGTAACGAACCAGGACAATCAATGGCTTAGATCCAAATTAAGACGATCCAAATGACTCCAATCCAAGGCTTCAAAATCACTAATCAAGTTGATTATTGGTTTCTAGGTCCATCTAAGGATTGGCCCAACATCCATACGGTCTGTGTCATCTAAAAATGTATTACTTGGCTCATATAGTGGGCGTTCAGCGGCTTCGCTGACCATTATTTACACATTAAAATCCAGTAAGAGGGGACCATATAAGCATCTTTCCAAGTGGCCGGCTATATTGACTACTGCAATGCGGATGTCATCGTGAGGAAAATATTCGCCCCGCCCAAAACCATAGTATGGTCCACTGGGTTCACGTCACATCATACAAATCGTAAAGACCAACCCATGAGGAGACCGTTCAACTCAAATGATAGTGTTGTTTGTCCATCACATGGTTCAAAATCTCGGGATCGACGGTCGGATCGGCCACCACCGAGCCCAATCCAGATCGATCCGAACATTGTCTCAAACCGTCTCGCTCGAGACGACGTTAGATTTCTTCATGGAACAGTACATTTCCGGCAAGATGATCTTCCAATGAAATCGATCGGCCGAGACTTCGAACCATGGTCCATCATCTTCAGTCACTCATCGTTTCTGCAATTCAGCACAAAACAAAGATACAATCCAAGACAAGTTTGGCCAATTAAAAAAAAAATTAGTAAAAATAGGTCAAAGGTATATTTATCAATCTATCTATATCTATATTACTATAAAGCCAAACTCCCAAAACCGGGGTTGGGCACACACCCTGGGCTTCACGAGATTTTTTTTTTTTTTTTTTGCCAAATGATGAAATACATTAAGAAAGAAGAATACAAAAGAATCAAAAGCAATGAAGCAAAAGATGAGGACAACATCAAGATAAACTCACCAAGAAAAAACAAAAGAATGAGAAAATGAAGAAAAAAGTGAAAAGTAAAAGCAAGAAAAAGAACATAAGGATACAAATCTGATGTTCACGTCCGGAGTTTGTGGGGGCAATTTTTCTTTTTTTCATTAAATGATGAAATATATTAAGAAAGAAGAATACAAAAGAATCAAAAGCAATGAAACAAAAGATGAGGACAACATCAAGATAAACTCACCAAGAAAAAACAAAAGAAAGGAGAAAAGGAAGAAGAAAGAGAAAAGTAAAAGCAAGAAAAAGAACATAAGGATACAAATTGATGGAGCTGATTGTATATAGCTTAGCGTGGATGAAGATCTCCTCAATCAAGATGAAGTTAGTTGTTGAAACCCGAATGCCCGTGGGTCGACTCGTTTACTCAAGATCCAAGGTATGATAAAAATAAAATTAAAAAATACTCAAAGATAATTTTTTCAAAAATCATAATAATTCATTATAAATTAAAACAAAAATATTTTATAAAGGCGTTTTGACTGAAACTTCTATTTGATAAACTTTTTTTAATTAACTTTTCAGAATTCAAACAGATAGGTCTAAAATTTTTCAAAAATTATTTTTATTAATTCGTTATTCTCTATCAATCACATTAAGAATCTTTTGTGAAGGCATTTTGCCCAAAAATATAATTTACTATTGGGCTTTTTTGCTTTACCCCCTTACTTTATTGATGCAATTTGCATTTCACCCAAGGTTTTTAAAATATTTGCGTCTCACCATTTGACCATTGTCAACGTCGTAGACCGTAGACGGTCTCCGGATGGACATCCCAATATCTTTTAAATGACTATAATGACCTTGGGTGACAGACAAATATTTTAAAAACATTGGGCGCGATGCAAATTGCATCAATAAAGTAAGGGGGGCAAGCAAAAGATCTTTTTTTTCGAGAATTTTTTTATTTTTATTTTTATTTTTTTTGAGGGTTGTGAGCTCAAAACCTTTCTTCATTTAACTTTAGCCCAACTGTAGGTGGACCTACAGACCAAAAATTAATCTGATTGTTACTTTTTAAGCATTAGATTAGTCATTTTCATGAGTTGATTTTATCTGTAGAATTTGAACATTATTTGGGGTATAAAGATCCAATGGTTTGAAATCACTAATCATGCTGATATTTGGCATGTAGCTCCACCTAGCGATGGGCCCAACATCCGTACGGTTAGTGACCTCTAAGACTGTGCCACATGGCTCATATTGTGGTTCCTCGTCATCATTGATGAGAGACATTAACATGCTTAACAACCTGTCAAGGTGAGTTCCTTTTATAGTTCACAGTCCTCAAAAAAATGTTGAGCTCACAATCCTCCAAAAAAAAAAAAATCTAGAAAAAAAGATTTTTTTGCTTGTCCCCCTTACTTTTTTAATGCAATTTGCATGGCACCCAATGTTTTTAAAATATTGCGTCTCATCCAAGGTCATTATAGTCTTTTAAAAAATATTGGGATGTCCATCCAAAGGCCGGCTATAGTCAACGACATTGACCATGGTCAAAGGGTGAGACGCAAATATTTTAAAAACATTGGGTGAGATGCAAATTGCATCAATAAAGTAAGGGGGTAAATCATAAAAGCCCTTTACTATTTTATTTTAATAGTTTTCAACTCTCAACTAGCCTATCGGGTTTCATTGAAAGAGGACAATTGGATTTTGTCTTGTCTGAGTTTTTTTACTATTTTATTTTAAAGCCAACTTGAACAACCATATATGTATCCTAATCACCCAAAAAAATTTAGGTCATCATGCAATAAAATAGATAAAGTTATGTGAAAGTAGGTTTTCCGTGTAACCAGTTCGGAAACCCTAATTCATCAACATTTGTAATTTATCCGATTATCTGCAAAATATTAAAATTGCTTAGTGATATATGTTGGATGTCGATCCGCATTCGGATGTGTTAGTGCACACACGGAACTAAGAAAGCAACATAAATAATGTACAAGGAGAATGGTGGAAAGATGAGAAAGGAGAGTAGATTTAAAACAACTTTTGAGAAGATCCAAAAACACTAAAATCATCAAACTAAAATTTCATTAATTAAAGAATAGTTACAAGAATGAAGCAAATAAAGTTGTAAATTTTATTCTAGAAAGCAGTAAATTATACTAGAAAGCGATTTAAAGAAGGCACGTAAAAGGGTTTAGAAAGAATAAGGGGTAGAGAAAGGTCTTTGACAGAGAAGCATCCCATGATCTTTAGAGTAAAGGCGCTACTGATCGAGAACGGGATCGTCCAAATTTCATGGAATGGCGTGATCCGATCGGCTAAGATTTTCCTATCGTGGAGAGAGATCGTGTCACCCAATCTCTCTCGATCAAAAAATCCTAGACAATAGAAGTCTCACATGAAATGAAGAGAGAGAGAGAAGGAGATCGAGAACACTCCCAAGCCCTAGATGCCCTAGAGTTTAAGGAGTTTAGAGAGAGAAAGTAATGAAAGAAAGAGGATGAGAGATAAACTAAATCCTAGAGAGATGAAGGGTTTCTAGAGAGAAAGTGAGAGAAAAGATAGATTTAGAGAGAGAAAGTAAAGAGAGGAACTAAAGAAAGAAGAGAGAGAATGTGGATTACCTTGGAGCCTTACCATGAGCGAGATCAAAATTGGGCACAGAATGAAGATCGGCCTTGATGTATGGATGAAGTAGTGGTCGGAGTAGATCGGCCATGATGAATCGGCCGACGGTTGTGAGAAAACACCGCCCTTGGAGAATCGAGAGGAGATCGGAGTGGTGCATGCATGGTACACGGTTAAGCTGTTGCACGTGATGATGAAATGGTGGCTATCCAAGGAAGGTTGGCCAAGTGGTGGCTAAGTTAAGGGTTTTGGACCCGGTGAGGTAGAGAAGGTGAGAAGTTTCACGGTTGGAGGGCTGGTGCATGGAGAATATGTGAACACATCCTCCAAGGTGCTGCATGGTACCCCGTGATGGGGAGGAAGAGCTTGGGGCATTGACAGGTGGCCCCATGGAAAACTTGCAGGTCGACTTGGCAAACCGTGGTGGTTGCAAGTGAGCAGCCCAAGAGGAGAGGAGACATGGGATGGTAGGATTAGTGGTAGCATTGTGGAAGGTAGGAGGCTAAAACTAGGATTTTTCCGCGACGTTGGTTACGGAAACCCTTATTTCAACACATTTGTAAAGATCCGATTTTGTTCACTTCTTTAATCCTGCAAAAATACAGGTTTGCATAGTGGCTTCGTGTCGGATGTCGATCCGCACTCGGGATTAGCTGGGTTAGTGCAACTCGGAACGTAAAATGATGGAATAAAAAGTGCTAAAGTGGATGGAGAGATGAGAATGGTGAAGTGATTTTTAAAACATAATTTTGAAGATTTTAGAGAGAGAAAGTGCCACAAACAACCAAAAAAAAAACACAAAAGCAAACTCACAAATGCTAAAATAACAATCTTATTCATCATCAATGAGTTCTTACAAAATCAAACTAAATAATAAAAAAAATAATTTAGAAAGCCATAAAAACTAACCTAAAAAACATGATGATGCTAGAGAGAGAAAGTGGAGAAAGAAATGGAAAATTAGAGATTTTAGAGGGGGAAACCTAAACCTAGAGAGAGAGAGCTAGAGAGGGAGTGAATGGTTCACCTTGAACTTACCCGGAGAGATCGAGTTTGGCAATGGAGATTCGGCCGAAGAGAAAGTGTGTGCATACGTGGATACACCATGAGGAGGGAACCAAGAGGGTCCGTTTTAGGTAGCTTGGAGAGGAGCTCACGGCCTAGGGAGAGATGGTGGCGGTGCTCATGGAGAACATCAGGTTAGGGATCATGGTGGTGACCACAGCAAGGGACGGTGGTGTGGAGGTGAAGCCACGAGGGGTTGCAGGTGGAGTTGTCGGCGTATGGATGGTGTTAGAGAGGGTCTAACGGTAAGTTGCAGGGCAGTCCTTATGCCTCTAACCCAACAAGAGTTGCAGGTTCAGTCCGAGAAAGAGGATGGTTTGGTTGAGTGGTGAAGATGGTGGATGAAAGTAGGGTTTTTCCGTCGTTGAAAGAACGACCCTAACTTCAACACATTTGTAAATTGATCCGATTCTTAAATCCTGCAAAATTTTAGATCTGTATAGGGATTCGTGTCGGATGTCGATCCGCACTCGGGATTAGTCGGATTAGCGCAAATAAGAACATAAAATGATAGATTTTTCCATAGAAATTGATGCGAATGATGGTGGAGGTGAGAGTGGTGAATCCGGGATTTAAAATATTCTTTTTTATGAGAGATTCCTGGTGAAATTGAAATTTTCCAAATGCACAAAATATTCAAGATGAAACATAGACTAATCGAAAACTAAAATTTATTCAAAATTTATTCTATTACAATGTTATCCAATCAAATGAAAATGCTCAAATAGGGATTAATCTAGGAAAGCAGTAAAACCTAAAGAGAGAAAGAAGAGAGAGAAAAAGAGTAAGAGAGAGAAAATTAGAGAGAGAAATAGTGAATTACCTTCCACCTTGACCCAATGAAAAGGGTCACAGCCAAGGGATGGGCCACGGGAGAGAGATGATCGGAGTGTAGGGTTCTGGCTGGTAATGGTGATGTGTTGGAGATGAGGCGACTCAAGAGGAACAACTACTGTGTGCTTGAGAGGGAGATCCCAAAGGAGAAGACCGGAGGAAGCTTGACGCTTGGAGATTGAAGTTTGGCCGGTGCTTCACCAAAGTTACAGATGCTCTTACTAGAGAAGGCATGCAAAGTTGTTCTAGCAAGCGTCAGCAATGATGGAGGTGTTGAAAGCATGGCCGGTATGAGGAGATTTCTGATCGGTGTTAACTGGCGGTGGTGCAGCAGGTTCTTGCCGGAGATGAGTGTAGCATTTCATGAAGATGACAAGCTGTTGGTGCAGCAACCTAGAGACAAGCCGCCTTGCAGGTCGTCGTGAGGATGGTGGTGCTCCGAAGACCCACACCGTGGATCTGCAATGTTGTTGCAGGTTTGGCGAGTTGCAGATCTGCAACTCGACTTGTTAATGGCGGTCTTGCTGTGGGGTGATCTCAAGAGAGGAGAAGGCAGCAGGGTGTTGGAGAAGTCCAGCACCTACTATTCTGGAGTTGCAGAGGCAGGCGGAGGGGGGCGCTGACGGCCGGAGTTGCAGGCTGCAACTCCGGCGTTGAGAAAACGGTAATGACCAAAAAAAAATGAAAACGAAAACGAAAAAGATGAGAAGAAAAAGAAAAAGAAGAAGAAGAAGAAGAAGAAGAAGAAGAAGAAGAAGAATAAGAAGACGGATGCCTTACCAGACGGCCGGAGTTGCAGGCAACTCCGGCGAAGAAGAAGAAGAAGATGAAGAAAAGGAGAAAGAGAAAAGAAGAAAAAGAAGAAGAATGGGGCCAAGGGTGAATGCGGGATTGATAGGGGGAGAGAAAGGAGAAGATTTGAGGGGGATTAGGGTTCGAACGAACCCTTCTCCCTCATCTTATAAAGCTCCCTATTTCCATTAATGGAAATAGGGTATTTTTTTAAAATAAAAAAAAAATATATATATATATATATATATATATATATTTTTTTTTTTAAGTAAAAACCTACTTTTCTATGGGGAATCTCCCCAATTAGTGGACCCCCCATTTAATTAAAATTATTTTTGAAATTCGCGGGGTCCACTAACTAGTCGGACAGCGGGTCGATGCTGATGGGCCCGGCTACTGGCCCACATGGACTGATGATGTCCATCGTCTCACAAGATGATGTGACAGGCATTCTGAAGGCGATCGGATGGATGGTGACTTGATTGGGACCCAGATTGGTAGATCGACGGATCTAGAGAGATCCAACGGTCCGATTGAAGATCCAACGGTCCGATGGAAGATCCAACGGTCAGAAAGCTAAGGGAGATGAGATAGAGCTGATAGGCAGGAGTTCTGGGGTTAGGTCAGTAGATTCGAGGATCGAGAGATGAAGAGAGAGAGAGAATAAAGAGAGATGAGAGAAAAAGTATCAAAAAAAATGGAAAAAAGCACTGGCGGAGGGTCTGGAACCCTGGTCTTCACTGTGACCATCCTCACGCTTCTCCAGTAGAGTCGACCATCATTCTTTGCTGACTCATGTGGCTTTAAACGCTTTGGTCCGTCTCTTGGTCATTGGCTCTCCTACTCTCTTCGTTCTTTGGGCCGGCTTTTTGGTCCTCTTATTCAGCCCATATTTGGCCCATATCTTCTAGTTATAGCATGTGGGCTTGTTAAGCTTTGATAATGGGCTTTCATGATCGATTTGGGCCCACAAGTCTCGAAAATCGTCCCATCGGGGTTTCCTGAGACAGAAGAAGCGCGTAATGAGACTTTATCAGAACGGCTTAATATTTAGACTTCCGAAAATGTGTTTAATGCATGCAAATATACCATTTCGTCCAGAAAAGTGTGTTTTACGCAATGAGATAGACTCTTACGTAGAAAAGTGGATAATTAGAGCAGTTTTACGTAGGAGAGTGCGATAACGCTAACAGGATAAGTGCTTAAAATAAGCACTTTTGAGCGAATATCAGTGGATCAAACCTGCAAGTGGAGGGGGCGATGGTGATTTGGTTGAGTGGCAGGTGAACCAGCAAGGATGTGCAAGCCGTGATGAATCTGCGTGAAGGCTGGCTAGCGACGTGCGTTGAGGAGATGGAGGAGATGGTGTTGATGTTAAAGGATGAAGCGGTAGAGGACAGTCCGGCCAACAATGGTGAGTCACGCAAGTCCGTGAGAAGCACGGACCAGCAGCAATGGTGGAGGCATTGCTGCCCCTTGATGAAGACGATGAAGGCAGCGTCAATGGAGGAGGGAACAAGCAGCAACTGGTTGAAGACCACGAACCAAGTCTGATTCGTTAGGAGTAGAGACGGTGCTGCAGGGGGGCGGTGAAGATGGGAGGTGGCCGGAAGGGGTGAACCAGTCCGGCGAACATGCAGGCGGCGAAGTTGGCGGGTTGGTGGTGCGTTGGTTCCACTATTGATGCACCTGCAAGAAGGAGAGGAAGAAGAAGAAGAAGAAGAAGAAAGGGAGGAGAAGAAGAAGAGGAAGGGGATAAGATGATGGGGTTGTGCAGGTGATGGCTGGAGTTGCAACTTGCAACTCCGGGGAAAACGTTAGGAAGAAGATGAAGAAGATGAAAAAGAAGAAGAAGAAAGGAGGAGGAAGATGGGGCTAGAGGATTTGGGGAGAGAATGGAAGAGATTGGAGGGGGATTAGGGTTCAAACGAATCCTTCTCCTTCCCCTTTTAAAGCTCCCTATTTCCTTTAATGGAAATAGGGTATTTTTCAAAAATAAAAAAATAAGAAAAATATATTTTTTTTTAAGTAAAACCCTACTTTTCTTTGGAGAATTTCCCCATTTAGTGGACCCCCCATTTTTTAAAAATTTAATTGAAATTATTTTGAAATTCACGAGGTCCACTAAATGGTCGGACAGCGGGTTGATGATGATGGGCCCGGCTACTGGCCCACATGGATTGATGATGTCCATCGTCTCACAAGATGATGTGACAGACAATCTGATGGTGATCGGATTGATGGTGACTTGATTGGGACCCAGATTGGTAGATCGACGGATCTAGAGAGATCCAATGGTCCGGTGGAAGATCCAACGGTCCGATTGAATATCCAACAGTCAGAAAGCTAAGGGAGATGAGACAGAGCTAATGGGCAGGAGTTCTGGGGTTAGGTCAGTAGATTCGAGGATCGAGAGATGAAGAGAGAGAGAATAAGGAGAGATGAGAGAGAAAATATCAGAAAATAGAGATAAAAGTATTGGCAGAGGGTCTGGAACCCTGGTCTTCACTGTGACCATCCTCATGCTTCTCTAGTAGAGTAGACTATCATTCCTTGCTGACTCATGTGGCTTTAAACGCTTTGGTCCGTCTCTTGGTCATTGGCTCTCCTGCTCTCTTCGTTCTTTGAGCTGGCTTTTTGGTCCTCTTATTCAGCCCATATTTGGCCCATATCTTCTAGTCATAGCATGTGGGCTCTTTAAGCTTTGATAATGGGCTTTCCTGATCGATGTGGGCTCGCAAGTCTCGAGAATTGTCCCATCGGGGTTTCCTGCGACAGAAGAAGCGCGTAATGAGACTCTATCAGAATGACTTCATGTCTAGACTTCTGAAAATATGTTTAATGCATGCAAATAGACTATTTCGTCCAGAAAAGTGTGTTCTACGCAACAAAAAAGACTTTTACATAGAAAAGTAGATAAATAGAGCATTTTAATGTAGGAGAGTGTGAAAATGCTTAGAAGATAACTGTGGAAAATATGCACTTTTAAGCGAATATCACAACCCCCAACCAGCATATTGCCAATCCTTGGCAATTAGTGTGAAGTAAATGAGCTTAAAATGGCTCTGCACATGCTGCACACTTTTTCATATTAGCTCAAGGAAAACACCGTTCGTCAAATCATTGAATGGATGCAAAAAAAGTTACATGCTAGCAAAGAGTTGGAAAGTTTTGGCAAGACTACAGACTGATAATCATGACCCAGAATAGTCAGACTCTGCGTGTGTGTGTGCTCAGCATTCTCATCATCCGACAGTAAAGATTTCCAGATCACCTCTAAGTTTTTTTATGCCTGGACCTCAAATCTCACATGTTTAGCACTCAGAATAGAATCACACAAGAAGGGTTTTCTTCTTTTCTCTCAATTTATATGTGAAGAGATGTGTTGATATATGAAAGCAAAGATCTCACATATGTATTATTTAAAGGAAGGACATCTTTAACAGAAGAAGATCTCATGATTGGAATACCACTTCACTCGAGAACGTCAGATCAAACTCTATAGCTTCCCTTTCTCCAATCTCCACATTTTATGATCGTACTATCCTAGAATCAAGTAGGACTTTCCTGGGTTGTAATGAGGATTAGGTCAGGTGTAGAGAGATAAAGGGATACAGGATTTCAAAGATCTTGAGAGGATATTGCCATTTTCTTGCATTTTTCCTACGGTGTAACACCATTATCTGGTTCTTTTTCCTTTTTTCGTATTTTTCTCTTTTTCTTGATATTTCTGAGACTGCTCAATTTCTTTTCAGCTTTCTTTCCATATTTTGTTTTCAGCTTGAACCACTTTGTTTTTTTTTTTTTTTATTCTTCTTCTTTACTTTTCTTTTCACGGTACACCCATATCAAAATAAGGGTAGTCAGTCATGCTTCGTAGCTGGACTGGATTTTAGGTTGATGGGTTTACAAAGAAATGGCTTCTATAGAAGGGCTCAAGGGGTTTCTAGTAAAGTATAATTCAGGTGAGTAAAAAGGCTGAACGGTTCAGAAAAATGGCCTAAATCATTTTCTAGGATTTGCACTATCATGTATACTGTATTGACTGGATACAGAGAAGGTTCTGTTGTAGTAATCCAATTTTTGATGTCGTTCCGAGTTCCATGATCAAATAAAAGGGTAATGAGATCTCTCAACGAATATTGCGGGCAAGAAGAATAGTGAGTCATCTTGTGACTCAGAATTGTTGTATAATCCTCTGAATTGATTAAAGGCTCAAAAGCTCACTGGGTTAGGTCTCCACAATTATTCTCATAGGATTTCCAGAATATCTAAACTTAGGATGACTCTGATATTGATAGTGTACAATTGTGTCGAATATGAGTTTTTCTGAGTTTTCAAACCTGCTATAGTCACGCCTGACTTGACTCGACGCTAACTTTAAACAAAAATTGACATCCTCAATACCGACTTAACGGAGGTTTTCAGCTAATCAAAGTCAAGGTATTTGACACATTTTTGAAATTCTAGAAAACTTTTGGAGAACATCGGAAATCACCCCAAAAATGAAATTTTTTTTTTTTTTATCAAAATGAAGACATGAGTTTTGGTAAATACCCACCCCCAACCAAAATACAGCACCGTCCTCGGTGCTCATGACCGAGACATAAAATGATAAAAAATCAGTGATGATGAATCAAAGATTCAGGGAGGATGTTACCAAGTCGGCAGAACTCGACAGTGTGTGGTACCTGATGATAAAAGAATGAATGTACTTGTATTTTCAGAGATATAACAGTAATAACAAATACATGAGACTCATGTACTCTAGGAATACCAGAATTGCCTTTTCGAAAGCGCTAAGTTTTACGTCTTCAGCCAGACATGACGGGGGTGACAGGCACCCCCAACCAAGTTGGAGCATAGGAGACTGAGTGGATCATCAGTCGACATAGACAGGATTGATGAGATCAATTTCAAAAGTCTGAATGAACGACACATCAAGTTCATGGAATTGCTTAAGACGCTGGCCATTTACCTGGAATGAGGAGTGATCCTTGGGATCCTCAATAGTGATTGCCCCAAAGGGTGTGACTGCGGTGATCGTATAAGGACCGGTCCACCTAGATTTCAGTTTCCCAGGGAAGAGATGGAGACGAGAATTATAAAGAAGAACCTTTTGTCCTGGATGGAACTCTTTCCTGAGGATGCTCTTGTCATGTATCCACTTCATCTTTGTTTTGTAATTCTTGGACAAGTTGTAGGCATCATTTCTGAGTTCTTCTAATTCATTCATTTGAAGTTTTCGCTCCTCCCCTACAAAGTCGAGGTCGAAGTTGAGCTTCTTAATGGCCCACAGGGCACGATGTTCAATCTCTACCGGTAGATGACAGGGTTTCCCAAAGACGAGACGATATGGAGACATATTGAGTGGGGTCTTGTAGGCGGTTCTGCATGCCCATAACGCATCAGTGAGACGAGTAGACCAGTCTTTACGTGTGGTATTGACTGTCTTCTCCAAAATCTGCTTGATCTGACGATTAGAAACCTCTACTTGACCACTAGTCTGCGGATGATAAGCTAGGACAACCTTGTGGGTTACCCCATACTTTTTCATTAATTTCTCGAATATCCTATTGCAGAAATGGGTGCCCCCATCACTAATGATGGCCTTAGGAGCACCGAACCGGGCGAAGATGAACTCCTTTAGGAATTTGACCACTACTTTGTGGTCATTGGTCTTGGTGGGAATGGCTTCTATCCATTTGGAGACATAGTCTACCGCAAGGAGAATGTACTCAAAACCATAGGAAACCGGAAAGGGACCCATGAAGTCAATGCCCCAGATGTCAAATAGTTCATCGACCTGGATGGGAGTTAGGGGCATCATGTTCCTCTGGGAGATGCGGCCTAGATGCTGGCAATTAGGACAGGTTTTGCTGTAGATGTGGGCATCTTTAAATAATGTGGGCCAGTAGAATCCGCATTGCAAAACTTTTTCTGCAGTCTTCTTAGTGCTGAAATGACCACCACAAGGTTGATCATGACACGAGGACAAGATATTGAGTTGGTCTGACTCAGGGACACAGAGACGAATGATCTAGTCAGGACAGTATTTATACAAATAAGGGTCATCCCAAGAGTAGTATTTAACTCTTGCTAGGAATTGGCTTTTGTCCTGTTTTGACCAATGTGAAGGCATTTCTTCGGTGACAAGGTAGTTGACAATGTCAGCATACCATGGATGAACGGAGATAGCGAACAGTTGTTCATCTGAAAAGGTCTCAGGGATGGGCTGGGTGTCGAAGGATGACTCTAAAGTCAGTCTAGACAAGTGATCAGCCACTACATTCTCAGTTCCTTTCTTATCCTTAATCTCGAGGTCGAATTCCTACAGTAAGAGAATCCATCGAATTAATCGAGGCTTGGTTTCCTTTTTCGACATGAGAAAATGAAGGGCTGCATGATCAGTGTACACGACCACCTTAGTGGCTAAGAGGTACTGATAGAATTTATCAAGGGCAAAGACTACAGCCAGGAGTTCTTTCTCAGTGGTGGAGTAATTCATTTGGGCAGAGTTAAGAGTTTTGCTTGCGTAATAGATCACGTGTGACCTTTTGTCAACTCTCTGCCCTAGAACGGCTCCTAAAGCGTAGTCAGAAGCATCGTACATTACCTCAAAAGGTAGAGTCCAGTCCGGGGGACGGATAATGGGCCCAGTAGTGAGCTCAGATTTGAGACGCTCAAATGCCTTGACACAGTCAGCATTAAAGTCGAAAGGACTCTCTTTAGCCAGAAGATGGGACAGAGGTCGAGCGATTTGAGAGAAGTCCTTGATGAATCGCCTATAGAATCCTCCGTGTCCCAAAAAGGACCCGATGTTATGTACAGACTTAGGAATGGGCAAGGTCGAGATGATATCGAGACCTCAATGCCCTGATGGGAAATGACATGTCCCAGAACTATGCCTTTCTTTACCATGAAGTGGCATTTCTCCCAATTGAGGACAAGTCACTTGTCTTGACAGCGTTGAAGTACAAGCCCTAGATGGTTCAGACAGTCATCAAAGGATGACCCAAAAACTGAGAAGTCGTCCATAAAGACTTCGAGGAATTTTTCTACCATGTTAGAGAATATGCTCATCATACACCTTTGAAAGGTCGCGGGTGCATTGCAGAGGCCAAAGGGCATGCGCTTGTAGGCAAAAGTGCCAAAGGGACAGGTGAAAGTTGTTTTCTCATGATCCTCAAGGGCGATGGGTATTTGATTATACCCTGAGTAACCATCAAGGAAGCAGTAATAGGAGTGACCTGCTAGTCTCTCCAACATCTGGTCTATGAAGGGTAAAGGAAAATGGTCCTTCCTAGTGTTGGTGTTGAGTCGTCGATAATCGATGCAGACTCTCCACCCTTTCTTCAGGCGCTGGGTGACCATTTCTTTGTTCTCATTTTCCACAACTATGAATCCTGCCTTTTTAGGGACGACATGAATAGGACTCACCCATTTGCTATCAGAGATGGGGTAAATGATACTCGCATCTAACAGTTTAAGGACCTCATCCCGGACTACATCCTTCAAGACGGGGTTCAACCTCCTCTGGTGTTCTCGAGAAGTTTTGGATTCATCCTTGAGATAGATGTGATGTTGGCACACCAAGGGGTCTATGCCACGAATATCATCTATAGTCTAACCTATCGCAAATTTGTGCTTGTTGAGCAGCTCGAGAAGTTTCTTACGATCACTCTCAGACAAAGCGGAAGCAATAATGACAGGGTAGGTTTCCTTAGGACCAAGATAGGCATAGGAAAGATCTGTTGGAAGTGGTTTGAGCTCCAATGTTGGAGCAGATGGAGTTGAAGTAGGTGTCACAGAAGACACGGATTGAAGAGGTTTGACTACAGTAGGTAAAGGAAGGATGGGTTCTCTGGCCATGGTTATCAGAGGCTCGAACTCGATGAGTGGACCAGGGATCTCTAGCAGTGGAGCAGTCTCCAAAAGATCATTGAGATCAGAAATAGCTGACACTGTTGCAAAGTCACCCCCAAAGTGTGCTAGACACTGTTTAAGAATAACTTCGGTGGAGTCCGGGATTAGACTCTCAACGGCACACATTTCATCAGCTACATCGCGATCGGCATCTTGTTGCATTAAACGAAAGATGTTGACCTCAGCTTTGAGGTTACCGAAAGCGATGGACATGTTTCTGTCCCGGCACCCGATGTGTGCATTCGCGGTGGCAAGGAATGGACGGCCTAAGATGACCGGAATGCGGTTATCCTGACACGGCTCGGTGTCGAGAATGATAAAGTCCACAGGATAATAAAAGTCAGTGACTTTTACTAGGACATCTTCAATGATTCCTCTTGGAATCTTGATGGACTGATCAGCTAATTTGAGGGTGACATTGGTAGGCTTCATATCTTTCAGTCCTAACTGCTGATATACCGAGAACGGTATGAGGTTGACGCTAGCCCCTAAATCTAGCAAGGCAGTGCAGCTAAAGTTGTCTCCAATTTTACATTGGACAGTTGGGCTACCTGGATCCTTGTGTTTGATCACACTGTTGCGTTGAATGAACGCAGTAGCTTTTTCGGCCAAGAAGGCAGCTTTGGGTACATGCATACAACGCTTAACGGTGCACAAGTCCTTGAGGAATTTGGCATAGGAGGGGATTTGCTTGATAGTAGAAAGGAATGGGATATTGATCTGGACGTCTTTAAAGACGTCTAAGATCTCTGAGAATTGCTGATCCCGCTTATCTTGGACAAGTCTGTCCGGGAAGGGAGGCTTTACTCGACAAATGGATTTGTCTTTAGCCTTTGATTTCTGCACAGGGATATCTGATGTTGGTGCAGAGGTAGAAGAAGCAGAGGTAGGATTGATACTAGTTTCCTTTGTACGAGTGATGGGTGCTGGAGAGGGCACCGGCGGTGGTTGGACTCCCATGTCCACAGTTTTTCCAGATCGTAGGGTGGTTAAAACTTGCACCTCCCCTTGACAATTCTCATTCTGGCTCTGAGATTGGGAACCGATCTCATATACTGCTCCTTTGGCATTTCCTTTTGGGTTAGCGATGGGTTGGCTAGGGAAGATGCCTTTAGCTTTCTCAGCTTCCAGGTTGCCTAAGCGTTGCTCTAGACGAAGCATGGATTGTTGTTGCTGTTGCTCTAGGCGTTGCATAGATTGTTGTTGCTGAGTAATGAGTTGAGCTAGAAGGTCTTCGATACCGGATTTGGGGACCGACTGTTGGGGGGCAGCTAATGGGAGCTGAGGCACCAATTCGCGACTCAAGCTCATCAGGACATTATAGTTATAGGCTGAAGAATTAGTTGGGACAATCGGTTGGTTCTGAAAGGTCTGTGGGACTCTTTGCTGATTCTGAAATGTGCTCGGTTGTCTAGAGTATTGACCCTGTTGGAACTGCTGGTTTTGAGTAGATGGGTACTGACTCTGCTGGTATTGTCCCTGATTGAATTGCCTAGTGGGTTGATTGAACCCAGGAGGATACATGCCTTGAGGTTGACGCTGAGGTTGAGCTGGCAGTTGAGTAGACTGAGGCCTCCAAGAGAAGTTAGGGTGATTTCTTGTGTCAGGATGATAAGATTGACTATACGAGTTCTGAGTGGGTGGTTTGTAGGTGCTAAAAGTACAAACTTCTTCCTGAAGAGGATTAGACCATCTTTCATTCAAAAGACAATGCTCAGTAGTATGGAAGGGTTGCAGACAAAGGGTGCAGGATTCCATAGGGCTCTCGTGTCTCACATGCATGACTGGGGTGGATTGTTGAGTAGGCTTTTGTACTGACACAGCCAGTGTCGAGACGGACTTGCTCAACTCTTGAATGACAAATCGAAGCTCAGTATCAGCTATAGCATCATGTCCCTTGGTTGTCCTTTGGACCGAAGTGGTTCGACTAAACTCTGAGTCAGTCGTCCAATGTTGAGAGTTTTCTCCTAACTCTCCCAAGAATTTGTATGCATCGGTCGGAGTTTGGTGCAGAAATTTTCCTTGGCACATTGACTCTACCATAGTCCGAGACTCATCAGTAAGTCCCATATAGAAGACGTGGACAAGATTGCCCTTGTCGATGCTATGGTGGGGACACTTAGTCAGGTAGTCTTGGAATCTATCCCACGCTTCGAAAAAATTTTCATCGGACTTCTGTCGAAAGTCCTGGATGAGTTGCTTCATTTGGTTGGTCCGAGTCATGGGGTAGAATTTAGACATGAATTTGCCCACCAACTCTTTCCAACTGCTGATTGAATCAGCGGGTAAGGAGTAGAGCCAATCTGAGGCTCGATCTTTGAGCGAGAATGGGAAAACTCGCAAACGCACATTGTCATCATCAAGGTTCTGATTTTTGAAAAGTAGGATGACATGTTGGAATTTCCGAATATGGGAATATGGGTCTTCTCTTGGGAGACCACGAAAGGTTGGCAGCATTTGGATCGTCTGCGGCCTAATCTCAAACTGTACTACCATAGTAGGTGGGAGAATAATGCAAGTGGGCAGATTAGCAAAGATAGGGGCGAACGTCTCGATAAGAGGTCGTTCGACTGCCATGACTACAAAGGTAGTAGTACTGGGGGAGGCGGGTGGGGAAAGAGATGGGGAATAATTCAGTAGAGGATCCACTGTAGGTACGTGATTCTCAGATCGAGTCAAGCGCTTGTTCGGATGAGTCCAAATGGGCATACGCTAATGAGGCAAGCTCTATACTTGGCAAAAAGTTGCCAGAGAGGAACACTATCCTAAATGATGCACACCAAGCACAGATAATCCTATTGTAAGCAATCAGAATATATTTTAGAAATTATCTTTGTTAGTTTTGGGGCTAGAGTAGATTATGACAGTGGGGGGACCACTAGTTTATCTTTTAACCGTCGGACTAACTGTTTTGCACTCAGAGGTTCTCACCAGGCTACACTCTTCAGAGCGAATCCTTTAGTACTAACTCTAGTTAACAACAAGGCAATCCGAAGCCTAGACAGACGTGCGGCACAATGGCTGACTTAAGTACGTCCCAGACTAACCGAATTGGTAAAGTGGATAAGAAGAGTATTCCCTCGGGTTAAGCTAGGGTTGATGCGTGTTCCTAGCCCACACGCAACTAACCGCCGAATAGTCCAAGATGCCACGTCGAGCTCAGTGTACTTGAGTAGCAGGGACTTATGGGTGTGTTAGACAACAGGGACTCGTGCTTGTGGTCTTATTTCGATTGGATGTTAAGCGGGTTCGCTTTGTGTGGATTTTTCCTTGAACACCGGGCTAATTGGCTCTACTTCTTGATTCTTTTTATTATAGATGGATCCTGGGGATCAATTTCAGCTGGAGTGATGAGGTGGGTGATGAAATCCCACCAGTTTCAATTTTGGAGTTGGGATTGCTCTCTTAGAGTTGATTGATTAACGGCCATGCCACGCAAGTCGAATAATATGTATGCGAAAGCAAATAGACAAGCGACAATGATTCACCCAAATTGCTCTGTATCGCACTTAAGGCGAGGATAGAGACTTACCTCCCGTGGGCCACGCCACGGGGTCGCCTCCGTGGGTTAGGGAGGGGTATCCTAATGGGCTTGGGCCCGACTCCACCTCTTTGAGCTTTCGCTCCCTACCCACACTGGATCGTGTTCCTGCAGAAAAGTTAGATCTCATGGTCTAGGTATTCGGGATTCTATTTTGAAGATCCTTGCCTTTTTAGGGTTCACAGAACAAGCACTGGATTTAGGCAAGTTGTTGAATTATTTTCCAAATTCGAGATGGGGTAAAATTTAGAAATTCCCAGATTAGAAAATACCTAGATTGGAAAGTTTCCTGAACTGTGAAGATCTTCCAAGAAAGATTTGATTGCGAGATCCCTTACAATTTTGGGAAATTTCCCAAAATTGAATTTCTACTCGATTTTGGGTGTTTCCTTTTGCAGACTTTTCCAAATTCGGAAGATTTCTAAAGATAGAAATTCTTCTAAAGAGAAAACTTCTAAGAGGGGAAACCCTAATTTAGCAGAGTTTCAAGATTTTGAAATCTTTCCAAAAATCGCAAATCCTTGATTGGTGATTTCTAAAAATCTGCAGAATATAAAACCCTAATTTTTTTTGAATTTTGATTTTTTTATTTTTTTGGTATTTTCCACTTAATCTAGGGTTTTTAAAAAACCCTAGAACAAGATCTAGCAGTTATATGGAAAGAAGTAAAATTCCTAAATTATTACAAATTGCACTCGGCCTTCCGAGGCATTAAAAATAGTAATTTAAAAGACTGCTAAAAAAATCACTAAAAATAAAAAATAGAAAGTTTCCCGAAAAGGTCGGGCTATCCAAATTGAGCAGCTTTCCGCTTCAGCAACTTTTCAATTCCGTCTTTTCGCACTCCCGTGCACCCGAGCGGCAACGGCGCCATTTGAAACTAGGATTTTTCCGCATTGTTGGTTACGGAAACCCTTATTTCAACACATTTGTAAAGATCCGATTTTGTTCACTTCTTTAATCCTACAAAAATACAGGTTTGCATAGTGGCTTCGTGTCGGATGTCGATCCGCACTCGGGATTAGCTGGGTTAGTGCAACTCGGAACATAAAATGATGGAATAAAAAGTGCTAAAAGTGGATGGAGAAATGAGAATGGTGAAGTGATTTTTAAAACATAATTTTGAAGATTTTAGAGAGAGAAAGTGCCACAAACAACCAAAAAAAAATACAAAAGCAAATTCACAAATGCTAAAATAACAATCTTATTCATCATCAATGAGTTCTTACAAAATCAAACTAAATAATAAAAAAAATAATTTAGAAAGCCATAAAAACTAACCTAAAAAACATGATGATGCTAGAGAGAGAAAGTGGAGAAAGAAATGGAAAATTAGAGATTTTAGAGGGAGAAACCTAAACCTAGAGAGAGAGAGCTAGAGAGGGAGTGAATGGTTCACCTTGAACTTACCCAGAGAGATCGAGTTTGGCAATGGAGATTTGGCCGAAGAGAAAGTGTGTGCATACGTGGATACACCATGAGGAGGGAACCAAGAGGGTCCGTTTTAGGTAGCTTGGAGAGGAGCTCACGGCCTAGGGAGAGATGGTGGTGGTGCTCATGGAGAACATCAGGTTAGGGATCATGGTGGTGACCACAGCAAGGGACGGTGGTGTGGAGGTGAAGCCACGGGGGATTGCAGGTGGAGTTGTCGGCGTATGGATGGTGTTAGAGAGGGTCTAACGGTAAGTTGCAGGGCAATCCTTTTGCCTCTAACCCAACAAGAGTTGCAGGTTCAGTCCGAGAAAGAGGATGGTTTGGTTGAGTGGTGAAGATGGTGGATCAAACCTGCAAGTGGAGGGGGCGATGGTGATTTGGTTGAGTGGCAGGTGAACCAGCAAGGATGTGCAAGCCGTGATGAATCTGCGTGAAGGCTGGCTGGCGACGTGCGTCGAGGAGATGGAGGAGATGGTGTTGATGTTGAAGGATGGAGCAGTAGAGGACAGTCCGGCCAGCAATGGTGAGTCACACAAGTCCGTGAGAAGCACGGACCAGCAGCAATGGTGGAGGCGTTGCTGCCCCTTGATGAAGACGATTAAGGCAGCGTCAATGGAGGAGGGAACGAGCAGCAACTGGTTGAAGACCACGAACCAGGTCTGATTCGTTAGGAGTAGAGACGGTGCTGCAGGGGGGCGGTGAAGATTGGAGGTGGCCGGAAGGGGTGAACCAGTCCGGCGAACACGCAGGCGGCGAAGTTGGCGGGTTGGTGGTGCGCTAGTTCCACTATTGATGCACCTGCAAGAAGGAGAGGAAGAAGAAGAAGAAGAAGAAGAAGAAGAAGAAGAAAGGGAGGAGAAGAAGAGGAAGGGGATAAGATGATGGGGTTGTGCTGGTGATGGCTAGAGTTGCAACCTGCAACTTCGGCGAAAACATTAGGAAGAAGATGAAGAAGATGAAAAAGAAGAAGAAGAAAGGAGGAGGAAGATGGGGCTAGAGGATTTGGGGAGAGAATAGAAGAGATTGGAGGGGGATTAGGGTTCAAATGAACCCTTCTCCTTCCCCTTTTAAAGCTCCCTATTTCCTTTAATGGAAATAGGGTATTTTTTAAAAATAAAAAAATAAGAAAAATATTTTTTTTTTTTTAAGTAAAACCCTACTTTTCTTTGGGGAATTTTCCCATTTAGTGGACCCCCCATTTTTTTAAAATTTAATTGAAATTATTTTAAAATTCACGGGGTCCACTAAATGGTCGGACAGCGGGTCGATGATGATGGGCCCGGCTACTGGCCCACATGGATTGATGATGTCCATCATCTCACAAGATGATGTGACAGACAATCTGATGGCGATCGGATTGATGGTGACTTGATTGGGACCCAGATTGGTAGATCGACGGATCTAGAGAGATCCAGTGGTTCGGTGGAAGATCCAACGGTCCGATTAAAGATCCAACGGTCAGAAAGCTAAGGGAGATGAGACAGAGCTAATGGGCAGGAGTTCTGGGGGTTAGGTTAGTAGATTCAAGGACCGAGAGATGAAGAGAAAGAGAATAAGGAGAGATGAGAGAGAAAATATCAGAAAATGGAGATAAAAGTATTGGCAGAGGGTCTAGAACCTTGGTCTTCACTGTGACCATCCTCACGCTTCTCCAGTAGAGTAGACTATCATTCCTTGCTGACTCATGTGGCTTTAAACGCTTTGGTCCGTCTCTTGGTCATTGGCTCTCCTACTCTCTTCGTTCTTTGGGCCGGCTTTTTGGTCCTCTTATTCAGCCCATATTTAGCCCATATCTTCTAGTCATAGCATGTGGGCTCTTTAAGCTTTGATAATGGGCTTTCCTGATCGATGTGGGCTCGCAAGTCTCGAGAATTGTCCCATCGGGGTTTCCTGTGACAGAAGAAGCGCGTAATGAGACTCTATCAGAATGACTTCATGTCTAGACTTCCGAAAATGTGTTTAATGCATGCAAATATACCATTTCGTCCAGAAAAGTGTATTCTACGCAACAAAAGAGACTCTTACGTAGAAAAGTAGATAAATAGAGCATTTTAACGTAGGAGAGTGTGAAAACGCTTAGAAGATAATAGTAGAAAATACGCACTTTTAAGCGAATATCAGAGGCTGATTGCATGAACGTGGATGCCGGTAAGGTGGACTGCAAATCCAGCTCCTGGTGCATGAGCAGGTAGTGGCTTCACGGTGGAGAAGAAGGTCTCGGCAGGGAGGGGCAACTGGTGGATAGAAAGCATGGAGGAAGGGCCTGAGAAGTGTTGGGAAAAATTCTCCTTCTCCTATGTGTAAACCACAACAACAAACCACACACCACAAAACAAGTAGCAAAGTATTAAAGTAATAAGAGAAACAACACACCAAATTTTATATGGAAAACCACTTCGATGAGAAGGGTAAAAACCACGGGACCTAGTCTGGCAAACTTCTACTATGATGAAAATAATGGGATTACAACTTCCCAAACAAATAGGGGAAAACCAATCATCAGGAGACAATAATCTCTCTTGGATTCCAAGATCTTTACCCAAAAAAGGGTAGAAAATAAGCAACAATGGGAGAGATAGCTCTTATCACTTAGGGTTTGAACAAACCCTAGAAATAATCCTTCGGAGAAGGAAAATACAAGGAACCTCAAAGTATTGGATGAGGCTTCACAAATCCGGAGATGAAACACCGCTTGGAAACTTGAAAGCAAGCTTTTTCTCCTTTTTCTCCTCAAGAAATCTTGTTTCCTTTTTTTTTCCTTTTGCAAGAGCTCAAAACCTTTTTCAAAAGAATTCTCCCACAAGAATGACTGGACCGTACCACTCACATCTTCTTTTCTTTTCTTTTTCTCCAAGTCTTTGGGAAAAGACCAAAACAACCCCCATTCTCCACATGGAACAAAAGAAGTGGGTCTCACCTCAAATGAGGAGGGACACCCAACAATCTTCCCCTCCCGACTCATGAGGAGGGCTCACCCAAATCTGCCACAGATCTGCAGAACTCGTGATTACCCTTAGGCAAAGCCTTTTTCATCATATCCAACCCATTCCTGTCGGTATGAATTTTTTCTAGCTATAACAACTTTTCTTCAAGAAAATCCCTAGTCCAATGGTACCTCACATCAACATGCTTGGACCGATAATGAAAACTTGGATTCATAGTAAGATGGATGGCACTCTGACTATCGCAATGAAGTAAATAATTTTCTTGCTTTAAACCCAGTTCTTGTAAGAACTTCTTCAACCACAACATCTCTTTGCAAGCTTCTGTGACTGCAACATACTCAGCCTCTGTGGTATATAATGCCATACACTTGCAACTTAGACTGCCATGATATTGCTCCCCCTACAAAGGTAAAAAGATAACCTCATGTAGACTTTCTAGAGTCAACATCTCCTACCATATCTGCATTTGTGAAACCTTCTAGCATAGGTTTACTATTTCCAAAACATAAACTTAGCTTGGATGACCCCTTGAGATACCTGAGTATCCACTTGACTATTGCCCAATGCCCTTTGCTAGGATTGAAAAGAAATCTACTAACAACACCAACTGTATGGGCAATGTCGGGCATCGGGCACACCATTGCATACATCAAACTTTCCATGACCGATGCATATGGAATTTTCTTCATTGCTTGAAGGGATTTGATCACTACTTAACATGAAGTGACCTGAAAGAGAACAAGCAACTGATTTTGCCTGATTCGTGTTGAATCTTTCAAGTACTTTCTCAATGTATCTTTCTTGTGATAGCCATAGTTTGCTAATATTCCTATCACGAGAGATCTTCATGCCCAAAATCTATTGTGCTGGTCACAAGTCCTTCATGGCAAATGACTTGTTCAACTCTTGCTTCAACCTGCCAATTTTGTTAATATCTTGACCAACAACCAACATATCATCGACATATAGCAAAAGAATAATAAAATTACTATCTGAAAATTTCTTTATTAACACACAATGGTCTGAAACTATTCTTGTGTAATCATGATCCATCATGAATGAATTAAACTTCTTGTACCATTGCCTTGGTCCTTGTTTCAACCAATTTAGGCTTTTCCTTAGCTTACAAACCATGTGCTCGTTGCCTTTGACTTCGAACCCTTTAGGTTGCTCCATGTATATCGCTTCCTCCAAATCACCATGAAGAAAAGTTGTTTTGACATCCAACTGCTCAATTTCTAAGTTCATGCTGGCAACCAGACTCAACACAACCATAATGGATGACATCTTCACCACAAGTGAGAAAATCTCATCAAAGTCAATGCCATTCTTTTGCCCAAAACCCTTCACAACCAATCTTGCCTTGTACCTAGGCTGTGAGCTCTTCTCTTATGTCTTTAACTTGAACACCCACTTGTTCTTGAGAACTTTCTTGCCCTTTAACAACTTTACTAATTCATAAGTGTAGTTTTTACACAAAGAGTCCATCTCTTCTTGCATAGCTTTCAACCACGCCTTTTTATCTCTATGAGCCTTAGCTTCTTGATAACATTCAGGTTTACCCTCATCTGGAGTGAGAAAATCTCATCAAAGTCAATGCCATTCTTTTGCCCAAAACCCTTCACAACCAATCTTGCCTTGTACCTAGGCTGTGAGCTCTTCTCTTATGTCTTTAACTTGAACACCCACTTGTTCTTGAGAACTTTCTTGCCCTTTGACAACTTTACTAATTCATAAGTGTAGTTTTTACACAAAGAGTCCATCTCTTCTTGCATAGCTTTCAACCACGCCTTTTTTATCTCTATGAGCCTTAGCTTCTTGATAACATTCAGGTTTACCCTCATCTGTGAGCATGACCTACTCATGAGGTAAATATCTTGTGGAAGGTTGACGCTCCCTTGCATATCTTCTCAACTGAGGTTCTAGTAGCGATTCTTGAAGGGGTTGCTCCCCTGTTCAACGTCACTAGTAAGCACATCATCACTAATGACTTCTTCATGGCCTTGTACATTTCCCTCATCTTCATTATGCACCATAGGTTGAGGAACTGAATCTATGTCAACAAGATCATCCACATGGGACTCAAGTTTCTCAATTTTTTCAAAATCTTCTATAGTTTGGTCTTCAAGAAAGACCACATCCCTGCTTCTGATAACCTTCTTGTCAACTAGATCCCATAAACTGTAGCCAAAATTTTCATTTACACGACCCAAAAAAATATACTACTTGGCCTTATCATCAAGCCTGGACTGTTAGTACATGTACAAATGCCCTGCAACCAAACACTTTCAAGTGTCTATAGGAAATATCTTTTCAGTCCACACTTTTTCTACAACATCTCCATTCAAAGGTGCCGAAGGAGATAAATTAATAAGATAGCATGCAATATGCATTGCCTCCCCACAAAAAGATCTTGGCAATTAAGCTTGTGAAAGCTTATGATTCTTTCCACAATGGTGCGATTCATCATTTCTACTACACCATTATGTTATTGAGTCTTGGGAACACTCATTTCATGTCTAACGCCATGATCTTTGCTAATACTGATCAAATGGCCCAATATACTCGCCACCATTATCTGTACTAATATATTTCAAAAAGGTCTTTCTATTTCCCTTTCCACCATTGCATGAAAATGCTTAAACACGTCTAATACTTAGTCTTTAGTTTTCAAGGCATATGCCCACACTTTTCTAGAAGCATCATCTATGAAAGTAACAAAATAAGAAGCACCACCAAGTGTTTTGACTTTTATAGGACCACAAACATTAGAATAAATCAATTCTAGAATATTTATTTTTCTTCAAGGAGAATTTTATGAAATAAAACTCTATGTTGTTTACCAACCAAGCAATGAACACAATTATTCAAAGGCGTACATTTCATGCTTGGTAGGAGTTTTTCTTGGAGAGGATTTGTAAACCCTTCTAGCTCATATGACCCAAGAGCTTATGCCATAAGTTGGTAGATAACTCCTCTATTGCATTCACTTCTCCCTTGCGCAAGTGAGCTTGAGTTTTGTAGAGAGTGCAACACTTATTTCCTCTTGCAACAACGAGAGAGCCCTTGGTATCCTTCCAACAACCATTACTAAAAATACTAGAGTATCTTTCTTCATCCAATTTTTCAATCATATTAAAATGAAGATCAGGAACATGTCTCACGTTTTTGAGAATTAATTTGCAACCAACATTGGTCTCCACATACACGTCACTTACTCCCATAATTTTTGAAGTGCCATGGTTTTCTATCTCCACAAAACCAAAATCACCCGACTTATATGATGTAAAGAAATCCTTCCTTGGGGTAGCATGATATGAAGCACGGGTGTCAACCACCCAATCTATGTCATGGCATGTGACACTATTACAAGCATCTCCACAAGTAGAAAAAATAATAACATTCCCAACTGAAGTGACGGCGGTGGTTTCTTTGTCATCTTGCCTTTCTTTACCCTTTCCTTTCTTTTTGTCTAGCTTTAGCTTCCGCCACTCCTTTTTGTAGTGACCCAGCTTACCACAATTAAAAGAAGTGATTTCTTTCTTTGACTTGGATCTTCCTATAGACTTTTCACGATATTGAGGTTTTTGACTTTTACTCCTTCCCATACTTTCTGTAACAAGTGCTTCTTGTTGAGATGAACCCAAAGATTTTCTTCTTGTTTCCTCATTCAAAAAACTACTTTGTAAAGAATAGTTTCATATTCTAGTTTTGGCAAAGATTCCGTGTAATATAAAACATTCATGTAACCATTCCTATGAGCACTACTGTAACGTTGAAGATGTCATACGTGGTACACCTACTTCGCCGACTACGTGAAGACTAAAAGACAGAGAAAACAAGGATCAGTCGGTTGACGACAGGAGTCATCTGAGTAACTGCCCATTTGTCGGTTATAGATCGTGTACGCTCGCTTAAGAAGGTAAGTGACTTAGTGGCCATAGGAATAGGTTTAAAATAAATAAAATATATTGGTCAAACCTAGTCAATGGATAGACCCGAATCTAAGTCAAGATTATTGACTTTTAAGAAAGTCCGATCGATTGTACTTTTTAGGCCAATCGATTGGACAAAGCCCAATCGATTGGAGACCTCTGTGAAATCGATTGGACTCTACGAGACAACTTATTTGAAGCACAATCGATTGGAGACCTCTATGAAATCGATTTGATTCTACAGGACAGAAACTTATACAAGTTTGATCGATTGGACACTTAGTACAATCGATTGGATTTACGAAGGAAAAACCCATCTCTACAAGACCAATCGATTGGACCCAGAGTACAATCAATTGGACTTCACACTGATTGAGTCTTTTCAGATCCAAAATTCTAGTTTCCACTTCTCTTACTTATCAATAGACTTAGGGCTATGAATAATATAACCCCTCTATGGACTTAGAAAATACACATTGGAACAGAGAAGAAAGTTTTATTTATCAAGAGTGTCCATTCAAAGAGTAAAAAGACTTTAGTTCTCATTAATATCTTGTGAGCTTTTACTCTCCTTGATCATAACCAAAAACTTGATCTTTTACTCAGCTTAGGTCTTTCACATAGAAACTTGACCTAGAAGCCTGAGAGTACCAGTTCGTCTCAACACTATTTGAGCGACTTAAGGTTCAGGGTGTACTGAGTCCTTCACTTTCAACAAAGGCTGGAGAATTGAGAATTAAGATCAGAGTGGCTGATCAAAGGTAGGATTGGGGAGTACCAAATTGAACAAGTGGACAAGACTTCTTGGCTAGGAGGGCGCGCGTGGATTCGTATTATTGATTCAAAGGACGTAGACACATCAGCAGTAGGCCTTGGCTAAGGTTGGATGCTCTTTTGTAACGGTGCTGCGTAAGTAACCTTTGATTCGTTTAACTTTCCAGTTAGTGATACTTTCTGTCTGGACATGGTCCCGTGGCTTTCCTTGGCTAAGGTTTCCACGTAAAAACTCGTTGTCTTGTGGATGTTTGATTGTTGTTTTGCTAATTGTATTGATTAGATCAAATGATGAAAAGACATATACCACGGAAGTATATTTGATTTGAGTCGGTTGTGATAATCCTTTTATCAATCAACTAAGGCATGCAATTTTATCACCTTACCTTAACCAGTAAACTTGTGATAGGTTAGATTAATTTTTGAATACCTAATCACCCATCCCTTCTAGGTATTTTTGATTAAAGAGAATAGATCGATTATTTTTCAATTGGTATCAGAGCAGGTTATTCTATTAAAGGTTTAATCACCTGAATTTAGATTCCTGCAAAATCAGTCAATTTTCCTTATTTACCAAGATGCAAAGAGAAGGTGGAAACACATCCAGACCTCCATTGTTTGATGGAGAAGACTATGCCTATTGGAAGGCAAAGATGATGGCTTTTCTAAAGTCCATTGATGAAAGAGTCTGGATGGTTGTAGTGGATGGTTGGTCACCACCCACAATGACCGTAGGAGAGAAAACTATTCTTAAACCTAAATCCGACTAGAGCAAAGAGGACATAGACCAGTGTTGTCTGAATAGCAAATGGCTAAATGCTATTTTTAATGATGTAGACAAGAATGAGTTTCGAAGAATCTCTACCTGCACTTTGGCTAAAGAGGCATGGGACATTCTCAAGGTTACCCATAAAGGAACGTCGGCAGTCAAAATTTTTAAACTACAAATGCTGACTTCTAAATTCAAATCCATGAGAAAGGAGGAGAATGACACATTCACTGAGTTCTATGCCAAACACAGTGATATTGTGAATTCTACTCACAACTTGGACCTAACATGGTTCGGAAGATTTTGAGATCCTTGCCTAGTAGATTTCTAAAGAAATCAAAGGGTATAGCCCTTAAAGTTTCTCTCAAAATTGAGGAGAGCAAGGATGTTGACTCCCTCAAAATCGATGAGCTGCTTGGGTTGCTCCAAACTTACGAGATGAATTTGAGACAACCAAAGAAATCGAAGGGTATAGCCCTTAAAGTTTTTGAAGCTCAGGACTCAGAGTCAGATGTTGACTACGAAGTAGAAATGACACAATTTGTAAAAAAGTTTAAAAAGCTTTTCCGTTCTAAAATGTTAGATTCAAGAATAATAAACCTTTTGATAAATCTAGAGAACATGCAAAACCTCATGAGAAAGGTAGCATAAGTGAAAGAACTCCAAAGGAAAGTCGTTCAAGCGAACCCCAATGTTTCAAATGCCAACAGTTTGGTCACTTTGCAAATATTTGTCCGAACAAAGAAGAATATAAAGGCAAGGCCAAAGCCTTTAATGCCACATGGGATGAAGAGTCAGAAGATCATTCTGATGACTCTAATAACAATGAAAAGACTGATAAGTATACAGCTTTTGTTGCTCGGTTTGATAGTCCTTATGTATCTCATGGAAAATCCAAGAAAAGTGATGATGAGAGTTCAGAAGACTCTTACGATGGGGACACAGATGACTTGATATTGGTGTGAAAGAACTGTACGAAGAATCTATAAAATTCATGCAAATAAAATCTATTCTGACGGAGTTAAATATCTTGACTCTAAAAATGAAGCCTTATTAAGTGACACTGAAAAATTAAAAGTATCAATTTTGAATTTAGAGCAAGAGAATGAATCTCTGTTAAAAAGAAACAGGTCATTGGACTGTGAATTTCAAACTTGCACACAAAGAATCCCTTGAGAATGAGCTTCTTAAAACTAAACGGGATGTGCCAGGATTCTTGTCAAGCTCTGCAAAACTTGATGAGATTTTACATGTGGGAAAAGTCTAGGGAGATAAACATGGTTTGGGTTACAAACCCAATCAAGACAAAGCGTCTATTAATCAAGTCAAAAGCAATCGTGCGTACTGCAAAATTTGGGTCATGTGATCAGAGACTGTCATAAATTGAAAAGAGGACACCAAAATTCTTTTAAGAAAGAGATGAACTCAACTCAGAATGTGAATAGTCAAAAACTTCCTATGAAGACACATTATGAGCTAAATAAATTGGATGTGCTGTCTAGGAAGATGAAAGACCTATTAAAAAGGTCTAGAGTTTTAATCAAGGAGATTGAGTCCCTTGAGAAAAATAGACATCCTCGGAGTTCTTTAAATCAAAAGAGGAGAGATCCTAAGAGAAATACTCAATCTACAAAAATCACATCTGTGTGAGTGAGAAAGGATTCTCTAAAGGGAAATGTCATGAATCATTCTATCTCTGAGCAATGAGCTCTTCATTCATTCTTGTCTTCCATTCTTATTCATTGAGGAGGATTTTTTTGTTTTCCTAGATTTTTTTTTTTTTGCTTTATTTTTAAAGAATAAAAATTAAAAATTTTAGAAAATCAAAAGATTCAGTGTTAAGAAGAATGTTAAAATTTGTAATTATTGTGAATTTTGATGAGTAGTAATTTTGAGAGCATTCAAGAAATTTGAACTTATCATTGTTAGTAAAATTTTGGTAATCTCAGTATTATATCTTTTGATTATTATGATTGGTCAATTTTACTAGTTTGCAGTATGTGATTATTGTACTGGTGGGTACGGATCTGATAGAGGTATGAGATCTTGTATTATTGGAATTAGGAATAAACCTCTACTAACTATAACTTCAAGTTAGCAGTATTCCTGCCTTCAGTTGATTTCGAAACTCCACTATAATCGACTGTTGGCTTCCCAACGTGAGCTACTGTAACTAAGAAAATAGCTACCTCAAAAACTATAGTGAAAACCTTCTGTATGGCCCTGTTTAAACTTGAAGTCTGATTCTTATTGCTGCAGAAAAGGACTGCCTACGGGAAGAGTGAAAGCTACCATAAAATAAAAAAGGGGGCAAAAAAATAGCCAATTTGCTAAAACAATTCTTATCCATTAGCACATACACTTGTACTAGAGCGTATGTGAGAACCCAATGAGCTCTAATATGGATTTTATAGTCAGATACAGGACACCTCTAGATTCTGATTTATATGAGAAATTATTACTGAAATCTATCTTGTACCATAGTTAAAATCAGATCACCTACACTTGATGATATTACTGTTGATATTTAAATCTATGATTACTAGTGGTTTGTGACTTCCATTAAATTCTAAAGAGTTGATATTATTGATGAAACAAAACTGAACTAATGTGATTAGTTAATTTTTCTAAATAACTCAATTTTAGTGCCTATCAAGATCAAATTAATGAATTGAAATTTAACATTTTTTTGAATACTATTATCTTGATTTATTATTGTTTCTTAATCTATTTAAAAAAAAAATGACACTCGTTGTGAAAAGTTATGATAGGGGACTAGGAAAATGAGCCTACACTTTCAAAATTTTAATAAAACTTTTTCCCTGAGTCCAATCAATCGGATTACACAGACCAATCGATTGGAATGTACAAGCCAATCGATCAGAATGTACAGGCCAATCGATCGGACTTTCTCCAATCGATTGCCACTTAATCCAATCGATTGGACATCGTGAATCTCATTTTTATAAAACCCAAAATAGGTCATTTTTTACTCCAATCGATCCCTTTGCCTCTCAAACTTCTCTTAATCGATCGCAAGTAACCGCTCTACTATTCCAAAAGCTTTTTGTGGTGAGTTGCTCTCTATTTCTCTAATTTCTCACTTCATCTTCTTCATTGTTTTTTGTGAAGTTTTGGTACAAAATGGGGTTTTTCAGGTATTTGCTTCCTTTTCTCATCCTAATGGCAGATAATCCCAACCATAGGATGACCCTTGTGCACTCTGATGATGAGAGCGATGAAAGTGAATCCTTGTGTTTCGGGGATATTCTCGTGCCAAACGAGGAGGAAGACCTTCCACCTCTAGACACCTGAGAGAGGAGAATCATCTAGGAGACCGAGAAGAGTTTGATCTTGAAGACGATCTGGTCCTATAGAGAGTCTTGAGGTTAGTGCACGTATTTCTCTTTTTCTCTCTTCTTCGACTAGGTAGAGATTTGAGCATTTTAATATTCGTAAATTTTCCACTAAGACTCTTATTGGTTAGACCTTAGATTGGAGATCGTATATTCTGCTTACATCTCTTCTGCCTGATTATCGCTTGTTGCACCTGAATTGTAGGTACAACATTGATCCACCTGGTCATGGGGCACAGGTGAACATTGATCGTCTTCAGTTTCTCTATCATCTCAGCTCTGGTTTTGTCATCGAGCTTCCTAGATTCATGTTTAGGGCTATGGCCAGAGCTGGTAGCAATCTGGCTAATCATCCTTGTCTTCCATTTCCTTTGTTTGTGAGTTCTATTCTTCTTCAACTTGATGTTCCTATCTCTCCATCAGAGGATGTGTGTGCACCCATGGGACCCATTGGACCCTCTACTATCCGTAAGAGTATGTCCCAGGTCCAACGGGTTACTGAGGTCCCTCATGGTTTCGAGGATATCTTTGATGATGACTTGGGAGATGATACAGAGCGAGGAGTGCAGCATGCAGATATAGAGATGCAGCCTCCCGAGATGAATGCACCTTATACATTAGAGTCTCTTCATCATCAAATGATTGGATTTGATCAGCAGCTCAGCTCGCATGAGGAGCGGACATCACAGAGCTTCCATCAGTTGGAGGAGAGACAGGATGCCAATTTTGATCGGATGACTGGCACACTGACGGACATGCAGCATTACATGGAGAATCAGTTTACTATGATGGGATTCAGTCAACATCCTTCATTCCCTGCCCCAGACCAGCATGATGGTGCTGGACCATCGTCTTAGTCTCGTAAGGAGAGACTCTGCTTGAGTTATCTGTATTTATTTTCTTTGAGATCATTGTACACAAATAAACTCTTTTACTTAGTGGTTATACTCTGTTTTATTGTCTTGCTGATTTGTCACTGAATATAAACCTTCTTATCTTATTATATGACATGGTACTGTGTGTATTTTGTTATATAATTTTTTATGTACTTGTGTTTCATGATAATATCGAACGCATAATATTTCTCTACTTATTTCTGTACCTTTGTCATTCTGTGACAAAAAGGAGGAGAAAAAAAAATCATAGAGGTAAACTAGTAGATGCATGAGATAGAGAGAGAAATTTAGGGGAAAAAATTGTATGGAATTATTTTTTTAATTTCTCTAACTTGTGATGTGCATAACCTAACTTACTGCAATGCTTAACTATTTTATCTATTTCTGCCGATGATAGTACATGGTATGTTTTGTTTGCAGAATATGCAGAGAACATATCAAAGCTTTTATTCTATTATCTGTTTGTTATCTTCGAGAGATTGAGAGATAGTGAGTGGATCATGTAAGAGGGTGAGATTATAATTCTATATTTATGTTTACTTTCTATATGATTAAATATTTTTTGTCACGGAATTGTCAAAGGGGGAGATTGTAAAGAATAGTTTCATATTCTAGTTTTTGAAAAGATTCCGTGTGACATAAAACATTCATGTAACCGTTGCTACGAGCACTAGTGTAGCGTTGAAGATGTCATGGTACGCATACTTCGCCGACTACGTGAAACTAAAAGACAGAGATAGCAAGGATCAGACGGTTGACGACATGAGTCATCTGAGTAACTGCCCATTTGTCGGTTATAGATTATGTACGCTCGCTTAGGAAGGTAAGTGACTTAGTGGACATAGGAATAGATTTAAAATAAATAAAATATATTGGTCAAACCTAGTCAATGGACAGACCCGAGTCTAAGTCAAGATTATTGACTTCTGGAAAAGTCCGATCGATTGGACTTTTTAGGCAATCGATTGAACTTAGCTCAATCAATTGGAAACCTCTGTGAATTCAATTAGACTCTACAAAACATAACTTATTTGAAGCATAATCGATTGGAGACCTCTGTGAAATCGATTGGATTCTACGGGATAGAATCTTATACAAGTCCGATTGATTGGAGACTTAATACAATCGATTGGATTTACGAAGGAAAAAACCATCCATACAAGACCAATCAATTGGACCCAGAGTACAATCGATTGGACCCTAAGTACAATCGATTGGACTTCACACGGATTGAGTCTTTTCAGATCTGAAATTCTAGTTTCCACGTCCCTTACTTATCAATAGACTTAAGGCTACGAATTCTATAAATATAACCCCTCTCTGGACTTAGAAAATACACATTGGAATATAGACAAAGTTTTATTTATCAAGAGGTCCATTCGAAAAGCAAAAAGCCTTTATTTCTCATTAATATCTTATGAGTTTTTTCTCTTCTTGATCAAAGCCAAAAGCTTGATCCTTTACTCAGCTTAGATCTTTCACATAGAAACTTGACCTAGAAGCCTAAGAGTACCAGTGCATCTCAATACTATTTGAGCGACTTAGGGTTTAGGGTGTACTGAGTCCTTCACCTTCAGCAAAGGCTGGAGAGTTAAGAATTAAGATCAGAGTGACTAATCGAATGTAGGTTTGGGAAGTACCAAACTGAACAAGCGGACAGGGCTTCTTGGCTAAGAGGGCGCGCGTGGATTCTTAGCTTTGATTTAGAGGACGTGGACACATCAGTAGTAGGCCTTAGCTAAGGTTGAAAGTTGCATTTGCAACGATGCTCCGCAGATAGCCTTTGTTTCATTTAACTTTCCAGTTAGTGATACTTTCCGTCTAGACGTGGTCCCGTTGTTTTCCTTGGCAAAGGTTTCCACATAAAAACTCTGTCTTGTGGATGTTTGATTGTTGTTCCGCTAATTATATTGATTAGATCAAACGATGAAAAGACAATATACCATAGAGGTATATTTGATTTGAGTCAGTTGTAATAATCCTTTTATCAATCAGCTGAGGCATGTGAAACTAGAATTTTTCCGTCGTTGATAGAACGACCCTTGAATCAACAAAAAATTATAATGATCGGGTTCACTTTTAATCTGCAAAAATGCAGACTTGTGTAGTGTAATGTCGGATGTTGAATCCGCACTCAAGATCAAGGTTAGTGCTAAGATGGAACAATATTAACGGAAATTCCTCAAGAATATGGAGAGGTGAGAGTGGTGGAGAAATCGGGATTTAAAACATAATTTTGAGAAAATATGATCACAAACCTACCAAATACAAGATGTTGCAATTAATTAAAATATAAAGCTCAAACATGAAACCAATCAATCAAAATAAACTTTTATTCAAATACTGTACCTTATAATGCAAGAGAAATAAGAGTCCAATGAATTAAAACATAAAAGCAATAACACACTAGAGAGAGAAAGAAGAGAGAGAAGATAGTGATATGATGAGAATAGGTAGAGAGAGAAATGGAGAGACCTAAAGAGAGAAATTGAGAGAGAAAGATGAGGAACTCACCATGACTTACCGGAGGTGGGCTGAGATTGGCCAAAGAAGAAAGGCAGCACTTTAGGTGGTGAAACCGTGAAGGACAAGGCCAATAGAGTGGTGTAACCAAGGTGGGGAAGGCGGTGTTGGATGGATAGAATGTTGTTCCACTGACTGTGCACGCTGTTTGGAGGACATGTGATATTCGCTTAAAAGTGTGTATTTTCCACTGTTATCTTCTAAGCGTTTTCACACTCTCCTACGTTAAAATAATCTATTCATCTACTTTTCTACGTAAGAGTCTCTTTTGTTGCGTAGAACACACTTTTCTGGATGAAATGGTATATTTGCATGCATTAAACACATTTTCAGAAGTCTAGACATTGAGTCGTTCTGATAAAGTCTCATTACGCGCTTCTTCTGTTGCAGGAAACCCTGATGGGACAATTCTCGAGACTTGCAAGCCCACATCGATCAGGAAAGCCTATTATCAAAGTTAAAGAGCCCACATGCTATGACTAGAAGATATGGGCCAAATATGGGCTGAATAAGAGGACCAAAAAGCTGGCTCAAAGAACGAAGAGAGTAGGAGAGCCAATGACCAAAAGACGGACCAAAGCGTTTAAAGCCACATGAGTCAGCAAGGAATGATAGTCTACTCTACTGGAGAAGTGTGAGGATGGTCACAGTGAAGACCAGGGTTCCAGACCCTCTGCCAATACTTTTATCTCCATTTTCTGATACTTTCTCTCTCATCTCTCCTTATTCTCTCTCTCTCTTCATCTCTCGGTCATCGAATCTACTGACCTAACCCCAGAACCCCTATCCATCGGCTCTATCTCATCTCCCTTAGCTTTTTGACCATTGGATCTTCCATCGGACCGTTGGATCTTCAATCAGACCGTTGGATCTCTCTAGATCCGTCGATCTACCAATCTGGGTCCCAATCAAGTCACCATCCATCCGATCGCCATCAGACTGTCTGTCACATCATCTTGTGAGACGATGGACATCATCAATCCATGTGGGCCAGTAGCCGGGCCCATCATCATCGACCCGCTGTCCGACCAGTTAGTGGACCCTGTGAATTTCAAAATAATTTTAATTAAATTTTAAAAAAAAATGGGGGGTCCACTAAATGGGGACATTCCCCAAAGAAAAGTAGTGTTTTACTTAAAAAAAAAAATATATATATATATATATATATGGGAGTTGATTCACAATGCTTTGAATCTCATTCAAATGTTTTGAAACCAAGTCACTTTCTTTGAACTTTAAGTTCACAAGCTTCCTAATTAAGAAAGCCTTGTTGCTAGTGGTCTTTCTCTCATATAGCCCTTCCAACTTCTTCCAAAGTGAATATGCTGAGGTTTCTGTAGACAGATGGTGAAAACACTATCATCTAACCATTGTCGAATAAAGCCGAGATCTTTCTGATCTAGTTTTCTTCCAATTATCATCAGTTAATTTTTTTGATTTCTTTCCTTCATTTTCAATAGTTCTGAAAGATCCTCGCAATGCAACAAGGCGTCCATCTTTGCCTTCCAAATCATCCAATTGTTCCCATTTAGGTTCACCATTCAATTTGTGGTTGTCTCCATGATTTACACACGAAATAATTATACCCCCAAGCCCTAACCTTTGGCTATGATACCACATGTTGGGAAAAATTCCCCTTCTTCTATGTGCAAACTACAACAACAACCCACACATCACAAAACAAGTAGCAAAGAAATAAAGTAATAAGAGAAACAACACACCAAAGTTTACGTGGAAAACCCCTTTCAATGAGAAGGGTAAAAACCACAAGACCTAGTCCGGCAAACTTCCACTATAATGAAAATAATGGGATTACAACTTCCCTTACAAATAGGGGAAAACCAATCATCAAGAGACAATAATCTCTCTTGTATTCCAATATCTTTACCCAAACAAATGGTAGAAAACAAACAACAATAGGAGAGATAGCTCTCACCCCTTAGGGTTTGAGCAAACCCTAGAAATAATCCTTTGGCGAAGGAAAATACAAGGAACCTCAGAGTTGGAGGAAGAGGCCTCACAAATCTGGAGATGAAACACCGCTTGGAAACTTGGAAGTAAGCTTTTTCTCCTTCTCCTCAAAAACCCTATTTCATTTTTGTTTTTCCTTTTGCAAGAGCACAAAACCTTTTTCAAAAGAGTTCTCCCACAAGAATGAATGGACTATACTACTCACCTCTTCTTTTCTTTTCTTTTTCTCCAAGTCTTTGGGAAAATACCAAAACACCCCCATTCTCCACATGGAACAAAAGAAGTGGGTCCAACTTCAAATGAGGAGGGACACCCAACAAGAAGATGGTTGCATGTTCCAGCAACACGTTGATGGAGAAGCGATGCCGAATCAGAGAAAACCAAAGGGGAGGAGATCGAACTAGTGAGGGAAAGGGACAATTTTTCCTCATGGAGGAGATAGGATCCGACCAGAGTTGCAGATCTGCAACTCCGGTAACGAAGGTGGTGGATGAAATGTGCACTGGTGGAGTGTGCTTTAGAGAGAAGAAGATAGAGGACAGGAGGAGCAGGCTTTGAAGTAAAGTAGGTGGTCATGGTATGGAGATGATGGCGGTTCTTGGGATGAGGAGCCGTGGGCTCCTCTTTATGAGGGTCGAACTAGTGAGATCCAAGAGAAAATGAGATTGAGAGATGGGGGAGGAGAAGTGAGAGAGAAAGTCGAGAGAGGGAAGGTGTGCATCGTGTGAGATAGATGGAAAGAGAGATTGAGAGAGGGTTCTTAGAGAGTAGATGAAAGAGATCTTTATATCTCTTTAGGGTTAGGAGAGGTGAGGTCCACGTGGGAATGTGAAAGAGAGTCCAAGAGAGATTATGGGGGAGGTGACCACGTGGGAAGAGAGCTAATGTGAGAGAGTTGTGGGACTTGGATTTCTATTTCTATTTCTTATTATATTTTTTTATTCTTCTTTATTTTTCTTTTGGGTTTTGGGTTAGTTGGGTTAGTTGGGTTGATGGGTTGTGGGCTAAGAGATGGTCGTGGGCTATAGGTTGGGGCTTTGGGCCCTCACTTGAAGAAGTGGCAGTGGTCACTATGATGGGGTCATGGCTAAGGGAGGCCGTGGGGTATTTATGGGTTTCTAATGGGGATCGGCCCAAGATTGGCGAACCGTTAGATTTGGAGAGATCCAACAGTCTGATGGATGATCTAACTATCCACTAGATGATCTAACGGTAGGAAAGCTATGAGAGATGGGATAGAGCTAGCGGAGAGGATATTAGAGGTTAGATGATGGAGATTGGAGGGTTAGGATGATTGATCTGAGGATTGGGGTATCCGATCTAAGGATCAGATGGTGGGATATGAGTAGTTAGATCATGGAGAAGGGGATCAAACGGTCGATCTAAGGATATAATGGTTAGATGTTATGGTTTAGAGAGATGGAGGAGAAAGGAGAGAGAGAATGCCGGTAGAGGGTCGTGAACCCTGGTCTTCAACACAGTCTTCACTCGGCTTTACCAATAGCATAAGCAATCATTTTATGTCATTTGATGTAGATTTGAATCACTTTGGTCCGTCTCTTGGTCTTCTACTTTTGCCTCTCTCAGTTCTTGGTCCAGCTCTACATTCCTCTAACTTGACCTGTACTTGGCATGTATCTTCTTGTCATTGCCTGCTGGCTTTTTAAACTTTGATATTAGGCTTGTGTAGTTGATCATTGGCCCACAAGTCTCGAGAATCGTTCGATCGGGTTTTTTGCAACAAAAAAAAATGTATAATAAGACCTAATCAAAACGATTTCATATCTAGACTTTCGAAAATGCGTTTAATGCATGCAAATATACTACTTCGCCAGAAAAGTGTGTTATATGCAATGAAAGTAACTCTCATGTAAAAAAGTGGATAAATAGAAAAATTTTACGTAAAGAGTGCGATAACGCTAAAAGGATAATGGCTTAAAATAAGCACTTTTAAGCGAATATCATTATGGTAGAAACACTTCATAGGGGTCATATTATATATTTAATTGAAATGTAAATAATAAAATAAAAGTACAAAATCAATCAATTTGGGTTCTAAATAGACCCATAAAGTCAAGATTCAATTTTATTACAATCATAAAACTTAAATGTATCATAACCAAAATAATTAAAAAGCTAGGCGTCTTCGATGAACACTTCAATATTATTTGGTATATCGTCATTTAGTCAATCTTTTCTTCCATTCTCAAATAATCTAAAAAATATTATCGGTTGAACCGTGAGCTTATGAAAGCCCAGTAAGAATGAATCACTACATCATATGTATGGCAGTTCTATCAATCAATAGTTCATACGTAGACTGTATGGATGAAACAAGAATAACAAGTATTTTCAAAATAAACTATGATTCAAAATTAATATGTACATGCACCCAATAACCCACCATGGGTCTCTTTTCCACGTTGAAAGCAGCTCAACCAAGAGCTCTTCAGCAGAGCTTTCTTTCTTAAGAATTTCAACCATTGGGACCAATCCCGTACTGCAAAAATATATGCAATGCAACTCATCCAATATCCAGTTATTCAATATATCTTCAAAATTTCAATGATATATCAAGAATAACAAGATTAAGATATATAATCATGTCATAATGCTATATTCATAGAAAAATAACAAGATTCAAGTGTAATACACATACAAAGAGTATAAGATATATTAACTAATAAAGAACTCATAAAAGAGTGTACTTACTCTTGTTCTTTTTGTAAATTAATTTTTAAATCGAAGATATTGAAAGATTGGAGTTGGGGATACCTCAAACGATCTTACTGGTATAGACCAAGGTGGTGACGTTTCACTCTTGAGTCTCTTAAAACTCTTCAATGGTTTTAAATTTTTTGGTTAATTAAGATGAAATTTTCTCTCCAAAATTCTATGATTATAAGTATCTATTAATTGGTACTGATTCAAATCTCTACAGGATTTCGTTTAATATGGTAACTAGGGTCAATTTATTAATGGTAGCTCTCCTATTGTGTTTTTTAAACTTTTGTTATTTATTACGTAATTGTGAGAATTAAATTTTAATTGATTTCTTATTTAATTGCAGATCTTTAAGTCTCTAGATATATTTATTTCTTAGCTTTTCTCTACAGACTCCCTCAATGGTAACACAATGAAGCTAAATGGAGGAAAATCTCCATAGTTTTTAAATTTGTTATTTATTAATATTTTTACATTCCAATTAGATTTAAGACTTCTGAGTTATTTAGAAATCTTAACTATTAGAGCCACATCTCCATGTGGTACAAGTCCATATATCCATCTTTTATATTTCTAATGTTAACTATTAGAAATTGATGAATTTATATAATTAACATTACTCATTCAAAATTATTAAAATTATTCCTAAATAAAAATTTAGGGCATTATAATTTATGCTTATTTTTTATTTCTCATCTCCTTAAAACGAACGAGATATCAAAAATGGCCAAGAAACTCAATGTAACCTCCCAAAGTTCAATAGAGGGGCTCAAGAATTTCTTTAGAGATCTAGCCGAAGAAGAGCTTAATGAAATCAGAGGTTCTTGCTTTTCTTTCCTTTTGAATGTCTAGATTTTCAAGACTCAATCAACATTCATCATTGAATTACTACAGCACCGAATTGGTCTTATGATATTCGAGTTCGGTGAAATAAAGCTCAATTTTTGTCCAATTAACGTAACTCCCATTTTAGGCTTGAACGTGAGGGTTGTATCTAAGACATTCCATTTTATGGATGTATATGTTCCGTCCTAGTTTCGATTAAGGTATTTTGGAAAAAAGAGGACCCTTAAGTGAAGACAGGTTGAAGAAGGCGAAGCAAAGGGTAGAGGATAACCAAGATGCCATTATGGAATGATGCGACTGAATCTCTTGTGCATACTCTGCAATTTTCTCCTCTCCAACACTAGCAGAAATGTGGACATGAAGTATGTAGACTTATTCGAGAACCTACAAGAGTTCAACAATTTTCCATGGGGATGGGTAGTTTACGAGTAGTTAGTGGACTCGATAAATAAATTCGAAGATGATGTAGAGATTGAGAAGAAACAGTATGCAATTCATGGTTGTGTTATAGTTTTAATGATTTGGACTTTCCTTAGTGGAGTTCCAAGACTACTTGGATAGAAGCTCCCATTCAAAACGTACCAGACGAAGACGACAAAGAAAATTTTTGGGAAAATAAAGCTTTTTGAGTTGGAGGAAGATGACAAACTCACTGACGAGGAGGATAGGCATCCCATCAATGTAGAGGCATTGATTGATGAAAGGGCAGTAATCCTAACAACCACCCAGCATATAAGTAATCTGTATTTTCATCGTTATCATCTATATTTTCTTCCTTGTCATCTGCTTTTTCTTCGATGTCATCTATTTGCTCTTCCTTATCATCTCTTTCTTCTTTCTTGTCATCTCTTTCATTTTCCTTGTCATCGATTTATTCTTCCTTGTTATCAATTTGTTCTTGTCATCTCTTTGTGCTTCCTTGTCATTTCTTTATGTCATCGGTTTGGTCTTCCTTGTCATTTCTTTGATCTTATTTGTCATTGGTTTGTCCTCCTTGTCATCTGAACTAATTTAATAGTTTTTTACTTGTGATTATAGCAAGATAATGTATCTATTGGTCACCAATAAATTATTGGGAGGCTAGATATAATCATTTCTATGATGAGCTCACTAAAAAGTAAGTTATCCTAGGATAAGCTAGTTAGAGAAGAAGATTAAGTTGGAGTATAGTAACCCCCCAATACTTCTAAGATGAAAATTAGTACTCCAAAGAGGGTGGATTCTGAGATGGTCACTGAAGACGCTAATCCTTTTTTTATCTGGAGTGTAGTGATGGGGAGGTCCATAGTTCTAGTGGACTTGTTCAATATCGAAAAGATGCCAAGGAAGAAATGACTAATATCTGACTTGCTTGCTCCTGTAGAGTCTTCCATTGTCAATACGAGATAGGCAACTATGTTAAGGAGACAACCTGATAGACTTGCAAAGGAGAAAACCCCTAAATTAAGTTGAAGAAAGCAAATGACATCAAAAGCCAGACCACAAGAAGAACGAGAGAATGCGAAAGAAGAAGACGGAAAGAAGATGACAGAGGAACGGAAGTAAAAAGAAGAAGAAGAAGGGAAGAAGATTGAGGAGGATAAGGAGGAAAGAAGGTAGAGGAAGAAGATAAGGAAGAAGACGTGGAGAAGAAGGGTGGGGATGAGGGAGAAAAAAAAGGTAGCATAGGGGAAGTTTATGGCTGAAGAAAAGAAGCAATAAAAGAGGAGGATGAAGGAGAAGAAAAGAAGAAGAAATAAGAAGAAGAACAAGAAGAAGAAGAAGAAGAAGAAGAAGAAGAAGAAGAAGAGAGGAGGAGGAGGAGAAGATGAAGATGAAGAGAAGAAGTGAAACAAGATTTTTTTTGTCATTGGACGAAAACCCTTGGCTCAACACATTTTTAATGATTCGGTTCACTTAAAAATCTGCAAACAAAAGACTTGTACAATGGCATGTCGGATGTCGAATCCGCACTTGGGTTAGAGAAGTAACATTAAAGAAAACAAGCAAAGAAATGGTGGAGAGATGAGAATGGTGGAAAATAATTTTTAAAACATTTTTTTTATAGGAGGGGAATTACCTACAACATTAATAAAAGAAAATAAATATGTAATAAAGGAAAATAAAATGCCAAAGTAAACTTCATCTATTAAAAAAACTATAACTTATAATGCTTGAATTAAAAATGCTTAAATAAATTAAGGAAATAAAAACTTAACTAGAAAGCAATAAAAGAAGAGATTAGAGAGAGAGAGAGAGATAGAGCAGGAGAAGAGGAGAGCAAACCATTGTTCTTGGACTTGTATTGAGAAGAAGGTGATGGAGCCGTTCGATGGAGAAGGGAGAGCAGAGACGCCGATTTTTTTATTTTTATTTTACCTTTTTTTTTGTACCAAGGGAGAAAGTAAGAAAGAGATGGGAATTAGAGGGGGGAACCTCAGGGGAATGACCTATCAGTGGTCTCTTATAGGGAGAGAGTGACATTTGTGGGTTAATGCACATCCATCTTTTTTTAGAAATGTTATTATTCCAAAAATTATCTTTGTAATTTTAATATCATTACTTTTTGGAAAGTTTCTTTAGAGACAAAATTCTTTTTTGTAAGAAATTTTATTTTTCTTTAAAGTTTTGGACTTTTCTTGTAAAGAAAATATTTTTAACATGTTTCAAGCTTGTGAGTTTCCAAAACCACATGTCAACTCTCTTATGTAAAAGTAAACATTCTTTTTATGAAAAAAAAATTTTTTAAAAATTAAAACTAATTATATCTTTCCAAAATCTTTTTAAATTCGAAAGAAAATCTTTATATTTTAAAAAATCAACATTTCCAATGCATTTGTGATCTAGACCATCCATTTTGGTGGGCCCTTGATGGATACACCACCCATGCATGCTAGAATCACCTTCTCTCGAATAACCGTTTATCTTGTAGATGGTGTGGCGATTGCATGGTGAATGGATGTGATGATGGAAATTTAGTGGTTGATTAAATGGATGAGCCAGTGGATGATCGGATGGTGAAGATGTTTGTGAGCGATGGATGGTGATGATTGGCCAAGGATTCTAGATGGAGGGAATGGAGAGTGATGATCAGCCAAAGTATGAGATAATATTGGCCGTATGATAGAATGATGGTGAGAGGAGAGAGAAAATAAGATAATTAGGAGAAAAATGCAAGCAGAGGGTCTTGAACCCTGGTCTTTGACTTGGTCTTCTGCAAGCTTTTCCAACTAAGCAAGCATTTATCTTGTGTTAGTTGATTAAGCTTTAATCTTCTTAGTCTCTTCATGGGGCGCTTGGCTCTCCTTCTCTCTTGATTTTCTCTCAGGCTTTTCGTACTTTCTGGCTCTCCCAACATTTGGCATGTATCTTTTATCCTCAGCCTGTTGGCTCTTGAGCTTTGGTCCTAGACTCTGGCAGTCAGTTGTGGGCCCGCATTCCATCAAAATTGTCCGATTGATGTCTCTGCGATAGAAAAAGTACTTAATGAGACTTAATCAAAATAGTTTTATATCTTGACTTCCCGAAATGTGTTTAACTCATACGAGTAGTCGATTTTCGTCTAAAGAATGTGTTCTATACAATGGAAGAAACTCTTATATTAAAAAATCGACGAAAAGATAAGTTTTAAGTAGGAGAATGTGATACCGCAAAAAGGATACTGTCTTAAAATAAGCACTTTTGAACGAATATCAAGAAGAAAAGAAGAAGAATAGAATAAATTAAAAGAAAAATAAAGCAAGAAGAAGGAGAGGAGAAGAAGAAATTTGAAAAAAGAAAAGAAGATAATAAGAAATTAGAAGAAAAGATGAAAAGAAGAACAAAGAGGTGATGAGAGGATGTAAAAAATGTTATGATTGTGAAAAGAGTATAATAATATGTATCATCTATTTTCTTATATATGTCATCTGCTTTCTTAATTCTTTGTAATGTCATATGTTTATCCTTGGTTGTCATATATTTACTCTTATTTGTCATTTGATTGATATTACCTATTATCTTTTTGCTCATAATTGTCATATGTTTGTTCATCTTTGTCATTTGTTTGCTCTTCCTTATCGGTTTGCCATTACTTGTCATCGGTTTGTCTTTTATTATCATTGGTTTGCTCTTACTTTTCATCTGTTTGCTCCTCCATGTTTGCTCATATATGTCATATATTTTCTTATATATGTCATCTATTATCATTTGTTTGTAGCAAGAAAAGAAAAAAAAAAGAAAGCAATCAAAGAAACTCCAAATAGGAGGTGATTGTACAAAGAATAAACCAGAAGATCAATAGTCTTCTAAAGATATCATTCTTGGATAAGTAATGCAATAAAGAAGATAAGAAGAAAATTTTTCTAGCAATTCTTCTATGTGTTAAGAAAGAGAGGGAAAATCCAACGATAAGTTTAAAATATACGGAGGTAAGGAACACATCACATTCTCTACCTTCAGGACATTACAAAGCCAAAATTGGCTAGATGGATATGTAAGTATATGTTTCTTAAATGTTGATAATATTTTATTATTCAACTCTGTCAGTTGTTGATGTAAAGTGTCACATGTTATGCAGGTTATGAATTGTTACCTTGGGCTCCTTTCCCGATTGCACATAGGGGGAACATTGTTAGAGAAAATTCATCTTGTGGATACATACTTTTATGCAAGTACTGATCCATATTCTATAATATTCAAAATTTTGTTATGAGTATTCAATTGAAGTCAACTCTCCATTTACAAGAATGCATTGTAGAGCAATATTCTTATTTTCATAATAAGATGAAAGAAAATGAACATTTTGCAACGAAGTTTAGTATTGACCAGCCTGATGATTGGATCATCCATCCACATTTGGAGAACCACATTCTAAGATTCAACTTCCCCTACAATCCACTAGACTGCAAACATATAACGATTCCAGTGAATAAGGACCGTGAACATTGGATTTTGGTGCTTGCATCATGGAAGGAGAGGACAATAATTATCAATGAATCCCTCATTGACAGGATGTATTAGCCTATTGTTAATGCACAAGCGTTTATGATCCCACAGTGCTTCTGCTTTAGCAATCCAGAGATTAATGTAGATTTGGATAAAGACATGGAAGTGTGTAGTCGTGCAGAACACACAACAACAAAAGAGTGGTTATGATTGTGGGGTCAATCTTCTGGCTTTTGTGGGTCGCATATTACGAAGCGGGCAGCTAAATCCAATTGTCAAAAGGGAAACGTGATTTAGTATCGCGAGGAACCTTTTGGATTTGGGTAAAAAAATGATTATGGAAATTCGCGTAACAATTTTATAATTTATGTTGTAAATCAAATTTTATTAATACACATGCTTTGGTTCTTTATCTATTACGCTTTTTCTGTTTGCTCTTCCTTGTCATCCTTTTGCCCTTACTTGTCATCGGTTTGTCCTTCCTTGTCTTCGTTTGCTCTTACTTTTCATCTATGTTTTTTTATTTTTATCTCTTTTCTCTTCTTTGTCATTAGTTGGATCTTCCTTGTCACCAGGCCTCGACACATATGCTAAAGTCTCAGCTTGATTGGTGATCTTCCAACCATTGGATTAGGATCCTTTTTGTTGAGCATTAAGGAAGTGGGACTCTATTTGAGACCATTGATCTTATAGATGTTTGGACAATCCCTATGTGGGCCTACACAACAAAATGCAAATTTATTGAATGTTTTTAACCGTTTGATTGGAGTGTATTTCCATGGTCTGATTGTCATTGCAAATTTTGAGCATTATTTGGGTGGAGTGGCCCATCAATACTAACCGTATGATGTTTAACATATCTCTCTTGGTACCTAAATAGGGTTGCAACTTGAGCAAGCTCAATCCGGCCCGACGAGATCAACCTGACATTGGGCTCAGGTTGGGTTGGATCCTTCAATACTTAGACTTGGGATTTGACAACCCGATCAAAATTGGGTTGGGCTCGGGCTGAGGTCAAGCCCAACCCGAGCCAGACTCTTTTTCTCCCTAATTAAAACACAAACCCTAAACATCCTCTCTTACTCTCATTTTCTCCCTCTCTCTTGTCTCTCTCTCTCTCTCTCTCTATCTATCTATCTATCTCTCTCTCTCTCTCTCTTCTCCCCCTCCCTCTTATCTATGCCATTTAGAGAGAGATAGAAATGAGCACTTTAGAGATCCACTCCAAACGCTTCAGAGTAGAAAGAGTTCATCACAAATCAAGCTTCAATAAAATTGGATTTCGAGATCTTTTCTTCCCCCAACAAATGCTTGAAAATCCTACCCCCAATCTTTGATCTCTACCTCTAAATGGAATAAGAAAATCAAGGAATCAAATCGGAGATTCAGTACCACTTGTCGGTCACCCAATGATGAACCGTCGAAAATCGTTGCCCTACACTTGTCGTGTGCCTACTACCACCGCCTTGAGTTTGCACCTCATGGATTACAAAATCTGTTTTTTTTTTGCTGAAGGTAAAATGAGAGAGAGGGCTCCCAACCTGATCAGGTTGGGCTCAAGTTGGGATTTTTAGGCCCGACCTCGAGTTGGGTTCGGGTTCGAGTTGGGGATATTGAAGATCGGGTTGGGCTAGGGTTGACCTCCAACCCGACCCAGCCCGCCCGAGTTACAGCCCTAGACCTAAATACTAAGATTTAAGATATCCATTGGATTATAGCTTTTCTCATGGGTTGAAGGTAAAATGGGAGAGGGGGCTCCCAACCCAAACAACCCAATCGGGTTGGGCTCGGGCTGGGATTCTTACTCCCGACCTCGGGTTCGGGTTCGGGTTCGGGTTCGGGTTCGGGTTCGGGTTCGGGTTCGAGGTATTGAAGATCAGGTTGGGCTAGGGTTGACCTCCAACCCAACCAAGCCCGCCTGAATTATAGCCCTGGACCTAAATACTAAGATTTAACATATCCATTGGATTAAAGCTTTTCACATGAGTTGCGTTCTTAATCGTTGAAGTAGCCTATTATTTGAGACCAGTGATCGTATGGATGTTGGGACCAACCTTAGGTTGACTTATATGCCATCATTTTGCCTAATAGTGATTTCTAAACATTCCATTGACTTGAGTACGAGTCATGCCATCATTTAATTAACCTATCATATCATTCATTTTCCCTTATTTTTCATCTAGTTTTTCTCCTTGTCATCGGTTTTAACCTTCTTTATCATCTAGTTTTCCTTTCTTGTCATCTGATTTCCCTTCCATGTCATCAATTTTCCTTCTCTTGTCATCGGGTTTCCCTTATTGTCATCGATTTGCCATTGTCATCTGATTTCCCTTCCTTGTGATCGGTTTTTCCTTCCTTGCTATCTGATTTTATTATTTTCATTGTCATCGATTTTCTCTTCCTTGTCATCTGGTTTCCCTTCTTTATCATCGATTGTCCCTTCATTACCATTGATTTGCATGCATTTCCTTGTCATCGGTTTGTAAGAATGTCTATTGTTTCTTAAAATCTTTTATTTGTTTTCTAATACCCTAATACACCTAGATCGTTGCATATTACAAGAATATCACATCATTCGTGGAAGAAAATACATATTGTTTAATTTCATATATACACATTGGTTACACATTGTTGTATATATAAGAATGTACAAAAAATTGATAAAAATTACATGTTCTCTTTCCCATACCACTCATTTTTATTCCCAGTCGTTGCACCACTCAATTTCCACGTGGTCTTGCATCAATTCTAGCAACCAGGAGGGTTAAGGGACATTTATCTCCATCAAGGCTATTGTAACAGCCTCGTAGATTTTGTCGCCCAACACTTTTCCATACCACTCGTTCCTAGTTTTTAGAGCACATTGTATTCATGTCATCCTTCTTTATCTTCTATTACTCCGTCGTAGAGACATAAAATCTAAACTTTCATTTGAATCCATCAAAAAGAGAGAGAGAGAGAGAGAGAGAGAGAGAGAGAGAGAGAGAGTTCATTTGACTTTACTATCTCGCGTAATGGGAAATTTTGACGAAGACAAAAAAACAAAAGAAAAAAAAGAAAGAAAAAATGTTAGAGAAGAAGTGGATTGCATGGGAAGAAAAAGAAGAAAGCTTAAAAAAGGACTTACATGGAGTTTTTTCCTTAGGCCTCAACTTGCATCGAGACAGCTATGTTCACGTGCAACGCATGCGTGTCCCCTAGTAATATGTGATAAGTTTTTATTGTCCCACTCGGCCTATGAATGTATTTATATTTTCCTTTGGGTGGCTATGTAACAAGCTGTCTAGCACTATATTTTATCACTCACAGCTGCCATCTGGCCCCACCGACCGCATGGATGTTTAGCCCATCCCTTGGTGAATATAGGCACCAAATTCTAGCCATTAGATTTTAGTACTTTTTAAGACATAATTCTAACCATTGAATTCAACCATTTTGTTTTAGTACTTTTTAAGACATAATTCTAACCATTGAATTCAACCATTTTCTTTTATACTAAAACCAATGGCTAAAAATTATCAAACAAGCTGATTTTTTTGTACGCATGTCCACCAAAGGGTGGGTTTCCAAGCGTAGGCTACAGCTTTCTTACATGGCAATCCTTTTCCTTTACCTTTTCGAGTAAAACTTCTATCACACGAAATTGTAAATCACACAAAACACAGCCAATGAGTTCTCGGCACGTACACAAGTGCTTTTGCAACATACCCATGTGCTTTTGCTTTTTATGTGTACGTGTCGAGAACTCATTGGCTGTGTTTTGTGTGATTTACAATCCCATTGTGACAGAAGTTTTACTCTTCCTTTTCCTTTTCCTTTGAAGTCTTGTCGTCTCCACTCTCTGGTTCTTCTCGCTCAATATCTTTTCCTTTTTTGGTATAGTAAAATTAGTAAATTCGAGGTCAAATCAGAAGTTTTGAAGTCTGATCTCTGAAGCAAAGAGTCTACAGGTTGACGCACCAACTCATTGCTGGGTCTCTCTGACAGTAACAAAACCCAACGGAGGCCCAAAAAGTAAGATAAAGAGAATATATTGAGTGCCAAATAAACCTTTTTAAGACGGAGCAATGTTAGCACTTAGCACCATCCCTGGGGATCATACTTAGTATGTCGTCCCAAGGTTCAAACCACTGATATTCATCGAGATTTCCACGCACAATCCCAAAAACCAACACACGAATCCCGAAGATAACCTCACAAATTTAGAAAACATCAAATGGTTGGAACAGTGGGACAAAGATGCCCTACGATGTACTCCTAAGGACGATGCTGTCATTTCCATCTCCCACCCTTTATCTCCCTCTACTCTGCAGGCCTACCTAGATTTCAAACCTTTTTGTATTTCACGCCAACTGAGATTGGACGTGTGATCAACTCATGTGTCATTTAATGCATTGGGAGATGATTCGATGCAATTACTAATCAAACCCTACTAACATTATCTGATCTGATCCTCAAATACACAACAAAAAAAAAAAAAGTTGGGCAATAGAAATAGCACAAAGGTCCATAAAAATGGGTATTGTAAAAAAGACCCCCTTACTTTCCATAATTGTAAAAAAGCCCCCTCACTTTCCATTAATAAAAGAGATTCTCATTTTCTTTTTCTTTTTTTCCATGGTTTACCACATAAATCTTATTTTGCCATTGGACTCTTTAAAATTATATCTTAATATTTTATTATTATCTCAATCTATGTTATTCCTTTTCCTTTTGGCTCGCTCTACGGGCACCCACGTCTTTCGGCTGGGCACCCCACTTGGACTAAAATAGCCCCCAACCCTTCCTCCTTCGTTTGGGCACCCACATCATCCAACCCACAGCCCCTTCATTTTCTCCCTCTCTCTCTCTCTCTCTCTCTCTCTCTGGTTTTTACCCTCCACGGTGCTGGCCGTGGGCTACATAGTCCCCACGGCAGTTTAGCACCATAGGGGCTAAAAGCCTGAGAGAGAGAGAGAGAGAGAGAGAGAAAGAGAGAGCAGTAGAGAGAAAGATTGAGAGGAGAGAGAGAGAGGGAGATACAGTAGAGAAAGAAAAATGAAGGAGAATGGGTTGGGTTGTGTAGGTGCCCAAACAAAGGATAAGGGGTTGGGGGATATTTGATCCAAGTGGGGTGCCCAGCCGAAAGGCGTGGGTGCCTGTAGAGCGACTTACCAGCCAGTTCACCATAGTTCAATTGGTTGGTCAGATAAGCTATTTGTAGTGGAATCTGATGCACTGTTTTTTATAGAACAACTAAACGAGAACAACTCAACTCCCTTGATGCTCTGTTTGTGTTTTGCTATCGTGAATGCAATTCCTCAGCTGACTATATAGCCTCCATGGCTTTCTCTTGGTCTGAGCATCTTACCTGGTCTTTTCTGCCTCCTTGGCTTATTCCTTTTTGTAACAAGGAGCGTGGCTTGGTTTTTTGTTCTTAATATTATAGTATTGTTTACAAAAAAAAAAAAGCTATTTGTCCAAGTTTTAAAAAAAATTATTTAAATTTTACAGCAGATTCCAATTGAAATTATTTTGGAGACCAATTCGTTGGTTCAACAATTCAATTGGCCAGCCAGTCCGGTCTAGGTCTTATAACACTGCTACCAACATTTGTATGATCCTACTAAATCTTTTGCTTATTGTGGTGAAAATTTCACTTCGCCACACAATCCTCGAGATCTAGTCCATACTTAGCTAACGAGGACTAGAACTCTCCACTATCTAGACGTCGATGAGGACTTTTAATAAACACTCCAACGCTCAATTCAGAAGAAGGAAGTGATCAATAGATATAGAGAGGAATTAGGTATATATCTCTAGTCTAGATTCAATGATCATACATTTGCCTTTGGCCTATATTTATAGGTTGGTAGGAGAATCTTACCTTTGAAATGATGGATACTCATTTTAGGACTTTCCTTATCTTGACTCTGAGTCTAAGGAATGTTTGCTTCTCTCCTCTTTCTTTGTGAAGATCTCTATTTGAGAGTCCTCTTAGGATTAGGGAACTTTCGTCCTTATTAGCAGTGGCAGAGCCAGGATTTTGTTTAAGGGTGGGCAATATTGTACCTATTTTGTTCCAGGGTGGGCAAAAAGGTATTTTGCAATAAATTATTTTTTCCTACTAAACTGTTAAAGTCCCTAGCTCCGCCACTGCTTATTAGGGAGGACGTTGAAAAATTTCTTGGTTGGTAGAGGGAGTTGAGTTGTCACGTCACAGGATGTTCGATCGTCGATCTCCCAATTAATAAGTATGGTCATGTGTCATTTAATGATTTGGATATGGTGCAATTACTAACCAAATCCTTCTAACATTATCCAATCTGAATCGCTAAAAAACCTAAGAAAAGGGTGTTTAGGAGAAAAAACACAAAGGTCTAGCAAAATGGGTATTATAGAAAAGGCTCCCTCACTTTACATAAATAAAAGAGGTTCCCTTTTCTTTTTTCTTTTTTTTCATGGTTTGCAACATAAATCTCATTTTGCTATTGGACTATTTAAAATTATATCTTCTGTCAGATGATGTCTTCAAATATTTTCTTACTATCTCAATCTATGTTATTCTTTTTCATTTTCAAAAGAATAACCATCCTATTCACTAGAATTCAATTGGTCGCTCAGATAAGCTATTTGTCCGAGTTTTTTCAAAAAAATAAATAAATAAATTTTTTCATCGAGACTAACTGAAATCATTTTTGAAACCAATTCATTGGTTCAACAATTCAATTGGCCAGTCAGATCTAGGTCTTATAACACTGCTATCATCATTTGTTTGATCCTACTAAATCTTTTCCTTATTGTGGGGAAATTTCACTTCAGCACATGATCCTAAGATCTAGTCTGGATTTGACGAATGAGAACTAGAACTCTCCACAACCTAGACGTCGAGAAGACCTGTAATAAACACTCCAACACTCAAGTCAGAAGAAATAAGTGATCAACAGATATAGAGAGGAAATTAGGTATTTCTAGTCGAGATTTTATGATCATACATTTGCCTTTGGCCTATATTTATAAGTTGGGAGGAGATATAGTGAATTACTAATCAAATCCTTATAACATTATCTGAGATCTGATTCGCTAGACAAACTTAGGCCGTGTTTGATTACCAAGTGGGAAAATTGCATTTTCCTTAGGAAAACACAACTATCCATTGTTAAATAGCCAGTATAAATCTGGATAATTTTTCCTACTAAGCCCGGAATTCATTTCCCATCCAGATAGGTGAGAATTCATTTCCACCTGAAAATACACCTTTATTTTCTCACATGATTGAAATATGTGTTCTCAGTTCCAATCAATCAGCCATTTAAGGCATATCCCAGATGTATTTTCTCCAAAAAAAAATTCGTGCAATCAAACTCGGCCTTAAGAAAAAGGTGTTTAGGAGAACTATCACAAAGGTCCAGCAAAAATGAGTAATGTAGAAAAGGGCCCCTCACTTTACAAAAATAAAAGTGGTTCCCTTTTCTTTTTTCTTTTTTTTTCATGGTTCGCAACATTAATCTCATTTTGCCATTGGACTATTTAAAATTATATCTTCTGTCAGATGATGTCTTCAAATATTTTCTTACTCTCAATGTATGTTATTCTTTTTCATTTTCAAAAGAATAACCATCCAATTCAATAGAATTCAATTGGTCACTCAGATAAGCTATTTGTCCGAGTTTTTCACAAAAAAAAAAAATAATAATTTAATTTTTGTCATCGAGACTAACTGAAATAATTTTTGAAACCAATTCATTGGTTCAACAATTCAATTGGCTAGTCCGGTCTAGGTCTTGTAACACTGCTATCATCATTTGTTTGATCCTACCAAATCTTTTGCTTATTGTGGGGAAATTTCACTTCAGAACATGATCCTCATGATTTGGTTCAGATTTGACGAACAAGAACTAGAACTCTCCACAATATAGACATTGGGAGGACCTGTAACAAATACTCCAACACTCAAGTCAGAAGAAATAAGTGATCAACAGATATAGAGAGGAAATTAGGTATCTCTAGTCAAGATTCGATGATCATACATTTGCCTTTGGCCTATGTTTATAAGTTGGCAGGAGAATCTTGCCTTTAATTTGGAAGGATGGAGACTCCTTTTAGAACTTTCCTTATCTTAACTCTGATTCTAAGAAAAGTCTAAGGAATATAAATGAGTATTATATTCGTTTAGCCTTAAAATCCTGAATTTTACTGATATGTAAAGTATTAAATGCGAATAATACGCGTTTTATTCGTTTAGCTTTAAAATTCCCAATTTTTTTTCTTTTTATTGAATTTTGTACGTACATATTAAAAGTTTCTTTAAAAAAATGAAAAATTTGCATATTAACGTGGATAATACGCGAATTTACTAACTAGGGTTTGGTAACTGTGAGGCCCACTTTTTTATCTTGCTTTTTCATATTTTCCTTGAAAGGTCGGGATCGGGGGACAGACTTTGAAACCTGACTTTTTACCTGAACGCGTAAACTGTTGATCTATAACAAATCTAGCGGCTTTCCTTTTAACCCTTCTCAATAAAGGAGCCGAGCCATTAGAGCGGATTATAGCTGATTTGAGCCGCCGTTTGAAAAAGTGGGTACTAACATTAAATGTGAGTCCACGTGGAATGTATTCAGGGAGTAAAACTTCCATCACATGCAATTGTAAATCACACAAAACACAGCCAATGTGTTCTCGGCACGTACACAAGTGCTTTGAAACGTACCAGGGGCTTTTTCTTTTTAGGTGTACATGCCGAGAACTCATTGGCTGTGTTTTGTGTGATTTACAATCCCATTGTGATGGAAGTTTTACTCGTATTCAGGCACGTCTCTGCATCTACTCCCTGTAATAAACCAACACTTGTATTTATCAATCTCGACTCGTTGGACTTGTAGTAAACCAACACGTGTCAATCACAAAAAATAGTAAACGTATTGATAGTCCCTCGATCTTATAGGACGATGACCGTATAGATGTTCGGCTAGTCCCTCGGTGGACTTGAAACCAAAAATTTGCTTGATTAGTGATTTATAAGCGTTGGATTGGAGTCATTTACATGAGTTGATTTTAACCGTAGAATTTAGAGCATTATTGACCATTATTTGGGGTACTAGATCCAAAGGTCTGACATAACTAATCAGGCTGATTTGAGGTTTGCAGGTCCAACGAGGGACTGGCCAAACATCCATACGGTCATCGTCATCTAAGATTGTGCCACGTGGCTCATATTGTAGTGTGTGATGGGCTTTGCTCACACAGGTGTGAGCGAAGGTTTACTCATAACGACACCTGAATTTGCACAACTTCCAAAAAGAAATGCTTTTAGGAATAAAACTTTGATGACAGGGGCAGGGCACAATATGAGCCACGTGGAACACTATTAGAGGACTCTGACCGTATGGATGTTTGGCCAATCATTACGAGGACCGACAAACCACAAATCAGCCCGATTAGTAATTTCTAGGCGTTGGATTGGAATTGTTTTTATGGGTTGATTTTAACAGTAAAATTGAGCATTATTGACCATTATTTGAGGTACAAAGATCCAAAGGTTTGAAATCACAAATCAAGATGATTTTTTATTTGTAAGTCCATATAGGGATTGGAAATCATCCATACGGTCAGAGTCCTCTAAGAGTATGCCAAGTGGCTCCTATTGCACCCTGCCATCGGCCTTGATGACAGGCCCTGTCATCAAAGTCTTACTCTGCTTTTAGTAACATCACCAGTTTTACAGGCCACAACTTCCAAAAAATTTGAATTTTAAGAGAAAATTTTATGACAGGACACAATATGAGCCTCATTGCGGATCGAGTAAAACTTCTGTAACAACGTTGCGACCAAAAGCTTCTGTCACGCACAATACGAGCCATGTGGCATACTCTTAGTGGACGCTGACAGTATGGATGTTTGGCCAGTCCATTAGTGGACCCGCAAACCAAAAATCACCCTGATTAGTGATTTACAACCTTTGGATCTTTGCAGTCACATAAAGCTTAAATTCCTACGGTTAAAATCAACCAATGAAAATAACTTCAATCCAACGCTTAGAATCACTGATCAGGTTCATTTTTGGTATGTAGGTCCACCTAGTGATTAGCCAAACATCCATACCATCAGCATCCACTAAGAGTGTGCCATGTGGCTAGTGATGTGCGTTGTGACAGAAATGATTACACCCCACTTATGTTAGCATCAAGGGAAGGCCATGGAAGCATGTGAGAGCTCCTGATTTCATGTGGAGCCAGATGTGACCTGAAGACTGCGAGAGGCAGGCGAGACTACACTATTGCTTGCAAGAAAGAACGGTTTTGAGATTACATTATTACATCGTGACCCTTTACGTTTTGAGATTTTTTTGAGTTTCAGTCGGTTCCTGTGTTCATCAGAACAAGTACGCTGCTACTTCTCTTCTTAATCGAGACACCTCTCTCTCTCTCTCTCTTGTCTCTGAAGTCTGAACTTCTCTTCAATCTTCTCTGTTGTTGTCCGTCCTTCCTCGGCCTTGACGAGAGAATACTGACTGAAGTGCTGAATAGATGGATGGATCCATCACAGACACACTTCCATTCTGCCCAGAAGGAACAGAAAGACCAAAAAGAAAAGAAAAAGAAGAAAAAGAGACAAACCCATCTCTTATAAACACTTTGTCCTCTCCTCACCAAACTAACCAAAAGATCCAAAACCCAGTGGCAATGGCACAAGAAGCAAAACCTTTCTTCCATGTGAATCCTTTTAAAACCCCAGATAGCTTTAGCTAGAAAAAAAAGCACTTTTCTTCTTCTTGGAAGCTTTTAACACCTTCGCCACTACAATCTTATCTCCCAAATCCACATTTCCATAAAAGAAGGAAATCCCAGTTGAGTTTTTTGACTGTGTTGGTGCTTAAAACTTAAAAAACCAACCATTGATCTTCTATATGGATGCTTTCAACACATCTACTAGCATACCCATTTCCTCCATTTCTACTACTGGAAGTAGTAGTAGCAGTTCTATTGCTGCAAATACTACTAACCCTAGGATGGATGGTAGAATATGGAGCAAGCTTCCTCAGAGATTAATCGATAGAGTGATTGCCTTTCTCCCACCACCTGCCTTCTTCCGAGCTCGATCCGTCTGTAAACGATGGTATGGCCTTCTATTTTCCGACAGCTTTCTTGAAATGTATCTACGGATATCATCTCGTCACCACTGGTTTCTATTCTTCAAGCATAAAAATCTTAAGAGCTATATCTATAGGAATAACAGTGTCAACAACGATGGAGACGATAATAAGGATAATTCTGAAGGATATCTCTATGATCCGTATGAGAGTACATGGTACCGACTATCTTTCGCATTACTGCCGTCTGGGTTCTCACCAGCTTCTTCTTCAGACGGGTTAATCTGTTGGGTATCCGATGATGCGGGCGTCAAGAGTCTAATTCTCTGTAACCCACTTCTCAAAACACTCGCTCAATTGCCTCCTACACTCAGACCCAGACTTTTCCCTTCAGTTGGTCTTCTTGTGACTGTCTCAGCATTGAATTTGTTCGTAGCTGGTGATGATTTAATTTCTCCATTTGCTGTCAAGAATCTAACGGCGGAGAGCTTTCATGTCGATAGTGCAGGTTTTTATTCGATGTGGGGTACCACATGTGCTCTTCCTAGGCTCTGTAGTCTCGAATCAGGGAGGATGGTGTTTGTCGATGGACGGTTCTACTGCATGAATTATAACCCTTATAGTATATTGTCTTACGATGTTGTGGGAAATGAATGGTGCAAGATACAAGCTCCTATGCGGAGGTTTCTAAGATCTCCAAGCTTAGTTGAATGCCGAGGAAGATTACTCTTGGTAGCGGCAGTGGAGAAGAGTAAGCTGAATGTGCCAAGGAGCGTGAGATTTTGGGGGTTGCAAGGTCATGGATCAAACTGGGTGGAGGTGGAGAGGATGCCGCAACAGCTCTACGAACAATTTGCCGAGGCAGAAGGTGGTAATGGGTTTGATTGCGTTGGACATGGAGATTTTATCGCCATTACTATTCGAGGATCAGATAACATATTGATCTTCGATTTCTATCATAAAGGGTGGCAGTGGATCCCTCAGTGTCCTTTTATACAACATAGTGGCGGTGGACTGCATGGCTTTGCTTACGAGCCTCGGCTTGCTACACCAGCAATGGGGTTGCTTTGATGAATCGACAGTTACTTCAATGGCTAGTACGTAGGAATAGTAGTGTTTGTATTAGAAGTAGTATTCCATTTCTATGTTTTTGTAGTTGCAGCAGTAGAAGTCCGTGGTTTTCTTTTGATTTTGTTGTCTTACGGCTAGGAATGTAGTAGAAGGGGGGCATGGTTCTATTTTGATCTTGCTGGACGTGTTAAGACATCTTTGTTACTGCTTTACAATACATAAGACTTTTGTTGCTTGTGACCACATGGATGTTCAGCCCACCCTTTTGTGGATATACACACCAAAAATCACCCTGATTGGTAATCTCTAGCCATTAGATTTTAGTACTTTTTAAGGCCTGATTTTAGCCGTTTGAATCATTGATTCGACCATTTTTTTTAAGTACTAAAACCAACGGCTTAAAATCATCAAACAAGCTGATTTTTTGTATGAATGTCCACCAAGGGGTGCGATAAACGTCCATGCGGTCAGTGGGCCCAGATGGCAGCGGTGAGTAACAAAAATCGAGCTTACCTTGTCACATCACGACCCTAAGGGCCTGTTTGATTGAACAGAAAACTTTCCCCGAGAAAATACATTTGGGAAATGCCTTAAATGGCTGATTGATTGCAACTGAGAAGACATATTTCAATCCATTGAGAAAATAAAGGGTATTTTCAGGTGGAAATGAAGTCTCACCTATCTGGATGGGAAATGAATTCCGGGCTTAGTGAGGAAAATTATCCAAATTTAAATGGCTTGGTAGGGAAAATTATACAGATTTAAAATGGCTTTCTAAGAATGGACAGTTGAGTTTTCCCAAGGAAATTGTAATTTTCCCACTTGGCAATCAAACACGCCCTAGAGTATTAGAACTTTCTTGGAGGAAACTGTAAAAATCATCACATGAATCTTTATGAGGCTATGATGGCCACCTACATTGCCATCAGGGTATCAAATCATGCAAACGCCGCAAATGTATGAGGCTATGATGGCCACCTACATTGCCATCAGGGTATCAAATCATGCAAACGCCGCAAATGTTTGCGAGCAAACATTTTTAGTGCTACCAAGTAAATGTTTCTGCTTTGGCTAGTCCCCTAGTTGTTAATTTTGGATACGGCAAAAGTTGGAGACAGAAAAGTTCGTGTACAATTCCGTTATGGTCTACAAATTCGTCAATAAAAATTTGGTCAAAATTTCGATGAACAGTAAAAGTTCGCAACTGCATTCATAAGATGAGAAGCATATCAAAAGATTCAAAACAACTAATAAAATAGATAAGAGTGGAGCATTGCAGTTTAATCGGAGGCTTGACATTAGGAAGGGTGAAGATAACTCCGGCAGCCGGCATGAACCAGGTGTGGATATTCGGAGTGAAAGAGGAGTGAAGTGTGGTGGGGACCATGGTTGGGGGGGGTGGAGACGACTAGGAAGGCGAATTCGAGAATGAGACTAGGGCTTTCTGTTTTTTTCGCCTTTTTGTCTTGTTTTTTTTTCTTAACCTATTTTCAAGCCGAATTGATGGACTACCCAAATAAAAAGTGTTTTGAACGCCGGGCCTTAATTATTCACGAATTATTCTAAATTTTTGAAATGCACGAATTATTCTAAATTTTTTAAATGTTCAGCCGAATAATTCGTTTTACCTTATAAAATGAATTGTTCGGGAACTTGGCAACTAGCCGCTGGACTGACAGTTCTGTACAATATATGAATTGGGCTCACGTCCCTCGGCTCCATCACCGTCAATGAGAAACAGGATATGGTTCGATGCAAGTGGGCTCTATTTATGTGTAATTGTAAATACTGGTTTTCTGAATAATGTCCCTAGCTTAGCTGCATTTTCACTCACCCTTGCTATTCCAGTTACTATCACCAAACACACTGGTATCATAACCTCCAACCAACCAGAACCATCAATTCATGTAACAAGGTAGACCTGATGCCAAAGGCATCAGGGTATAGCGATTTTTTGTTTCTCACCACTGCCATCTGGGCCAACTGACCGCATGGATGCTTAGCCCAAACCCGGCAAATTGAGAGCAGTAGCAACAGTTCTTATAGGCTATATATTTAACAAACAAGACAGCAGAATCAACCCAAGATCTAAGACATGGCATACAGTCTGAACCATCAAAGGTTTTTATTACCTGGTAGGCAAGCTGACATAATAACCAAGCTCGAGGTTGTCAGGTGCTTGAGATTACCACCTCATTTGTACATTGGTTTAGACCCACCACAAACAATTCTCCTAAAATGGAAGATCACAGACAGAAAATTATAAGAGAAAACCATAATATGCACAATAGGTGAATCAAGTTTTAATCACCGAAACTGAAGCCACTGCCCACTTCAGTGAATCGAAACAGCATTACTATAGAAAACAGCCTAATGGTGGATCATAAGACCCAGCAAAATGGACAGGCTGATCTGCTTGTGGTCCACCTCTGTTGAATCTTTTACTTTGTGTTAAAAGACCTCAAAATTTGGCCTACTGAGTGATGAGGCGCCTCATACAGGCCTTGGCCCTAAACCAGGTTATAGCTAAGATCAGACAACCATGTCTCTTGTGTACATTTGGCATATCCTCGTCAATCCGGAACACCCAACTGATGGGCTGCCTCTTGGAATTGAATGTGACCTAGAATTGACTTATGAATCGCTCACTTTAAAACAGTCAAAAAAGTCATGAGATGTGTTCTGGAAAGAAAGTCAATCAATCATATAGGGTTAGGATTGTTCCAATTGCCATAATTTTGGATCATATACATTACCATTATGGCTCATACATTGGACAGTTTAGATTGTTTGTACAGATTAATTGCATTTGTGCTTTGTTAAAATTACTCTGCTAACAGGTCGTATGCTTCTTTCCACATGAACAAAGAAGAGATTACTTCTGAAACAATAATAGAAGAGGAATTAAAACAAAAGAGAACCTGATTTAGGCTTTCCAATATAAGTTACATGAATAATAAAGGGAAAAAATAAAGAGCAACACAACCAAGGGAGTAACCATTTCATATTTTTGGAGTACAGAGATGAATAGAACACTGAAGGAGAAGGATGGGGACCATGGGGTTGTGGGGGCACTTTTGGATAACAAGGCCCCTAGATCATTTTAGTATTACCCTAGACTTGAGATGCTTAGCTCTAAATGGTCTTTGAAAGGTCATTGACCCTACTAGGTTACAGTGGAACTACACTTTGAGAGGTCAGCTACTCCCCTGCAGTTCGGGTAGATCTCTTTCATGTTTAAACTCAATCGTGATGGTGTTCCTATCTGGCCTGAGCTGTGGACCGTGACAGTAATGGGTCTTTTGATGGTGAGCTTGGCACATTACTTTGGCTGGAATTTCACACTTTTGGCTGAAACATGAGCCCTCTGTGATTGTTTACGGATTGCATCTCAGCACGGCCGTGGCAATCTATCTATTGAATGTGATTCAGAATTCTTGGATATCCTTCTTCATGACTGCACTAAGGTCCCCAGCCCCAGGGAGATTGAAGGCCTGTTTCTGATATTCTCATACTAAAAGATGGGTTCATAAATCTTAAATTCTCTCACGTCCAGAGAAGCCAAACAAGTAGCTGACGGTTTGGCTAACTTCAAAGCAAATACTCAGGTCTTTTGTATGGCATTCCACGCCCTCTTTTGTTAAAAACGTTTTAGCAGCTGATGCTATGGGGTGCACCACTCCTCGTAATGTACCTCTGTTACATAAATGAAACTCGGTACCTTTTGCACCAAAAAAAACTACACTTTGACAGGGCTATCAATATAAACAACCAGATGTAAGGCAAGAACGGTGCACTCACTAACATCTGATTCATATGATGATTATTTCGTCAAGCAACACGGACCTGGAGGATCAGATGCACATCCCTCTTGAAGATGGACCTTAGCTCTTCATTGGCTTCCATTCCTATTCTCCTGTGTTTACCACAAGCATACACCTTATCAATTGCATGTGGATGTAGAACAAAGGGCCATGTATAGATAAAATGTGCTGGAAAGGGAATCAAAAGTTCTTAAGAGCGACCAAGTTCAAACATCTAATTGATGCATCACACCTAAGAGATCTCCCAGTACAAAAATCAACCGAATTAGTGATCCTAACCACTAAATATCCTGACTATTTTTGTATGTTGCACATATTCTTCCATAAGAATGCAAGACACATGCACCACTTTTTCATCACAAACATAGCCCCACCACCCCCATATGCGTACTAATAATAACACAGCCCCTAGATTGTTAAAAAAGATATGATATTTCTGTCACTGAAAGGATGAAACGTCGAAAAAGAAGTGATGCTTAAGCTCATAATCTTCATAGTAGTGAAACTTCGCACAGTAATGAATGGTGGCTATACAGACAACAATAGCAAAGATGATGGTAAGCTATATTACCCTATTTTAGAGCCATTCTTCCCCACAAGAATCTTCCGCTGGCTTTGTTTATGAGTGATAAAATGTTGCTCAATCCTAAGAGAACCATCTCTCAATTCCTTCCAATCCATCAACCGATGTTCCAGAGCATATGGAATTTCCTGAAATGGGGGAATATGTTACCACTATAAGCTCTTCTCACCAAGGGAAGTCTCACATTTACGATATATAGATACAAAAACAAACCAGTACCTGATGAATATGGTGTAACATCTTCTCTCGAACAACTTCTAATGATACACTTTTCATAACATCTTCATTCATAGTGGTGGGATCTTCATCCCTGGGTCTCTTAACTGCCTAAGCATATATATAAACAATGAAAGTGCCAGAGTTAGGTGTATTACATGGACAGTGAAGATAATAGAGAAACTTAGTCTATCGTTATAATAATGGCATACTACGTTACTCTCTACACAATTGAAAGTCCACAAATTGTGTGTGTGCACGCACACACATATTCATGTATTGTGTGTGTACAACCTATGCTGCATGTATTAATTTAAGAATTTATTCTAAAACTGATCTCAGTTATCGGATTAAAGTTAATAACAAATAAAAATCTAGCCTGATATCTATTACTTGTAAATAAACAACGTAATAGTAAGATTATATGAATGGCACATACCTGCTCCGTCAAATAATGAGTAAGATCTTTTACTCCTGAACCTTTGAGCCCCGAGATCATGAAATATCTACAAAATATGAGGATAAAGGAATGAAAACTACTACGTGTGGAACATTACTGGCAATTATCAAAAAGAACAATAACCATACTTTTCATATCCAGGAAGATCTCCAAATTCTTTTGCAACTTTCAACAAGTCTTTCTTCTCTTCAACCAGATCAACCTTATTCATGCACAACAGCCGCTTTTGTTTTGGGTGTACCTGTGCTCCCAAATGTTTAATCAACCTTATCACCCTTTTGTCAGGCCTACATAAACGCAATAATTAACTGGTCAAGAGACCCATGATACCAAAAATATTGTTAAATCCATGAAATCTGAAAACTAAGGGGTACCCTTGATGATAGAGTTGCATACATCAGTTTGCTGCAAAGGCAGAGGATTGAAAAATAAAACTATAACTAAGAAAATAGAGGTAGATAAATCCAAGAAGCACATGAACAGGTGATTTAAAATAACTGCGGTATACCAAACGAAAACTAAAACGTAACATGGATAGTTTATCAACATATTAAAAAAAAAAGAATTTACGGTGAGTTGTAATCAAGAACTCTTAAATTTTTGAAGTGATCTGAACAAGATTTTTTTTTTTATAAGTGATCTGAACAAGAATCAGAAGCCCTTAACACAACTTAGTCAAGGTCCACTGCAAGGGCCCTAGAAGAACTGTGGTAAGAGAAAAATAAGAAACGAGGCAAATACGTGGATATCTTCTAAAGAGAGGAAGGTCAATATAATAATGTCTTACATGGTAAGATGCCTGTGGACATCAAAAATAATTATAAGCACATCATATAGATCAACTGAACTCCAAGCACTTTCCACGCGAACCTTCACATCAGTTTTGTAAGGATGTCCACCACTCTTTAACATGAGTCCTGGGGTGTCAAAGAAACACTGTGTACAAGTAGTCAGCACAATTTTAAAGAAAATACTGACGTAAGACAAGCACAAAACACAGAAAATGGTTCACTTTGACCTTACACCATTAGCAAATATAGAGATGTAAAGAAACAAAATAACATTGTAAAAGACATGTTCTGAAATGCAAAGGCATGTGTTATTGTTAAAAAAGGACGACTGGTTGACTGCTAGTTTTTCCATTTGATCAGTAAAGAATTTCATCTAAAAGATTTAGAGCAAAAATAAATAAATAAACAAAAGCCAAAATATAAGCTCCCCGAAGAAAAAGAAACAGAAACAGAACCACGTCATTCACTTCTTACAAAATTCTCATCCTATATGTTGGGAATTTGCTTATCTATGGATATCCTACGTATTCAACAATCTCAAACTGGAACAAAAAATCAAAATAATGAGGAATACAGACTGAGGGAAGGGATAACGTTAAATTTTTGGGAATATTTATAATTTGGGGACACAAATTTAATGGTAGAATTCCATGCTTTGTGTGGGTTGCTCCTTATGTACCAAGAAGAATGAACTTTAAAGGTTTTCCACTGTGTCAAACAGGTATTGACACAAATACATGGACATGCATGTAGATGTCTCTCGAGACACATTCCTGATTGCATTGATTTTTTTTTTTTTTTTTTTAATTCTTCAAAAGGCACAAAGTACCCGTTTCATACATATGTTGGAGCCCGACACGATACAAATTCTGGTGCGACACTACCAAATCTTGTTTTGTATTTTTTTTCTTTCCTTACTTTCAAGATACTATTCCACATTTGTCATATGTTATAAGTTCTACCTTTACAATTTAAGTTTTCTATGTAACATTACAAGTATGTATCTATTTTCTAGAAGTATCTATATAACAAAACACAACCTTTATGTTTAGGTATATAAGTGGCAGCTGAGCTCAAATCCATCCATAACATTTGGACAGTCCAATCTCACCCACTTAAAATGTCACTCCCACTCATTTTTCGCCTTTCCCGCTCACGCTCTCCATGATGGAAGGGCACAATCTCTTCCATTGTTGTAACCCCCAAACCATACCCCCACTACTCCCACCTCCACGCACAACTCTCTCGCTACGCACAACTCACTTGCTTCTCCCTCTCCCTCTCCCTCTCTCTCTCTCTCCCCACTCGTTTTGTCCTTCCGCCACCGTCTTGCGCTGTCGTGCTCCCCTCTCTCTCTTTTCGTACTCGTCGTGCTCCTCACAGGTGAGTTCCTTTTCTTATTCTCTTCTTTCAGTCTACAAGTTAGGGTTTCTCTCTCTCGATGAAGGTTCCATGCCCTAACTATATGAAAACAAAATTCCTTGCTTCCTTGCGCTATAGAGCTATAGACCCGCAGAGAGAGTTGCAGGGAGAGAACGATGGACTCACTCAGGTATCGTAGTTGTTCGGGCACTTCAAGGCATGATGGATCCTTAACTCTCTGAGGTGTCCCAGTTTTTTGAGCGCTTCAAGGCTGCGTCTCCCTCTTCTCTTTGAGTTTTCAACTGTGGGATACCTCAATCACTAATTTTTGATTTTTTCGATTATTTTGATTTTTGAACTTTCTTTCATAAATACTATAGCAGTTGTTGAAATACTGTTCTAGGTTTTGGAGTACAGGGTTCATCGAGTGAGGATTTGCCATGTTTGTCTCCTCAATGAAACCTTAATTCGATGCACCAGATAAAATCCCTAATCACCAGGGACTACGTATAGAGGGTCTTAGGGTTTTATACCTCACGTAGAAGCCCCCCCCCCTCTCAAATGGTACTCAGATCCATTTTGTATTTTGTCTCTCAAATACTATAGCAGTTGTTGAAATATTGTTCTAGGTTTTGGGATACAGGGTTCATCGAGTGAGGATTTGCCATGTTTGTCTCCTCAATGAAACCCTAATTCGATGCACCAGATAAAATCCCTAATCACCAGGGACTACGTATAGAGGGTCTTAGGATTTTATACCTCACGTGGAAGCCCCCCCCCCCCCCCTCTCTTTCTCTCTCTCTCAAATGGTACTCAGATCCATTTTGTATTTTGTCTCTCAAATACTATAGCAATTGTTGAAATACTGTTCTAGGTTTTGGGATACAGGGTTCATCAAGTGAGGATTTGCCATGTTTGTCTCCTAAATGAAACCCTAATTCGCTGCACCAAATAAAATCCCTAATCACTAAGGACTACGTATAGGGGGTCTTAGGGTTTTATACCTCACGTGGAAGCCCCCCCCTAATTCGCTGCACTAGATAAAATCCCTAATCACCAAGGACTATGTATAGGGGGTCTTAGGGTTTTATACCTCACGTGGAAGCCCCCCCCCCCCCCCCTCTCTCTCTCAAATGGTACTCAGATCCATTTTGTATTTTGTTTCGATTTTCAATTTTTAGGTTCAGATTTTTATTTTAAAGGTTCCTATATGTTGGGGCTTTTGATTGTGGATGGGTTTTTCAGGTCTATTAGTGATCACTTCTCCGTCCGACATGAGGGTTTGAGCCTGAAACCCATTTTTATTATTTCCCATGATCTGGGTTCCAGTTGTTTCATTTTTTTATGCGTTTTGGGTGGTTTCGTTTTGTTTACTAGGTTTCAGCAAATTACGCATATCATTGCTTAGACCTGTACTTATGTCCTAGAGAACGTTGAAGAAATGTGTAAGTCTGGGGATCAAATGGAAGGAAAATATATGTGCAATATTAGTTTCTCTTTTGATTGTTCTTTCATAAGATCTGGAATTTTGTTATAGACATCTCTTCGAATTTTGATTAATATTCTTCTTTTCATTCATTTCCTTAGATTACAAGTCTAATTTACCAAGTCAGAAAGATCTAAAGCATTACCCAATAATAGGTTATATTGAATATAAAGGCCACAGTGGTGTTGTTATGTCAATTTCCATTGAAAATGTCTTGCTTTATTTTTAAGGGATAAATAGATATGTCAATTCCCCTTCGTGTGTATATATATATATATATAGAACTAAGGTTCAGCCTCTTCTCCTTCTCCACAACTTCTCTCTAACCCTAATCTCTTTCTCCACCTTCTTCCGCCTCACCTCCTACCTTCCTTTCTGAACCAAAAAAGACACGAACGCCCTTTCCTCTCCTTGGCTAGAAAGAAACATTTAGCCTCTACAACCACCTTCCAAATCTCCGACATCTTGAGAACATCTGCCCGGGTGATATATTGCGAATAGGCAATCTTTGTATATAGGAAATGTAATTCCCAAAGCCCTTTGTGCCTTTCTTCATAATAAACTTTTACTTGCTTAGTCCAAAATAAAATAAAATAAAATAAAAAGTTCTTAGTAAATATTTTCCTTATCAAAAAACCACTAATGTTTTCAATAACATTTGCAAAATGATAGGGGAAAATATTCCCTACGCAAAACGATTAACAAAAAGCACCCTCTTTGACTAGACGATTTCTAGGAATCCATCCACAATACCACTAATGTTTTCAATAACATTTGCAAGTAGCCACAAGCCCTTAAGTGTTGCCCAAAGCCCAGGAAAGCCGTTAGAGGAATCTCCTTCAACTACAAGGGGATAAAGAATAAAACCTTTTTTTTTTATAAGTATAACTGTATTAAAAAGAGAAGAGGTACAAAGTTAGCGAGAGGATTGAGAAGGCCATCTCGAGACTAACTTCAGCAACAAAAACCAAAACAAAACAAAACAAGAGAGATACAATTATAGGCTGTCTCTGTGGCTAATAAGATCCCATCGACAAACAAAATCATCAAAGAACAGTCCACGACATTCCAGAAAGACCTTGGACCAAAAGAAAACCAGGCCCTTGATGTTTAAAATGATATTATCCACCGAATCTTCTTTGCCTTCAAAGATTCTCCGATTAGGTTCAGTCCACAGCCCCTAACTAATGACGAAGGGAAGCAATCTCCAAAGAATGCGCCCTCGGGAAGAAAATTCAGTAGTTCTTCAACTCGAAACTAGAAGCAAAAAGGAGGAAGGGAGAATCCAAGCTTTCCCAAACTCCGCAAGGAAAGATGTCCACACGGTCCTCGCCACTTCGCAGTGGATAAGGAGATGATTAACCGATTCCCCGCTTTTCTTACACATCGAGCAAAAATCGACAATGATAACTTTACGAGCAATCAAGTGATCCACCGTCAGAATCTTATCCAAAGAGGCTAGCCAGCAAAAGAAAGCTATTTTGGAGGGGATTTTAGATCCCCACACATAATGGGCAGGGAAACTAGCTTCAAAAAAGTGGATAAGCTCCAATTACCAAGAACGGACTGTAAATCTTCCACCTTTCTTCCATCTCCAAAGGCGTTTGTCCAGATCTGAAGAAGGGAGAGCCACTTCCTACAGTCGAGTCAAAAGACGAGACACAACCCCTATCTCCTAGTCGTTAAGCCTTCTCCTAAAAGCAAAATTCCTAGCAGTATTATCTCCTTCCTGAACATTAAACAAGGAGATGGAGCACATCTTCAAATCTGAAATGGAATAGAGATCAGGGAAATCAAGTATGAGGGGGACCTTGCCACACCAGAGATCTTCCCAAAAGCGGACTTTGTCACCGATGCCCACCTTTTAGTACACCCCCTCTAGGAACCTTTCCTTAGATTTCATAATCCCCCTCCAGACACTACAGCCGTAGGAAGATAATACCACTCTGCTGTCCCATTCGTACTCAGAAACCCCATACTTACCAGCCATAGCCTTTCTCCACAAACTGGAAACTTCTTCCCTAAATCTCCATAGCCATTTACCCAGTAAGGCAATATTCATAACAAAAAGATTCCAGATTCCCAAACCTCCCTGTTCCTTGGGGTGGCAAATAGATTCCCACTTACCCAAATGGAATTTGCCAACTCCCCTATCAGTCCATAAAAAGTTTCTCATAATGCACTCGAGAGAATTGCCAATGTAAATGGGTAAAGTGAAAAGGGGCATGTAGTAAATAGGTAGACTGGATAAGCAATGCTTGATAAGCATCAATTTACCCCCTTTGGATAAGTATTTAGACTTCCACAAAGCCAATCTACTCCCAAATCTCTTGATCACTGGATCCTAGATGGCTTTAGATCTATAGTTAGCCCCTAGAGGGAGACCCAAGTAGTTAGACTGTCCATTTGTCAATAGGTTTAGCAATTAATTCTTATCAACAGATTCTACCATTAGTTATTTCCAACCCAAAATAGTTATCATCCAAATTTTGTCATCAAGAGATTTTAGAAAAGCTCCCATCTTGACTTTCCAATAAACATAGTTATTATCATCGAATAAAGGTGGATAAGTGATAGAACCTCTCTCTCTCTCTATAAATCAATTAACTCATATGTTGAGTAAGATCACACTCTAGTTGTTAGACCAAACAGAGTGAACCGCTTTGATACTAATTGAAAAAAATTAGGTAAATAGTATTTATAGGACCTAGAGAGAGTAAATAGGCCTGATTTAATTTAATTACCAATTAAAAATTAAGCAACCTATTCAAATCATTCGGTTAGTGATTTGGGATCTATCGAATACAATTTCTAAGCGTATGCAAATAGATTGGTCTAATCAAATTTAATATACATTTATCAAAGATATATTTTCACAAATATATTTAGCTAATAATACAATAAAATCAATCAAGCAATAGGCACACAAATTTTACGAAGAAAACCCAACTCGAAAAAACTTCGGGACCACGTCTAGTCAAAATCAAAACACTAATAAAAGATATAGATATAGATTGTTACCCAAGCTACGGCTCACAATTGAATCCAACTCCACACGAGCTCCAACTGTCGATTTACCATATCGCATTATATCTTTATGCTCTAAACAAAATAAAATGCCTTTAGGATTTGATTTCGAATCTGATCCGAAAGTACACCAAATCACAGCCAACTCGATCCACACGCGAGTCCATGCCGAATCCACATGGTGGGGCAACTAACAAGGAAGGTAATAAAATAAACCAAGATGTTCAATCATTCATGAAAGAAAGAGATTCAACTATGAAAAAATCAACACTCTCCTTCACTCGAGATCAAAAAGTAGAACTTTGTATAAAAGGATTTTGAGCATCCAATAGTAAAACTTAAGTTTCAATCAACAAATAAATCTGATTTATAATCTAAAATAATACTCATATTTTCATTCATGTAACAATTATCATATGGTTCTCTGTTAATAAAAATAATGAACATGCTTAACAAAAATTGTAGAAAAACTCAAGCCCAAATTGATCACAAGAAAAACCTAATAAAATAATTATAAAGAAACTCAAGAATTTAAGAATTAAGAATCGATAATCAAAAATCAAGAATTAAAAATTGTAGAAATGAAAGTTTATATTTCGAGAATTCTATGATTTATATTAAATTTAAAAAAATACTATCTTATTCTACTCTTCGAAACACGCAATTTAAGTTGCGTTTACTTTTTTTTTCACGCATGTTTTTGGATGTGCACAATTTGAATATGCGCACATTCAATGCGCGCGAATTCTAATATATGATGTTTGGATAAACTCAACAAATCACGCGCGAAACTTGATTATGTGCATTCGTTTGTGCAAATGATGGTGAATGTTGCATCTGATTCGGTGTATAGCGTTGAATTGTATAAAATTATGCATACATGTTTCCAGACTGCCACGTGTACTCGAATATTTTTATAAAATTTAGATATACATATAATATATTATATGTGTATAACGTTGAATTATATAAAATTATGCATACATGTTTCCAGACTGCCACGTGTACTCGAATATTTTTATAAAATTTAGATATACATATAATATATTATATGTGTATAACGTTGAATTATATAAAATTATGCATACATGTTTCCAGACTGCCACGTGTACTCGAATATTTTTATAAGATTTAGATATACATATAATATATTATATATATTATAATATATATATTTTTATTATAATAATATATCATATTATTATATGATAATCGTATATAATATTATTTTATTCTATTATATTATATTATTACATAATATTTTTATTATATTATATAATATATTATCATATAATTATATAATATTATATTATTATTATATAATATAATAATAATATTATATAGTAAAAATCCTTATTTAAATATAGTGTGATGCACCGAGCGATGCACCATAAGTATGTCTTATAGTACAATAGGGCGTGTTGTAACACAATTTCGTGCGTGTTCTAATTCTCAGGGGGTGTGTGTATTACAATACGCACCTTGGCGCACATTGAGGACTCTGGTGCACATTGTGAGTCGCGCACATTGGTGCAAGCAAACACATATTTTTTGGCTGAGTTGTGCACAGCAGTGCCAATGCAGGCAAATTTATAAAAAACAGAGCTAATAAATGTTAAGAAACGAAGGAGATAAAATTTTGACAAAAATTATATTTTTAATAATAGCGAGAAATTAGTATTTCAAATTTTTAGCAATTCTATAATTCTGATTAAATTTTTAAAAAAGTACCATCATATTCTAAACTTTAAAACACCTAATTTAAAAAAAATAGAGCTTAAAAATGTTAAGAAACGAGTGAGATAAAATTTTGACAAAAATTACTTTTTAATAATTTTGTGAGAATTTAAAGACAATTAGAGATTTTAACATATTTTTTCATAGATTTATAACAAAATTTCTATATGATTTCTAGTAATCAAATAGGAGATTTAAATATGATGGATTTATAAAAGATTAAACCTAAGAAGAAATAAATCTAAAATGATTAATCAACCGAAACCTTAATCATGTTCATTGATTAAAAAATACATAGAATAATAATCAACATAAAAAACCTAAGAGATTAATAAGGTTTTCACTTGCCTGTGATCGCTAATGTAAGGTACAGGAGAGATTCGTTCACAACCAGAGATTTTTCAAACCCTTGGCTTCAAATAGTGAAGGGGAGAAGATGAAAGAGAATGGAGTTTAAGTTTAAGATTTGAGAAAAAAGTGATTTTCGTAACTTTCACTTAAGCTTAAAAGGGAAGGTTCAAAAACCTTAATTTAGGTCCACTAATGGGCTAAAAATAGACCCGAGGCCCATGGATATCAACTGGGCTCCGAATTAACCACGGGACCACGTCCAGATTGAAAGTATCACTTATTGAAAAAGTTAAACGAAACAAAGGTTACCTACGCAGCACCGTTGCAAATGCAACTTCTAACCTTAGCCAAGTCCTATTGTCGATGCGTCCACGTCCTCTGAATCAATACTATGAATCCACGTGCGCCCTCCCAGCCAAGAAGCCTTGTCCGTTTGTTCATTTGGTACTCCCCAAACCTACCATCGATTGGCCACTCTAATTTTAATTATTAACTCTCCAGCCTTTGCTGAAGGTGAAGGATTCAGTACACCCCGAACCCTAAGTTGCTCAAATAGTGTTGAGATGCACTGGTACTCAAGCTGCTAGGTCAAGTATTTATGTGGAAGACCTAAGCTGAGTAAGAGATCAAGCTTTTGGCTTTGATCTAGAAGAGAAAAAGCTCACAAGATATTTATGAGAACTAAAGACTTTTTACTCTTTAAATGGATACTCTTGATAAATTAAACTTTATTCTCTATATTCCAATGTGTAGAAGTGTATTTTGTAAAGCCAGAAAGGAATTATATTTATAGAATTCGTAGCCCAGAGTCTTTTAGAAAGTAGGGAAAGTAAAAACTAGAATTTTGGATCTGAAAAGACTCAATCCGTGAGAAGTCCAATCGATTGTACTTTGGGTCCAATCGATTGGGCTAAGTCTAATTGATTATAGTCTAGGTCCAATCGATTGGTCTTGTACGGATAGGTTTTTGAGCATTATTTGGGTGGAGTGGCCCATCAATACTAACCGTATGATGTTTAACATATCTCTTTTGGTACCTAAATAGGGTTGCAACTTGAGCAAGCTCAATCCGGCCCGACGAGCTCAACCTGACATTGGGCTCAGGTTGGGTCGGATCCTTCAATACTTAGACTTGGGATTTGACAACCCGATCAAAATTGGGTTGGGCTCGGGCTGAGGCCAAGCCCAACCCGAGTCCGACTCTTTTTCTTCCTAATTAAAACACAAACCCTAAACATCTTCTCTTACTCTCATTTTCTCCCTCTCTCTTATCTCTCTCTCTCTCTATCTCTCTCTCTCTCTCTCTTCTCCCCTCCCTCTTATCTATGCCATTTAGAGAGAAATAGAAATGAGAACTTTAGAGATCCACTCCAAACGCTTCAGAGTAGAAAGAGTTCATCACAAATCAAGCTTCAATAAAATTGGATTTCGAGATCTTTTCTTCCCCCAACAAATGCTTGAAAATCCTACCCCAATCTTTGATCTCTACCTCTAAATGGAATAAGAAAATCAAGGAATCAAATCGGATATTCAGTACCACTTGTCGGTCACCCAATGATGAACCGTCGAAAATCGTTGCCCTACGCTTGTCGTGTGCCTACTACCACCGCCTTGCGCCTGCACCTCATGGATTACAAAATCTGGTTTTTTTTGCTAAAGGTAAAATGAGAGAGAGGGCTCCCAACCCGATCAGGTTGGGCTCAGGTTGGGATTTTTAGGCCCGACCTCGAGTTGGGTTCGGGTTGGGGGTATTGAAGATCGGGTTGGGCTAGGGTTGACCTCCAACCCGACACAGCCCGCCCGAGTTACAGCCCTAGACCTAAATACTAAGATTTAAGATATCCATTGGATTATAGCTTTTCTCATGGGTTGAAGGTAAAATGGGAAAGGGGGCTCCCAACCCAAACAACCCGATCGGGTTGGGCTCGGGCTGGGATTCTTACTCCCGACCTCGGGTTCGAGGTATTGAAGATCAGGTTGGGCTAGGGTTGACCTCCAACCCAACCAAGCCCGCCTGAATTATAGCCCTAGACCTAAATACTAAGATTTAACATATCCATTGGATTAAAGCTTTTCACATGGGTTGCGTTCTTAATCGTTGAAGTAGCCTATTATTTGAGACCAGTGATCGTATGAATGTTGGGACCAACCTTAGGTTGACTTATATGCCATCATTTAGCCTAATAGTGATTTCTAAACATTCCATTGACTTGAGTACGAGTCATGCCATCATTTAATTAACCTATCATATCATTCATTTTCCCTTATTTTTCATCTAGTTTTTCTCCTTGTCATCGGTTTTACCCTTCTTTATCATCTAGTTTTCCTTTCTTGTCATCTGATTTTCCTTCCATGTCATCAATTTTCCTTCTCTTGTCATCGGGTTTCCCTTCTTGTCATCAATTTGCCATTGTCATCTAATTTCCCTTCCTTGTGATCGGTTTTCCCTTCCTTGCTATCTGATTTCATTATTTTCATTGTCATCGATTTTCTCTTCCTTGTCATCTGGTTTCCCTTCTTTATCATCGATTGTCCCTTCATTACCATTGATTTGCATGCATTTCCTTGTCATCGGTTTGTAAGAATGTCTATTGTTTCTTAAAATCTTTTATTTGTTTTCTAATACCCTAATACACCTAGATCGTTACATATTACAAGAATATCACATCATTCGTGGAAGAAAATACATATTGTTTAATTTCATATATACACATTGGTTACACATCGTTGTATATACAAGAATGTACAAAAAATTGATAAAAATTACATGTTCTCTTTCCCATACCACTCATTTTTATTCCCAGCCATTGCACCACTCAATTTCCACGTGGTACAAACTCAATTTCCACGTGGTCTTGCATCACTTATAGCAACCAGCTGGGTTAAGGGACATTTATCTCCATCAAGGCTGTTGTAACAGCCTCGTAGATTTTGTCACCCAACACTTTTCCATTCCACTCGTTCTTAGTTTTTAGAGCACACTGTATTCATGTCATCCTTCTTTATCTTCTATTACTCCATCGTAGAGACATAAAATCTAAACTTCATTTGAATCCATCAAAAAGAGAGAGAGAGAAAGAGAGAGAGAGAGAGAGAGAGAGAGAGAGAGAGAGTTCATTTGACTTTACTATCTCCGCGTAATGGGAAATTTTGACGAAGACGAAAAAACAAAAGAAAAAAAAAAGAAAGATGAAATGTTGGAGAAGAAGTGGATTGCATAGGAACAAAAAGAAGAAAGCTTAAAAAAGGCCTTACATGGAGTTTTTGCCTTAGGCCTCAACTTGCATCGAGACAGCTATGTTCACGTGCAACGCATGCGTGTCCCCTAGTAATATGTGATAAGTTTTTATTGTCCCACTCGGCCTATGAATGTATTTATATTTTCCTTTGGGTGGCGATGTAACAAGCTGTCTAGCACTATATTTTATCACTCACAGCTGCCATTTGGCCCCACTGACCGCATGGATGTTTAGCCCATCCCTTGGTGAATATAGGCACCAAATTCTAGCCATTAGATTTTAGTACTTTTTAAGACATAATTCTAACCATTGAATTCAACCATTTTGTTTTAGTACTAAGACCAACGGCTAAAAATTATCAAACAAGCTGATTATTTTGTACGCATGTCCCACCAAAGGGTGGGTTTCCAAGCGTAAGCTACAGCTTTCTTACACGGCGATCCTTTTCCTTTTCCTTTTCCTTTTCCTTTGAAGTCTTGTCGTCTCCGCTCTCTGGTTCTTCTCGCTCAATATCTTTTCCTTTTTTGGTATAGTAAAATTAGTAAAATCTTCGCTTTTGTTCACCAACTTTTTCTTCCTTTCGAGGTCAAATCAGAAGTTTTGAAGTCTGATCTCTGAAGCAAAGAGTCTACTGGTTGACGCACCAACTCATTGCTGGGTCTCTCTGACAGTAACAGAACCCAACGGAGGCCCAAAAAGTAAGATAAAGAGAATATATTGAGTGCCAAATAAACCTTTTTAAGACGGAGCAATGTTAGCACTTAGCACCATCCTGGGGATCATACTTAGTATGTCGTCCCAAGGTCCAAACCACTGATATTCATCGAGATTTCCACACACGATCCCAAAAACCAACACACGAATCTCGAAGACAACCTCACAAATTTAGAAAACATCTAATGGTTGGAACATGGGGACGAAGATGCCCTACGTTGTACTCCTAAGGACGATGTTGTCATTTCCATCTCCCACCCTTTATCTCCCTCTACTCTGCAGGCCTACCTAGATTTCAAACCTTTTTGTATTTCACGCCAACTGAGATTGGACGTGTGATGAACTCATGTGTCATTTAATGCATTGGGAGATGGTTCGATGCAATTACTAATCAAACCCTACTAACATTATCTGATCTGATCCTAAAATACAAAACTAAAAAAAAAAAAGGTTGGGCAAGAGAAATAGCACAAAGGTCCATAAAAATGGGTATTGTAAAAAAAAAACCCTTACTTTCATAATTGTAAAAAAGGCCCCCTCACTTTCCATAAATAAAAGAGATTCTCATTTTCTTTTTCTTTTTTTCCATGGTTTACCACATAAATCTTATTTTGCCATTGGACTCTTTAAAATTATATCTTAATATTTTATTATTATCTCAATATATGTTATTCCTTTTCCTTTTGGGTCGCTCTACGGGCACCCACGTCTTTCGGCTGGGCACCCCACTTGGACTAAAATACCCCCCAACCCTTCCTCCTTCGTTTGGGCACCCACACCATCCAACCCACAACCCCTTCTCTCTCTCTCTCTCTCTCTCTCTCTCTCTCTGGTTTTTACCCTCCACGGTGCAGGCCGTGGGCTACATAGTCCCCACGGCAGTTCAGCACCGTAGGGGCTAAAAGCCTGAGAGAGAGAGAGAGAGAGAGAGAGAGAGAGAGCAGTAGAGAGAAAGATTGAGAGGAGAGAGAGAGAGGGAGATACAGTAGAGAGAGAAAAATGAAGGAGAATGGGTTGGGTTGGGTTGTGTAGGTGCCCAAACAAAGGATAAGGGGTTGGGGGATATTTTGATCCAAGTGGGGTGCCCAGCCGAAAGGCGTGGGTGCCTGTAGAGCGACCCTTTCCTTTTCAAAAGAATTACCAGCCAGTTCACCATAGTTCAATTGGTTGGTCAGATAAGCTATTTGTAGTGGAATCTGATGCGTTGTTTTTTATAGAACAACTAAACGAGAACAACTCTTGCCTCGGCTGGCACACTTCTGCCCTTGTTGTGGACATCCTCTCTTTGGCTGCGCATTTTTCTGAAGTTCAGTTTGTGTTTTGCTATCGTGAATGTAATTCCTCAGCTGACTGTATAGCCTCCATGGCTCTCTCTTGGTCTGAGCATCTTACCTGGTCTTTTCCGCCTCCTTGGCTTATTCCTTTTTGTAACAAGGAGCGTGGCTTGGTTTTTTGTTCTTAATATTATGGTATTGTTTACAAAAAAAAATTATTTAAATTTTACCGTAGATTCCAACTGAAATTATTTTAGAGACCAATTCGTTGGTTCAATAATTCAATTGGCCAGCCAATCCGATCTAGGTCTTATAACACTGCTACCAACATTTGTATGATCCTACTAAATCTTTTGCTTATTGTGGTAAAAATTTCACTTCGCCACACAATCCTCGAGATCTAGTCCATACTTAGCTAACGAGGACTAGAACTCTCCACTATCTAGACGTCGATGAGGACTTTTAATAAACACTCCAATGCTCAATTCAGAAGAAGGAAGTGATCAACAGATATAGAGAGGAATTAGGTATCTCTAGTCTAGATTCAATGATCATACATTTGCCTTTGGCCTATATTTATAGGTTGGTAGGAGAATCTTACCTTTGAAAGGATGGATACTCATTTTAGGACTTTCCTTATCTTGACTCTGAGTCTAAGGAATGTTTGCTTCTCTCCTCTTTCTTTGTGAAGATCTCTATTTGAGAGTCCTCTTAGGATTAGGGAACTTTCGTCCTTATTAGCAGTGGCAGAGCCAGGATTTTGTTTAAGGGTGGGCAATACTGTACCTATTTTGTTCCAGGGTGGGCAAAAGGGTATTTTGCAATAAATTATTTTTTCCTACTAAACTGTTAAAGTCCCTAGCTCTGCCATTGCTTATTAGGGAGGACGTTGGAAAATTTCTTGGTTGGTAGAGGGAGTTGAGTTGTCACGTCATAGGATGTTCGATCGTCAATCTCCCAATTAATAAGTATGGTCATATGTCATTTAATGAATTGGATATGGTGCAATTACTAACCAAATCCTTCTAACATTATCCGATCTGATTGGCTAAAAAAACCTAAGAAAGGGTGTTTAGGAGAAAAAACACAAAGGTCTAGCAAAATGGGTATTATAGAAAAGGCTCCCTCACTTTACATAAATAAAAGAGGTTCCCTTTTCTTTTTTCTTTTTTTTCATGGTTTGCAACATAAATCTCATTTTGCTATTTGACTATTTAAAATTATATCTTCTGTCAGATGATGTCTTCAAATATTATCTTACTATCTCAATCTATGTTATTCTTTTTCATTTTCAAAAGAATAACCATCCTATTCACTAGAATTCAATTGGTCGCTCAGAAAAGCTATTTGTCCGAGTTTTTTCAAAATAAATAAATAAATAAATTTTTTCATCGAGACTAACTGAAATCATTTTTGAAACCAATTCATTGGTTCAACAATTCAATTGGCCAGTCAGATCTAGGTCTTATAACACTGCTATCATCATTTGTTTGATCCTACTAAATCTTTTCCTTATTGTGGGGAAATTTCACTTCAGCACATGATCCTGAGATCTAGTCTGGATTTGACGAATGAGAACTAGAACTCTCCACAACCTAGACGTCGAGAAGAGTTGTAATAAACACTCCAACACTCAAGTTAGAAGAAATAAGTGATCAACAAATATAGAGAGGAAATTAGGTATTTCTAGTCGAGATTTTATGATCATACATTTGCCTTTGGCCTATATTCATAAGTTGGGAGGAGATATAGTGCAATTACTAATCAAATCCTTATAACATTATCTGAGATCTGATTCGCTAAACAAACTTAGGCCGTGTTTGATTACCAAGTGGGAAAATTGCATTTTCCTTAGGAAAACACAACTATCCATTGTTAAATAGCCAGTATAAATCTGTATAATTTTCCCTAACAAGCCATTTAAACCTGGATAATTTTTCCTACTAAGCCCGGAATTCATTTCCCATCCAGATAGGTGAGAATTCATTTCCACCTGAAAATGCACCTTTATTTTCTCACATGATTGAAATATGTGTTCTCAGTTCCAATCAATCAGCCATTTAAGGCATATCCCAGATGTATTTTCTCGAAAAAAAATTTCGTGCAATCAAACACGGCCTTAAGAAAAAGGTGTTTACGAGAACTATCACAAAGGTCCAACAAAAATGGGTAATGCAGAAAAGGCCCCCTCACTTTACAAAAATAAAAGAGGTTCCCTTTTCTTTTTTCTTTTTTTTTCATGGTTCGCAACATTAATCTCATTTTGCCATTGGACTATTTAAAATTATATCTTCTGTCAGATGATGTCTTCAAATATTTTCTTACTCTCAATGTATGTTATTCTTTTTCATTTTCAAAAGAATAACCATCCAATTCAACAGAATTCAATTAGTCACTCAGATAAGCTATTTGTCTGAGTTTTTCACAAAAAAAAAAAATAATTTAATTTTTGTCATCGAGACTAATTGAAATCATTTTTGAAACCAATTCATTGGTTCAACAATTCAATTGGCCAGTCCGATCTAGGTCTTGTAACACTGCTATCATCATTTGTTTGATCCTACTAAATCTTTTGCTTATTGTGGGGAAATTTCACTTCAGAACATGATACTCGAGATCTGGTCTGGATTTGACGAACAAGAACTAGAACTTGTAAAGAATATTTTCATATTCAATTTGGTAAAGATTCCGTTTGACATAAAAATATTCTTGTAACTTTTCCTACAAGCACTAGTGTAGCGTGAAGATGTCGTGGTACACTTACTTCGCCAACTACGTGAAGATTAAAAGACAGAGACAGCAAGAATCAGACAGTTGACGATAGGAGTTATCTGAGTAACTGCCGATTTGTCAGTTAACAATCGTGTACGCTCGATTAGGAAGGTAAGTGACTTAGTGGCCATAGGAGTTGATTAAAATGAACAAAATATAATGGTCAGACTTAGTCATTGGACAGATCCGAGTCAAAGTCAATTTTATTGACTAGTGGGAAAGTCCAATCGATTGGAGACAATCTAGCCCAATCGATTGGAGACACTGTGAAATCGATTAGACATTACGAGGCAGAAACATAATTGAGCCCAATCGATTGGAGACTACGGGACAAAAATCTTTCTGTGTCAAATCGATTGGAGTCTTCGGAATAGAAAGTTATAAATGTCAAATCGATTGGAGACTCTAATTAATCGATTGGATCCTTCGAGACAGAAAGTTATAAATGTCAAATCAATTGGAGAACCCTGTGCAATTGATTGGTGCCTTCGGAACAGAAAACTTATTGAGCCCAATCGATTGGACATGGCCCAATCGATTGGACCAAGTGTACAATCGATTGGACTTTGAACAGAATCGATTATATCAGATCCGAAATTCATGGTTCCATTATCCCACGTTCCACATAACTCAGGATCTTTGTATTCTATAAATATACCCCTTCTATGCCTTCTCTAGACACACACATACACACAGAGTGACTCAATCTTCAAGAGAGAGAAGCAAAGGCTATATTTAGTAGTGTCTATTTCGAAGAGATAAACTTGTTTTCATTCATATCTTGTGAGCTTGTTCTCTTCTCGATCAAAGCCAAGAGCTTGATTTTTACTCAGCCTAGGTTTTTCAATTCTATACTTAACCTAGTAAGCCTAAGAGTACCAGTGTGACTCAAACACCTTTCGAGCAACTTAGGGTTCAAGGTGTACTGAATCATTCACCTTCTGCAAAGGCGAGAGTGTTGAGAATTAAGATCGGAGGAGCCGGTCGAAGGTAGGTTTGGGGTGTACCAAGCTGAACAAGAGGATAAGGCTTCTTGGCCTGAAGGGCGCGCATGGATTCGTGGCGTTGACTCAGAGGACGTAGACGCATCGGCAGTGGGCCTTGGCTAAGATTGGATACTGTATTTGCAACGATGCTGCGTAGGTAACCTTCGGTTCGTTTAACTTTTCAATTAGTGATACTTTCTGTCTGGACGTGGTCCCATGGTTTTTCCTTGGCTAAGGTTTCCACGTAAAAATATCTTGTCTTGTGTGATTGTTTGATTGTATTTCGCATTATATCCTGATTAGATCAAATGACAAAAATATAATATATCACAGTGGTATATTTGATTTGAGTCGGTTGTGATAATTCTTTTTCAAATAACCAAGGCATGAGATTTTATCCCCATATCATAGACCAATAAAACTGTATAGGTAATTAATTTTTTAAATACCTAATCAACCCCCCTTCTAGGTATATTGAATTAAAGAGAACGGACCGGTGGAATTTCAGAACTCTCTACGATATAGACGTCGGGAGGACCTGTAACAAACACTCCAACACTCAATTAGAAGAAATAAGTGATCAACAGATATAGAGAGGAAATTAGGTATCTCTAGTCGAGATTCGATGATCATACATTTGCCTTTGGCCTATATTTATAAGTTGGCAGGAGAATCTTACCTTCAATTTGGAAGGATGGAGACTCCTTTTAGAACTTTCCTTATCTTAACTCTGATTCTAAGAAAAGTCTAAGGAATATAAATGAAGTATTATTTCGTTTAGCCTTAAAATCCTGAATTTTTCCGATACATAAAGTATTAAATGCGAATAATACGCGTTTTATTCGTTTAGCTTTAAAATTCCCAATTTTTTTTTCTTTTTTTTGAATTTTGTACGTACGTATTAAACGTTTCTTTACCAAAAATGAAATTTTGCATATTAATGTGAATAATTCCCGAATTTACTAACTAGGGTTTGGTAACTGTGAGGCCCACTTTTTTACCTTGCTTTTTCATATTTTCCTTAAAAGGTCGGGATCGGGGGACAGACTTTGAAACCTGACTTTTTACCTGAACGCCTAAACTCTTGATCTATAACAAATCTAACGGCTTTCCTTTTAATCCTTCTCAATAAAGGAGCCGAGCCATTATAGCTGATTTGAGCCGTCGTTTGAAAAAGTGGGTACTAACATTAAATGTGAGTCCACGTGGAATGTATTCAGGCACGTCTCTGCATCTACTCCTTTATAATGAACCAACACGTGTATTTATCAATCTTGACTCTTTGGACTTGTAATAAACCAACACGTGTCAATGACAAAAAAATAGTAAACGTATTGATAGTCCCTCGATCTTATAGGACGATGACCATACGGATGTTCGGCTAGTCCCTCGGTGGACTTGAAACCAAAAATTAGCTTGATTAGTGATTTATAAGCGTTGGATTGGAGTCATTTACATGGGTTGATTTTAACCGTAGAATTTAGAGCATTATTGACCATTATTTGGGGTACTAGATCCAAAGGTCTGACATAACTAATCAGGCTGATTTGAGGTTTGCAGGTCCAACGAGGGACTGGCCAAACATCCATGCGGTCATCGTCATCTAAGATTGTGCCACGTGGCTCATAGGTGGTGTGTGATGGGCTTTGCTCACACAGGTGTGAGCGAAGGTTTACTCATAACGACACCTGAATTTGCACAACTTCCAAAAAGACATGCTTTTAAGAATAAAACTTTGATGACAGGCCCTGTCATCAAGGCCGATGACAGGGCAGGGCACAATATGAGCCACGTGGAACACTCTTAGAGGACTCTGACCGTATGGATGTTTGGCCAATCATTAGGAGGACCTACAAACCACAAATCAGCCGGATTAGTAATTTCTAGGCGTTGGATTGGAATTGTTTTTATGGGTTGATTTTAACCGTAAAATTGAGCATTATTGACCATTATTTGAGGTACAAAGATCCAAAGGTTTGAAATCACAAATCAAGATGATTTTTTGTTTGTAAGTCCATATAGGGATTGGAAATCATCCATACGGTCAGAGTCCTCTAAGAGTATGCCAAGTGGCTCCTATTGCACCCTGTCATCAAAGTCTTACTCTGCTTTTAGTAACATCACCAGTTTTACAGGCCACAGCTTCCAAAAAATTTGAATTTTAAGAGAAAATTTTATGACAGGACACAATATGAGCCTCATCGCGGATCGAGTAAAACTTCTGTAACAACGTTGCGACCAAAAGCTTCTGTCACGCACAATACGAGCCATGTGGCATACTCTTAGTGGACGCTGACAGTATGGATGTTTGGCCAGTCCATCGGTGGACCCGCAAACCAAAATCACCTGATTAGTGATTTACAACCTTTGGATCTTTGCAGTCACATAAAGCTTAAATTCCTACGGTTAAAATCAACCAATGAAAATAACTTCAATCCAACGCTTAGAATCACTGATCAGGTTCATTTTGGTATGTAGGTCCACCTAGTGATTGGCCAAACATCCATACCATCAGCATCCACTAAGAGTGTGCCATGTGGCTCGTGTTGCGCGTTGTGACAGAGATGATTACACCCCACTTATGTTAGCATCAAGAGAAGGCCATGGAAGCATGTGAGAGCTCCTGATTTCATGTGGAGCCAGATGTGACCTGAAGACTGCGAGAGGCAGGCGAGACTACAGTACTATTGCTTGCAAGAAAGAAGGGTGGTATTGAAGGTAACGCAAAGCGTGTTGCGGTGGGGTAAGTCGAGTAGGAGGAACGTAGTTTGTAGGGAGGTAGAGTTGGGGGCAAGCTTAATGCTCCGGAAGAACCGCTTGAGGAAGGGTGACGCGGATGAAGCAGGAGAAGAAAATTTGAGGAGAATAGTTGCAGAGAATGTTCAATAACAGAGGAGGAGACGTGATGGGAGTAGACGTGCAGGAGGCATGGCAGAAGACATGCCACATGGACTTACATTTAATGTTTCGTCCTCGCTTGTTCAAACGACGGTTCGAATTGGCTTCAATGGCTCGGCTACTATATGAAAAAAAATTAAAAAGATAGCCGTCCGATTTATTATTGATCAACGGTTTAGGCGTTCAGGTAAAAAGTCAGGTTTTAAAGTCTGTCCCCCGATCCCGACCCTTCCTTAAAAGAGAGTTAGGTTTGACTTTTTGAAAAGAAGTTGCAACAATGAACTAGTTTTCCATCTCGAACTAAGCTAGAACTTGGCGAGGCCCTGAAAACATGAGCCTTCCAAACAGGCCATAAAGCTAAAGTTGAAAACTTGAAATACAGGGTCTTCCTTATTAAACATATAGTTGCTGATCCTTTTTGAGTCACTAACTAATACAGAGGGTATTTTTGTCATATACTTGTTCCGGCAATGTCACTTCCTAAAAACTAGGGTTTACGTTTGGGTGGCGATGTAACAAGCTGTTGCTTAATCCAAAAGGGTAAGCTATAGTACCATTTCTTTTTGTAAAAACATGTAACAAGGTATGCCTGAAACTGTTCATTTGCGGAAGCGGCATTTTTGGTAGTCACCACTGACATCTGGGCCCACTGACCGCTTGGATGTTTATCTCACCCCTTGGTGGATATACATACCAAAAATCACCTTGATTGGTAATTTATAACCATTAGATTTTAACACTTTTTAGCACCATTTAAGGCGTTCTTATAGCCGTTGAATACAATCATCCTTTGAGTACTAAAACCAACGGCTAAAAATCATTAAACAAGCTGATTTTTTGTAAGAATGTCTATTAAAGGGTGGGCTAAACATCCATGCGATCAGTGGGCCCAGATGGCAGTGGTGACTACCAAAAATGCCGCTTCCACAAATGAAAAGATCTCAGGTATACCTTGTTACATCACGACCCTTTCTTTTTATCAGCACTGCCATCTAGGTCCACCTACCGCATGGATGTTTAGCCCACCCCTTGATAGATATACATACCAAAAATCACTGTTATTGGTGATATATAGCCATTAGATTTTAGTACTTTTTAAAACGTGATTCTAGCCGTTGAATTCAACCATTGTTTTGAGTACTAAAACCAACGGCTAAAATTTATTAAACAAGCTAATTTTTTTGTATGAATGGCTACCAAGGGGTGGGCTAAACATCCATACGGTCAGTGGCTCCCAGATGGCAGCAGTGAGTAAAAAGGTGCTAGCTTACGCCTTTCGAATAAGCTACAGCTCATTACATCGTGACCCTTTACGTTTTGAGATTTTTTTGAGTTTCAGTCGGTTCCTGTGTTCATCAGAACAAGTACGCTGCTACTTCTCTTGTTAATCGAGACACCTCTCTCTCTCTCTCTCGTCTCGTCTCTGAACTTCTCTTCAATCTTCTCTGTTGTTGTCTGTCCTTCCTCGGCCTTGACGAGAGAATACTGACTGAAGTGCTGACTAGATGGATGGATCCATCACAGACACACTTCCATTCTGCCCAGAAGGAACAGAAAGACCAAGAAGAAAAGAAAAAGAAGAAAAAGAAACAAACCCATCTCTTATAAACACTTTGTCCTCTCCTCACCAAACTAACCAAAAGATCCAAAACCCAGTGGCAATGGCACAAGAAGCAAAACCTTTCTTCCATGTGAATCCTTTTAAAACCCCAGATAGCTTTAGCTAGAAAAAAAGCACTTTTCTTCTTCTTGGAAGCTTTTAACACCTTCGCCACTACAATCTTATCTCCCAAATCCACATTTCCATAAAAGAAGAAAATCCCAGTTGAGTTTTTTGACTGTGTTGGTGCTTAAAACTTAAAAAACCAACCATTGATCTTCTATATGGATGCTTTCAACACATCTACTAGCATACCCATTTCCTCCATTTCTACTACTGGAAGTAGTAGTAGCAGTTCTATTGCTGCAAATACTACTAATCCTAGGATGGATGGTAGAATATGGAGCAAGCTTCCTCAGAGATTAATCGATAGAGTGATTGCCTTTCTCCCACCACCTGCCTTCTTCCGAGCTCGATCCGTCTGTAAACGATGGTATGGCCTCCTATTTTCCGACAGCTTTCTTGAAATGTATCTACGGATATCACCTCGTCACCACTGGTTTCTATTCTTCAAGCATAAGAATCTTAAGAGCTATATCTATAGGAATAACAGTGTCAACAACGATGGAGACGATAATAAGGATAATTCTGAAGGATATCTCTATGATCCGTATGAGAGTACATGGTACCGACTATCTTTCGCATTACTGCCGTCTGGGTTCTCACCAGCTTCTTCTTCAGACGGGTTAATCTGTTGGGTATCCGATGATGCGGGCGTCAAGAGTCTAATTCTCTGTAACCCACTTCTCAAAACACTCGCTCAATTGCCTCCTACACTCAGACCCAGACTTTTCCCTTCAGTTGGTCTTCTTGTGACTGTCTCAGCATTGAATTTGTTCGTAGCTGGTGATGATTTAATTTCTCCATTTGCTGTCAAGAATCTAACGGCGGAGAGCTTTCATGTCGATAGTGCAGGTTTTTATTCGATGTGGGGTACCACATGTGCTCTTCCTAGGCTCTGTAGTCTCGAATCAGGGAGGATGGTGTTTGTCGATGGACGGTTCTACTGCATGAATTATAACCCTTATAGTATATTGTCTTACGATGTTGTGGGAAATGAATGGTGCAAGATACAAGCTCCTATGCGGAGGTTTCTAAGATCTCCAAGCTTAGTTGAATGCCGAGGAAGATTACTCTTGGTAGCGGCAGTGGAGAAGAGTAAGCTGAATGTGCCAAGGAGCGTGAGATTTTGGGGGTTGCAAGGTCATGGATCAAACTGGGTGGAGGTGGAGAGGATGCCGCAACAGCTCTACGAACAATTTGCCGAGGCAGAAGGTGGTAATGGGTTTGATTGCGTTGGACATGGAGATTTTATCGCCATTACTATTCGAGGATCAGATAACATATTGATCTTCGATTTCTATCATAAAGGGTGGCAGTGGATCCCTCAGTGTCCTTTTATACAACATAGCGGCGGTGGACTGCATGGCTTTGCTTACGAGCCTCGGCTTGCTACACCAGCAATGGGGTTGCTTTGATGAATCGACAGTTACTTCAATGGCTAGTACGTAGGAATAGTAGTGTTTGTATTAGAAGTAGTATTCCATTTCTATGTTTTTGTAGTTGCAGCAGTAGAAGTCCGTGGTTTTCTTTTGATTTTGTTGTCTTACGGCTAGGAATGTAGTAGAAGGGGGGCATGGTTCTATTTTGATCTTGCTGGACGTGTTAAGACATCTCTGTTACTGCTTTACAATACATAAGACTTTTGTTGCTTGTGACCACATGGATGTTCAGCCCACCCTTTTGTGGATATACACACCAAAAATCACCCTGATTGGTAATCTCTAGCCATTAGATTTTAGTACTTTTTAAGGCCTGATTTTAGCCGTTTGAATCATTGATTCGACCATTTTTTTTAAGTACTAAAACCAACGGCTTAAAATCATCAAACAAGCCGATTTTTTGTATGAATGTCCACCAAGGGGTGCGATAAACGTCCATGCGGTCAGTGGGCCCAGATGGCAGCGGTGAGTAACAAAAATCGAGCTTACCTTGTTACATCACGACCCTAAGGGCCTGTTTGATTGAACAGAAAACTTTCCCCGAGAAGAGAAAATACATCTGGGAAATGCCTTAAATGGCTGATTGATTGCAACTGAGAAGACATTTCAATCCATTGAGAAAATAAAGGGTATTTTCAGGTGGAAATGAATTCTCACCTATCTGGATGGGAAATGAATTCCGGGCTTAGTAAGGAAAATTATCCAAATTTAAATGGCTTGGTAGGGTAAATTATACAGATTTAAAATGGCTCTCTAAGAATGGACAGTTGAGTTTTCCCAAGGAAAATGTAATTTTCCCACTTGGCAATCAAACATGCCCTAAAGTATTAGAACTTTCTTAGAGGAAACTGCAAAAATCATCACATGAATCTTTATGAGGCTATGATGGCCACCTACATTGCCATCAGGGTATCAAATCATGCAAAAGCCGCAATTGTTTGCGAGCAAACATTTTTAGTGCTACCAAGTAAATGTTTCTGCTTTGGCTAGTCCCCTAGTTGTTAATTTTGGATACGGCAAAAGTTGGAGACAGAAAAGTTCGTGTACAATTCCGTTATGGTCTACAAATTCGCCAATGAAAATTTGGTCAAAATTTCAATGAACAGTAAAAGTTCACAACTGCATTCATAAGATGAGAAGCATATCAAAAGATTCAAAACAACTAATAAAGTAGATATGAGTGAAGCATTGCAGGTTCATCGGAGGCTTGACATTAGGAAGGGTGAAGACAACTCCAGCAGCCGGCATGAACCAGGTGTGGATATTCGGGGTGAAAGAGAGTGAATTGTGGTGGGGACCGTGGGGTGGGTGGGGTGGAGACGACGAGGAAGGCAAATTTGAGAATGAGACTAGGGCTTTCTGTGTTTTTTCGCCTTTTTGTTTTGTTTTTTATTATTACCCTATTTTCAAGCCGAATTGATCAACTACCCAAATAAAACATGTTTTGAACGCCAGCCTTAATTATTCACGAATTATTCTAAATTTTTGAAATGTTCAACTGAATAATTTGTTTTACCTTATAAAATGAATTGTTCGCAAACTTGGCAACTAGCCGCTAGACTGACAGTTCTGTACAATATATGAATTGGGCTCACGTCCCTCAGCTCCACCGTCAATGAGAAACAGGATATGGTTCGATGCTAGTGGGCTCTATTATGTGTAATTGTAAATACTGGTTTTCTGAATAATGTCCCTAGCTTAGCTGCATTTTCACTCACCCTTGCTATTCCAGTCACTATCACCAAACACACTGGTATCATAACCTCCAACCAACCAGAACCATCAATTCATGTAACGAGGTAGACCTGATGCCAAAGGCATCAGGGTATAGCGATTTTTTGTTTCTCACCGCTGCCATCTGGGCCAACTGACCACATGGATGCTTAGCCCAAACCCGGCAAATTGAGAGCAGTAGCAACAGTTCTTATAGGCTATATACTTGACAAACAAGACAGCAGAATCAACCCAAGATCTAAGACATGGCATACAGTCTGAACCATCAAAGGTTTTTATTACCTGGTAGGCAAGCTGACATAATAACCAAGCTCGAGGTTGTCAGGTGCTTGAGATTACCACCTCATTTGTACATTGGTTTAGACCCACCACAAACAAATGGTTTACACCATATTCTCCTAAAATGGAAGATCACAGACAGAAAGTTATAACAGAAAACCATAATTTGCACAATAGGTGAATCGAGTTCTAATCACCGAAACTGAAGCCACTGCCCACTTCAGTGAATCGAAACAGCATTACTATAGAAAATAACCTAATGGTGGATCATAAGACCCAGCAAAATGGACAGGCTGATCTGCTTGTGGTCCACCTCTGTTGAATCTTTTACTGTGTTAAAAGACCTCAAAATTTGGCCTACTGAGTGATGAGGCGCCTCATACAGGCCTTAGCCCTAAACCAGGTTATAGCTATAAGATCAGACAACCATGTCTCTTGTGTACATTTGGCATATCCTCATCAATCCGGAACACCCACCTGATGGGCTGCCTCTTGGAATTGAATGTAACCTAGAATTGATTTTGATCAGATATTCCTATCTTATGAATCGCTCACCTTAAAACAGTCAAAAAAGTCATGAGATGTGTTCTGGAAAGAAAGTCAATCAATCATATAGGGTTAGGATTGTTCCAATTGCCATAATTTTGGATCATATACATTACAATTATGGCTCATACATTGGAGAGTTTAGATTGTTTGTACAGATTAATTGCATTTGTGTTTTGTTAAAATTACTCTGCTAACAGGTCATATGCTTCTTTCCACATGAACAAAGAAGAGATTACTTCTGAAACAATAATAGAAGAGGAATTAAAACAAAAGAGAACCTGATTTAGGCTTTCCAATATAAGTTACATGAATAATAATGGGAAAAAATAAAGAGAAACACAACCAAGAGAGTAACCATTTCATACTTTTGGAGTACAGAGATGAATAGAAAACTGAAGGAGAAGGATGGGGACCATGGGGTTGTGGGGGGCACTTTTGGATAACAAGGCCCCTATATCATTTTGGTATTACCCTAGACTTGAGATGCTTAACTCTAAATGGTCTTTGAAAGGTCAATGACCCTACTAGGTTACAGTGGAACTACACTTTGAGAGGTCAGCTACTCCCCTGCAGTTCGGGTAGATCTCTTTCATGTTTAAACTCAATCGTGATGGTGTTCCTAGCCTGGCCTGAGCTGTGGACCGTGACAGTAATGGGTGTTTTGATGGTGAGCTTGGCACATTACTTGGGCTGGAATTTCACACTTTTGGCTGAAACATGAGCCCTCTGTGATTGTTTACGGATTGCAACTCAGCACGGCCGTGGCAATCTATCTATTGAATGTGATTCAGAATTCTTGGATATCCTTCTTCTTGACTGCACTAAGGTCCCCAGCCCCAGGGAGATTGAAGGCCTGTTTCTGATATTCTCATACTACAAGATGGGTTCATAAATCTTAAATTCTCTCACGTCCAGAGAAGCCAAACAAGTAGCTGACGGTTTGGCTAACTTCAAAGCAAATACTCAGGAATTTTGTATGGCATTCCACGCCCTCTTTTGTTAAAAACGTTTTAGCAGCTGATGCTATGGGGTGCACCACCCCTCGTAATGCACCTCTGTTACATAAATGAAACTCGGTACCTTTTGCACCAAAAAAAACTACACCTTGACAGGGCTATCAATATATACAACCAGATGTAAGGCAAGAACGGTGCACTCACTAACATCTGATTCATATGATGATTATTTCGTCAAGCAACACGGACCTGGAGGATCAGATGCACATCCCTCTTGAAGATGGACCTTAGCTCTTCATTGGCTTCCATTCCTATTCTCCTGTGTTTACCACAAGCATACACCTTATCAATTGCATGTGGATGTAGAACAAAGGGCCATGTATAGATAATATGTGCTGGAAAGGGAATCAAAAGTTCTTAAGAGCGACCAAGTTCAAACATCTAATTGATGCATCACACCTAAGAGATCTCCCAGTACAAAAATCAACCGAATTAGTGATCATAACCACTAAATATCCTGACTATTTTTGTATGTTGCACATATTCTTCCATAAGAATGCAAGACACATGCACCACTTTTTCATCACAAACATAGCCCCACCACCCCCATATGCGAACTAATAATAACACAGCCCCTAGATTGTCAAAAAAAATATGATATTTCTGTCACTGAAAGGATGAAACGTCGAAAAAGATGTGATGCTTAAGCTCATAAATACTTCACAGTTTTTCATCTTTTTTTTTCACAGTAGTAAAACTTCGCACAGTAATGAATGGTGGCTATACAGACAAAAATAGCAAAGATGATGGTAAGCTATATTACCCTATTTTAGAGCCATTCTTCCCCACAAGAATCTTCCGCTGGCTTTGTTTATGAGTGATAAAATGTTGCTCAATCCGAAGAGAACCATCTCTCAATTCCTTCCAATCCATCAACCGATGTTCCACAGCATATGGAATTTCCTGAAATGGGGGAATATGTTACCACTATAAGCTCTTCTCACCAAGGAAAGTCTCACATTTACGATATATAGATACAAAAACAAACCAGTACCTGATGAATATGGTGTAACATCTTCTCTCGAACAACTTCTAATGATACACTTTTCATAACATCTTCATTCATAGTGGTGGGATCTTCATCCCAGGGTCTCTTAACTGCCTAAGCATATATATAAACAATGAAAGTGCCAGAGTTAGTTGTATTACATGGACAGTGAAGATAATAGAGAAACTTAGACTATCGTTATAATAATGGCATACTACGTTACTCTCTACGCAATTGAAAGTCCACAAATTGTGTGTGTGCATGCACACACATATTTATGTATTGTGTGTGTACAACCTATGCTGCATGTATAAATTTAAGAATTTATTCTAAAACTGATGTCAGTTATCGGATTAAAGTTAATAACAAATAAAAATCTAGCCTGATATCTATTACTTGTAAATAAACAACGTAATAGTAAGATTATATGAATGGCACATACCTGCTCCGTCAAATAATGAGTAAGATCTTTTACTCCTGAACCTTTGAGCCCCGAGATCATGAAATATCTACAAAATATAAGGATAAAGGAATGAAAACTACTACATGTGGAACATTACTGACAATTATCAAAAAGAACAATAACCATACTTTTCATATCCAGGAAGATCTCCAAATTCTTTTGCAACTTTCAACAAGTCTTTCTTCTCTTCAACCAGATCAACCTTATTCATGCACAACAGCCGCTTTTGTTTTGGGTGTACCTGTGCTCCCAAATGTTTAATCAACCTTATCACCCTTTTGTCAGGCCTACATAAACGCAATAATTAACTGGTCAAGAGACCCATGATACCAAAAATATTGTTAAATCCATGAAATCTGAAAACTAAGGGGTACCCTTGATGATAGAGTTGCATGCATCAGTTTGCAGCAAAGGCAGAGGATTGAAAAATAAAACTAAAACTAAGAAAATAGAGGTAGATAAATCCAAGAAGCACATGAACAGGTGATTTAAAAGAACCGCGGTATACCAAACCAAAACTAAAACGTAACATGGATAGTTTATCAACATATTAAAAAAAAAAAAATAGAATTTACTGTGAGTTGTAATCAAGAACTCTGAAATCTTTGAAGTGATCTGAACAAGATTTTTTTTTTTTTTTTTTATAAGTGATCTGAACAAGAATCAGAAGCCCTTAACACAACTTAGTCAAGGTCCACTGCAAAGGTCGTAGAAGAACTATGCTAAGAGAAAAATAAGAAACGAGGCAAATACGTGGATATCATCTAAAGAGAGGAAGGTCAATGTAATAATGTCTTACATGGTAAGATGCCTGTGGACATCAAAAATAATTATAAGCACATCATATAGATCAACTGAACTCCAAGCACTTTCCACGCGAACCTTCACATCAGTTTTGTAAGGATGTCCACCACTCTTTAACATGAGTCCTGGGGTGTCAAAGAAACACTGTGTACAAGTAGTCAGCACAATTTTAAAGAAAACACTGACGTAAGACAAGCACAAAACACGGTAAATGGTTTACTTTGACCTTACACTATTAGCAAATATAGAGATGTAAAGAAACAAAATAACATTGTAAAAGACATGTTCTGAAATGCAAAGGCATGTTATTGTTAAAAAAGGATGACTGGTTAACTGCTAGTTTTTCCATTTGATCAGTAAAGAATTTCATCTAAAAGATTTAGAGCAAAAATAAATAAATAAATAAACAAAAGCCAAAACATAAGCTCCCCGAAGAAAAAGAAACAGAAACAGAACCAACAAAACCACGTCATTCACTTCTTACAAAATTCTCATCCTATATGTTGGGAATTCGCTTATCTATGGATATCCTACGTATTCAACAATCTCAAACTGGAACGAAAATCAAAATAATGAGGAATACAGGCTGAGGGAAGGGAGAACGTTAAATTTTTGGGAATATTTATAATTTGGGGACACAAATTTAATGGTAGAATTCCATGTTTTGTGTAGGTTGCTCCTTATGTAACAACAAGAATGAACTTTAAAGGTTTTCCACTGTGTCAAACAGGTATTGACACACACATAGTCACAAAGTCGGGATTCGGCAATAAATCGGCAAGGGGTCAAGTCGGGAAAATTCGGATAAATTCGGTAAAAATCGACAGAAATCGGCAAAAATAAAAAATATATATCATGACATTTTTCAAGTTATAAATGTTGTTTTTAACAAAACACATTTATATGGTGAAAAGCACATCTATAATTCCATAATAATAAGTCATTAACTCATAACTCATAAGCATTATATATCATTCATAATTCCAAAATCGGCAAAAATCGAAGTCATAAGTGGAAAAAAATGGGTCTCAGTTGATTAATCGGCAAAATTCGGCAAAATCGTTGATTAATCGGCGAGTTTTTTGATTAATCGGAGATTTTGCTGATTTTGCCGATTAATCGGCAATTGATTCGTGAATTCAAAAATTCGGAGAATTTTGGAGATTTTTTAAAAAAATCGGAGATTTTTGTGACTAGGGACACACATACATGGACTGATGGACATGCATGTAGATGTGTCTCGAGACACATCCCTGATTGCATTGATTCTATTTTTTTATTTTTTTAACTCGAGACATCCTTGATTGCATTGATTCTTTTCTTTTTTTTTTTTTAATTCTTCAAAAAGCGCAAAGTACCCGTTTCATACATATGTTGGAGCCCGCCACAATACAAATTCTGGTGCGACACTACCAAATCTTGTTTTGTATTTTTTTCTTTCCTTACTTTCAAGATACTAATCCACATTTGTCATATGTTACAAGTTCTACCTTTACAATTTAAGTTTTCTATATAACATTACAAATATGTATCTATTTTCTGTAAGTATCTATATAACAAAACACAACCTTTGTGTTTGGGTATATAAGTGGCGACTGAGATCAAATCCATCCATAACATTTGGACGGTCAGATCTCACCCACTTAAAATGTCACTCCCACTCATTTTTCCCCTTTCAAGCTCACGCTCTCCATGATGGAAGGGCACAATCTCTTCCATTGTACCCCCAAACCATACCCCCACTACTCCCACCTCCATGCACAACTCTCTCGCTACGCACAACTCACTCGCTTCTCCCTCTCCCTCTCTCTCTCTCTCTCTCCCCACTCGTTCTGTGCTTCCGCCACCGTTTTGCGCTGTCGTGCTCCCCTCTCTCTTTTCGTACTCGCCGTGCTCCTCACAGGTGAGTTCCTTTTTTTATTCTCTTCTTTCAGTCTACAAGTTAAGTTTTCTCTCTCTCGATGAAGGTTCCATGCCCTAACTATAAGGAAACACAATTCCTTGCTTCCTTGCGCTATAGAGCTATAGACCCGCAGAGAGAGTTGCAGGGAGAGAACGATGGACTCACTGAGGTATCGTAGTTGTTCGGGCACTTCAAGGCATGATGGATCCTAAACTCTTTGAGGTGTCCTAGTTTTTCGAGTGCTTCAAGGCTGCGTCTCCCGCTTCTCTGAGTTTTCAACCATGGGATACCTCAATCACTAATTTTTGATTTTCAGATTATTTTGATTTTTGAACTTTCTTTCGTAAATACTATAGTAGTTGTTGAAATACTATTCTAGGTTTTGGGATACAGGGTTTATCGAGTGAGGATTTGCCATGTTTGTCTCCTCAATGAAACCATAATTTGCTGCACCAGATAAAATCCCTAATCACCAAGGACTACGTATAGAGGGTCTTAGGGTTTTATACCTCACGTGGAAGCCCCCCCCCCCCCCCCCCCCCTCTCTCTCAAATGGTACTCAAATCCCTTTTGTATTTTGTCTCTCAAATACTATAGCAGTTGTTGAAATACTGTTCTAGGTTTTGGAAACAGGGTTCATCGAGTGAGGATTTGCCATGTTTATCTCCTCAATGAAACCCTAATTCGCTGCACCAGATAAAATCCCTAATCACCAGGGACTACGTATAGAGGGTCTTAGGGTTTTATACCTCACGTGGAAGCCCCCCCTCCCCTCTCTCAAATGTCTCTCTCAAATGGTACTTAGATCCATTTTGTATTTTGTTTCGATTTTCAATTTTTAGGTTCAGATTTTTTATTTTAAAGGTTCTATCTGTTGGGGGTTTTGATTGTGGGTGGGTTTTTCAGGTCTATTAGTGATCACTTCTCCGTTTGACATGAGGGTTTGAGCCTGAAACCCATTTTTGTTATTTGCCATGATCTGGGTTCCAGTTGTTTCACTTTTTTTATGCGTTTTGGGTGGTCTTGTTTTGTCAAATTATGCATATCATTGCTTAGACCTGTACTTATGTCCTAGAACGTTGAAGAAATGTGTAAGTGTGGGGATCAAATGGAAGGAAAATATATGTGCAATATTAGTTTCTCTTTTGATTGTTCTTTCATAAGATCTAGAATTTTGTTATAGACATCTCTTTGAATGTTGATTAATATTCTTCTTTTCATTCATTTCCTTAGATTACAAGCCCAATTTACCAAGTCAGAAAGATCTAAAGCATTACCCAATAATAGGTTATATTGAATATAAAGGCCACAGTGGCGTCGTTATGTCAATTTCCATTGAAAATGTCTTGCTTTATTTTTAAGGGATAAATAGATATGTCAACTCCCCTTCATGTATATATATATATAGAACTAAGGTTCAACCTCTTCTCTCTTCTCCACAACTTCTCTCCCTAACCATAATCTCTTTCTCCACCTTCTTCCGCCTCACCTCCTACCTTCCTTTCTGAACCGCAAAAGACACGAACGCCCTTTCCTCTACTCGGCTAGAAAGAAACATTTTAGCCTCTACAACCACCTTCCAAATCTCCGACATCTTGAGAACATCTGCCCGGGTGATATATTGCGAATAGGCAATCTTTGTATATAGGAAATGTAATTCCCAAAGCCCTTTTTGCCTTTCTTCATAATAAACTTCAACTTGCTTAGCAAAATAAAATAAAATAAAAAGTTCTTAATAAATATTTTCCTTATCAAAAAACCAAGACTTTACTAAAAAAAAGAAAGCAAAATGATAGGGGAAAATATTCCCTACGCACAACGATTAACAAAAAGCACCCTCTTTGACTAGACGATTTCTAAGAATCCATCCACAATACCACTAATGTGTTCAATAACATTTGCAAGTAGCCACAAGCCCTTAAGTGTTGCCCAAAGCCCAAGAAAGCCCGTTAGAGGAATCTCCTTCAACTACAAGGGGATAAAGAATAAAACCTTTTTTTTTATAAGTATAACTGTATTAAAAAGACGAGAAGAGGTACAAAGTTAGCGAGAGGGTCGAGAAGACCATCTCGAGACTAACTTCAGCAACAAAAAAGAAAACAAAACAACAAGAGAGATACAATTATAGGCTGTCTCTGTGGCAAATAAGATCCCATCGACAAATGAAATCGTCAAAGAACAGTCCACGACATTCCGGAAAGACCTTGGACCAAAGAAAACTAGGCCCTTGATGTTTAAAATGATATTATCCACCGAATCTTCTTTTCCTTCAAAGATTCTCCGATTACGTTCAGTCCACAGCCCCCAACTAATGGCGAAGGGGAGCAATCTCCAAAGAATGCGCCCTCGGGAAGAAAATGCACTAGTTCTCCAACTCGAAACTAGAAGCAAAAAGGAGGAAGGGAGAATCCAAGCTTTCCCAAACTCCACGAGGAAAGATGTCCGCAAGGTCCTCACTACTTTGTAGTGGATAAGGAGATGATTAACCGATTCCCCGCTTTTCTTACACATTGAGCAAAAATCAACAATGATAACTTTACGAGCAATCAAGTGATCCACCGTCAGAATCTTATCCAAAGAGGCTAGCCAACAAAGAAAGTTATTTTGAAGGGGACTTTAGATCCCCACACATAATGGGGAGGGAAACTAGCTTCAAAAAAGTGGATAAGCTCCAAGTACCAAGAACGGACTGTAAATCTCCCACCTTTCTTCCATCTCCAAAGGCGTTTGTCCGGATCTGAAGAAGGGAGAGCCACTTCTTGCAGCCGAGTCAAAAGACGAGACACAACCCCTATCTCCCAGTCGTTAAGCCTTCTCCCAAAAGCAAAATTCCAAGCAGTATTATCTCCTTCCTAAACCTTAAACAAGGAGATGGAGCACATCTTCAAATCTGAAATGGAATAGAGATCGGGGAAATCAAGTATGAGGGGGGCCTCGACACACCATAGATCTTCCCAAAAGCAGACTCTGTCACCGATGCCCACCTTGTAGTACACCCCCTCTAGGAACCTTTCCTTAGATTTCATAATCCCCCTCCAGACACTACAGCCGTGGGAAGATAATACCACTTTGCTGTCCCAATCATACTTAGAAACCCCATACTTACCAGCCATAGCCTTTCTCCACAAACTGGAAACTTCCTCCCCAAATCTTCATAGCCATTTGCCCAGTAAGGCAATATTCATAACAAAAAGATTTCGGATTCCCAAACCTCCCTGTTCCTTGGGGTGGCAAATGGATTCCCACTTACCCAAATGGAATTTGCCAACTCCCCTATCAGTCCATAAAAAGTTTCTCACAATGCGCTCGAGAGAATTGGCAATGTAAATGGGTAAAGTGAAAAGGGGCATGTAGTAAATAGGGAGACTGGATAAGCAATGCTTGATAAGCACCAATTTACCCCCTCTGGATAAGTAATTAGACTTCCACGAAGCCAATCTACTCCCAAATCTCTCGATCACTGGTTCCCAGATGGCTTTAGATCTATAGTTAGCCCCTAGAGGGAGGCCCAAGTAAGTAGTGTGTAAAAGACCTACAAAAAACCCAAGTCCTTTAGCCAACTCATGCATCTTATTCACTTCGCCCAGCAAAAATCATGCTCTTTGCCATATTAACTCGGAGACCAGTAACAGCTTCAAACCAAACAAGAAGATCCCTCAAGACCCTCATCTGAGTCATAGAATTCCGGAGGAAAATTAAAGTGTCATCCGCAAACTGAAGATGGGAAATAAGAGGAACTGCTGAACAAACCCCGAAACCAGCAAGCTCTTCGATCTCAACTGCTCTCAATAGCATACCTCCTACAGCCTCAACAACCACTCTGAACAGATAAGGGGATAATGGATCGCCTTGCCTTAATCCTCTAGAACTGCGGAAGTATCCAGTTGGGGACCCATTCACCAGAATAGAAAATGAGGCCGACGAAATACATTTCTAAATCCACTTCCTCCATCTAGCCCCAAAGCCCATCCTGCCCAACATATAGTCCACAAGGCTCCAATTGACATGGTCATAAGCCTTTTCCATATCAATCTTACACACGATCCCTGGAATACCCGCCTTTCTAGGTGTTCGCTACTTTCGATGGCTGGTACTCCAATAGCCTTTCCGCTAGTGGGTGCATGATCTGGAGGATGGTTTCGTATGCCATTTGTTGGGAACTGTGGAAAGAAATGAACAACCAAACGTTTGAAGAAAAGGAGAAGTTAGAGGAGATCATTTTGAACATCAAAGCCACATTGTTCTTTTGGGGATCAGTAATCCCAGCGCTTCAAGGATTTAGATTTGAAGATTATGTTTTCGGGTGGGATCGCCTTTTGTATTAGTCTCTAGTCTTTGGTAGTCTCTATTTTGGTTTAGGGGGGCTTGCTGTTTTGTTGGCTTAGCCGTCCCTGGTTTCGCTGCTGTTTTGTTCCTCTTGGGGCTTTCTCAGCCCCCTTTTATTTAATATCTTTTTATCGATCAAAAAAAACAATACCCGCCTTTCTCCGAGAGTCTATACATTCGTTTGGCAAGCAGGACTCCATCCAAAATTTGTCTGTACTACACAAATGCCCCTTGAGACTGAGAAATCACCGAATCTAGCACCCTTCGAATCCTAGAAGTAAGCAACTTGGCGAGGATCTTATAAACACTACTCACCAGGCTAATAGGACGATAACCTGATATATCCTCAACCCCCTGACGTTTCTAGATGAGAACAATGAAGGTGTTGTTGGACGTATAGTCCAGATAACCATCCTCGTAGAACTCGGCCACTACTTTCATGAAATCCTCCCTGATAACATCCCAACATTCTTTAAAAAAACCAAAGAAAAACCGTCCTGGCCTGGTGCATTATCACCTGCTAGATTAGAAATAGCATGCCGGATTTCCTCTTCTGAGAAAGGACTTTCCGCCCACTCCTTATCAGCCTCACTGATACGAGCAAAAGAAAGACCGTCCAATGTAGGGCGGAAAGAGGAGGTTTCAGAATATAACTCCGAATAAAAGTCTACCACTCTCTTCCTTATGTTGTCCTCATCTTCCATAAGAGCTCCTTTGATCTCCAATCGGGACAGGTGATTTCTCCTTCTATGCACATTAGCTATTTTATGAAAAAACTTAGTGTTGTTGTCCCCCTCCCTTAACCACCTGACCCTGGATTTCTGTTTCCAACTGATCTCCTCCAGCATAACGAGGTGTTGGTATTCTCCCTTTAGATCAATTCTCCTACTACGAGCCTCAGAAGATAACTAGATAATCTGCTCCTCTTTGTCGATGGACAAAATCTCCTCAAGAATAGCATTCTTCTTATCAATTCTCTAAAAAACCTCCTTGCTCCATGACTTTATGATTTCTTTGAGAGCTTTAAGTTTTCTACGGAAGACCTCGCTTGCTTTGCTAGAAAAGAAAAGGCTGTGCCACCACTCTAAAACATTCTCCTTGAAATTAGGACTTTGTAGCCACATATTCTCAAAACGAAAAGGAATAGGCCTACTGTGGAAACCCCGACATTCAAGGAGCAAAGGAACATGATCTGAAGCTGGTCTAGGAATAGCCACCTGGGAGACCCCGGGGAAGTGATCTTCCCACCCAGCTGAAATAAAAAATCTATCCAATCTATAAAGATTCGGGTTCACTTGGTTATTAGACCAAGTAAATGTGCTACCCCCCATAGGAAGATCCATAAGAAAATTATGGTCAATAAAGGCCCCAAATTTCTTTATGTCACGAGTGACCCTCTTCCATACATTCTTCTCATGACAAAAATTCATCATCCTTCCAAAAGAACTAGAGCCTCTGTCTCGTTAGAATCTTTGATGCCACTCAGCCAAAAGAAGACTTTAATAAACCACCCTTGTCATTCCCAAGCACTCCACAGTTCCAGCCACACCAAGGTTTTCAAGGGCATGCTTATTAAACCAAGGTCAACCCAACTAATTTAAAGGGTCAGACTGTAGATACTATTCAAACCTGATTATTAATATCTGATACTTGGCCTTGGATACATCTAATTCACACTTATTCCAGGGTCAGCTAATAGCCTAATAACAATGTGGCTTTCTTAGCCAAAGGGTGTTTCTTAGTGGTGGATGTGTATTCTGGAGTATAAATACCAATGTCATTTTTTTCTTTCTTCTTCTCCTATCTTTTTGTAAACCTCTGAAAACAGTTTTATCATTAGCAATAAAAAACTAAATAAATATCTAAAGGCACCTGACCTGCGGGATCCAAAATGCATACCTTGACCCGAAACGAGAGGGGCCTAATCAGAGTTAGTGGATCGACCCAGCCATTTATAACCCTAAACAGAATAAGTATCTCAAATGCATCGTCTAAAGCTGCTTAGCAAAGAACCATTTGAAGCTATATAGTGTACCATACTCATAAATATGTGACGCTATTCATTCTATTGCTGCCCAATTTTCTCTCTTTTACCTGAAGGATTGTTTCTCTTCAACTAAGATCAGCAGATCCATCAAAGGGTTGCACAAAGAGCAACAACCACTTATGATGCAAAGAGTTCTGGAAATAGTTGCACAAATTAAACAATCCTCTTAAAACTGACGACAACTTATTTAACATTCTGTCTCAGCAGCAGAACCTAAAACCAACTTCATCACCTCAGTGTGAAAGGATGTTCTGGGAATCAAACCACAATCATGCTCCCAGTCGGAAGCACGGAAAATTTAATATAAAAAAATGCGGCTTCTTCATGCTGTCAGCGATCTTCTATTCAATGTCATCAACAAACAATTCCACAGAACCTCTCTCCCTTTTGTTGTAGCAGAATAGTGAGAGAAAAATGCAACAGTTTTGACACCATCCAATTCTTAGTCTCCCCTAATCTCAATCTTAACAATGTCATACCCCAAGCCATTCTCAAGCCTAATCCTAAAAACATGATCTACAAAGAGAGGAGCTAACAACTCATGAAAGCATAAAACCACCACATCAAACTAGATATGGCATTACAAGATTAAATATGGCTAAGATCTTTTCACATAAAATATTTTAATGATATTACTAAATATTAAAGAGCTACATCATCATAGTACACTTTTATCTCCAAGAACGGTTATGATGCTGATACAACTCTTCTAAGAAAATAAGTAACTATTAGTATAGTTTGTTAAGTTTGGTTCCTTTTGTCATGCCTATTTTCAAAGCGTTAGTAAGTTATCATTAAGCTGGATCCTAGTCATATGCATAAGGAATCAATTTCTGAACCCCCAAAAAAAAATCTCATGATCGGAACTCTCATATTCCCGAGTCATAGTTTAGCATATTTTTCCATCCAGTGAGAAGATAAAATAAAAGAAATCAGCATATAGTGATGCATGTATAGATTTTCCAATTTCCTGAGCACAAGCAATCCTTGTGATGACATGGTTCACCAACCAAGACCACATAAAATATGCAACAATTTAATTTTCTGAATTCCTTGACCAAAGCGATTGACGAATAAAAATTATGTACTTACAATTTGGGTATTTCCTTTGGTCATCACACCTAAGACTTCATGGGTAGTTGTATTTGTCTTCCGTGAAACAGCAGCGACTTTGGTTCCCACCTAAATCACAAAGGTAGTAAGAATTAACAATATTTACACCTACATGGTCAGCATAATGATAACATTACGTAAAAGAACAAACAATATTTTTTATTGATCAACAACAAAAGATTATTGCCCACGAAAGTAGTTGCAACATAGCTCACTAGTGATGATCTAACATTGTACTTTTATCTTTTGAAGTCATACAAGCATATTCAGATAGTTCATATTAAGAATCACATAGGTAACAATCAAACTACTTTTGGATCCATCACAGGGCTACGGTCTAAAAAACCATATGAAGATCAATTCATCTTTTGAAAGGAAATTATGATAGAAAAAATTTACTTTTCTCCTCCACAATGAAAAATTATCCAAAAGGAACCAAAAATGAAAACGAGTTTGTTCCTTCAACAAATAACTCAATTCTAAATTGACCATTTAAGCAAATTGGGTAAACAAAAAATGTGTTTTTCATACTGAATGAGACAAGAAATAGCACAACAATAAATACATACATGTATAAGTTTATTTTGTTAGTTAAAAGACCTAGTAATGAAAAAGAGCAGAGAAAGCAATAAACCATGAAATTAGTCAGAGCTGACTTTCCGGCGTTTGGAGCACCAATAATCCCAACACACAACGACCTCTGGTCTTCCTCCTTCACAACCATATCCTCTTCTTCGACATCATCGGGCTTCTCCAATGCCGCTTGAAGCAGAGCTTTCGCAAGCAAAGTTGCTCTACGTCTCTCTTCATCTTCTTCTTCTTCTTCTCCTTTAGCAGTCCGAAACTTTGGCTTCTGGGTATTTTTTCCAAGGATTATCCGATCCGCTTTAGCCCGATATGCCTCGTCCCACGTGGGTTGCTGATGTGTTTTGGCAGCGGAGGCGAAATCAATGGTGGGCAACGTATACTCGCTGCTGTCAAAGTCAGGGGTGGCGTCGTCTTCAACGGTGTTGATTGGGTTGTCTTGTTGAGGTTGAGCTGCGAAGAATCGACAAAGGTGTGTGGAATTGAGATGGGTTCTGTGTGTAATTGAAGAGAGGGATGTGAGGCCTCTTAGAGCTCTCAAAGCTTTCATCTCTGTGCTGAAAGTTGAGTTCACGATGAGATTTCTGCATCAAAACATAGATAGATATATTGACAGACACACACACACAAGTTTCTGTTGGTTTGGAGATTAAACAGGAAAGAAGGAAATGGCTGGGATTGATTATTCTCCTCTAATGTTCAAGAATTCAAGGCTTCGAACCCTAAGATTTCCGCTACCGCTTGTAATAAGCTAGACTTTTTGCGGTGAAACCGCAATGCCAAACGTAACCTAAGACAGCAAGACTAAACGAGGGTTTAGAGAACGAGGGTTTAGAGAACGAGAGTAGCAGGAGCTCGAGGTTGTCGTCCCCGGCCCGTGAAATGAAATTTGTGGGCTGATCCAGCACTGCCCCTTAAGTGGCCCGTGAAGCCCAAATCTTCAACAAAACTTGAATTTTAAATAGTAAAAACAACTGTTTTTTTAGTTTTTTTTTTCAACTTTTTTTAAGAACGCCAGGCCCATAAGGCAGCCCGTAGCCCGTTCCACTAGCCCCCCCTCCGAGGCTCAGCCGAAGCCCGACCTTGGATCGTGCCACGGGCGGGGCTTGGGCTTCAAATTTTTAACATGGCGCGGCCCGCCAGTTCGAATTGCCACCTTTACGGTGGACCTACACAAAACATCATCTTAATTGGTGATTGCTAGCCGTTGGATGTGAGCATTTTAATGGAGCAATTTTTCTACAGTTCCAGCTATTTTTTGGGTGCAAAATCTAATTGACGGAGATTAATCTAATTGTTGGAGATCATCAATCTAAATGATTTTTGGCATATTGATCCACCAAGAGGTTGCCCAAACATCCATAGGGTCAGGGCCTGGCTTCAAACTTTGAAAGTCCCTCGAGTTGTAGGGGTTTTAAACATTTATACCAAGGTTTAAAGGAGGCCGTTTTAACGGTTAAACGGACTGGGGGCGTTACTGTTTAAACCGGTTAAATGGCCGTTAAAATGGATCGAAACGGCCAGTGGCAAAAATGGAAAAAATGGAATTTAACGGAATTAAACAGTTTTTAACGGTTTTAATGATTTTAACGGAAAAAATGGCGCTGAAATTCAAATTTTAAAATTTAAAAATTAAAAAAAAAATAGAATTTAAAGGAAATTAAACGGATTTAACGTCTGTTTTTTTTCACAAAATTTTTCAGAATTAAACGGCTGTTTAAACGATTTTAACGGCTGTTTAAACGAAAAAACGGCCATTTTATTCAAAACCGATAAAACGTGTTTAATCGGTTTTAACGGAAAACGGGCTTGGGATGTTACCGATTAAACGGCAGTTAAAACCGTTTAAACGGCCATTTTTAAAACCATGATTTATACTGCTTTTGGATTAGTTTAACCCAAACTTATTGCTTATAGCTATGGGTTAAAGTAAACATTGGGTTTGGGAAAGAAATGATGAATTGGTCATTTAAAAAAGTTATGAAATAATTTTAGGGATATTTCTGTCATTTAAAAAGTTTTATTAAAGATTTAGTTGTATTGAAGGAATAGAGGGGCATTATAGAAATTTAAAGAGTTTCACTTAAGTTTTAAAAATTGTTTGGGATCCGCGAACAACCTTTTTGACAACCACTTCTTGAACGTGAATTCCGAGAATCCGACGGTGGTTTTGCATTGGCAAAAGTGAATGCCAACTAAGCACTATCAACAACTGTAGGATTCTCGGAATCCACACTGGAGAAGTAGTTGTCAAAAAGGGTTGTCAAAAAAGGTTGTGCGCGGATTCCGACCTTTCAAAAATTGCTTCTCATATAAGCTATAAGCAGAATTTTAATCCTTTGCTTAACCCGGCTAAAAAACAACTTTTCATAAGCTACAAGGTAACTTTTAGCTTATTGTACACAAACATAGCCTAAAGCCTTCCAACCCAAAAATAAAGAAATCGCTAACAGGCCATTGTTTTTTGTTTTGGAAATTGATAATAAGGATTTTTGGACAACGTTGTAGTAATATTGTCTTTGTGTTCAAACCATTGGATGTTTTTTGAAATTTATGTAGTGGTCTTTCATACTTGGGGTGGAAAGTCTCTATGACTTTAAATGGTATGGATCTAGGCATTACGGCCCGATAGTAACACCGTCCATTTTGGGAAAATTTAGTTTTCTAAGCTTTAGCACAAATTTAAAAAAAAAAGTTTTAAAACAAGGAACCATTATAAGGTCACAGGGGATATGTAACGTTGTCATTATCAAACCTAGTCCTAACCCTAGTTAGTAAATTCGCGTATTATACGCGTTTAATACCTGATTTTTTTGTTTTTTTTTTTGAAACGTTTAATACTCCCATATAAAATAAAATCAGAAAAAATCATGAATTTAAAGACTGAATAAAACACGTATTATTCGCGTTTAATACATGAATTTTGCATTTTTTTAAATAAAAACATATTAAATGGCCGCATAAAATGAAAAAATTGGTAAAATTCAGGCTTTTAAGGCTAAATGAACATAACATTTCAACAATTACCGAATTTTTGACGAATTTTTTTATCCTGAACCGAATTATACTCGAACTTTTCCCGTTTCGAATCTTTGTCATTACCGAATTGCTAACTATGGTCCTAACTAATGTCAGTCAGTGTGCATGTGAAAATACAAGTCAAAATTATGAATTTTCCCTAACTGAGAAGTAGTAAAACATACTAATTTTAAAAAGGGTCAGGCTCCAGTTACAGGACACAATATGAGCCATGTGGCACATTCTTAGAGGACTCTGAAAGTATGGATGTTTGGCCAATCCCTAGGTGGACCTACAAACAAAAAATCATCCTGATTAGTGATTTCTAGACGTTGGATCTTTGTATCTCAAATACTGCTCAAATTCCCCTAGTTGAGATGAACCCATGAAAATAAGACAATCCAACGCCTATAAATCACTAATCAGGCTGAATTTTGGTTTGTATGTCCACTTAGAGATTGGACAAACATCCATACGGTCAGAGTCCTCTAAGAGTGTGCCACGTGGCTCATATTGTGTCCTGTAACCGGAACCTATCATTTTAGGGTGGTAACTAGAGCCTGAGCCTTTAAAAATATTCTAGAGCTATCTACAATAATATAGTCTCAATTTACTATATGTTAAGTCTTGGTTCTAGTGTTTTCTAGAGTCAGTGTTAATCTACCAAAGTCTCATCAATGCAGAGCACAATTCTAAAGCAAAAATCATAACAAGACACAAAATATTTTTTTTATTTTTTAATTTTCTAATTTTTGAGTTTTGAATATATGCAAACAAAAACAATGCAAGAAAGCAACTAGACTAATAAAACAAATAGAAAAACACAAAAAAATAAAATCAAATAATGAGACATGTATTATGATATGTTTAAGCATGCAAGAAAGATATCATAAATGAATGCACATTCTCACAGACACACATACACACATCATTGCACTAAAAAACACCAAGGTAAACTAGTAAAGCACAAATCTAGGCTATGAACAAAACAGACTCAATCAATGAGATAAGTTTCACTCGACTTCTTAAGGTACTTAGACCTAATAGAATCTAGATATTTTAGATCCTCATTTCTTACCCACATTGTTGTAATTTTAGGTTGAACTTGATAATTCCTTTTCATTTTATGGGTTTGATAATTATGATGAATCCCTCTCTTTTTCTTGATAGCTTTCATATTATTCAATATTTCTCTCTTTTCTCAAGGCCTCAGACATATGATTCAATGCCCGAATCTTATAGATAATAATAACCATACTCCTAGAAGATCTATACAAAAGTTGAGCCTATTTCTTTTGAGGGCATTTGGTATCAACATGACCCTTAATCTCACACCGATAGTAAGTAAGAATCTTAATTGGGGCTATAAGGTCACCGATAGTAAGTAAGAATCTTAATTTCTCAATGCTTTGAAAAATATAAGGCAAGTCCTTTTGTAGTTATGCTAGATCAAGCTTGAGTGACTTCTTATTCTCTAGACATCGTGATATTTAGATTCAAGAAATTTTACTTTGTATTGGAGGCCAACTTTCTCTTCTTCAAGCTAACGAAAAAGAGCTCCATATTTTTCACTTTTTATCATTAAAGTGAGATTTTCTTTCTCTAGATATTCAAGATAATCACTCAAATTTTTATTAGATTTGGTCAACTTTATGCTTTCTTTGTAATACTTCTGAAAGCAATTTGCATATCATCATCTTTGTTATCAATGTTACTGTGACCTTCAGATAATTGGTCAACTTGGGTAACTGAATTGCTTGTAGCAGTAAAGGCTCTAAATTTAATACCATCGCCACTATAACTAGAGTCGTCAGACTCATCTTCACTATTATCCTAGGTGACATCCATCGCCTTCGTCTTTCCTTTCATCTTCCTATTAGCACAATCAGTAGAGATATATTCATACCCTCTACACTCATAACATTGAATCTCATTGGATTTAGGTTTTCTAGTGTCTTTTTTTTTAACCTATCGTGGGGTTTGGATATCTCCTTAGAGTTTTGTAGAGTCCTAAAAAAATTCATTTTTGCTACGTAAGTATTTTCTAAAGTTCTTCACAAGAAGAGTCATGTCCTCATTATCCTAACATGATTCATCATCAGACTTATTAGAGTCATTCTTTGGGACTTTCAGGGCAATCTCTTAGTTTTTCTTAGGCTGGAAAGGTTAAGTTTAAAAGTCTGAAGTGAACCAATCAGTTCATCTATCTTGATGGTTTCAATATCTTTACTCTCTTCTATGGCCGTACCTTAGACTGGAATCTCTTAGGTAGAAATCTAAAAACATTTCTCACAATCTTTGACTCAAATTTTCTCTCCCAGATTAAAGCAACAATTAACAGTATTAGAAAATTTATCATAAAATTCAGAAAATACTTCTTTGTCATTCATTCTAATATTTTCAAATTTGAAAGTTAACATTTGAAGCTTAAATATCTTCATAGTGGATGTTCTCTCATTGGTAACCTCAAGTATGTCCCACGCTTGCTTTGTAGTGTTATACGTTGAGATCCGACGAAATTCATCAATGTCGAGTACACAAAAAATTACGTTTAAACCTTTATTATTCTAGTTAGACAGTTCATTCTCATCCTTGGTCCATTTGTCAATAGGTTTAGCAATTAATTCCTTATCAACAGATTCTACCATTAGTTATTTTCAACCCAAAATAGTTATCATCCAAATTTTGTCATCAAGAGATTTTAGAAAAGCTCACATCTTAGCTTTCTAATAAACATAGTTATTCTCATCAAATAAAGGTGGATAAGTGATAGAGCCTCTCTTTCTATAAATCAATTAACTCAAATGTTGAGTAAGATCACACTCTGATACTAATTGAAAAAAATTAGGTAAATATTATTCATAGGACCTAGAGAGAGTAAATAGGCCTGATTTAATTTAATTACCAATTAAAAATTAAGCAACCTATTCAAATCATTCGGTTAGTGATTTGGGATCTATCGAATGTAATTTCTAAGCGTAAACAAATAGATTGGTCTAATCAAATTTAATATATATTTATCAAAGATATATTTTCACAAATATATTTAGCCAATAATACAATAAAATCAATCAAGCAATAGGCACACAAATTTTACGAAGAAAACCCACCTCGAAAAAACATCGGGACCACGTCTAGTCAAAATCACAACACTAATAGAAGATATAGATATAGATTGTTACCCATGCTACGACTCACAATTGAATCCAACTCCACACGAGCTCCAATTGTCGATTTACCATATCACATTATATCTTTATGCTCTGAACAACATGAAATGCCTTTAGGATTTGATTTTGAATCTGATCCGAAAGTACACCGAATCACAACTAACTCGATCCACAAGCGAGTCGATGCCGAATCCATATGGTGGGGCAACAAACAAAGAAGGTAATAAAATAAACCAAGATGTTCAATCGTTTATGAAAGAAAGAGATTCAACCATGAAAAGATCAACACTCTCTTTCACTCGAGATAAAAAAGTAGAACTTTGTATAAAATGATTTTGAGCATCCAATAGCAAAACTTAAGTTTCAATCAACAAATGAATCTCTTGAATCTAAAGGGTTTCTTCTATGTTTTAGATTGTCTTTGATGGCTTAGGTTTACAACCTAAAAGGTTATATTTATAGTAAAGCAAAGACCCTATGAAAATAACAAATGTTGAGAAGCAGTTAGGATACTTTCAAAATTTAAAAAATTATTCCCATGCAAGTCAAATCAATTAGGCCGAAGGTCCAATCAATTGGGCAGCAAACATAATGTTTTTGGTTTTGTCCAAGCAAGTCCAATCGATTGGGCTCAAGTTCAATCGACTAGACTTTCAAATATCAAGGTTGTCACACCCCGCAACTCGTATGTCAAAATTTCTCTATTTGTGCACGAATCCTGAGGGTGAGCTGGGAATGAATCCCAATACATCATGAGATCTACAATATCGGCCTCATAAATGCAAATCAATATAAAAGCCAACTCAAAATATAATATTTGAAATATTAATAAAATGGGTCCAACTAAACCAAATGCGAAAAACAACTAAACTAGATTTAAATAAGAATCCAAAATAATCCAAAAAGTAACAATTCGTAAACCTTCCGCGAAGCCACTAACAAAAAACTACTCTGCTATTCTCCGAACTCCTACCTACTGCTAATAGATCAATCTAGGTCCTCACCAGATCTACCTGTCATGTCCTGCAAAGAGATATCGTATATAAAGGTGAGTCTATCAGATTCGCAAGCTAGACACTCACTAACCACGTGCCATGCTATTATATGTATACTACATCAAACAACAGTTAATAAGATTAATCACAATTCTAGTAATGTCTCTAAACAATTCTATAATCAAACATGTAAGTGTCCACACATTCATCTCATTTTGTAGCTAAACTAATAATGCATACATATATAAGAAAACATACTCATCTCGATACATGATGCACCACTAATGCACTAATGTTAATTAATCTGACGTCTCAGAGTTTAGTTAATAAATCTAATATAAGGATAGTCTTGCAATCTATCCGATATACGGATAGTCACGTGAACATTGATGATTCAGAGTTTTGCACTCAAGGGCTATTCCTTGTTCCTTGCTTAATTTTTAGGGTTGAACACAACTATCCAAGGACCTACCCGGTGTGCTTGAACACAACCAACACATCGGATAAACCCTAGAATATAGGAGTGCTTAACCTAATTCATAGATCATAATCTTTATGATAAATAATGCAATCATAACTGAATAATAATACATTATAATAATTAACCTGATTTATAATCATCTAAAATAATACTCATATTTTTATTCATGTAACAATTATCATATGGTTCTCCGTTAATATAAACAATGAACATGCTTAACAAAAATTGTAGAAAAACTTAAGCCCAAATTGATTACAAGAAAAATCTAATAAAATAATTATAAAGAAACTCAAAAATTTTAAGAATTAAGAATCGATAATCAAAAATCAAGAATTAAGAATTGTAGAAATGAAAGTTTATATTTTGAGAATTCTGTGATTTATATTAAATTAAAAAAAATACTATCTTATTCTACTCTTCGAAACATACAATTTAAGCTGCATTTACTTTTTTTTTCAAGCATGTTTTTGGAAGTCCGTAATTTGAATACGCGCACATTCAATGCGCGTGAATTCTAATATATGATGTTTGGATGAACTCAACAAATTACGTGCGAAACTTGATTATGTGCATTTATTTGTGCAAATGATGGTTGATGTTGCATCTGATTCGGTGTATAGCATTGTATTGTATAAAATTATGCATACATGTTTCTAGACTGCCATGTGTACTTGAATATTTTTATAAGATTTAAATATACATATAATATATTATATATTACATAGTATTATATATATTTTTATTATAATAATATTTTTATTATAATATTTTTATTATATTATATTATATTATTACATAATATTTTTATAATATCAATATTATTAATATTAATATATTATTATAATGATATTATTAAAATAAATTATATTAATATTATAATATTAATAATATTTTTATTATATTATATAATATATTATCATATAATTATATAATATTATATTATTATTATTATATAATATCATAATATTATTATCATTATATTATAATATAATATAATATTATAATATATTATATATATTATTTTATGTAATATATAATATAGTAAAAATCCTTATTTAAATATAGTGTGATGCACCATAAGTATGTCTTATGGTACAACGGGGCGTGTTGTAACACACAATTTCGTGCGTGTTCTAATTCTCAGGGGGTGTGTGTATTGCAACATGCAACTTGGCGTATATTGAGGGCCTTGGTGCACATTGTGAGTCGCACACATTGGTGCAAGCAAACACACATTTTTTGGCTGAGTTGCGCACAATAGCGCCAATGCGCATAAATTTGTAAAAAATAGAACTAATAAATGTTAAGGAGATAAAATTCTAACAAAAATTATATTTTTAATAATAGCGAGAAATTAGTATTTCAAATTTTTGGAAATTCTATAATTTTGATTAAATTCTTAAAAAATACCATCATATTATAAACTTTAAAACACCTAATTTAAAAAAAAATAGAGCTTAAAAATGTTAAGAAACGAGTGGGATAAAATTTTGACAAAAATTACTTTTTAATAATTTTGTGAGAATTTAAAGACAATTAAAGATTTTAACATATTTTTTCATAGATTTATAACAAAATTTCTATATGATTTCCTAATAATCAAATATGAGATTAAATATGATGGATTTATAAAAGATTAAACATAAGAAGAAATAAATCTAAAACCATTAATCAACTGAAACCTTAATCATGCTCATTGATTAAAAAATACCTAGAATAACAATCAACATAAAAAAACCTAAGAGATTAATAAGGTTTTCACTTGCCTGTGATCGCTAATGCAAGGATCAGGAGAGATTCGTCCACAACCAGAGATTTTTCCAAGCCCTTGGCTTCAAAGAGAGAAGAGGAGAAGATGAAAGAAAATGGAGTTTAGGTTTAAGATTTGAAAAAAAAGTGATTTTCATAACTTTCACTTAGGCTTAAAAGGGAAGGTTCAAAAGCCCTAATTTAGGTCCACTAATGAGTTAAAAATAGACCCGAGGCCCATGGGTATCAACTGGGCTCCGAAAACATGAGACCACGTCCAGACTGAAAGTATCACTTACTGAAAAGTTAAACGAAACAAAGGTTACTTACGCAGTATTGTTGCAAATGCAACTTCTAACCTTAGCCAAGTCCTACTGTCGATGCGTCCACGTCCTCTGAATCAATGCTACGAATCCACGTGCGCCCTCCCAGCTAAGAAGCCTTGTCCGCTTGTTCATTTAGTACTCCCCAAATCTACTGATATTCGCTCAAAAGTACTTATATTAAGCAATTATCCTTTTAGCGTTATTGCATTCTCCTAGGTAAAATGCTCTATTTATCTACTTTTCTACATAAGAATCTCTTTCGTTGCATAGAACACACTTTTTTGGACAAAATGATATATTTGCATGCATTAAATACATTTTCGGAAGTCTAGATATAAAGTCGTTCTGATTAAGTCTCATTACGCGCTTTTTCTATTGCAGGAAATCCCGATTGGATGATTCTCGAGACTTGCGGGCCCACATTGATCATGAAAGCCCATTATCAAAGCTTAGAGAGCCAACATGCTATGATTAGAAGATATGGGCCAAATACGGGCTGGACAAAAGGATTGAAGAGCCGGCCAAAGAACGAAGAGAGCGAGACAGCCAATGACCAAGAGATGGACCAAAGCGTTTAAAGCCGCATGAATAAACAAGAAATGATGGTCCGCTCTACTGGTGAAGCGTGAGGAGGGACACAGTGAAGACTGGGGTTCCAGACCCTCTACTAGTACTTTTCTCTCCATTTTTTTGATATTTTCTCTTTCATCCCCCTAATTCTCTCTCCTCTCTTTCATCTCCCCTAATTCTCTCTTCTCTCTAAAACCCTAATTTTCTCTCTCCTAACTCTAACCGACTCTCTCTCCTTGAGTCATCAACATCATCCATCAAATCCACCGTTCGATCGCCATTTGATTCACGATCTGACCAACTGATTATTCATCATTTGATCAACCTGGCGATCATCCGATCGATTGATTGATCACCTGATCTTCATCATTCCACTCTCATCTCATCATCATATGGCCTAGCGATCACCTCACGTTCGTCAAAGGCCCCGCACCGCTTAGCCCCAATTCAAAACCCCAAGGCATGTTTGATAAATCTTTTTTTTAAAAATGCATTTTTGATGTGCCAACCAAACGCACCCTAACCCATGCTAGCCCTACCCTTATAAAAACCCCATTCTCCCCACATCATGGTGGGTTCCCTCTCCCTCAACTCTCTCACTTCTAACCCCCTCTAATCCTTCCTCTATTCATTCTGGCTTGAAAAACGTTGCTGCCTCTTCTCTTCAGCAACAACGTTGGTCTGCTTGGTTGTTGCCGAAATAGAAAAAAGAAAAAAAAAAGAAAAAAAAAAAGATTGCCGGAGTTGCAACCAGCAACTCCGGCAAACTCCATTGAAACCGGCAAGCCCTTCTCCCCTCTCCTCCTCTCCTTCTTCCTTCCCCCCTTTCTCCTTCTCCTTCTTCATTTCTCTTCTTCCTCTTCTTCTTCTTCTTCTTCCTCCTTCTCTTCTTCTTCCTCTTCTTCTTCTTCCTCCTTCTCTTCTTCTTCTTCTTTCTCTCCGGCGATCTATGCCGGCAAGGAGGTGGTGCACTGCCTCCTCTTCATCCTCTTCTTCTTCTTATTCTTCTTGCTGCTGCTGCATAACAACAGCACCGCTCCTCCTCTTCTCTCATCGGAGTTGCAGGTTTGCAACTCTGGCCGCCGCTGCCCTTTTTGCCCGTGCGTCTCTAATCCCCCTCTCCTCCTCTCCTTCTTCTCCTTCGCTTCTTCCTCATTTCTCCTCCTCCTTCTTCTTCTTCTTCTTCTTCTTCTTCTTCTTCTTCTTCTTCTTCTTCTTCTTCTTGCTCTTCTTCTTCTTGCTCTTCTTCTTCTTCATCTTCTTTCTAAATCTGTCCGCCGGAGTTGCCACCTGCAACTCCGGCCGCCTGCTGTACGTTCGTTCCACCCTTGGCCACTACTGTTAGACTTGGAACTTGCAGGTGCACCTCAGCTGTCGGGTTCCACCTCCCCCTGCTACCAAGCCGAACAGAATCCTCCTTGTACTAGAGTTGCAACCTACAACTCCGACAGGTAGCACGACCTCAATAGCAGGCCACAACCCAGCGCCTTCTTCTTCTTCTTCTCCTTCGATCCTCACCCAAAACAGCAAGCGGTCACCCCTTCTCCTACTTCATTATCTTCTTCTTCATTTTTTTCTTCTTCTTTCTCTTTCTTCTCCTTCTTCTTCCACGTTTTGCACACCGGAGTTGCACCTGCAACTTCCAGCCACCACCATTGTTGCCACGTCTCACTCTCTTAGCTCCACCTACTGGACTGCACTCCACCACAGCTCCTCCATTATCCACATGGGATACCAGCAAGGGTGCATCCTCCATTAACACCTGCACGTGCTCCTCTTCAAGACGACTTGCAAACTTGCATCTCATCATTACAACCAGTCTGGGTTGCAACCGCCTGAAACGAGTAGATCTTTGTGTGCACATCTAACGGCATGCAACATCAATCTATTATCGGTTGTCCCTTGCAACTCCGGCCAGTTCAAATCAGCAAGGCCATCCTCTCAAGAACCCGTGCTACTCCTTCCCATGGATCCTTGCCACCACTTGGCTGATCCAAGCAACTCCATGGCCTATCGAGCCGATCTTCTCCAACTAATCCTCATGGTAAGTCAAAGGTGACTCTTAAACTTGACTTCTTTCTCTTTCTTAAATCTCTTCTCTCTCTCTCTCTCTAGTTTCTTCCATTTTTCTCTCTCTGCTTTCTCTCTCTTCTCCTCTTCATCTTTTTCTTCTTTATTTTCTCTCTAATTTTTTGTTTCTCTCTCTAGGCCATCTCTCTTCTCTCTTTATTTAATTTAGGTTTATTGCTTTCTAGATTAATTATCTCATGTTTTAATTATAAGTTATAGTTGAATTCAAGAAATAAAGTTTATTTTGATTCAAGTTTGAAAAATTCTGTTATTTTATGTTTCTTATTGCGTTAATCTGATTAATCCCGAGTGCAGATCGACATCTGACACGAGCCACTATGCAAAATAGCTTATTTTACAGGTTGAAAGTCTCGGATAATTATAAATGTGTTGGAATTAGGGTTTTTGTAACCAACGACGCGGAAAAAACCTAGTTTCACCTACCTTCGATCGGCCACTCTGATCTTAATTCTAACTCTCCAGCCTTTGCTGAAGGTGAAGGATTCAGTATACCTTGAGTCGCTCAAATAGTGTTGAGATGCACTGGTACTCTCAGGCTGCTAGGTTAAGTATTTATGTGAAGACCTAAGCTAAGTAAGGGATCAAGCTTTTGGCTTTGATCTAGAAGAGAAAAAGCTCACAAGATATTTATGAGAACTAAAGACTTTTTACTCTTCGAATAGACACTCTTGATAAATAAAACTTTCTTCTCTATATTTCAATGTGTAGAAGTGTATTTTGTAAAGCCAGAGAGGAGTTATATTTATAGAATTCATAGCCCAGAGTCTTTTAGAAAGTAGGGAAAGTGGAAACTAGAATTTTGGATCTAAAAAGACTCAATCCGTGTGAAGTCCAATCGATTGTACTTTGGGTCCAATCGATTGGTCTTGTACGGATGAGTTTTTCCTTCGTAAATCCAATCGATTGTACCAAGTCTAATCAATCGGACTTAAATAAGTTTTTATCCCGTAAGATCAAATCGATTTTATAGATATCTCTAATAGATTGGGCTTTGTCCAATCGATTGAGCTAAATAGTCCAATCGATCAGACTTTCCCAGAAGTCAATAATCTTGACTTAGACTCGAGTCTGTCCATAACTAGGTTTGACCATTATATTTTATTCATTTTAAAATATATTCCTATGGTCACTAAGTTACTTACCTTCCTAAGCGAGTGTACACGATCTATAACCGACAAATGGGCAGTTACTCAGATGACTCCGATCGTCAATCATCTGATCCTTATAGTCTCTGTCTTCTAGTATTCACGTAGTCGGCGAAGTATGCATACCACGACATCTTCAACACTATACTGGTGCTCGTAGGGAAGGTTACATGAATGTTTTATATCACATGGAATCTTTGTCAAACTAGAATATAAAAATATTCTTTACAGTAGGGAAGACTGATGATCCACTCAGTCTCCATATACTTTAACCTGGTTGGGGGTACTGAAAGTTGGTTTTTTCCGCGTTGTTGGTTACGGAAACCCTAAAGTTCAACAATATTTATAATTTCTCCGATTTGGTTCACTTAATTTGCAAAAAAGTACAGATTTGTATAGTGGCTCGTGTCGGATATCGTCCGCACTCGGGGTTAGGGCAAAATAAAGATCAAATCAATGGTAATCTGCTAAAAATGATGGAAGAGTGAGAATGGTGGAAATCAAAATTTAAATCAATCTTTTTGGAGAGAATATTATAAACTAATTAACATAAATAAATGAGAATTGAAACAATAAGAAAACGAGAAATATCAAATTGAATTCATTAATTAATCAAGTGTTTACACAATTCAACTAAAAACTACTTTTTAATCCTAGAAAGCAATGGGAGTAGAGAGAGAAAGTGGAAATTTTAGAGAGAGAAAATGAGAGAAGTAGAGAGAGAAAGTAGATAAAGAGAGAGAGAGAGAGAAAGGAAGAGGAGATTAAAGATACCTTATCACTTGCCACCAGATGATTGGGAATATATCCAGCTGATTGGAGGTTACCTGGCAAGGAATGGTGCATCACTTTTGGAGATGAAGCTGCTGATTTTTGAAAGGGTGCACAGTGGGAAGAGACTCCAGTTTGTAGCAGCAAGTGCTAGGTCACCGTGATGGCGACGTTGTGGAGTGGATAGTACGATCTGTAGCTACTTCCCAAAAGAGATGGGTAGGTGGTGAATGAAGAAGGTTTGCTAGTTGCGTTTTGCAGGTCAGCAAAACTAAGAGAACACCGTGGGCAACAAGGAAAAGGGGCGGTGATGATTTGTGGTTCAATGGAAGTGCACCAGCTGTGCAACGTGGATCTCACAAGTTTCAACCCAAGGAGGGGCATCAACGTGATGTGTTGGAGGAGGATGGTGAAGGTGATGGCAGTGGTGAGTGTGGCCGTCCAAAAATCAAGAGTAGATGATGGAGGCTGTGCTTGTGAGCTGCCTCTTGGTGGTAGCAATGGAGACAACCTGTGATGGAGGGTAGAGTTGTGTGTAGAGATGCTGGCCAATGAGCAAGCCGTGAAGAAGATCACGGGGTGGTGAAGAAGAGTTTCTACAGACCGTGGGGTCTGCTTGAGTTGCCGGCTTGAACCAGCACGTGGTTGAACATCTTCACGATGGAGAACATCAACTACATATGCTGTAGCTGCATGTGGCAGCAAGGTTGAATGGGGAGGAGCCCAGACAAATCGGTGATGAAGAATGGAAGAGAAGATGGTTTCAAGGCGCTTGGGGTCCCGGAGTTGCAGGTTCAGAGGTCACCGGTTTTAATGGTGATGGCCGGAGGTGAGAGAGAGAAAAAGGTGGTGGTTGCTGTGGTTCTGTCCATTTGCTAGAGCTGGAGGGTTTGTAGGCAGAGGTTTCCACACGCACAAGCGGAGATGTTGCATCAAGGAGCAGGTGGAGATGCCTGAAACTGCTGGCTGGAGTTGGTCTGCAACTCCAGCATGAAGGATAGAGAAGAAGAAGAAGGAAAGAGAGGAAGAGAAGGGGGAGGGGACCTCACGGTCCAAACCGTGAATGAATGTGTTGCAGGCAGTGCAAACAGGGGGAGGTGGAGAGAAAGGCTGGTGGTTACAGCTGGTTCAGAACGTTGCAGCGCTGAACTCTGGCCAGAGAGAAGAGCAACAGGAGCTTGCTATTTCGGAGGGGCTTCACGTCTTGAAGAGCTACGAAACAGAAGGCCGGAAAGAAGAGCAGTAGTATGAGCTTGCTGTTTTGGCCAACAAGATGAGAAGGGCGGCAAAGTGATGTGCCGTAGTTGCAGGTTTAAAGAAGAAGAAGAAGAAGAAGATGAAGAAGAGAAAGAAGAAAAAGAAGGAAAAGAATGAGAGGAAAACATGGGGAAGGGTTTTAGGGAAGGAGAGGAAGAGATTGGAAGGGGATTAGGGTTCCAAAGAACCCTCTCTTCTCTCCTTTTAAAGCTCCCTAGTTTCCATTAATGGAAATTAGGGATTTTTTTGAAATAAAAAAAATATTTTATATATATATATATATTTTTAAGTAAAACCTTACTTTTCTTTGGGAAATTTCTCCATTTAGTGGAACCCCCCTTTTTTTTTAAAAAAGAATTAATTTAAAGCATTTGAAAATCGAGAGGTCCACTAAATGGTCGGGCCACGGGTCGATGATGATGGGCCCGGCTACTGGTCCACAAGGATTGATGGTGTCCATCGTCTCACAAGATGATGTGACAGACAATTTGATGACGATCGGATGGATGGTGACTTGATTGGGACCCAGATTGGTAGATCGACGGATCTAGAGAGATCCAACGGTCCGATTGAAGATCCAACGGTCAGAAAGCTAAGAGAGATGAGACAGAGCCAATGGGCAGGATTTCTGGGGTTAGGTCAGTAGATCTGAGGACCGAGAGATGAAGAGAGAGAGAATAAGGAGAGATGAGATCAAAAATTAGGGGGAGGAGAGAGAAAATATCAGAAAATGGAGATAAAAGTATTGGCAGAGGGTCTGGAACCCTGGTCTTCACTGTGACCATCCTCATACTTCTCCAGTAGAGTAGACCATCATTCCTTGCTGACTCATGTGGCTTTAAACGCTTTGGTCCATCTCTTGGTCATTGGCTCTCCCGCTCTCTTCGTTCTTTGGGTCGACTTTTTGGTCCTTTTATTCAGCCCATATTTGGCCCATATCTTCTAGTCATAGCCTGTGGCTCTTCAAGCTTTGATATTAGGCTCCTGTGGTTGATCGTGGGGCCCGTAAGTCTCGAGAATAACCCGATCGAGTTTTCTGCAAAAGAAAAGCACGTAATGAGACTTGATCATAACGTCTTTATACCTAAACTTCCAGAAATGCGTTTAATGCATGCAAATATACCATTTTGTCCAGAAAAGTGTGTTCTACGCAATGAAATAGACTCTTACGTAGAAAAGTGAATAATTAGAGCAATTTTACGTAGGAGAGTGTGATAACGCTTAGAAGATAACAGTGGAAAATATGTACTTTTAAGCGAATATCAGGTACTTGATTTACCCCCATTATGTCTGGCTGAAGACGTAAAACTTTCCTAGAATTCAATGAGTCGCATGCATGCATTATTTTTTATATTTCATACAATATTATGGCTACGTAGGTACAATCCCTATAAAACTCATCAAGGACCTCCAACCGTTCAATCTTAGCCAAAATGCTATAACCCTTCCTCAAACTTGCATCACATTCCTACGGAATTTTTAATCAGTTTTTGTCTCAATCTTGAGCACCGAGGACGGTGCTGTATTTTAGTTGGGGGTGGGTATTTATCAAAACTCATGTCTTCATTAAAAATGAGAAATGGAGAAAAAGTTGTATTTTGGAGTTATTTTCTGTGCTTTACAAAGAGTTTCTGAGTACTTTCGAAATGTTTTCAAAGTCTTTTACAATGATGAGTAAAAACTTGCTGGAAAGTCTATTTATTGAAAAGTATGTCTGTTTAGAAAAATTATATATCGCCCTTAGGTCAGTTTGAAAGACAAACACTACTACGGTGGAATGAAACTTTTATAAAACTCAGATTGAACAAAAATTTCACAGATCAACATCAGAATTGTCCGAAGTTTAGACTATCTAGATATCCAAGAAGAATAATTATGGAGACCTAACCTAGTGAGCTTTTGAGCTTTTCATTATTTCTGAGGGTTTTAAAATTATTCTGAGTCACAAGATGACTCGCAATTCTTCTAGACCCCAAATATTTCATTGAGTGATCTTATTAACCCTTGCTTTGGTCACATAACTCTGAATGACGTCAAATTCAGATTATTACAAATAGAACATGTAAATAATATTTTCATATTCTAGTTTTGGTAAAGATTTCGTGTGACATAAAACATTGATGTAACCGTTCCTATGAGTACCAGTGTAGTGTTGAAGATGTCGTGGTACGCATACTTTACCGACTACGTGAAGACTAAAAGACAGAGACAACAAGGATCAGACGGTTGACGATAGAAGTCATCTGAGTAATTGCCCATTTGTCGGTTATCGGTCGTATACATTCACTTAAGAAGTTAAGTGACTTAGTGGCCATAGGAATATGTTTAAAATGAATAAAATATAATAGTCAAACCTAGTCAATGGATAGACCCGAGTCTAAGTCAAGATTATTGACTTCTAGGAAAGTCCGATCGATTGGACAAAGCCCAATCGATTGGGGACCTCTGTGAAATAGATTGGACTCTACGAGACAGAACTTATTTGAAGCCCAATCGATTGGAGACCTCTGTGAAATCAATTGGACTCTACGAGACAAACTTATACAAGTCCAACAGATTGGACACTTAGTACAATCGATTGGATTTATGAAGGGAAAACCCATTCCTGCAAGACCAATCAATTGGACCCATAGTTCAATCGATTAGACCCAAAGTACAATCGATTGGACTTCATGCAGATTGAGTTTTTTCAGATCCAAAATTCTAGTTTCTACTTCCCTCACTTATCAATAGACTCAGGGCTACGAATTCTATAAATATAACCCCTCTCTGGACTTAGAAAATACACATTAAAATACAGAGAAGAAAGTTTTATTTATCAAGAGTGTCCATTCGAAGAGCAAAAAGCCTTTAGTTCTTATTAATATCTTGTGAGCTTTTTCTCTTCTAGATCAAAGCCAAAAGTTTGATCATTTACTCAGCTTAGGTCTTCCACATAGAAACTTGACCTACAAGCCTGAGAGTACTAGTGTGTCTCAACACTATTTGAGCGACTTAGGGTTCAAGGTATACTAAGTCCTTTATTTTCAACATAGGCTGGAGAGTTGAGAATTAAGATAGGAGTGGCTGATCAAAGGTAAGTTTAGGGAGTACCAAACTGAACAAGCGGACAAGGCTTCTTGGCTGGGAGGACGCTCGTGGATTCGTAACGTTGATTCAGAGGACGTGGACGCATCGGCAGTAAGCCTTGGCTAAGGTTGGAAGCTACATTTGCAATGATGCTGCGTAGGTAACCTTTGTTTCGTTTAACTTTCCAGTTAGTGATACTTTCCGTCTAGTCGTGGTCCCGTGGTTTTTCTTGGCTAAGGTTTCCACGTAAAAACTATTCGTCTTGTGGATATTTGATTGTTATTCCGTTAATTACATTGATTAGATCAAATGACGAAAAGACAATTTACTATAGAGGTATATTTGATTTGAGTCAGTTGTGATAATTCTTTTATCAATCACCTAAGGCATGCGAGTTTATCACCTTACCTTGATTAGTAAACTTGTGATAGGTTAGATTAATTTTTGAATACCTAATCAACCCCCCTTCTAGGTAATCTTACGTAAAAGAGAACGGACCAGATATTTCAGAATGTTCTCTATATCCATTCGAGACATCACAGATGGAAGTGCAAACCCTAGTAAATGATATAGGCCATATTTTTAACCAATCGGACCGTTTTAGTTTACCTATCATTTATACCATTAGAAACCCTTTTTGAGCCTTTTGATGAAACATTTTCTTGTTAACCCATCAACTAAAAATTTAATACCAAAAAGAGTTCAACTCGATAACCTATTTCTGAGAGATATCAAAGAGTATTTGGTATTATTACACCATGAAAAGATATAAACCAAGAAAAGGAAAGGAAAACAAATGGTTCAAGCTGAAAGAAAACATGATCGGAAAGAAAGGAAAAAGAATCTAAAAAAGAAGGCTGGTAGAACAATATCAAAAAGTCAAAAATTAGAAAAAGAAAAGAAGAAAAGTCAAGGAAATGGTGCCCTAGGGAAAAATTGTAAAGAATAGTGAGATATCCTCTCACAATTTTTGATTTCCCGCATATCCTTCTTTTCTGAACTTATCCTAAGCCTCTATACAACATAAACAAGTCCTATTTGATTATAGGTAAGCACCATCATCGAGTGTGGAGAATAGAGAAAAGAGAAAGAGAAATTATAGAGTTTGATCCGACGTTCTTAAGTGATATGCCATTCCAATCATGAGATATTCTAAAATCTTCTAATATCCTCCATTCAAAAACTATTTATGTGAGATGTTTGTCAATTTCTATATTTATCTCCTCATATATAATTTGAGGGAAAAGAACAAAATTATTTTTGAGTGATTCACTTCTGAGTGGTATACAAGTGATGATTGAGGTCGAGGCATAGTCTCTAAGGTGATCGAGATATCTTTGCTACTTGATAATGATGATGTTGAACACACACACACACGTTGCATCTGAGTAATCTTTTATTTAAATGTCCATCTGTAAAAGTATTGCATTTTGCTGACTAACTTTAATTCGTGAATGATTTCTTCCATCCTTAAAATAATCTAACAAAATGGAGCTTTTTTCTGAGTAATGCAGATAAATTTTCTAGCATGTGCCAAGCACTTTTTAGCTCACTTATCTTTCACTAATTGCAAAGGATTACCAATATGCTAGTTGGGGGTTGTGGTATTCGCTCAAAAGTGCTTATTTTAAGCCATTATCCTTTTAGTGATGCCACATTCTCCTACATAAAACTTATCTTTTTATTGATTTTTCCATGTAAGAGTTTCTTCCATTGCGTATACCACATTCTTTAGACAAAAATCAACTATTTGTATGAAATACACGCATTTCGGATAGTCCAGTATCAAGCCATTTTAGTTGAATCTCATTACGTATTTTTTCTCTCATAGGAAACCCGATCAGACAATTCTCAAAATTGGCGGGCCCACAATTAACCATAGAAGCTTAATATCAGTATTTAAAGAGCCAACATGCTATGACAAGAAGATATGAGCCAAGTACGGGCAAAGTCAGAGGATCATAGAGCCAATCCAAAGAACCAAGAGAGTGGAAGAGTTGAAAACTAAGAGAAGGACCAATGTGTTAAAAGCCACACCAAATGACATCAAAAGCTAGCTTGCTTAATTGGTGAAGCTCATGAAGGAGAATGTAGAAGACCAAGGTTCAAGACCCTCTACCAGTTCTATTTCTCCTCTCTTTATCTCTCCATTAGCTCACTCTGATCGTCATCCGATCGTCCATCTACCATCTGATATCCTAACACCATCTATCAACCATCCAATCATCATGATCATCCTTCATTCCTTGGCCAATCAAATCCCAACCATCCATCTTCACTTCCTTCTAATCTAATGGCCTCATCGCCATCCCCTAATTTCACCTCAAACCTCTTTTTAACTACTTCATGCCCAACATCCTGTAATTACCCTAACCCTCATCTATAAACCTATGAGCTCTCACAAGCCCATCTCCACAAACCCATTCCACAACCTATGGGCTCTTACAAGCCCACAACCTCAGCACAAGAGAGAAACGGTCTTTACAAGACCGATTCTTCCTCCTCAATCATTCCCACGTATCTCTCAACAATCCCACATCTCACTCTAACCAACCCACAACTTCCTCTCACTTATCCCTTAAGAGAGGGAATCTTCTCTCTTAAAGTCTATTAGAGGCTCATGGCCTCTGTTGGAAAAGTTGGTTCCCCCCTTCTAAAATCCTAACCTATTCTTCTCTAAACCCTTCTCTCTCTCATTGAAGAGTAGGTAACTCTTTTCTTTGCTGCAGCCCTTCCCCTCTAGGGCCTCCAACTGTGACTACATGGATAGCTACCATCCTTGGCCGTGTCTCCAAGCAACCACCATCAGCTGTTGTCATTTCTCCCTCTAAGGTGAGGATATCTTCTTTTTAAGGTAAGACATTCTCTCAAGGTTGTTTCATCCTCTCATTATCTCTTATTTTCTCTCTCCTCACCCTAAGTTTTTCTCACTTCCAATTTCTTTCTCTCTCTAACCCTCTATTGCTTTCTTCTCTCATTTTCATACTTTCTAAATTAAATATTTTAATTACTTTATAGATTAAGATCTTTGTTATTTGTTATAGTTCATGTAATTTACAGTATTTTAATTAATAAAAATTCCTCATTTCCATTTATTATGTTTCATTTCTATTTTCTTTATGTTAATTAGTTGATAAAAATCTCTCCAAAAGATTATTTTAAAATTCTCTACCATTAATCATCACTCTTATCTCCTTCATTTATTCCGAGCATTTTCTGATTATTCTTGTTTCTTATTGTGATAGCACTTCCAGAGTGCAGATGATGTCCGACAAGAGCCACTATGCAAGTCTGCTTATTTGCAGATTAAGTGAACCAATTCAAAGAAATTACAAATATTGTTGATTCAAAGGGTTTCCGATCCAACGACACAGAATTCCCTTTTTTCAAAAAGCCTCTTTTCAAACAACATTGTTGGGATGATTGAAAACACTCCTGTTAATAAAAAAAATTCCCTCATGATCATTTGTTCTGGCTTCCCCATCCAAAAAGGAAGTTTTCGGTTAAATCAGCATGCCGTCAGATACAAGAATATCAACAGACCTCCACTACTTCTCAGTTTTCACTCCTTTTTGGTCCAAAATTTGGTCTTTGCCGATTATATATTGGAATCAAATGTTCATTTAGAAATTCAGCAGGGACCTTCTCCCCATTAGAGCTAAAATTCATTCTCGTATCCCTTTTTGTGCTCCACCGTGTCTTCACTGCTTGTGTGTTGAGGAAGATGCCATCTATGCCATTTTTCAATGTTCTTTTAGTATCAGGATTTGGTTTGCTTCCTCCCTAATGTTCAGAACTGTTGACATGCCTAAGGATGACATGTTGACTTAGCTCACAAAGATGTTAATTGAGGATACGAGAGACGACTGGAATCGAAATCTCATTGCTTTTGTGTGTTCTATTATGTGGGGACTCTGGATAGTAAGAAATGCCCAGGTTTATAAGAAAAGACACCAACCCTTAGCTCTATTCTGAACTTCATACATGATTTTAAAATTTTGACAAATTCTGTTAGGCCCCCTCAAACTTCTCAACCTTTGTGGACTCCCCTTACCCATGGATGGGTCAAACTAAATACTAATGTAGTTTAGAAAGCTCAATCAAAACAATATGCTTTGGGTTTTGTTATTTATAACTTAGATGGCTCTTTGATTATAGCATGTGGAGAGTTAGAGTAGGCCAGTTCAATGGAAGTGGCAGAGGCGAAGCCAATCCTAATAGGACTTCGGGAGGCTAGGAAGGCAGGATTGGACAATATTTTGGTGGAGTCAGATGCAAATGCTCTAATTGAGGTTCTTAGATAGGGCTCCTCAGAGGCAGACTGGTTCTCCTCATGGACTTGTGACTTTACATCTTCCTTTACAAACTTATATTTTATTCATTCTGGTTGTGTAACTAATCATACTTTACATACTATTGCCCGTTGGGAACATACTTTCCTTTCCCCTTTGAGATGGACTAGGTCGCCACCTCTTTGGCTTTGTAAAGCCATAGAGGCTGACAAACGACTGCTCCACTCTTGAGCTTTATAGTTTTGTTTTTGGCTTGGTTCCTTTTGATGAATGGCTTACCAAAAAAGTGCAATACATATATAAAGAGTAGAACAAAAATTAAGTAATAGAAAAATTATAGAAGAGTGCACTTGTTTTTTTGTAAATTGATTTCTAAACTGAAGATGTCAAAAAGTAGAAACAGATGATACCTCAAACGATCTTACCAATATGGACCAAGGTGGTGACGTTTCACTCTTGAGTCTCATAGAACTCTTCAATGGCTCTACAATTTTTGGTTCATTAGGAGTGATTTTTTTTCTCAAAATTCTATTATTATAAATATTTATTAATTGGTAATAATTCAAATCTTTATAGAATTTAATATGGTAACTAGGGTCAATTTATTAATGGTATGTCTCCTTTGTTAGTTACTATATGTGAGGATTAGATTTTAAAATATTTTCTATTTAACTATAGATCATTATTTAGTAGTCTGTCTCTATCGATTCCCTTAATGATAACACGTTGAAGTTAAATGGAGAAGGAGCTCCTTGATTTCCAAACTTTGTTATTTATGGATCAGTTACGTTCTCATTAGATTTATAATTTTTTAGTCATTTAAAAATATTAACTATTAGATTCATGTGTCCATGTATCTACTTGAGGATTTAGAGAATCCTCCTATAAATTCAAAAAATGTGTGGATAGTCTTAAGTGGCTCCGTGGCACACGTCCATCACAAAAAAATTATTATTTAATTATAAAAATATGTTAATTGTGAGTTACTACAATAATATCATTAATAGGCATTACACCAAACTACGTACACTAATTTGGTTATATAAATGGTTGTACCACATAATAATTACTTCTTAGGGTCTTAAAAATATTATTATATTAATTTATAAATTAATAATTTTTAGAAATTGATGTATTTACATAATGAACCTGTCGTGACACAAACCCGGGACCCATGACCCGACCCAGAAGAGTATGGATCAAACCTGGTATCCGAGGCTAAGGCACAAGGTGCAGATTAAAATAATGTTAATGAAATAGTGAGCATGCATTTAAGTCAATATACCAATCAAAATGAATCAATCTCAAAATGATAGTTTCATGAATGTAAATCTGAAACTTATTTCTGATTACATTTCAAATGTCAAATAACAACCTACTGAGATAACTAGAAATTCAAATAACTAGAAGCAAAACCTAAACATAGTTTCTAGGAAAGTAATAAAAGTACTAGAATCATCTGGCTCCTATCACCGAACCACTGGACCATCTGGTATCTCTGCAAAATTATTAGAATATAGACATGAGTTATCAACAACTCCTCGGTTCGCTCCACCACCCATATTTTTATGGGGATGAGTGGTTAAAACATGATCAAAATAATATAATGATCAAAATATGCATCAATGCTATCGATAATCAAATACTGGACTCATCGGGTAAATCCCAAAACCCCAACGAGTCAAAATAATAATGAGAGTGCATGGTTGAGCTAAACAAACAGCTTTCTTACGGGCGGGCCATGTCGTTAATTCCACCACAAGGATCCAGGGATGTTTCAGGTCTTTCACCATTAGGAGCAAAATGTCCCCGTTGCTTTTTAGGCATGCTCTCAAAATTCGAGAGAGCATTCAAGGGGTCGTGGTCCTACGATACATCCGAACCCTCAAAAAAATAATAATGATCAAATGATGATCGTGAACCCCAATGCATCTCCAACAACAATAATAACGATCTAATCAATATAATATGAATGATCACATGCATAAATATCAAATCAGAGATTCATAATTTTCGATAACACATGATTTGATAAAATAATTCAAAAAGTATAACTTTTCTAATCTATGAACACATGTAGATAATAAATAATAATTTAAAAACACATCCATAGAAGCAAGAGGTTGGGAACAGAATCCTACCTTAGCTTCGCTATCCGATTAACTACATTTCCGCAAGTCGATTCACTTTACGATAATTAAACCACTATTGGACCTTCAATATTTACGATTTTAAAGTTAGGTGTAGACTATCTTCTGGACGCAAAATAATATGACGTTACATAAAATAATAAAGTTAGTTTACATCTCAAGGACACCTAAATTTATAAAATTATAAACATGATAACACACGGTAGAATAATAGTTTCACACTATAAGTATCATGGTCTACACACTTTGGGCCTATTGATATATAAATGTCTAGTCCAACATCAATGGGCTTATAAGCCATAACGAACCTAATTGAATTTCCATCACGAACTTGGGGTCATCCATGGGCCTGCCATGAAGTTCACAATGAAATCACTAATCAGTCTACTGTCTAGTGTCTAAGTTTTAGAAAAGGCGGGTTGTTTCCATTAGGATGTGTGGCTATATGTGCGATCAAGACAGAAGAGGAAAAAAATAAATTATTGTTATAGATGGTTCAAGATCGTATAGGGTTGGCAATGGTCCAAAAATCTTGAAAGAAAGGAAAAGAGAAAAATAAAAATAAATAAACAATGGATGATGGTGTAGTAAGAAGGTGAGGAAATAGAATCGGCACTTACCTTGAAGGCTGTTCGATTGGAGGTGATAGAGGAGACGTTGCTGATCACTCTACTATGGAGATCAAGGGTTGTACACGGCTACAAGCTGTTGAGTGAGAGTTGCTCGGTTGAAGAGATCAAAGTGAGATTCTACTATGAAGGCGCGGCAAGAGGAGGAACGAAGAAGCAAGTTTCGTATGGCAGGACCGGTGTTGCACTCCAGTCAACAAGTGGAGGGGAGATGGCGGCTGAATGTCAGTGTTCTTTGATGCAAGAAGCATCGTAGATGATAATGGTTGCACACTACTTGAAAGTGGGTTTTTATAGAATAGGTTTAGGTTGAGTTTGAGAGGGGGTTTTAGTGGAACACGTAGAGGTGAGGGAAAGTCGTAGATGAAGGGTTCGATGGTTTTAATCCAACGGTTTGGGTTTGATTAGGTGTTGTGTTGAGAGATACGTGTGAATGGGAATGAGGGGGACGTTGACTAAAACGTGGGAAGAGTTGGTTCAATTAATGGATTGGGTCAAACGCCCAGAATTCAAAAGGGCTTAGGAAAAGCAAGCATATAATAATAATTATAAAATATATATCATACGAACGAGGGACGTACAAGATGTGATTATATTATTGGAGTGTTTCATTTCAAAAACAAAGAAATTAATATAATAACTACCAAGAGGGATAATGGTATGGTTGGGTTCTTGGGGCTGATTTCTAAGATAATAAAGTATAATATATTATGGGGTGGGATTGTTTCATCATTTATATATTCTTTTATATGATGTATTTGTTTTAAATAGGTTTGTTACATGCATATATGGGTTTAGACTCACATTAATAAAGATATATCTTATAATATATATTTTATGCGTAGATCATACATTACTTACTAATATGCATATGCACATATTAACATATAATTATTCTTAGGTTACAATAACTAATCCTAATGTACTTACGGTTCAAAAATGGAGTGTTGCCACATTTACGAATATACGTGTACACATTACTTTTAATAAAAAAAAAGTTAAATACTCGTAAAATTTCAAATAAGTTCAATAACTAACTTTAAAGAACGTGTCATATGTATGGGACACGAAATGGTCCAAAATTTCTTGCGGGTCCCACCAAGCTTAAGCGGGTCCCACATGAAAGACCCTTAAAACACGAAAACTTTCAATTTTCTCAAAATTAGACCAAATTTTGTATGAACGTTCTAAATATTAGATAAATGTGTTTCATAAAGAAAAATGCGTGAAAATAAGTTTAAAAAATCTAAAACGGAGCAAAATACCCTTTAAGGGTTTTTAGGGTTTTACAACCTACCCCCCCTTAAAGAGAATTTCGTCCTCGAAATTAAATCTTACCTGTAGAAGTGAAGAGGTCTGGATACTTCTCCCGCATCTCAGAATCCATTTCCCAAGTAGCTTCTTCAACACCATGGTGCTGCAACGATACCTTGACCGATCGAATGGTCTTAGTACGCAAAACTTGCTCATTGGTGTCGAGAATCTAAATCGGTCATTCTTCGAATGATGCGTCCTCCTGGAACTACAAGTCTTGCCAGTCGATGATGTGTGTTGGGTTCGGCTCATACTTCCGGAGCATGGAAATGTGGAAAACATTGTGAACTGATGAAAGTTGCTGTGGTAGTGCAAGACGATAGGCAACCTCTCCTATTCGCAATAGAATTTTGAAGGGTCCAATGTACCTCGGTGCTAGCTTTCCTTTCACACCAAATCTGATGATGCCTCTTCGTGGAGAAACCTTCAAGAAGACGTGATCGCCGATTTAAAATTCTAGTGGTCATCGTCGGTTATCTGCATAACTCTTCTGTCTACTCTGTGTTATGCGAAGTCGGTCTCTGATCAACTGGACCTTCTCTGTGGTCTCCTGAATCAACTCGAGTCTTGATAGTGTGCATGATATTCGCTCAAAAGTGCTTATTTTAAGCAATTATCCTTTTAGCGTTATCGCACTCTCCTACATGAAACTGCTCTATTTATCTACTTTTCTACGTAAGAGTCTCTTCTATTGTGTAGAACATACTTTTTTGAACAAAATGGGCTATTTGCATGAATTAAATACATTTCGAAAGTATAGATATAAAGTCGTTCTGATTAAGTCTCAGTACATGCTTTTCGTTATTGTAGGGAACCCGATATGATGATATTCAGGAGTTGCGGGCCCACGATCAACCACAGAAGCCCAATATCAAAGTTGAAAGAGCCAACGGGCAATGAGAAGAACATATACCCAAGTACATGCCGAGCAAGAGAATCGCAACGCTTGGCCGAAAACCAAGAGAGTGAACCGGGCGAGTGAACCAATGAAAGACCACAAATGAATATGAAAAAATCTGGACTCTATCACTACAGGACTGAGGTGGCCACTATTGAAGCAGGTTGTGGTGTCAAACATGATGTGTAGTTGTCAACCGGAGATAAGTTTGTTTCATAACAAAATGAACATGCATAGGAGAGGCTAGGCTAAAACACGTACTCCAGAGGAGATCGTATGTAGAACACGTGTATTAGGAGAATTATTTGCTGAATGTAAGGCGTGCATGGATATATGGCATGAAGCTCGTTGATCATAGACACGATCAAACGATCTAGATTATATTGACAAATTAAGACTGGCCGAGAAGAAAAATCTTTGATGTGGGACATCACATGGTAGTCAAAGAAGGAAAGAAATGGATCATCAAGAAGGGCTGATGTGATTAGTATATCTTAGAAGCAAAATTGTGAAAATTCATGGGAAACATCACATTATAAACTTGCTGGACGTTGGATTGGAAACAAACAAATGGAGGATAAAATGGTGACAAACAAAAAAGTGAATCATATGGAGCGAAAAGGAAATGCAGCAAAGTGGATGTGATCCATATAAAATGGATGGCCCAGATTCAAAGGGGTTTGAGATCTATGGGATTGAAGCATGGCTGGATAGGGAGCCAAAAATCATATGAGACAAGATCAAAATGGTGAAGACTTTCATGGTGTACAATCTTGGAATCAAGGAGATGAAAGATATTTTATATATCTTTGGAAAGTTGCTAGACATAAAACAGAAAAGTATGGCAGCATGGGATAGCTATCTAGGAGGACTTGTTGGCATAGAAGTGAGGCCCACTTCTGTGACACATGGATTTACATTTCAAGAAGGGCCGAACCCTAAAGAGCTTTCCCATTCTCTCAACTTGTACCTCTCCCTTAACCAACGGTTGAGATTTTCCCTCAACTCTATCTCATAGACCTCCACCTTTAAGAACCCAAAAACCTACAATCCTCACACCGCTTTTCCCGAAGGTACCACGGCTACTGTGCAACATAGGCAGCAACGTGGGTTTTGTTTTCTCCCTGCCCACTTTCACGATCTGCCAACTCTCGTTCTCCTCTCCTCTCCTTCCACGCCTCCATCTGAACATGTTGGCCTCCAACAAGTGCTGCATCTCCATCAAGCCGTGACCACAACAGCAGATTCCGGGGGTTGTTATCTTGCGGCAACACCTGCAGGTCCCACAACCGATAGGTGTATCTCAGCGGATCAATAACGGGTGCGGGCAAGCAATCCACATCAACCCAACACCAGCAGCCCCTTCATCACAACGCCTCCACCAAGGACCGAAACCTCCATTCTCAAACGCTGGCCTGCAACTTCCACCAATGTTCTCCTTTTCACCTTCTTCTTCCTCTTGAAGAACAGAAGCAACCCATGGTTGTTGCATTTGTGCAACCCTCTGGCCGCGCTCTCCACTACCATACCCACGTGCTGCACTTACTCCTCGTAGTTAAGACCACCACCTACAACTTTGGATCGCTGCTAGCCCCTCACTTGCACCATCCATCATTGGACGCACTTCGCTCCACAATGTGCACCATCATCTCACGGACATCACTTCCTTTTTCCCTTGAACATACCATGTTAGGTAAGTGTCCATGGTGAGATTCTTCACCTTTTCTATCTTATTTTCTAGTTCTCTCTCTAATTCTCTCTTTCTCTCTCTCTCTCTCTCTCTACTTTTAGTTCTCTTTCTCTTACTAGTTTCTTTCTCTAAAATTTTCTTTAGTTTCTTTGTTTTTTTTTTTTTTTTCATGCTTGATTCTTATTTTCTTTCTAAGCATTGTAAATAAACTTAGTTTGATTTGAATGAATATTTGGGTTTCGATTAAAGAATATTTCTGGAGATCTGCAAGGTTTGTCGTATAACGCCTCATATGGTGCCATACCAATACTTGATTGAAAACTATTGTTGTACGCAAATTCCACCAAAGGTAAATGATCGTTCCAACTGCCCTTGAAATCTAGGGCACATGCTCTCAACATATCTTCCAAAATCTGAATGGTATGTTCTGACTGTCCGTCTGTTTGAGGATGAAAGGCAGTACTGAACTTAAGGTCAGTCCCTTAGGCCATCTAAAGGCTGTGCCAGAATCGCGACGTGAATCTGGGATCTCTGTCTGAAATGATAGAAACTGGAACGCTGTGAAGTCACACGATCTCTCGAAGGTAGAGTCTGCTCAAGGTGTCTCGTGAGTCCGTCGCACGAATCGCTAAGAAATGAGATGACTTGGTGAGTCGATCCACAATAACCTAGACTGCATCATGTCCCTACCGGGTCTTCGGTAATCCCATCACGAAATCCATGGTGAGATGCTCCCACTTCCACTGCATATCTAAGGGCTGTAATAAGCCTGCTAGTCTCTGATGCTCAGCTTTCACTTGCTGACAAGTGAGGCACCTCGCCACAAAGCGAGCGATGTCCCGCTTCATTCCTTTCCACCAATATTGTTGGTTCACATCATGGTACATTTTGGTACTGCCTGGATGTACAGGTAAATCTCGATCGATGAGCCTCGGCTAACATGTCCTCTCTGAGTGATGAGTCGTCTGGTATGCAAAGTCTGCCCAAATATCTGAGGCTAGTGTCTGGTTGTACTGTGAAACCGTCTAGTCCGGTGTTAGCGGCTATCTCTGCTCAAATCGCCTCCAATGTCTGGTCTTTTGATTGCTCATTGATAATTCTCTCTATGAGACTCGGTTGAACAACCAAGTTATATAGAAAAGCCCGAGTGTCTCTCTTCTCAACACATAGGTCGAAACTCTTCACTGCTTTTATCATCTGGTGTCTCCTCAAGGACAAACTAGCCGCCATAGCCCTGGATTTTCTGCTCAAGGCATCCGCCACAACATTTGCCTTCCCAGGGTGGTAGTGAAGGTAAAGTCGTAGTCCTTAAGGAATTCCATCCATCTTCTCTGCCTCAAATTCAACTCCTTTTGAGTGAAAATTTACTTCAAACTCTTGTGGTCTGAGAAAATCTCAAACTGCTCTCCGTAGAGGTAATGTCTCCAGATCTTTAGTGCGAACACAATGGCGGCCAACTCTAAGTCGTGAGTCGGGTAGTTTTGCTCGTGGATCTTCAACTGCCATGATGCGTATGCTATAACTTTGCCCTGTTGCATGAGGACACAACCCAATCCTCGAAGTGAAGCGTCATTGTAGATCGTGTATTTCTTTCCATTGGCCGGTACAGTCAAGACTAGTGCTGCCGTCAATCTCTTCTTCAACTCTTGAAATGATTCTTCGCATTTTTCATTCCAAATGAACTTCTCTCCCTTCTAGGTTAACTTCGTCGTCGGAGTTGCTAGATTAGAAAATCCTTCTATAAAGCGTCGGTAGTATTCTACTAGTCCGAGAAAACTACGGATTTTCGTTACACTCTTCGGTCTTTCCCAGTCCATAACAGCCTCTATTTTGGCTGGGTCAACTGAAATACCATCCTTCGATACAACATGGCCTAAGAACTGAACTTCTGCCATCCAAAAGTCACATTTTCCCAACTTAGCATAAAGTTGGTTCTCCCTCAATAACTGCAATATAATCTTCAGATGTTGCTCGTGTTCCTGGTGTGTTCATGAATAGATAAGAATATCATCGACGAAGACTACCACAAAGTGATCAAGGTACGGTCTGAACACTCAATTCATCAAATCCATGAATGCTGTTGGTGCGTTGGTCAATCCGAACGGCATGACAAGAAATTCATAGTGACCATAACACATTCGAAACGTTGTCTCCGAAATATCTGACTCTCGGACAATGAGTTGATGATACCTAGACCTCAAGTCAATCTTGAAAAAATACTGTGACCCCTTCAATTGGTCGAACAGATCATCGATTTGCGGTAATGGATACTTGTTCTTCACAGTGACCCGATTCAACTGGCGGTAGTCGATGCAAAGCCTCAACGATCCATCTTTCTTCTTCACAAAGAGGATCGAAGCTCCCCAAGGAGAGGTACTAGGGCAAATAAATCCCTTGTCCTGCAACTCTTGGAGCTGATCCTTCAATTCTTTCATCTCAATGGGTGCCATCCGGTACGATGCGATAGAGATCGGGTTGGTACCGGGATAAGTCTCAATAACAAACTCCATCTCTCAGACTGGAGGTAACCCAGGCAAATCTTCTGAAAATACGTCGGGGAAGTCGTGAACTACTGCATCTGATAGTTGTGTCTGACTGATGATCTCCTCGCTCGAAATGTAAGCCAAGAAGCTGGAACTCTCTTCAGTATACTTCTTGCTGGTGAAATGGAAAATAGGACTTCCAGGTATATTGAATGTGACTGGCTTACGAAAGCAGTCAATGGTGGCATGATAAGCAGCTAGCCAATCCATACCCAAAATTACATCATATTCGTCTAGACCCAAGTGGACTAGATCAGTAGGTAATTTCTGGTCTGCCACTCTAACTACACATGATCGACATACCTGATCGGTATCTACAGACTTACCCATAGGGTTAGAAACCTCTAGTGTGATACCCAAGGGTTCTGACACTAAACCCAAAGCACTAACAAAATCAACATCAATGAACGAATGAGTAGAGCCTGAATCGAACAAGATCTTGGCCCATGAATTGTAAATAAGAAGTATACCTTCGACCACTGCATTGGTCGCACGAGTATCTAGTGTCAACATGACGTTTGTTGTTTGGAGTGTCTTATTGGCTTTATTCTTCAAATCTCTGGCCTTGGTGGCCTCATCGAGCTCCTGTTCAACTATCATCGCCCTTTCAACTACGTCTTTGAAGACACGTAGTTTAAGGATCGCAATTCTTCCTCGTATAGACAGTTGTAGCCCTCTTTCAAACTTTTTAGCCTTCAACGATTCCTCTCCCACCATGTGTGGGGCGAATCGAGAAAGCTCTGCGAATTTGGACTCGTACTAAGCCACAGTATCTGATCCCGAAACCAGTTGCATGAACTCCATCATCTTCTGACCTCTAACTACCTCAGGAAAGTACTGGTCCAAAAATATTGTCATAAAATCATCCCATGTCATAGTGTTGGTGTTGTGCATCCTCTGTATCATGTCCCACCAATAGTCAGCTTCTGCCTCAAGCATGTACGATGCTAAAGGGACCTTCAGGTCGTCTGCAACTCGCATCAACCTGAATATTTTGTTGATCTATTTTAACCACCTCTCTGCTTCTAGAGCGTCAGAAGAACCCTTGAAGACTGGAGGTTTCATGCTCCTAAATTTCTTGATCGTAGCATCTATCTCAGATTCTAGATCATTCTGCCTAGCCTGTGTCTACATCTGTTGATGCTGAAGCACAGTGGTAATGTCCTTAAGAGCCTGGAACACGCCACTGAGGCCATCAGGTGCGGCGGTAGTAGGTGTGACAGGACTAGGTATGGCTGTAGGCAATGCAGTTGGTACAGCGTAAGGTACATCCGGTTCCACGGGCTTAGGAACAGTGTTAAATGCAGTTGTCCTGACATTAGTGCGTGTACCATGAATTCTCACCATCTAATTAAGGATAAAGGAAAATCAGGTCCTAAGTAAAAAGTTTATATATATTTTATGCAAAGACAAAAATCAGAGTTTGGTGAGCATCCTAGAGTTCAGATGTCTAAGTTCGACATGAAACCCTAAAGTTCAAATTTCTAAGTTTAATATAAAACCCTAGAGTTCAAATGTCTCTATACAAGTGACCCTATGTTCTCATGTTCAAATTTATGAATTCTTAGGGACTAAAGCCTAAGCTCTGATAACATTCTGTCATGACCCAAACCCGGGACCCATGACCCGACCCAGAAAAGTATGGATTGAACCTGGTATCCGAGGTTAAGGCACGAGGTGTGGATTAAAATAATGTTAATGAAATAGTGAGCATGCATCTAAGTCAATACACCAATCAAAATGAAACAATCTAAAAATGATAATTTCATGAAAGTAAATCTAAAACTTGTTTCTGATTACATTTCAAATGTCAAATAATAACCTACTGAGATAACTAGTAATTCAAATAACTAAAAGCAAACCTAAACATAGTTTCTAGGAAAGCAATAAAAGTGCTAGAATCCTCTGGCTCCTATCACTGAACCGTTGGTCCATCCGGTATATCTGCAAAAATGTTAGAATATAGGCATGAGTTATCAACAACTCAGTCAATTCGCTCCACCACCCATACTTCTATGGGGATGAGCGGTTAAAATATGATGAAAACCATACAATGATCGAAATATGCATCAATGCTATCGATAATCAAATACTGGACTCATCGGGTAAATCCCAAAACCCTAATGAGTTAAAATAATAATGAGAGTGCGGCTTTCTTATGGGCAGGCCATGCCGTTAATTCTACCACAAGGATCCAAGGATGTTTCAAGTATTTCACCATTGAGAGCAAAATGTCCCCGTTGCTTTTTAGGAATGCTCTCGGAATTCGAGAGAGCATTCAAGGGGTCATGGTCCTACGATACATCTGAACCCTCAAAATAATAATAATGATCAAATGATGATCGTGAACCCCAATCCATCTCCAACAACAATAATAACGATCCAATCAATATAATATGAATGATCACATGCATCAATATCAAATCAGAGATTCATAATTTTCGATAACACATGATTTGATAAAATAATTCAAAAAATATAACTTTTCTAATCTATGAACACATGTAGATAATAACTAATAATTTAAAAACACATCGTTAGAAGTAAGAGGTCGGGAATAGAATCTTATCTTAGCTTCGCTATTCGATTAACTACACTTCCGCAAGTCAGTACGCTTTGCGATAATTAAACCACTATTGGACCTTCAATGTTTACGATTTTAAAGTTATGTGTAGGCTATCTTCTAAACGCAAAATAATACGACATTACATAAAATAATAAAGTTAGTTTACATCTCAGGGACACCTAAATTTATAAAATTATAAACATGATAACACATGGTAGAATAATAGTTTCACACTATAAGTATCATGGTCTACACACTTTGGGCCTATTGATATATAAATGTCTAGTCCAACATCAGTGGGCTTATAAGCCATAACGAACCCGATTGAATTTCCATCACGGACTTGGGGTCATCCATGGGCCTGCCATGAAGTTCACAATGAAATCACTAATCAGTCTACTGTCTAGTGTCTAAGTTTTATAAAAGGCGGGTTGTTTCCACTAAGATGTGTGGCTGTATGTGCGATCAAGATAGAAAAGGAAAAAATAGATGGTTCAAGATCGTATAAGGTTGGCAATGGTCCAAAAATCTTGAAAGAAAGGAAAAGAAAAAGAATAAAAAAATAAAAAATAAACAATGGATGATGGTATAGTAAGAAAGTGAGGAAATAGAATCAGTACTTACCTTGAAGGCTGTCCGATTGGAGGTGATAGAGGAGATGTTGCTGATCACTCCATTGTGGAGATCAAGGGTTGTACACAGCTACAAGTTGTTGAGTGAGAGTTGCCCAGTTGAAGAGATCAAAGTGAGGTTCTGCTATGGAGGCACGGCAAGAGGAGGAACGAGAAGCATGTTTCGTATAGCAGGACCGGTGTTGCACTCTAGTCAACAAATGGAGGGGAGATGGCAGCGCACCGTAGATGATGATGGTTGCACATTACTTGAAAGTGGGTTTTTATAGAATAGGTTTAGGTTGAGTTTGAGAGGGGGTTTTAGTGGAACACGTAGAGGTGAGGGAAAGTCGTAGATGAAGGGTTCGATGGTTTTAATCCAACGGTTTGGGTTTGATTAGGTGTTGTGTTGAGAGATACATATGAATGGGAATGAGGGGGACGTTGACTAAAACGTGGGAAGAGTTGGTTTGATTAATGGATTGGGTTAAACGCCCAGAATTCAAAAGGGCTTAGGAAAAGCAGGCATATAATAATAATTATAAAATATATATCGTACGAATGAGGGACGTATAAGAGGTGATTATATTATTGGAGTGTTTCATTTCAAAAACAAAGAAATTAATATAATAACTACAAATAGGGATAATGGTACGGTTGGGTTCTTGGGGCTGATTTCTAAGATAATAAAATATAATATATTATGGGGTGGGATTGTTTCATCATTTATATATTCTTTTATATGATGTATTTATTTTAAATAGGTTTGTTACATGTATATATGGGTTTAGACTCACATTAATAGAGATATATCTTATAATATATATTATATGTGTAGATCAGATATACATTACTTACTAATATGCATATGCACATATTAACATATAATTATTCTTAGGTTACAATAACTAATCCTAATGCACTTACGGTTCAAAAATGGCGTGTTGCCACATATATGAATATACGTGTACACATTATTTTTAATAAAAAGAAGGTTAAATACTAGTAAATTTTCAAATGAGTTCAATAACTAATTTTAAATAATGTGTCATATGTATGGGACACGATACGGTCCAAAATTTCTTGCGGGTCCCACCAAACTTAAGCGGGTCCCACAAGAAAGAGCCTTAAAACATGAATACTTTCAATTTTCTCAGAATTAGATGAAATTTTGTATGAACGTTCTAAATGTTAGATGAATGTGTTTCATGAAGAAAAATGCGTGAAAATAAGTCTAGAAAATCTAAAACGGACCAAAATACCCTTTAAGGGCTTTTAGGGTTTTACAGAACCTTACTCAAATCGAAATTATCCCTAAATAAAAATTCATGGTATTATAATTCTTCTGCATAAAGAAAGTTACAAATGGCATCAAAACGGTTTATCAAGCCCAACTAGGTAACCTTTGTAATATCCAATCAAGAAGGTAAAAAAGTTGGTCCAATTCCATCTTCACTGGCCAACGCCAAACCAAACCCCCCTCGGAAAACACCTCCATTTCTAAAATCACCCCATTTAGTTGATTACGAATTTACACTGCCTAGTTTGTCACCTATTTAAAACAAAATCAAGCTTATTGTTTATATATTTTACCCCCTAGAGGAAGTAGAGATATTTCCTATGATATCCCGTTACATATCAAAGTATCAATATAATTTCATATAGTTATTCATTCTGAATGTTACATGAAGAACATAAGCCAGATGATGGAATAATGAGACCATAAAACACAGTTGATGTTACTTTTTTCAATTTATGCAAACCTTCATAGCGACTTATTTATTTATTAAGTTTTTTTCATCCTACGATGTCACGTGTCGAATTTGGGCACTCGAATTCTACCCGAATACCTATGTATTAGCTCGTTTACCCAAGATCCCGGGTGTGAAAAAATAATTTTTAAAATTCATCATAGATTAAAATAAAATCTTTTGTAAAGGTGTTTTGGCTGAAACTTTTATTTAATTGGCTTTTTATTTAACTTTTCAGAATTTAAGAGGATAAACATAAAAATTTTCAAAATTATAATTTTAATAAAAATTATTTTATTAATTTTTTACTCTTTATAGATCATATTAATCATATTTTATTAATGCACTTTGCCCAAAAATATCATTTGTTAGTTTATTTTAACAGTTCTCTACTTTCAACTAGTCTTATCAAATTTTGTTAAAAGAGAACATAATTGAATTTTATATCTTATTTAGATTTTTTTCTATTTTATTTTAAGGCTAAATTGAACAAACCATATATGTATCCTAATCTCCTCAAATAGTTATAGGTTATCATGCAATAAAATAGATAAAGTTACGACAGAAACATTACATAGGGGTCGAATTCTATATTTTATCAAAAATAAAAATGACATAACAAAAATATCAAATCAATTAATCCAAGTTTAAAACAAACCCATAAATTCAAGATTTAACTTGTTACAATCATAAAACTTAATATAGTAAATAAAAAAATAACTCAAAATCTAAATGTCTTCAATGAGTACTCTGATATCCTCTAGTAGGTCATTTTCTACTCCACAACCTTTCTCTATTCTCAAATGATCTAAAAATATTATCAGTTGAACTGTGAGCTTATGAAAGCTCAATAAGAATTAGTCATTTACATCATATCTATGATAGTTCTATCAATCAATAATTCATAAGAGAGTATAGATATGAAAATAATAATAAGTATTTTCAAAATAAACTATGATCCAAAGCTAATATGTACATGTAACCAATAACTCACTAACGATCTCCTTCTCCTTCTCACACTAGAAGCAGTTCAACCAAGAACTCTTATGTAGGTGTTTAGGGCTTTACACCCAAAAGCTTTAGGCTTTTCTTGCTTAAACATTTTCAACCATTAAGACCAATCCCGTACTTTAAAAATGCATGTAATGAAACCAACCTAATATCCAACCATTAAATAGATGTCTAAAATTTTAATAATATATCAAGAATAAGAAGATCAAGATAATTATGCCATAATATTATATCCATATAAAAAATAACAAGATTCAAGTGTAATACATATACAAAGAGTATAACCAAAATTAATTAACAGAAAAATCATAGAAGAATGTACTTGTTCTTTTTGTAGATTGATTCTTAAATCAAATAAGTTAAAAGGTAGACGTTGTGAATACCTCAAACGATTTTATTGGTATAGATCAACATTGTGACGTTCACTCTTGGATTTTTTAGAACTCTTCAATGTTTTAATTGGGAAGAATTTTCTTTTAAAAATTTTATGATTTTAAATATCTATTGATTGATAATAATTTAAATATCTACAAGATTTCATTTAATATGATAATTAAGGTTAATTTATTAATGCTAGGTCTCCGATTATGTCTTGAATTTTTGTTAGTTATTACTTGTGAGGATTACATTTCTTACATTTCAAAAAGTTTTTTATTTAATTGTAGATCTTTAAGTCTCTAGATATCTTTATTTAATAGCTTGTCTCTACGGATTCTCTTAATGGTAACAAGTTGAAGCCAAATAAGAAATGATCTCTATATTTTCTAAATTCGTTATTTATGATCTTTAAATTTCAATTAGATTTAAGACTTTTGAGTTATTTAAAAATATTAATTATTAAAGTCACGTATCCATGTGACACAAGTCCACCATAAAATAAATATTATTATTTAATTATAAAAATATTTTATTTATGAGTTGCCATAAATAATATTAATAGACAATATACCAGACTACGTACACAAACTGGGGTATATAAACGGGTGTACCACAGAATAGCTACTCCTTAGGAACTATAAAACATTATTATCGTGTAAATTTATAAATTAATAATTTATAGAAATTGAGAAATTTATACAATTAACCTTATTCAAATCAAATTAAAATTATCTCTGAATAAAATTCAGGGTATTACATGCGCTACCACATCTTGTAGCCATTCGAATGCCTCATAACAGAACACTACCAATATATAGTAGTCAGCAATACGATACAAACCATTGATCACAATAATAGATGAATGACATCTGAAGATGTCCAACGATACTACACGTCTTCCGTAACATCTTTTTTTTTATCACAAAATCAATTTAATTGGGGCTGATTTTAATATCCTCACCATGGACATCATCCTCAAAAAATCAAATCATTCTGAGACTTCTAGCTATATTAAAACTTTAAGTTGACAAATATGGACCGTGCAATTTGAACCCAACATTTCAAAGGGTTGGAAATTGAGTTGCCTCACCAAAAGTCTTTCCGAAACTCATTCCCAAAGTGTGGTGTCAAAAACATATGCCAACAAAATATATTCTTAGACGGATTTCTTGACAAGGAATTTGACACTGCTTTATAGGGACCACATCGAGATGAGTCAAGGGCTGATTTTTTGTGAAGATTTCCTCACCATGGTGATCATATCCTAACAAATTATAAATTTCTAATCCTATCAAATATTGACCTAAAAATTTTTTTATAAAGTTTTTTTGACATAAGCAAGAAATGTCAGAAATGGTTGATTTCTGCTCAAGATGATCTATATGATGAGGAGATCATCCTCACCAAAAATTCATCCCTTTACTCATCTCCATGTGGGCTTTACAGAACCATGTAAAAATTCATGTCATGTTAAAGCATGCAATAATATTGTGATCCATATATATAACATGGAGTTGAGTCATGGGATGATTTTGCATGATGATGATCTTCATCATAGAGACCACCTAAAGCAAAAATAGTCGATTTTGAAATTTTTAGCCTTGTGAAAATTGGATTAAAAGTTAAAGAATTGTGTACCATTTATTTCATATCATTAACTTTACAGAAAAAAAATACAAAATTAAATCAAATTATAAAAATACTTACATTTTTATTTAAAAAAATACGCAACACCCTTTGAAAGGGCGAAAGCCCACCCACTTTTTGAATGCCCTTGACCGGCGAAAGGGCACAGGCTCAATGGTTTTTTTTTAATAAATTCCATAAAACTTCTGATGGTTAAAAACAAACCATAAAAATATTCTAATCCAACGGATTGAAATTATTAATCAAGATGAATTTGGGTATATAGGTCTACCTAGGGATGGGACAAATCTTTAAAAGTGACACGTGGCTCATAATATAGTCCATCATCAAGTGGCACTTCTTTTCGTGTCAAAATTCATTATTTCCTAAAAAAAGTTCATTAAATGTGCAAGGCCATGGACGTTATGATTATTGAAGTCATAACCATTTGATCTGTGGTCAAACAAAAAATAAGGTGCCAAGGGTTTCTGCCATCTCGATCTTTGTATACATGGTGAGTACTTAGAGCCCGAGTTTGCTTTCCCTGGCCCACTCTTTCAAGCCCATGGATGTGTGGTGGACCTTCCCACCAAATATTAGCTTAATTGGTGATTTCCAGCTGTTGGATTTCAGTATTTTAATATGGTGATTTCTGACCGTTAGATTTTAACTTTTTTTAGTGTTAAATCTAACTTCTAGAAATAACTAATTAAGCAGATTTTTGGTGTTAAGTCCACAGAGGTTGGCCAAACATCCATAATGTCAGTGGACTCTTACACGTGGCATGTTTGGAGGGGGAGACTTCAAATATGTTAAACAGCAAATATTTGCTCAATTGACTCGAGTCTAAACGAATTCAGAAACTTCGGACAGCAAAGCCGACGACCACCCACAAAATGAGCCAAGTGGCACATTTTTATAGGACACTGACTGTATGGATGTTTGGCCAATCCCTAGGTGGACGTACCAACCAAAAGTCAACCTAATTAGAGATTTCTAAGCGTTGGATTGGAGTCATTTTCATGGGTTGATTAATTTTTACCGTGGGAATTTGAGCATTATTGACCATTATTTGGGTACAAGGATCCAAGGGTTTGAAATCACTAATCATGCTGATTTTTGGTTTGTACCCAACTTGAGGTACAATTTTGGTCAATGACAAAACATTGATGATGGACCATATTATGAGCCACCTGTCACACTCTTAAAGACAATTGACTGTGTGGATGTTTGTCCCATCCCTGGGTAGACCTATATACCCGAAGTCATCTTGATTAGTAATTTCTATGTGTTGGAGTAGAGTACTTTTCTTAGAAATGTGCCACTTGGCTCATATTGTGGGTGGTCGTCTGCTTAAAAATGTGCTATTAACCTGAGAAAGCAACGCACTATTAAAAAAAAAAACCGTTGAGCCGGCGCCTTTTCAAAGGGTGCCAGAAAGGGGAAAGGGCGCCGGTCAGGGACATTCAAAAAGAAGGTGGGCTTTCGCCCTTTGAAAGGACGTTGCGTATTTTTTAAAAATAAAAACAAATATAAGTATTCTTTTATAATTTGTTTTAATTTTGTATATTTTTTTCAATTTTCCGTTAACTTTATGTCCACATTTGTCATGGTTAGAAGTTTCAGAATGAGCTAATTTTTTGCATGGTGAGAAGATCATCTTCATAAAAAAAGGCCCTTGATTCATCTCCATGTGGACCCCACAAAAATGAGTAAATCTGTTACATTATCTGTGCAATATCTATACTTTTTGACTAATGAAATTGCATGTCCGTTGGGCCCACATAGAGATGAGTTAAGGGATGATTTATGAGGATGATCTCTTTAAAAAAAAATTAGCCCTTTCTAAAACTTGTAACCCTATCAAATGTGGACATAAAAGTTATTGGTAAAAAGAGGCACTAGAAAATTTTAACTTGTAATCTACTTTTCACCCGAGCATCTCCAACCCTACCCTAAACTCTCTTCTCTTCTCTAAGATTGGGTGAAAAACATAAAAAACCATCTCCAACCCTACCCTAAAGTTCACCCTATTTTAGGGTACCCGCAATTCCTACCATAAAGTTAGGGTAGGATTTAGGGCGAGATTCTAAAAACTTGTTCCCCCTTCTCCTTCCTCTTTTCTATTAATTCTACTGAATGTCATCTCCATCTTTTCACTTAATGTCACCTATGTCCCTTATATTTTTTTGTCATTTTCCTTCTTTTCAATTGATTATTATATTTAGGGAAGGGTAGAGTTTAGGGTAGACGATTGGAGAGCTTTCAAAGTTTTATTTAAGGGAGAGTCTTTTCTACCCTACTTTGTTTAGGGTAGGGTAGGGTTGGAGATGCTCTCAGTCATAATTGGCCGAGTTTTGGTGAGAAAGATCTCCATTGTAATCTACAAAAAATTGACCCTTATCTCAATGTGGGCTCACGGTCGTGTTTCATTTTATGAGTGACAAAAGCACGTTGTGGGGCCATTCGAACAATTCTGAACTCATGAAAAGTGGATTACAAGTTGAAAACTTTTGGATGATTCATTTCACTGTTACCTTTAAGTCCACATTCGATAAAGAAAGAAGTTTCAAAAGAGCTGAGTGTTTGTACGGACAATCTACATGTTGAGGATATCATCCTCACAAAAAAAAGCCTGCCCTAGGAACATCTCCATGTGGGTAACATGTACATGTCAACCTATAGATACGGATATCATCCTCACAAAAAAAAGCCTGCCCTTGGAACATCTCCATGTGGGTAACATGTACATGTCAACCTATAGATACAGATTTTTTCAACACATTTTGATATGACTGGGGGCCCCACATGAAGATGAGTCGAGCTGATTTTTATGAGATTGATATTGCCTTAAATCAACTTTAAAATCCACATTTTTCAGGGATAGAAATTTCAGAATGGATTGATTTTTTTGCAAGGGATCATCTCTATTCTCAACAAAAAATAAGCCCTTAATCTCATCTCCATGTCGACCACATAAGCGTGTAAAAGTAACCCTGCCCAGATCTGTCTCAAAGTTTCGGGGTTTCCGAGCAAGGACTGCTGCATGACTTTTCCAAACACAAACACACACACACAAACAATACATTGGGCAGGAAAAAATGGTCCATGAACTTGCAATGACGACTAGTACTAGTCAGAATAACATTATCTGAGGAATTAAATCCTAAAAGATACAGCATTTTTAAAAGCTGTTACTTGTGATCTTCAAGTGTTGAAAGAATGCCTCTGCCTCTCTCTCTCTCTCTCTCTGTCATTCTCTCCTCTCTGAAGAATACAACATGGATGTCCCCAACATCTTATGGCGAGACCCCAAAAGAACAAGCAAATAATAAGATCCCGAACTTGTTCTTGGGTACAAATGTTTGAGAACTTTTGCCTCCTCGAAAGATGATTGCAATGAAGCGACATGGCTGCTGACCTCCCAATTTGCACGACCAAGCTAGAAAGCCATACGATCAGCAAGCCTGCTTTCTGATATCCTTCTGTCTATCGCTGCATCAACTGAGTTCATCTGAAATGTGGAACCGCAATATTGAAAATCAGACAGAAATCCTGAGCACCAATCACTTCCTCAGAGACATTGGATATTAAGGCTAATTCTATGCAAAAGATACCAAACTTGTTGGCTGGATTGAAGCTGACCTGAGCAAGTCTGATTGCACTGTGCGATAAAAGATAACAAGAAATGCTACGAATTGGCAAAAGCCTCTTGGCCATTATTCTCGTTCAACCCAAACCCCCACACTTTGTAACGAAGCATAGGGAGAATGAATACCAACGAACAAATTCAAATTTTAAACAAAACACAATACATACATTATATATTCGCGTGGCCAGCTGCCAGGTTGAAGAACCATCGAGTCAATAGCAGCACACTCGTCAGATTTGTAAATACTAACTACCAGAAAAGATAATGTTAATACCTACTTGAACCTTTTGATGCCCACAAAATCGGTGGAACTGCTTGCAAATCAGAGAGTGGCAGGTAAAAATAGAACACCATGCCCCATCAACCAACGTGGTTGGAACTAGAACGATACTCAATCAAAGGGGCTAAATAAGAAATGTTATAGGCCCATAAAATTTGCAAGTGTGTTCCTTTTTTCTAGGAAAGAAAATCCAGGATGGGTGTTCATACTTCATACAGAAATACCTCTATCACATGTATGTGTAAACAATGGCAAAAGAGTGGAATCTGAAGTGGCAAAAAGTAAAGCCTACCCATCCATTTGGATGTGCAAAACAACTCTTGTATCCATTTGAATGAATGAGAGAATAGAGATAGTTACCACTTACCTGGCTAGTTTCATCATGCACCTGATACTTCACTAAGGACATCCTTCTTTCCTCCTGCATGTATTTCAGATGCATTACAACAACAGAAAATTGCAAAACTGAATAGCAAAAATTTTAGCATCAATATTAACAATACATCCTTTCCCAAGAATAACTAACAGAATTAAGGAGAGACAACTAACCATGGACATTGCCTCATCATCCCAAACTAAATAGACTTCATTAGTAGCTGGCTGGGTAGCAGGAGCTTTGTTAGAGATTACAGGAGGGGGCCCAATTGAAGGACCGCCAGTATTTGGACCAGATGCATACGAATGTGAATTGATGAGTGGCCCACCTACAACACAAAGAAATAGGGAGTAAACTTTCAAAGCTTATACCTAAGAAACCAATTTGAGATTTGCATTTTTCAGAAAACACTGGAACTGATGCAAAGTAACACCTAACCTCTCTCCAAGTCCAAGACATACGCTCTTATTAATGCATTATTATAAATTGTCTAAATTTTTTTGACATTCACATGCTGTAATGGGAAGACAGGCAAGACATCTGTAAGGATCCTGCTAACCAAGTAGAGGATGCATACAGTGCCAAGTTTTGGACTCTGCGCAGCAGCGCAAGAAAGCTTCTATGAAAGACATTAATTACTGGAAATGCCTGCGAATATATAGAATAGGATTCTGTGAATGGCTGTCATCATTTCATAATCAATGAGCATTCATATAGAAAATAAATTTCCCCTTGAGTAGTTATAAATGTAATTCAAGAATTCGGCTGACACAAAAGAAATTTTAGGCCTGAAATACATCAAAATCACCTTTACAGTGCCTAAGAAAGAGGAGTATTCAAACCTTGGTTGCTTGGAGCATGGTAGCTATTCATCGTAGAAGTGTCAGCACTGGAATATGTGTCAACCGAGTTTTTAAGTTCTACTGGAGTGCTTGATGAAATGGTTGCTGAAATTGCAGGCGCCGAAAATGGTGAACTTTGAGTGGGTGTATTACTATTAACACTAACAGGGAATAAGGGTTGAGATACAGGAAGTGGAGGCGTTGATGTGGGCGGTCCAGGTGGAGCAATCTGAAATGGTGGTGGAAGTGCAGGGGACGTAGTGGATGACAGAGGAGGTTTCAGATTCTGTATGGGAAATAAAGGCTGTTGTGCCAGTCCCACGGGGGCAACAGTAGGCAGTGAAACTGGTGGATGCTGTGGAAACCAAGGTTGTGGACGAGCAGGAATTGGCCAACCTGAAGGTGCAACCGCTAGTGCAGAGTTGTAACTGGAGCCAAACAAAAACAGAAGCAAGTAAGAAATGGTTTGCGCATGCGCTTACATTGCACAATAGAAAGAATTCTGGTTGCACATACATGAGCATAATGAGATAGTTTTGCAGCACAAAGTGAAGCAGAAATTTCTTGTTTTCCATAGAAAAAGCAGTCACAAAAATCCCAGATTCCCAGCTAACAAAAGTTTCCAAACAATACACAATAAACTAGAATTCTATTTATCGTGGACACAACTATCAAACGGTTTATAAAGAAAATAATATCATTTCAAATTAACAGATGCCTGTTACGTTTCAAAAGTTCTATATAAGAGAGCCATTAGATGCCTTTACAGTAATATAACATGGCCTCATTATTTATTGTTGGCATATATATGAGTAGGAAGATTTCATAACATGAACCTCAGAGCAAGCGAGAGCATACATTGGTCGCATCGCACCAAAAGTTGATTGTGGAGGAAACCTAATGCCTACTGAACCTGGCACCACACCACCAACAAAATTGGATGACGGAATCTCCACTTTGGCCGACTTTGATGGGGTATCTTCATCTACAAGAAAATTTTGAAATTCATAAGGTTTAGCTAGTTAAAATATTAATTTCACACCATGAATTGTCAGATACAATGTTATCCCCACTAAGTCTTCCGCAAGAAAGTTCACAGATCATCTCTGGTGAATCTTACAGGATCCCAGCAACAAACATTACTACATCAAATTTAGGGAAAAAGTGTTTCTCTATTTTGAGCAGAAAGACAAGATGTACGCTATGACAATGCAAGATTTAACAAACTAGTTGGGGCGATGAAAATAAAGAAATACTATATGTGAGGCAGGATAAGGTACACGCAGCAAAATGCAAAGGGATCAAGGAATCTATCAAAAAAAAAAAGCAGTCAAGGACCTGCCATCCAAATGTACGCACTCCCAAGCCAATATTCATGCAATCAGATGATTGTAGCCATCCTATCTACATGTTTTTCTTTTTGAACATTAGCTCTAGTTTTTTTACCATTAAAAACAAAGGGATTAATCAGAAGGTTTAAGAACATTTATTGGACCAACTATTGAGTTGAGAGATTTCTCAGATGGAACCATTTAATGAGTGGCCCAAGTTTTCCTCTTTTTTTGAGAAGAGAATGGACTCGTATCTGTGTTTCAGGTGTGATGCGGATTTTCACCTTAAGTATGAACACCTTGGCTTGCATGCATTAGAAACCTGAACTTCTTGAGGATCTGAGTTGCAACTCATAGCAAACACAGATGCTGAGGTCACTGGAACTTCATTTGATACTTTCCTTTATGTTGTCCACAGCAAAGATGGCATATGTAGATGATGCAAAGCCTTTGGCGATACTATGTCACGTTTTTATGCTATTCTTTGGAGGATATGGAAAGTAGGAACATCAATTTTCTACAAAAGGTAGTAAATGCGAGGAATCCCATTTCATTGACATTGAAGATGGAACTGAGCCTACAATTTGCTTTCACCACTTACAAAAATAAACTGTACACTAATTGCTTTCACGCTAGTTGGTTAGGGTTCTTGAATACCATAACCTTAAAATTTAGGTTGTCCAATCTCCTGTGGGAGTTTGTAATATTGATGGTACTAATAGGTAAAACCCTTCAAGGCCTTGACGTTCAGAGGTATTACAACCAAAGACAGTCAAAATTTGTTGTCATATTCACATGAAATTAGATATCTTTATCCTAGTGACTCGAATCGACAATATGTACCACTATACATATTGAGAAATATCCTTTATATTGTACAATAAATTAGAATAAGTTTCAATAAATTTCTCCTTCCGTATTGTATTGTATCCTTCAGAAAATGATATTATGATTCCTCTCTGAAATATAAAAGATTCTCAATATCGCTAGATAAGCTAAGCCAGATCCCCATCCTCAAAGCGTCTACATCATATTTTCGTAAGAAATTTAAGTCGTTCAATTATACATTTCCAATACCTCCTATGTGCAACAGCAAAAGAATTTGATGACACATCATCAACAACAAAGTCAATTATTGCTAAGTATGGGGCAACTATCTGACAAAGTATAGTTGTTGCCTATACACAAACATGGCTGTCAGCACACAAATTTTAATGAACTGAATAAGCTAGGACATGCCAAAAATTAACTCCAAATATTAAGAGGTAATATAGAAACAATGTCTTTAGATATAACAATATACATTATTTAAATGGAAACAAATAATATACGAATACAACGTATTTGATAAAATATTTTTTTCTAAATAAGAAGATCAGCATGTGCCCAACACAGAACAAGAGGGAGAGAGAGAGAGAGAGAGAGATCTACACACAAGATTCAACGCCCTAACTTGTTCAACTCGCCCAACTTAAGCAAATCATACTAAGAGGCATTACCTTGCTCTCCATAGTGAGCCGCTAAAATTTCAGGTGGAATTCCTTGCATTCCAAAAATTTCAATTTCTGTTGATTCTCTGTCAGGTTTAGCATTAGGAACCCTGTAAATATTATGGGATTAAGGCGAATGAGTCCAAGCAAAAACATCAATGACATGCACAATATAGCAGGTTTCCAGTGGAATTAAAGCAGTAATATCATCTTTTTTATAAGTAACAAAACTTTTATTGACAAATTAGAAGAAGAAGAAAAGACAATGATTTAGAGAAGTGCATCCATATAAAAAAAATCTCTACATATGGCCAAAGAGTCAACTAGATTGTTTGCATCGCGATGAATCAGTGAGAAAACTATGAACCCACCCATTCTCAACTACAAGGCACAGTTTATGAGTTAACAATCTCTATAGACCACCAGAATACTTACAAACCAAAGAAGTTGCATTTGATGATTCACCTTACATATCAAAGAGCCAAATCACTGATGTTAAACGATAAGAAGTTCGAAAAAAATAGCTTGAAGTTCTGCTTTACACGAGTTTTTGGACACAATTGCACCCGAAAACACTTTTAAGAATCTAACCATGACCAATTTTCGAAACCTCTTCAATACCCACTGAACCTGGAATGTCAAAAGAGATTTCATCAAAATCCGGTTTTATCCAACTTTCTTCCATTACCTTCCAACAGGATGAGACTTTTCTCCTTGTTTCAACGGAATAAAGAATAACATAAACTTTCATTCAATATGGAAAGTGCCAACTAAGCAAAAGTTCCATGAGATGCCCTGGCATCACCCAATTCATCCCAATCATCAAAATAAATACATACCATACCTCCCTGGCCACATCACAATGCCTCAGAAGATGGTTGACTGTCTCTCCATGATGCTTGCACATGTAACATAAGTCAACAATATATAAAGTCCCCTAGCTATCAGATGATCCACTATCAGGATCTTGTCCAAAGAAGCCGCCCCGATGAAGGCAACCTTGGTCAGGATTCTAGACCTCCAAACCATAGAAGTGGGATAGCCATTATTAGTTGAGCTGTGCAATGCCTCATAAAAAGATCGTACCGAGAAAGATCCGCCAAACCCATAACCGTCTCTCTTGGATCAGAAGAGGCAGGTGGACATTGTGTAGGCGAGAAATCAATCTAGACATGGGCTCGATCTCCCAATCGTTGAGGTTCCTCATGATCCTAAAGTTCCAACGTACTACCTCCCCCTTACTAGCCACACGATTCTAAATAGCCCAATTCTTCCTACAGATAAAGAGTAGAGTTCTGGAAAATCAACACACAAAGGGGTTTCTCCGCACCAAGTGTCCTCCCAGAAATGGATCCTATTACACGCCCCAACCACATACTGGATCCCTTTAGCAAAATCCCCAAAAATTTTCACAATACCCTTCCAAACAATGCACCCATACGGAAGACAGCCTAATCTGCTTTCCCACCCAAAGTCAGAAATCCCATACTTACCACCCATAGCCAAACTCCACAGACTAGTGAGCTCTTCACCAAACTTCCATAGCCACTTGCCCAAAAGGGCTTAATTCATAATTCTGATCTTCTTGATCCCCAAACCTCCTCCGTCATTGGCCTTACACACTGACTTCCATCCCACCAAGTGAAACTTACGATTCTTCATCCTATCATGCCATAAGAAGTCCCTCGTGATCTTCTCTAGAGAACGCGCCACATAGTCGGAATGGTGAACAGGGACATATAGTAAATAGGTAAACTATACAAAGTGTTGTGGATCAACACTAGTTTATCCCCTTTCGATAAGAATTTGGACTTCCATGACGAAAGCCTCCTCCTTATACACTCCAAGACGGGTTCCCACAAAGCCTTAGATTTGTAGTGCGCCCCAAGTGGAAGTCCCAAACAGATAGTAAGCAAGCTCTCGACACAACAGTTCAAAGTCTCAGCTAACTCCGATAAGTTCTCTACCTCCTCCACCCCATACACCTTGCTTTTAGCCAAATTAATCCGTAATCCTGACACCGCTTCAAAGCAAGCAAGGAGGCCTCTGAGAAATCTCATCTGATGGACGAAGGACCAAGAAAAACTAGGGTGTCATCCACAAACTAGAGATGGGATATAGCAAGAACCCCTAGAACAACGATAAAGCCTTCCAACTCGCCCATATGCTCACAACCCTAGAGATCATGCTACCCAATGCTTCCACCACCACGATAAACAAAAAGGGAGAAAAGGGGTCGCCTTGCCTCAAACCCCTAGAACTCTTTGAGTAACCTGTCGAAGATCCATTGACAAGAATGGAGAAGTCGTTGAAATGCATTTTCTAACCCACATCCTTCATCCATCTCCAAAACCCATCCTCCCCAACATATAGTCTAAAAAATTCCAATCCACATGATCATTCGCCTTTTCTATGTCAATCTTACAAACAATCCTGGCTCCCCTTGTTTGTTTTACTCATTAGCAATAAGAACCCCATCAAGGATTTGTCGTCCTCTCACAAAGGCACCTTGGGCTGGCGAGATAACCGAAGACAACACCCCACAGAATCTCTTAGCAAGCATATTAGCAATAATGTTGTAAGTACTACCCACCATACTTATAAACCTGAAGTCAGCAATGTCATCAGCCCCTTGAAACTTCGGGATCATCGCTATGAAAGTGCTATTCGAGGAATTATTCCAGGTAACCCTCATCTTGGAACTCTAACACAACGTTCATGAATTCCACCCCTACAATGTCCCAACATTGTTTGAAGAATGCTAAGGAAAACCCATCAGGACCCGACGCTTTGTCTCCTGCCAAATTAGATAAAGCACCCATAACTTCTTCAGGATCTCCCTATCCACCCCCACTGATTTCGTCAAAAGGCCATCCAGCAATGGTCTATACAAAGATGGACCAGAATAAAGCTAAGAATTAAACTTCACCACTCCGTTTCTGATGCTATCCTCATTCTCCAAGGAGACACCTCGAATTTTGATTCGGGCTAGATGATGACTCCTTCTATGAGCATTAGCCACCTTGTGGAAGAATTTAGTATTATTGTCACCCTCCTTCAGCCACCTGACTCGAGCTTTTTGCTTCCAACTAGTCTCCTCCTTCGCTAACTATTGATATTCTACTCTAAGGTTGACTCGCTTAGCACGATCCTCTGTAGATAAAGGATTGTCTTCATCCTATCTATCAAGGCTAGATATCTTCTCAAGAACAAGACCCTTCTTTTGGTCTATTCTATCAAACTCCTCCCGATTCCATTGCTTGATCATTTCTTTAATGGCTTTAAGTTGGCTCTTGACCCCACCCTCCCATCAACCGAAATGGACTGCCACCACTCTTTCACCTTATCCTTAAATTGAGGACATGTCAACCACATGTTCTCAAACCAAATAGGAAGAGGGTAAGAACTAAAAAAACCCGCAATCCAACACCAATGGAACATGGTCCAAAGCGGGTCTAGGGATAGCCAACAAAGAAATCCCCTAAAAATTATCCTCCCAATTTGAAGAAACAAGAAATCGATCTAACTTGCACATCGTAGGCAGCTCTTGATTATTAGATCAAGTGAATCTTCCCCCTCCCATCGGAATGTCCATCAGAAAGTGCCTTTGAATATAATCATTAAACTCCCTCATGCTTTTGGTCACTCTCCCTCTGACATTTTTCTCATGTAAGAACCAAATAACATTAAAATCCCTACTAATACACCATGCATCATCCCATAATCCCGATATATCTTCCAGTTCCTCCCAAAACTGATCCCACCCACTTATAATCGATGGCCCATAGACTCCAGTTAGCATCCAAAGGAGTTGCCCCACTCCCCTACACACGCACACACACATTTGCAACGGATAGACACCGAGAATGCTCCTACCAACACATCAACCACCTCGATGATTTTACGATCCCAGATGATCACTATACCTCCTACTGTCCCATTAGCAGGAAGATCTTGCCACCCGCAGTCCCTAAACCCATATAGCTCCCTGACCAAAGCCAAATCAACCTTGTCTACTTTCGTCTCCTATAGAATAATCACTGCAGCCCCCATCTATGGATCAAACTCTTCACCACATTCCTCCTTTCCTAACTCCCCAGCCCCCGAACATTCCAAGAGATGACTTTGAGCGTCATTTTATTTCCGTAGTTCTCCCTCTACGACGGCTATTGTACACCATGATATCTCCGAATTTATACGGGCAAGCTAATCTTTGGATTTCTCAAGGCACTTTAGTAGGTCTCACTAAGATAGGTGAAATGGTGCATTGCTCCTCTCCCTTTTCCCCCAAGCATCCTTTGATAAGACGTCCCTCACTACCCTCCCTTCCTCATAGGGGAGCTGGAGTAATTTGTCCTCACCATCTCTAGCTTCCTTATTAGGTGCCTGGATTGCATTATCTTCCTCAACCAACCGACGAGGCTCCTTGGGTCTCTGATGGGCATCTCCAGCTCTCCCTACAATGGCTAACTCATGTCACATACATCTTCATGCCTTTCCACTGAGAGGCCAAGAGATATCCCCAACTGCAGAATATTCCTTTTGAAGCACACCATGTTTGCATCTTTAGTCGACGGCACCATAGCTAGGGGCATTGGCCCCAAGTCTGGGACCATCAGCTATCTGGGTAACATCCCATCCCATCCCATCCCCCCCATCTTCCCCTTACCATTAAGGGAAATAAGCTTACCAGAGTGAAAGACTTCCTGGCGGAAATTCTTATCAGTATATTGATCTTCTTGATCTGGATGCCTCACCAACCCCTGTTGTCCTATCAATGGGAACCCCTGCGACTTAAACAGTTTCCTAGCCTCCCCCATCAGCCGTGGCATAACAGACCTTACCACGTCCTTCCTCGTGGCAGCCTTTGGAAAGGGTAATGCTACCGTGCGAGCTCCCTGGATCTACTATACCATGCAAAGCTACTCCAAAGGACCCGGATTTGCTCCCTTCCCCAACTCCATTCTGAAGAACGGTGGTATTATTGTGTGATCTACATCGGCGAGAAGGTTAAAGAGAGGAGAGAGGCCAATGAGTCGATAGGAGAGGAAATTTATGCCGGATTCTCCAAATAATTTCTTAACAAAGCGAAAACCTCTATGGCTTATCTCATATTGTCCTACACAACAACACGAAGTTCTTGCCTTTAGTAGCTACTGAATAATAATCATTGTAGATTCAAGACCACATCGCAATCGCTCAACCATTATAGGAGAATATTCTATGGTTGACACAAACCAAGAGTTAGATGCTTCAAATGTAAAAACCAAAACCCAATTGGAGCCACGAAGGACAAACATCGAGAAACGATGTCCTAAATCTTTAACTATAAGTATAATGATATAATTGGTCCCAAAGGTCATCACATAATGATGAGGACATCACGTCCTTACCTAAAGTGTACCAGAGGAGGAAAACTAGGCCCAATCCCATGTCTTTGTATTTTGATGACTATGTGAGCCCCAATTTGAGTTCTCCTTGATTTATGGGAGCAGAAGACCCCACATACATGTGCATGTGAATCATGAAAACTCCACATTGGAAAGATGAATGTGAGCCACGTAGGGAGTTCTTACAATGTTTTTATTGCCTTTCTAGGCTAAGTTTTGATTTTTCTAGTTTTGGGTGTCGTTGCTATTAGCCCAAAGTTAGGGAGCCTGTTATGATCCTAGGTTAAGACCTTAGCTTTCCGCTCCACTATCACCTAGGTGCTTTTGGTGTATTGGTTTGGGTCTTAACATTCTAGGGTAGCCCACTCTAAGGCGGCTTTCACTCCAGTACCCCAATTTTCTCACTTTTTGTGAGCAAGCCCCCGGCATTTTTTCCAGTACCCCTATTTTCTCCTTTTTTGAATGAGCCCCCAAGTAGCCATTTCCTCAGGTCGCCCTTCCTATGACTTGAACCCTTGACGTGGGGTTGGCTCTGATACCAAATGTTAAGACCCAAACCAATATACCAAAAGCACCTAGGTGCTCTGTAGTCGAGGCGTGCGCCTCAGGCTCTAGGCGCGCGCCTCAGGCTCCAGGCACACCTAAAGCGCCTTAGAAGGGTCAAGGCGAGGCACGTTTAGTAAGGAACGCACATAATGCTCCAGGCACGCGCCTCAAACTAGGCTCCAGGCGCATCAGGCGCGCGCCTCACTAAAATACATGTTTTTTTGTAAAATTTTTGTTCTTTGGCCTATTATATTAAACATCGGTATGATAGGAGAGATACAATTGAACCTATCTCATTAAAAGAAATTGATGAAAGCAATAAATGACTACTTGGGGAGATGGAAACAGAAGGTGGAGTAGCAGAAGATGAATTGGTGTTTGAGGATGATAGCTTAACATGGAGTGTTGTTACGAGAGCTGCTAGAATTGGTGAATCAATATCAAATATTAGATCACAATCAAGGTCGAGTAAGAGCAAGGGCTTTAATAAGGGAGCCGGAAGAGGAAGAGGCCAATTCGGAGGAGATAGAAGAAGAAGAATATATTGAGGAGGCTAACACATCTGATGATGATGGGATGAAGCTAATGATTATATTTTAAATGATGGCGATGTTAACTAGAACTAATTGTGGGCTATTGGCTTTTTGATTACTTGTTTTGTATTTAGATAATGACAATGTTAACTAGAACTACTTTTGGGTTACTTGAGATTTTCGACATTTGCTATATTTTATGTTTGATGGCCTAACGATTACTTATTTTGTTATTTTATGATATTATTTTTCTTTATTTTTTTTTATTTCTTATATTTCTTATATTTTTAATATTGCGCCTCGCTTCAATCAGGCGCGTGCCTCGCCTCAGGCGCTAGAGGTCCTAGCGCCTTAAGTGCGTCTTGCGCCTTTAACTACCTTGCCTAGGTGATAGAGGTGTGGAAAGTTAAGTTTTGATCTCTAGGATCGTAACAAAGCCCATTATACTTTTGATTAGTTATTTTGAAGTTGTATTTTTTATTAGCCATCAAATTAGATGGGTGGCTAAGATTATATTAGATTATTTTGAGTTATTACATAAACTTTTTTTTTTATGAGTAAAAGATTTATTAGTGAAAAGGAAATGATCCGTACAAAATCCAAGGCAAAGGTCGAGATGACCTAAACGGCCTGGACAAACCCAAAAAAGAAAGAAAAAAAAAACACAACCCAGCCTCCCACCCGATGGAGACACGCAAGCGTCAATCCTTAGAGCTGAGAAGATCCATATGGTAAACGAAATCTTCAAAGAAAGTCCCCTTGCACTCTGGGAATACCCTTGACCAAAGGAAAAGTAACCCCTTAATATTAAGGATAATCGAGGCTACGTCGAGACTCCTCCCTTCGAAGGCCCTTTGGTTCCTTTCCTTCCAAAGGCCCCACACAATAGCGAAAGGCCACATCCTCCAAAGAATGTTTCCTCGAGAGGAGAAGACTTTGGCCCACCAACTAACAAAGAGTTGTAAAAGTGAACCCGGCATCACCCGACTTATACCGATTTCATAGAGGAAAGAGGACCAAATCCCGTAAGCCAAGTCGCAATGTAGCAAGAAATGATCTACGGACTCGCGATCATGCCGACACATCCAACAATAATCAACTAGGATGAGACCTTTGGAACGCAGATGATTCACAGTCAAAATCTTGTCTAGAGAAGCCTACCAAGCGAAAAAGGCCACTTTAGAAGGGACCCTAGAACTCCAAATAGTCGAGGCTGGGAAGGAGATCCCCTCTCTGGAGAGTGAACAGCCTTGTAAAAGGATTGAACTGAAAACGAACCTCCTTTTGACCATATCCACACCCGCTTGTCCTGGCCTAACTGGAGGAGGTGGATGTTGTCCAAACGATGTAGCATACTGGTAAGGGGCTCAATCTCCTAATCGTTGAAGTTTCTCCTAAACCTGAAATCCTAACTGACCCCCTCCTCACCCAAACTAGCCACATCATAGATAGACCACTCTTTCCTATCCGAAAGAAAGTAGAGATCAGGGAAGTCAACACTGAGAGGGGCCTCCCCACACCATTGATCCTCCCAGAATCGAATTATGTTGCCTACTTCCGCCACGAACCGAACTCCCCTATTGAATACAGATGTAAGCTTGGCAATGCCCCTCCAAACAATACATCCATAGGGCGTCAGAACCATGTTGCTAACCCAGCCATAAGAAGAAGCTCCATACTTGTCAGCGACCACCTCCCTCCAGGGGCTGGAAAGCTCCTCCCCAAACCTCTAGATCCATTTACTCAATAGGGCCTGATTCATCGCTTTGAGATTCTTAATCCTCAAGCCCCCTTTTTCTTTGTTCATACACACTTTACTCCAGCTTACCAGATGAAATTTCCTCTCCCCATCCCAACCTTCCCACAAGAAATCCCTCATGATCTTTTCTATAGTTTTCGCCACCCTACTCGGCACTGTAAAAAAGGGACATATAGTAAATCGGGAAGCTAGACAAAGTACTTTTGATAAGGACTAATCTGCCCCCTTTGGATAAATGTTTAGCTTTCCAAGCAGCCAACCTTCTTCCAAAACATTCAATTACAGGCTCCCATAGAGCTGTGGACCTGTAGGAGTGCCCTAGAGGGAGACCCAAATACGTGGTCGGAAGGGTGTCGACACTACACTCCAAAATGCTAGCTAGGGTTGCAATATTCTCCACATCACCCACTCCGAACACTTAGCTCTTGGACAGGTTGACCTTCAATCACGAAACTGCTTCAAAACAACACAGGAGGCCTCTCAGAAATCTCAACTGCAAAATAGAAGGAGAAAGAAACACAAGGGTGTCGTCCACGAATTGGAGGTGAGAAATAGCCCTAGAACCATGGGCAGCCGCGAACCCTTCCAACTCCCCTAAAGCCACCGCTCTATCAACCAATCTACCCAAGGCTTCCACCACCACAAGAAACAGGTATGGCGATAATGTATCTCCTTGTCGAAGACCCCTGGAACTTCTGAAATAACCAGCCGACGACCCGTTGATTAAAATAGAGAAGGACGCGGAACAAATGCATTTTCTAATCCATCTCCTCCACATAACTCCGAAGCCCATCCTATCAAGTATATAGTCCAGAAAGCGCCAATCCACATGGTCATAGGTTTTCTCCATATCTATTTTACATACTAACCCGGGGTTACCAAGTTTGGCTCTTGAATCGATGCATTCATTAGCAATTAGGACCCCGTCCAAGATTTGTTTCCCTAACACAAAAGCCCTTTGGTTAGAAGAAATGACAGAAGACAAAACTTCTCTAAATCTTGAAGCAAACACCTTGGAAATGATTTTGTACAAATTGCCCACCAAACTAATAGGTCTGAAATTGGAAATGTCAATTGCCCCTTGGAACTTTGGAATCAGCGCTATGTAGGTGCTATTAGAACCGAAATCTAAAAACCCCTCCCGGTGGAAATCTGCTACCACTCGCATAAAGTCTGCTCCCACGGTGCCCCTGCACTGTCTAAAGAAAGCGATAGTAAAACCATCTGGTCTGGGTGCCTTGTCTCCTGCCAAAGTTGAAATAGCTGTCAAGACCTCCTCTTCAACGAAAGGTCTTTCCAATCTCTCCCTATCTGCGCCACTGATTTGATCGAAATCAAGGCCATCCAACATGGGTCTTTTTGATTGTTCTCTTCTTCCTTGGTGTGTCCAAGCTTCTTTGATGAGAATCCATACTACTCACTACGAATTCGAAATGTATTATCTCCATCTCTTCTCTCTCTCCATCTTTATATTCTTTTAATCAAATTTGACCCTAGAAAACCCAAACCATACCCCTTTCATCTCTAAACCCTAACCCATGAACACAACTGTAAATAGTACCGCATGAACAGTATCACATGAATAGTAACCTCCCTTGCACCAGTTCTCCCTATGGCACCCTAAACCCTCCCAAAACCATTACTACAACTCCCAAATACTCCTAGATCTATGCAGTAACCATAAAAACCCCAAACCCCTTCTCAAATCATAATTTTTCACAGTTCTCCTTTTTCTCTTGAAACCCGGCTATAATCTGATACTTGTCAAAAAGCCCCGAAACTTGTCAGAAAGCTTCCTAAACTTTAAATAACTTATAATATCTTGGAAAAAAAATTAAAGTGAACCTACAAATATTGGTAGAACCCTAGTTAGTGGAAATCTTTACTTCCATCGGGCCGCAGGGTTTTTCACTATTTGGTTGTGGGATCTAGATTTTGAAACAACTAAGTTAACTATTTGCTAGCATATCTACATACTCGTGGTAGTTGGTTAGATTTTTATCTTTTATTATCAGTAGTAATTTATTTCTGACCTTTGTACCTCATATAGGCTAATTTTCGACATCCTACATCACATAAGTTCACGTATGTAATCGGTGATCCGTAGCATTGAATGCTAATCCTGATATCTACAATTGCTTTTTGTTTTTTTCCAAGACTTCGTCATGTTGGGGACCTAAAATGATAAACCTGATTTTTGGTTTCTCATGTATCTAATACTATTGCTTTAAACGTAGAATTCTTAGCTTAGAAGGTCTAGTTTTCAGATTGCATCATTGTCATTACTTCGTTGTAATCAAAACCCAATTCCTATTCAATACACAAGACAGTTACATTGATTCCCGTCCCTAGGAACAACTTATGCATGTAACAAAACTTTCTCCTTGAACCTTTCCAATTAGTAAGGCAAGCCAGATACCCAACAGAATACCTACCATTAATATCCCTTGTCAACGCCTATAGCACCACAAGTTTCCTTCAAAATTGTGTCACTCTCATCCTAAGTTTCATGGATTCTTCTAAGTGGGTGAGGTACCCATGTTGACACATCAAATTTTGACACTCAACTGGATTTTGGTGTTACAGACTTACAGTTGTAGATATCCTTTTCTTTTTTCTTCCTTTGTTTGTGGAACATAATATAAATTGGCCACAAATTGTCAGTTCTATCTATAACAAGCTTCTATGTGGTAAATAGATATGCCCTTGTTTTAAGGTAAATGGTAAAACTCAAAACTATCCAATTCTATAAACCATTATAATCATTCCTACCACATACAACATTGTTTTTTTTTCTTTACATTGTAATGCCTAATCCATCCCATTTCTCAGGTTCACCAAAGAAACATTTTGTATCCATAGCAATTCAACATAGCTCTCATCTGTGCAATCAAGGTTTTAGAGATGCATTATAACATCAGCTGTCCATGGCCCTATTGTTGTGCAGTTGTAATTTTTTTGTTCTAACTCATAATCATTCTTTTAAATATTTAATTTTTTTATCGAACACAATTTGTATAACTTTTTCATTGGAAATAATATTTAGTTAAGTACATTATGTCGTCATAATATCGATATTTTAGGAACATTTTAACAGTTCATATCAGTAGCAACCATTTATTAAAGCATATTTTTCCCATTTCATGCAAGGGAAAGAGCATAAAAACAGATCTAACACTGGGAAAGTGAAATCGTAATTCCAATTACAGCTGTATTTCTAATGCATGGGAAAAGCAATCATGTTTACATGATAACGAAATGCAAATAAAACCCAGAAATACCCAGAATCAATGACTGCAAGCTAAAGCAAGATGATTCGATATCTAAAACCAAAACACAGTAAAGTCGGATAAAATTATGTAAAAGAACAAACAGAAGGGACGATTAGAGAAAATTTCTCTTTTTTCAGGGTTATTGAGGCATACTTGGTGACAGATTCCTTGTGAACCTGGAGAACATGGATGGACATTCCTCCAGCGGTGGAGAGTTTCTTATGGCAGACATGGCATTTGAAGTGCTTGGCCTTCTGGTGTTGTACGAGTATTTTCTCGTCGTCGAACTCTCGATCGCAGTAATAACACCAGACCTTCGAAGCCCTCTTCTTCTTCTTCCCCATCGCTTCCTTCTCCGCTTCAAATTAGGGTTTCTTCCTTCCTCCCTTTCTCCTTTTCTCTCTCGCAGACAAAAAGTTAGGGTCGAGGTTAGGGTTAGGGTTAGGGTTAGGGTTAGGGTTAGGGTTTATGGTTCTCTATAGAAACGAAGACAAGACGACCTGTCTCTGCCTCTGAGAAGAGTTTCGCTTTTTCTGTTTTGTAAGAAGAGGAGTCATTAGAACTTCTGTTCTACTTGGGAAAGAAAGCCTTTTGGGGAGTTCATTTTTTCTTGGACACCTCTTTGAGCAAAAATCATCGATGCCGGCTGGACGAGTAAACCTTCGCTTACTGCATGTTGTGAACGAAGCCCATCACAGGACACAATTACGAGCCACGTGGCACATTCTTAGAGTGTGTTGACATGTTTGACCAATCACTAGGTGGACCTACAAACCAAAAATAAACCTGATCAGTGATTTCTAAGCGTTTGGATTGAAGTTATTTTCATGGGTTGATTTTCATTCGTAAGAATTTGAGCATTATCTGGGAGCAAAGATCCAAAGGTCCACCTATTATTGGCCAAACATCCATACGGTCAGCGCCTTATAAAAGTGCGTCACATGACTCGTATTGTGTGCTGTGATTGGCTTTGCTCACACCATTCAGTGAGCCAAGGTTTACTCCGGCTGGACGACCCACATGGCATACTGTTTTTTTTTTCTTTTTTGAGAGATACGTGACATACTGTCTAAGAAGAGTAAAACTTTGCTGACAGGCACTGGTCAGCAAAGTTATTTGCCTATGCATACTAGGGAACGCCCCGTGTGATACACGTGTACCTTACACGTGGCAGTACCTTATGGATGGTTGGCCCATCCCTAAGTAGACTTACATGCAAAAAATCAGCCCGATTAGTGATTTCTAAGCATTCGATTGGAGTCGTTTTTAGGAGTTGATTTTGAACCATAGATTTTGACCATTATTTGGGATACTCAAATCCAAATGTTAGAAATCATTAATCAGGCTGGTTTTTGTACGTAGGTTCACTTAGAAAAGGACCAAACATCCATTCGATTAGTGTCCTTTGTGTGGTACTTTTTTTTTAAATAGTGTTGTTGACTGGAGAGAATTTTTTTTTATGTTTCTTTTGCTTGCATTTAATGGGAAAAGAGAGGTGATGTATGCCTTTGGAAACTAAAAGACAAAAAAATCCCTCTTGAAAGACCAAAAAAAAAAAAAATAACCTTTTCAAAGTAAATAATTTAAAGAAAAATAAAGAGAAACATAGGGGTATTTTCAAAATTATTAGGACGTCATTTGAAGCCCTTGTCATCGCCCAATCCAAGTTCTTGCTATATAATAGTAATAGGTAATATATAGATGTGCTACGAAATCTATATATGCGTATCTATCTATATCTATATAATAAGGACGGAGAATTACCGTAAAGGCCGTAGACTATAACCATTAGGGCATATAAAACCATACAAAATTTATCTAGTCCCTTTGATCATGCTTTTTAAAATATTAGACATGAGGCCTTTTGTCACAGACATTACACAAACTGTGTAAAACATGTTGTATGTTTCTCATTTTACCTTTCTGAAGTCTTTGACTTGCACAAAAAAAAGAAGTTTGAGACTTACCATACATGCAATAGCATCTTGTCGAGTAAAACTGTAAAACTAAGTTTAGTTATTTTTTAAGTCTGTTTGCATTCTCAGTGACGAAAAAGGGAAGAAAAATGGAGATGGTGAAGGGCAGACCCTTTCTAAATAGTTTGGCATATTCCTCCACCTACACACAACTCTTTAGTCGGTGCTAGAAACATCACTAAGGGCTTCTTCTGATTCGAGGGGCTTTTGCACAATGAGAAACTATAGGAACCAGAAAGGAAGCTATTTTACTCGAGCATGTATCAATTGAAACAAACAAATTTTTACCAATCCAAGTAGCTAGAATGGCTTGCATTTGGATAGGTGTGGGTATTTCATATCCTACAACTTCTAAATTTTGTTGGAGCTTCTGAGGAAAATTACAAAAAGAGAATGACAAGATCGGTGGTGGAACAAAGTCTCATTTAGCCCCGATTTTAGTTTTACTCTTGAGTGATTCAATCTGGTTGCTGATTAAAGATTGAGTTCTTTGTTTATCATCACTATCTATAATTACATAAAAGCATTCATCAGAAACAGATAATCTTATAGGAGGTGGATGACCTTCTGGCTTCTGGGTCTTGGAAAGTCTACCTAAGATCCATTTACATTAATGGTTTCATCCATCCAATGGTAAATCGGTTAAATGAAAAATTTAGTGAAAATGGTACTGGTTTAACTAGTTTTGCGAAAATGCTACTGGTTCAACCAATTTTGTGAAAATGGTACTGGTTCAACCAATTTAGGAAAAATGATATTTCTTCATCTTCAACCTCTATCCTACCCCTCTCTCTCTCTCTCTCTCTCTCTCTCTCTCTCTCTCTCTCTCTCTCTCTCTCTATATATATATATATATATATATATATATATATATATATATATATATATATATAGTTCTTTGCCTTTTTATCTTGTTCTTTCTCTCATCTTCTTTAGCAAAATTTATGATTTTCAATAATTAAAATTTGATTTTATCCTCTTTATAATTGTTTTTGAATTCCTTACTTTGATATCTCTCATTGATCTCATTCTGTTTATGTAATCTTGATTTATTTTTCTCTTCTTCCCTGTATTTTTCATTCCAATTTTGTGAGAAAATTAGAGTTTTCTTCAATTGAAAATGAAGTTTTTTTTGTGTTTCTCTTCAAGATCTCCAGTTTGATTCTTTTGTTCTTGATTCGTTTTTATTGTCTTGATTTAATAAGTATTTTTATGCATTTTCTACCAATAGTGCAGAAAATATGGTTTCCTACAATCGAAATGAAGCTTTTGTCGTGAGAATAAATTTTAAAATTTGTGTTTTAGTTATGTGAGAGAGGAAGAAGAGAAGAAGGGGTAAGAGAAGAAGAAGAGAACAAAGAGAGAGAGAGATGAAGAAACCTTTTCAACCACTGGTAAACAAGGTTAGTGAAAATGATACTGGTTCAACTAGTTTAGTGAAAATGGTACTGGTTCGACCAATTTCGTGAACATAGTACTGGTTCAACTAGTTTCGTGAACTTGATTTTGGTTCATACAGATGTTCGTGAACAAAATTGGACTAACAAACTGAAATAGAAGGTCGTAGCATTTGAAAATAGGCGATTAAAGAAGGTTGAAGATGATCAACAACTTGGAGCTTTCTTCCTTTTCACGAACCAAATCAAAACTAGTTGTTCAAGAAACCTTCTTCACCTTCTTCGATGGAGAAATACATAGCTTGCATACGCGTGATGTGGTGGGTTGAAATGGAGGGAACTAAGAAGGGTTGCTTCCTTTCTTTCGAGCTGAAATGGTTAGGAAGATGGAAGAAAATGGAGGAAAATCGAGGAAGTTAGAAGATGAGGCTGACGTAGAGTACTGTGCGTCAGCCTCATCTCAAATCAAATTGATGCTACGCATGAGGGAGGGTATTATGCGTATTCCTCCAAAACTTGGATAGTAACCACAATAAAGGCCTTAATGGGCCAACGTTTTAAACAAGTTTGGTAGAGGGGACTTAATGGTCAGTATTTTTGTACAAAAGGAATTAAAAGTAATTTTTCCTAATAAGTATCTATCTATATCTATATTTATATCTATATCTATATAATAAGGGAGGATTGTTGTCCCCTATAAGTAGTGGTCCGGATGTGCCATTTATACTTCAATGGCTCAAATAATAAGAAAGGACTGTTGTCACGCCCCCAAATTCGGGTATCCAAATCCGACCCGAAAATCCATGGGTCAACCTCATACCTGAACCTAGATGTGATCTATGAATGCATCCTAATGGTTCAAGTGTAACTCTAAATCACTAGGAGCCATCCTCAAACAAGCCAATCTATACCACAGTTCATTAAGTGATTAAACAGATTTCGGTAATAGACTATAGAATAAATTATGGAAAAAAATACTAAATTAATTATTTTTATTTTTAAACTATATGGCATAAGGAAGGATCAAACAAAAAATTAGGTCAAACAGAGAAAATAAAATTTTTTCTTATTTTTTCCATCCTTATAGTGCACCCAGACAGTGCTGTAGTAAAACGACCGCCATTTCTTCGCCCGATGTCCGATTTGGCTGTTCCAAAGCTCGTTGGATAGCCTCTGAGTTAGATACAACTCTCTTATTGAGATCAGAACTCAAATGTGCCATCTAAAGGGTCAAAACTAGGTCTATTTGGCTTAGGTTCAGAATAAACTGGTTCGTATTACAGTCAGTGTTTTGGCCATAACTTTCTACATAAAGAATCTGTGAGAACCGTTTACATAGCTGGAAAGATAACTGACAGACCTTCAAAAAGTAGCCCTATGATAATTGCAAATTCTGTCAATTACCTTATCAAAAATACATTACAGGTCTGAAGTTATAGTTCTATCTCATATGATATTTTTAGTGCTTTTAGTCTCTCGAGTCCAAAACTCGGTTTAGGTCCATTAAGGGTAAATTTTCTATTCACTAATCTACTATCATCATATAAACAATATAATCTCAAATCATTATGTTTATCGAATAAAATAATCAAGCATCAGCCATAAGATAAAAATGGACAAGTTCCCAAAGATAGGCTAGAACAAGCCCGAAATCAAAATCAAAGATAACTAGTTTTTATCAATAAATAATTTAAAGGACTAGAACTCCTCCAATCCCTCTAAAAGCTCACCGTGATCACAATCATCGTGCTCCTCATCGTCGAGTACTTCCCACGAAGAGTCATCTATCAAGTTATAGCCCAACTCGTCTATGTGGTGTCACAAAACACAATGAGTCCAACAGACTCAATAGTGCAATGGGTAATCCCATGGCACTCAATCCACATAAAAAGTTAACTAAGCATAATCATTGGAAAGCAATGATAGAATAGAGCATGTGATAAGTAAGACATAACAATCAATATACAAACAATGATCTACAAGGTATGCAAAATGCGAGGATGTCCCATCCCAATAACTCAACCATTAATGGGTCTCCATCTCCTTCCCTCGCTGGGAGTAGCCTTATGGCTCATCTCCAGGATTGTATGGGGTCTTTCACCCTAGGGGTTTTCTAGCCCTTTTTGCTTAACGACAAAAATAATAAACTTCTTCTTACATGAACCCCCAAGTGACCATGATAAGCATAATGTAAATCAAATGTCAAAATAACTATAGCGAGGGGAGGGTTAAGGTAAAAAATGTTTTCACCTAGAGGTGTTCTCATGACCGATCCACTAATGAGAACTATTCGTAATTTTCATTAGTGTATGGTCATGGCACGTTTTTAGTACCCCTTATCCTTCCCTCTAAATCAAATATAATACACAAGAAGGGGGTTGCAAGGAAAGAACAATATAATATTAAAATAAAAAGAAATAAAAGCACATGTGAGTAATTAAAAATAATAATTCAACCACTTCCTACCGATAATGAATTTGCTAAAGAAAACAAAATATGTAAATGAAGATACGCATGGTAAGGGTTACCTACCTCTTAAATAGACAATAAAAACCGTATTGTAAAGCTTGAATTTAATGGTGGAAGGGAAACTCCACATTCTTCTTTGAGTCCTCCGATGCCGTTGATTTCCAACAATGTTGAAGAGGTTGATGAGAGGGTTTAAATGCTAGGTTTTGACATCGTTTTGATGGTAGGATGAGGGCGTTCTAAGGCTTGAAAATGCCTTTTAATGGAGGTTTAATGAATGTGCTTCAATGGAGGAAGAGGGAGAGGAAAATGAGAGAGAATGAGAGATTTTTGGGAGGTTTGGAGAGCTCTCCCAAAGGTAGCATGTTTTTCACTATTGGGAGCTCTCTTGCCTCCCTCATCTCATATATAGAGATAGTAGGTAATGGGAAAGAGCTGACCACTAAATTCGAATCCATGAGAATGGAGGAGAATGACACATTCACTGAGTTCTATACCAAACTCAGTGATATTGTGAACTTTACCCACAACTTGGGTGAAAGCATTCTTGAACCCAAAGTAGTTCGGAAGATTTTGAGATACTTACCTGATAGATTTCAAGCTAAGGTAACAGCTATTGAGGGGAGCAAGGATATTGACTCTCTCAAAATTGATGAGCTGGTTTGGTCTCTACAAATTTATGAGATGAATTTGAGACAACCAAAGAAATCAAAGGGTATAGCCCTTAAAGTTTCTAAAGCTCAGGACTCAGAGTCAGATGTTGACTCTAGAGTAGAAATGGCACTATTTGTCAAAAAGTTCAAAAAGTTTTTCTTTCTAAAAATGATAGATTTAAGAACAATAAACCTTTTGATAAATCTAAAGAACATGCCAAACCTCATGAGAACCCCAAAGAAACCGTTCAAGCAAACCCCAATGTTTCAAATGTCAGGGTTTTGGTCACTTTGTTAATGTTTGCCCCAATAAAGAAGAATATAAAGGCAATGCCAAAGCTTTTAATGCCACTTGGTATGAAGAATTAGAAGATCATTTTAATGATTCTAATAGCAATGAAAAGACTAACAAGTATACAACTTATGTTGCTTGGTTTCATAGTCCCTATGGATTTCATGGAGAATCCAAGAAAAATGATAATGAGAGGTCGGAAGACTCTTATAATGGGGACTCAGATGACTTGACAGTTGGTGTGAAAGAATTGTACGAGGAATCAATAAAATTTATTAAGGCCAATAGAGTTTTATCTGACAGAGTTAAATGTCTTGACTCTGAAAATATTGTCTTATTGATCGACATTGAAAAATTAAAAGTGTCGATTATGGGTTTAGAATAAGAGAATGAGTCTCTATTAAAAAAGAACAGGTCATTGGATGTAAATTCTAAACTTGTATGACACATAAGGAATCCCTAGAGAATGAGCTTCTCAAAACTAAAAGGAATATGTCAGGATTCTCATCTAGCTCTACAAAACTGGATGAGATTTTACGTGGAAAAAGTCTACGGAGACAAACATGGCTTGGGCTACAAACCAAATCAAGAAAAATGGGCTACTTCCAAGAAGATTTTTGTTAAGGCACAAGCTATCCCTACTCAGATCATTGATCAAATCAAAATTGTCAAAAGCAATCGCCCTTGTACGTATTACAAAAATTTGGGTCATGTGATTAGAGATTGTTATAAATTGAGAGTAGGACACCAAAATTCTTTTGAGAAAGAGGTAAACTCAACTCAGAATGTGAAGAGTAAAAAATTTTCTACGAAGACATATTATGAGCTAAATAAATTGGATGTGCTATCTAGGAAGATGATATTCGCTCAAAAGTGCTTATTTTAAGCAATTATCCTTCTAGCGTTCTCACACTCTCCTACGTAAAACTGTAATTTTTATCAACTTTTCTACGTAAGAGTTTCTCTCATTGCGTAGAACACTCTTTTCTACATAAAATGGTATATTCGCATGCACTCATACACATTTATTCGACCTACACGCGAAGCCGTTTTGTAGAAGACTAATTATGTGTTTTTTTTTTTTCTATCATAGGGATACAAATCAGACAATTCTTGAGACTTGCGAGCTCACAATCAACTAAAGCCTTGAAGGAAAGTGTTAAAGCTTGTCAAAATACAAACCCAAAGGCACTCTCTCCCATTTCTGGTGTTGCAACCTGCAACACCAGCCACGTGCTTCCCTCCTCCATTAATGCTACCTTCAATTGTTACAACGCCGGTTCTCTGGGATTTTCCCTTGCTGTTGTGCACACCGCCCTTCATTGGACAGCAACATTCCTTCGCCTGCAACATCTCCAGCCATCGCCCCAACCATGCCTCTTCACCACCAGCTTCTCCATCATCACCGGGCTGCCAAGTCACTTCACTCCTCGGATTTTCTTTCTTCTCCACCAAGGTAACTCACAGCCACATGATCCTCCACATCATCACCACCCACTATGCCTTGCTGCTACTCCTTACCACACTAAAAGGCAGCACCTTCACCAAACGATGCTGCCTCCTCTATTCACATTACCGCCTTCCAAGGCAGCCACCCAAGACTAAAAAAAACCACCATATGGCCAGAGTCCTATTCATTACCGAACCACCATATGGCCAAGTTTGAGGGCAACAACTTCTCCATTGGCCGATCCCATCCAAGGTGAAGGCATGTAGTTTCTCTTTCATTTCTTCTCTCTACTTAGTTGCTCTCTCTCTAAATCTTTTTCTATCCATTTCTTGCTTTCTAGTTAATTTTATTTTGCCATTATTTTTTATTGCAAATGAATTCATTTTACAAGCGTTGTAATTCGATATTTCTAGTTTAATAAAGGGAGGTTATTTTAACGTAGTTGTTTCTTTGTTTTCTTGCTTAATTGTTCTTTGTTTTTAAATAGTTGTAATGAATCTTCCACTCACAAAGAATATTTTAAACCCTGATTTCTCACCACTCTCACCTCTCTGTTATTCTAAGCTAATTTATATTGATTTGTTCTTTAATGCATGCCCCTAACTAATCCCGAGTGTAGATACGATATCCGACACGAAACCACTATACACAGCTTGTAATTTTGCAAGAATTTTGAGTCTCGGATCAAATTACAAATCTTGTTGAAATTAGGGTTTTCGAATCCAACGACGCAGAAAAAACCCTACTTTCAAATGGCGCCACTGCCGGTCGGGTGTATGGGAGTGTGAAAAAGAACGAAGATGACGGAATCGAAAAGATGCTAAAGCGAGAAGATCCAACATTTTGGAAACTTTTCCATTTTTTATTCTTATATTTTTAGCAATATTTCAATTATTTTTAATGCCCTGGACGACCGAGTGCAAAGTTGTAATAGTTTAGGAATTTCTTTGATTCCATTTTAGGACTTATCTGCTAGATCTTGTTCTAGGGTTTTTTAAAAACCCTAGATTAAGTGATAAATTCAAAAAAATCAAAAAATAAATTAGGGTTTTCCTTCTCTGCGGATTTATAGAAGATCACACATGGTGAGTTCCACAATTGTGAAATCTGGCAAAATTAGGGTTTCCATAATTGAAACATTCCAATTTGAGAGAGTTTCTATCGTTAAAAATCCTCTAAAATTGGAAATATATGAACAAAGGAAACATCCGAATTTAACAGGATTGCAATATTGGAAATATTCTAAAATTGAACGGGATTTACATATCTTAACTTTCTTGGAAGGTTTCCAAAATTCGAGAAACGATTCAAAATTAGAAATTTTTCAATTTGGAAATTTCTAAGTTCGAATTCCAACTCGAATTAGGATACTAATTCAAACTTGCCTTCATTAATTGTTTGTTCTATGCAACCTAAAGAAAGGCAAGAACCTTCCATATCTAATCCCAAACCTAGACCCTTAGATCTCATCTACAGGAACATGATCCAGTGTGGTTAGGAAGCGAAAGCTCAAAGAGGTGGACTCGGGCCCATGCCCATTAGGATACCCCTCCCTAACCCACGGAGGCGACTCCGTGGCGTGGCTCATGGGAGGTAAGTCCCTATCCTCGCCTTGAGTGCGATATGGTGTTATTGGGTGAATCATTCTATTGTCTATTTGCTTTTGTCTACTTATTATTCGACTTGTGTGGCGTGGCCATTAATAATTGAACATTAATCGAGCAGACCCAACTCCTTTTAAAACTGGTGGGATTTCATCACCCACCTCATCACTCCAGCTACATTTGATCCCTAGGACACCCCTCCACGTAGTCTTTCCACCATCCCAAGTCGAATAAGTCCGAGAGCGCGGGTCCCTGTTGTCTAACACACCCATAGGTCCCTACTACTCAAGTATATCGAGCTCGCTAGTGGCATCCCTGGTTCTTTGATTGGTCTGCTATTTGTTGGGTTAGGAACATGCACCAACCCTAGCTTAACCCGAGGGAACATTCTTCTTAAACACTTGACCAATTCGGTTAGTCTGGGACATTTTTAAGTCAGTCGTTGTGCCGCACATCTGTCTAGGCTTTGGATTACCTTGTTGACTAGAGTTAGTACTAAAGGATTCACTCTGAAGAGTGTAGCCTAGTGAGAACCCATGACTGCAAACTGTTAGTTCGGCGGTTAAAAGATAAACCAGTAGTCTGCCCACTGTCATAATCTACTCTAGCCCCAAAACTAATAAGATAATTCCTAAAATATATTTGATTATTTAGAATAGGATTATCTATGCTTGGTGTGCATCATTTAGGATCACAACTCCAATGTCTCCTTTTTTTGGCAACTTTTTGCCAAGCCTCGGGCTTGCTTTTTCGAGTAGAAGCCCAGTTGGACCCGTCCTAACCTTTGACTGATTTGATCTGAGAATCAGTCTACCGCACCCCTCTATCTCCTCCGATGGCAGATGAACGGCCTCTATATGAGACGTACTACAATTTCAGTGAGAATCTAGTTGATAATTCTTAGCAATGGTGTGGCAATTCTGTGTATCATCATGACACTCCAGTCTCGCAGACTTCTATGGGGTATGACAATCATAGAGATCCGGAGTACAAATTTGTACTCGAGGAACTTAAAAACTCAGTATCTGCCCTTAGTGTCGTAGTCCAGTAGCCTGTGCATAATTTCAACTCTGTAGGATATTTTCCTCCCGTCCAGGAAGAGGTCTGTAATTTCAGTACATTTCAATCTCTGATGCAAACCTCCTATGATAACACTTATTATCCAGACAATAGGAGTCACCCTAACTTTGATTGGGAACAATCTACTCTCCCGCAGCAACTGCCGCAGGATAATTATCCTTCCGGGTTTCATCAACCCAATAGAGAGTATGATTGGCAATACACACAATTGCAATACTCGTCATATCCACAGAATAACTATTTTGATCAACAGTGGGCCTCTAAGGATTTCAAGGGTCAACAGCTAGTCCTAGACTCCGTTCTACCTTACAACTTTCATAATCAGTCGGACTACGACAATCAATAGTTGGTACCTCAGGTTCAATTGGCTGAACTGCCTCACTTGGCTACTAAACCTAGTCTAGAAGACCTTCTCTCTCAATACATAACCCAGCAGCAGCAATACATGCAATGCCTAGAGCAACAGCAACAGCAATCCATGGAGAACTTGGAGCAACGTCTAGGTCAATTAGAATCTAGAGAGAGGAAGTCACTTTCATTAGCCCACTGATAGCCTATTCTGATGAGAATGACATGGCCACTGTCTATGAGGAGGAGTCGCTACCCATGCACTAGAACTGGAATTTCCAAGAGGAAATAGAAGTTGTTGCCACCCCTAGATCAACCCAAAGTATTGAGGAGCTAGTGTATCCCTATTCGGTGCCTTTAATAGTTCCAAATCCTGAACCTACCTCAGAGCAACCTATTTCTCACTCTACCTCTGTTGACCCTGATGTCGATCTTCATGACACTGAGCTGTGTCTTGATCGTAGGATCCCAACTGTCCTAGATCTACCGTTCCTGCCCACCTCCCTTGGATTGTGCAACAATAGTGATGAACCCGAGTTTCAATCTTTGGTGCCCTTAACAGCACCAACTTCTGGACCGAGCACAGAGGAACCCAGTTCTATCTTTATCTCTGCACTAGATGCAGACATTCCTACCATTGAGCCGTGTCTAGAAAATGGGACTCCCGCTGACCTAGACCTACCATTCCCAACCGAGGATGAACATATTGAGTGTAGGGATAGGAACATCTCTATCAAATTAGGAAACCTCGAGGAAGAGGTCTACAGTTTTCACCCGCCATCCTACGTCGATGTTATCGATGAAGCGTGTGCCATAGAGAGTCTAATTCAGGACTCTCCCAAGAAAAAATTCTCCTAGTATCAAGAACACTTTGAGCTTGACTTCATCTTGGAGTCAGACAATTATGGTATTAATGATCTGCAGGAGTCTACTCCATTCAGATACATTTTGGCTAAACTCAATGAGTTTGCGGCTCTGCTAACCATGGTCAAAGAAACCCCTACCACTCTCCTTTCCGTTTTTACTGAGAAGCTTCAATCCCTCTCTACTCAACTACACGCTTTTGCAGGACTGCTTAGAGCACTTATTGTCCTTCTCTAAGTTTACACTGAGAAAGACCTCTTCTACACAGGTTTACCTAGACAAGCGATAGGATAGTTATTTCCGTTCCACCTTAGGTGTCAGGAAGACTGCAGATTCACTTAGTCTCCATGAGTTTCAACCTGGTTGGGTGTGCTTATCACCCCCGTTGTGTCCGGCTGAAGACGTGAAATTTAGCGCTTTCGAAAGGCAATTCAGGTATTCCTAGAGTACATGAGTCTCATGCATTTGTTATTACTGTTATATCTTTGGAAATGCAGGTACATTCATTCTTCCGATCATCAGGTGCCACACACTGTCGAGTTTCTGCCGACTTGGTAACATCCTCCCTGAACCTTTGCATCATCATTTCTGATTTTTTTCATCATTTTATGTCCTAGTCATAAGCACCGAGGACAGTGCTATATTTTAGTTGGGGGTGGGTTTTTACCAAAACTCATGTTTTCATTTTGATATATAAAAAAAAAGAGAAAAGAGAGAAAGCATGGTGTCTTTGGTTGGTTTCTGATGATTTTCTAGAACATTTTTTGAAAATACCCTGGCCGATGATTAGCTGAAACTTTCGTAAGTCTTTTTTATAAAGGATGTCATCTTTTAAAGTGTTACATGTTAGCTTTGAGTCAAGCAGTATTACAGTGATTTTGGACACTTAGAAAAACTTAGACTCGGCACAAATTGTACATTATCAACATTAAAGTCATCCTAAGTTTAGATTCTCTAAAGATCCTAGAAGAATATTTGTGGAGACTTAACTTAGTGAGCTTTTGAGCATTTCATCATTTCTGAGGGTTATACAATCATTCTGAGTCACAAGATGACTCACTAATTCTTCATATCCCCACTTATTTTATTACCAGATCTCATTAATTTTTGTCTTGGTCATAGAACTTGGAACTACATCAAAGATCGGATTATTACGAAAGAACCTTCTCAATATCCATTCGAGACATAATACATGAGAATGCAAACCCTGGAAAATGATGTAGGCCATCTTTCTAACCCTATCAGACATTTTTGGCTTACCTAAAAATCTTCACCATTAGAAACCTCTTCGAGCATATCACTGAAACCTTTCCTTGGCAGCCCATTCACCATGAACCAAGCCCAAAAACAAGAAATACATTACCCTACTTCTGTAGAGGATATGAAAGAGTGATTGGTATGGATACAGCATGAAAAAAAAAAAGAAGGAAAACAAGTGGAGCTCAAGCTAAAAGAAAATACAAAAGAAGGAAAGGTGAAAAGAAAGCAGAAAAATATATTGAGCTTTCTCAAAAATATCAGAAAAAGAGAAAAATATGAAAGAGGAAGAGAAAAAGAAAAGAAAAATGGTATTACACCCTCAGGACAAGTTGCAAAGAAAAAGTTGAGATATCCTCTAAGAATTTTGAATCCTTATGTATCCCTCTTTTTTCTAAACCTATTCCGAGCCTCAATACAACCTAGTAAAGCCCTATTTGATTCTAGGCTAGTACAATCATAGAATGTGGAGATTGGAGAAAAGAGAACCTATAGAGTTTAATCCAACGTTATCAAGCGATACGATATTCTAATCATGAGATTTTCTGAATTTCTATAGTCCTTCCTTCAAAATAATATATGTGAGATATTTGTCCGTTCTTATCAACTTATCTCCTCACATATCACTTGAGAGAAAATAGAAAAACCATTTCTGAGTGATTATTTCTGAGTGACACACAAGTGAGATTTGAAGTCGAGGCATAAAATCTTAGAGGAAAATCTAGAAATCTTTACTACAAGATGATGAAAATGTTGAGCACACACACACGCTGAGTCTGACTATTCTGGGTCCTAATTATCAGTCTGTAGTCTTGTTAAAACCTTCCGACTATCTGCTAACTTGTAACTATTTTCATGCATCCTTCAAATGAATTTGACAAAACAGAGTTTTCTCTAAGTTAATGAGAGAAAAGTGTGCAGCATGTGCCTAGCTCTTTTAAGCTCATTTTCTTCGTACTAATTGCCAAGGATTGGCAATATGCTGGTTGGAGGTTGTGATATTTGCTCAAAAGTGCTTATTTTAAGCAATTATCCTTCTAGCATTATCACACTCTCCTACGTAAAACTGTCATTTTTATCAACTTTTCTACGTAAGAGTTTCCCTCATTGCGTAGAACACTCTTTTCTACACAAAATGGTATATTCGCATGTACTCATAAACATTTATTCGACCTATATGCGAAGCCGTTTTGTAGAAGACTAATTATGTGTTAAAGCTTGTCAAAATACAAACCCAAAGGCACTCTCTCCCATTTCTGGTGTTGCAACCTGCAACACCAGCCACGTGCTTCCCTCCTCCATTAATGCTACCTTCAATTGTTACAACGCCGGTTCTCTGGGATTTTCCCTAGCTGTTGTGCACACCGCCCTTCATTGGACAGCAACATTCCTTCGCCTGCAACATCTCCAGCCATCGCCCCAACCATGCCTCTTCACCACCAGCTTCTCCATCATCACCGGGCTGCCAAGTCACTTCACTCCTCGGATTTTCTTTCTTCTCCACCAAGGTAACTCACAACCACATGATCCTCCACATCATCACCACCCACTATGCCTTGCTGCTACTCCTTACCACACTAAAAGGCAACACCTTCACCAAACGATGCTGCCTCCTCTATTCACATTACCGCCTTCCAAGGTAGCCACCCAAGACTAAAAAAAACCACCATATGGCCAGAGTCCTATTCATTACCGAACCACCATATGGCCAAGTTTGAGGGCAACAACTTCTCCATTGGCCGATCCCGTCCAAGGTGAAGGCATGTAGTTTCTCTCTCATCTCTTCTCTCTACTTAGTTGCTCTCTCTCTAAATCTTTTTTTATCCATTTCTTGCTTTCTAGTCAATTTTATTTTGCCATTATTTTTTATTGCAAATGAATTTATTTTTCAAGCATTGTAATTCAATATTTCTAGTTTAATAAAGGGAGGTTATTTTAACGTAGTTGTTTCTTTGTTTTCTTGCTTAATTGTTCTTTGTTTTTAAATAGTTGTAATGAATCTTCCACTCACAAAGAATATTTTAAACCCCGATTTCTCACCACTCTCACCTCTCCGTTATTCTAAGCTAATTTTCGTTCATTTGTTCCTTAATGCATGCCCCTAACTAATCCCAAGTGCGGATACGATATCCGACACGAAACCACTATACACAGCCTATAAGTTTGTAGGAATTTTGAGTCTCGGATCAAATTACAAATCTTGTTGAAATTAGGGTTTCCGAATCCAACAACGCGAAAAAACCCTACTTTCAGAAGATGAAAGACCTAATGAAAAGGTCTTGAGTTTTAATCAAGGACATTGAGTCTCTTGAGAAAAATAGACATCCTCGGAGTTCTACAACTTAAAAGAGGAGAGATCTTAAGAGAATTATTCAATCCACAAAAATCACATTTGTATGAGTTAGAATAGATCCCTTAAGGAGAAATGTTCTGAATCATCCTATTTCTGAGCAATGAGCTCTTCATTCCTTCTTGATTTCCATTTTTATTCTTTGTGGAGGGATTTTTGTTCTTGTTTTTTTTTTCGTTTTTGTTTCTTTATAGTTTCTTCTATTTTCCTATTGTTTTTAAATATAATAATTTTTTTTTCAAAAATCAAAAGATTCAGTGTTAAGAAGAATGTTAAAATTATTAATTATTGTACATCTTGATGATCAGTAATTTTTTGAGAACTTTCAAGAAATTAGGACTTAACTCTGTTAGTAAAGTTTTGCTAATCTCAATATTATATCTTTTAATTATTATGATTGGTCAACTTTACTAGTTTGCATTAGGTGATTATTGAAACAGTATATCTGATATTATTTTACATGCACACTGATTATTACTGGTGAGAATGGATTTGATAGAGGTGTAAGATCTTGTATTATTAGAATAAGGAATAAACCTCTACTGACTATAACTTCAAATTAGTAGTGTTCTTGCCTTCAGTTGATTTAGAAACTCCACTATAATTGATTGTCGGCTTCCCAATGTGAGAGTTCTTATAAGAAAGAGCTACGTCCAAAAACTAGTGTGAAAGCCATCTATATGGCCCTATTGAAAATAGTAATCTGATTCTTATTGTTGCAGAAAAGGGCTACCGACGGGGAGTGTGAAAGCTACCAAAATTTAAAATTAAAAAAATAGGGGTAAAAGACAACCAATTTGCTAGAAAAATTTTTATCCATTAGCAAATACCCTTATACAAGAGTGTATATGAGAACCCTTAATAACTCTAATGAGGATTTTATGATCGGATACAGGATACCTCTAGATTCTAATTTTTATGAAAAATTATTATTGAATTCTATCATGTACCACAGATAAAATCAGATTACTTACACTTGATGATATTACTGTTGATATTTGAATCTATGATTACTAGTGATTTGTGACTTGCTCTAATTTCTAAAAGAGTTGATATTTTTGATAAAATAAAACTAAACTAATGTGGTTAGTTAATTTTTTCTAAATAAACTCAAATTTTAGTGCCTATCAAGAATGATTCATGAATTGAAATTTAACATTTTTCTAAATATTATCTTGATTTATTATCTTTTCTTGAGCTATTTAAAGAAATTGTATTTGATGTGAAAAGATTTGATTGGGGACATGGAAAATGAGCTTATTGTTTCAAAATTAAAATAAAAATTTGATCTGAGTCTAATCGATTGGAACATATAGACCAATCGATCGGATTTTTTTGTCACTTAATCCAATCGATTGGACAGTGCGGCGTTCATTTTTATAAAACCCAAAATGGGTCATTTGTAACTCCAATCGATGCCTCCACCTCCCAAATTTCTCCCAATCGATCGCAAGTGCCCGATCTACTGTTCCTTTATACTTTAGTGTTGAGTTTCTCTTGATTTCTCAAGTTTCTCACTTCATCTTCTTTGTTGGTTTTTGGGTTATTTTGGTTCAAAATGAAAATTTTTTGGTATTTGCTACTTATCCTTGTTCTTATAGTGGACAATCCTCGACGTCGGAGGACCATTATTCGATATGATGTTGCGAGTGATGATGATGAACCACTTGTGCTTCATGGTCAATCTTGTGCCAAACGAGGAGGGAGACCGGGTGCCTCTAGACATTCTGAGAGAGGAGAATCATCTCGAGGTCCTAGGAGAGTTCGATCACGAGGTCGATCTGGTCCCACAGAAACTCCTCCGGTGAATACTCCCATTTCTCCTTTTATATCATCTCCTTTTAGGGCCATGGCCAGAGCTGGTAGCAATTTGGCTAATCATCCATGTCTTCTTTTTTCTCTACTTGTGAGTTCTATTCTTTTTCATCTTGATGTACCGATTTTACCATCAGAGGAGGTGTGTTCACCCATGGGACCCATTAGACCATCTACTATTCGAAAGAGTATGTCTCAAGTTCATAGGGTTACTGAGGTTCCAATTGATTTTGAGGACATTTTTGATGAGGACTTGGGAGACGATACAGAGCCAGGAGTACATCATACCGATACAGAGATGCATCCTCCTAATACACAGCCGTCTTACGTGCAGCCACCCGAGATGCATGTGCCTTATTCTTTAGACTCTCTTCATCATTAGATGATTGGATTCGATCAGTGGTTCAGCTCTCATGAGGAGTGGACGTCTCAGAGCTTCTGGTTTTGATTGGATGACTGGTTCACTGACGGAGATGCAGCACTACATGGAGCATCAGTTCACCTTGATGGGCTTTGGGCAACATCCACCATTTCCTGTCTTGGATCAGCATGATGGTGCTGAACCATCATCTTAGTCTCAACGGGAGAGACTTTGCTTGAGTTATCTGCTTTATTTTTCTTGAAATCATTGTTTTTAGATAAACTCTTATACTTAGTGGTTATACTATGTATTATTTTTTTGCTGATGTATCATAAAGTATAAAGCTTTTCATCATATTATATGATATGGTAGTGTTGGTATTTTGTTATATATTGTCATGCACTTATGATTCATGATAATATATTTTTGCATATTATTTATCTGTGTATTTCTGCACCTTTGTCATTTTATGACAAAAAAGAGTAGAGAAAAATCATATGGGTAAACTAGTAGATGCATGAGATAGGGGGAGTAAAATTATTTCAATATTTAACCTATTTCTCTACCTGTGATGTGCATAATTAACTCACTACAATGCTTAATTGTTTTGTATATTTCTACCGATGATATTACATGGTATATTTTGATGGTGGAATGTGCAGGGAACAAATCAAAGCTTGTTATTCTATTATCTATTTGTTATCTCCGAGAGATTGTGAGATAGTGAGTGAATGATGTAAGAGGGTGGGATTGTAATTCTATTTTTGGTTTACTTCCAATATGATTAAAATACTTTTTGTCACGGAATTGCCAAAGGAGTAGTTTGCCAAAGATTCTGTGTGACATAAAACATTAATGTAACATTACCTACGAGCACCAGTGTAGTGTGAAGATGTTGTGGTATGCATACTTCGTCGATTACATAAAGACTAGAAGACAGAGACAGCAAGGATTAGATGATTGACGACAGGAGTTATTTGAGTAACTGCCCATTTGTCGGTTATAGATCGTGGATGCTCGCTTAGGAAGGTAAATGACTCAGTGGCCATAGGAATAGGTTTAAAATGAATAAAATATAATGGTCAAACCTAGTCAATGGACAAACTCGAGTCTAAGTCAAGATTATTGACTTATGGGAAAGTCCGATCGATTGGACTATTTGAGCCAATCGAATGGACAAAGCCCAATCGATTGAAGACCTCTGTTAAATCAATTGGACTCTATGAGACAGAACTTAATTGAAGCCCAATCGATTGGAGACTTCTGTTAAATCGATTGGAGCTTACGAGTCAGAAACTTATTTAAGTCCGATCGATTGGACTATGTACAATCGATTGGATTTACAAAGGAAAAACCTATCCATACAAGGCCAATCGATTGAACCCAAAGCCCAATCGATTGGACTTGACACGGGTTGAGTCTTTTTTAGATCCGAAATTCTAATTTCTACTCCTCCTACTTTCTAAAAGACTTTAGGCTATGAATTCTATAATGTAACTCCTCTCTAGCTTTACAAAATACACTTCTATATATTGAAATACAGAGAAGAAAGTTTGATTTATCAAGAGTATCCATTGAAAGAGCAAAAAGCTTTTAGTTCTCATAAATATCTTGTGAGCTTTTTCTCTTTTAATCAAAGCCAAAAGCTTGATCACTTACTTAGTTTAGGTCTTCCGCATAGATACTTGACCTAGTAGTCTAAGAGTACTAGTGCGTCTCAACACTATTTGAGTGACTTAGGGTTCAGGGTGTACTGAATCCTTCACCTTCAGCAAAGGCTAGAGAGTTGAGAATTAAGATCGGAGTGGCTTATCGAAGGTAGGTTTGGGGAGTACTAAATTGAATAAGCGAACAAGGCTTCTTGGCTGGGAGGGCGCGCGTTGATTCATGGCGTTGATTCAAAGGACGTGGACGCATCGGCAGTAGGCCTTGGCTAAGTTAGAAGCTGCATTTGCAACAGTGCTGCATAGGTTACCTTTGTTTTGTTTAACTTTCCAGTTAGTGATACGTTCCGTCTGAACGTGGTCCCGTAGTTTTCCTTGGCTAAGGTTTTCACATAACAACTCTTTGTCTTGTGGATGTTTGATTGTTGTTCCGCTAAATCTATTGATTAGATCAAATGACGAAAAGACAATATACCACGGAGGTATATTTGATTTGAGTCGGTTGTGATAATCTTTTTATCAATAAACTAAGGCATGCGAGTTTATCACCTTACCTTGACCAGTAAACTTGTGATAGGTTAGATTAATTTTTAAATTATCTAATCACCTTTCCCTTTTAAGTATTTCTGATTTAAGAGAACGGACTTTGTTTTTCAGTAGCAAGGGTTGCCAGTGTGCATCTGAAGGTTGCAGGTACTTTTGGGAGGAGAACAGTCCATGGAGGACAGGCTGATGGAGAAGGGCAAGCCACGGGTTGTGATGGTTGTAAGGGCAGGAACAACACGACATCAATGGAGTGTGCCTTAGAGAGAAGAGGATGGGGTGGTAGCAGGGGTACAAAGTGGTGTAGTAGCCGATGCAAACCAGGAGGTTGGTTGGAGAATATGCACGGGGTGCATCCTGGAGTTGCCAAAAAAAATGGAGTTACAGGTCCTTTTTCATGGAGAGGAACGGTGCATAGGTGAGGTTTTGAGCGGCAATGGAAGCCATGAATTGCAACTAAAAGTCGACTAACAAGGTGGCTATTGTGTTCAGGGTTTGAACTTCTATGTAGTGCACTGTGGAGGAGGAACCAACAACCAGTGTAGAGGAACAGGTGGACGCCAAGGAGATCTGCTAGCCAGAGAAGATGCGGAAGGTGTTGCAGGCTGGCTGGCAATGCAGATGGAAAGAGATTTGGTGGTCTAGGTTCGGCCGTGGTTTGCAGGCGATGATGTTTGCAGTGGATGGTGGGAGCGACGGTGAGGTGTTGCTGGTCCTTCACGTGGTGCTGCAAGTGGCTCTAATGGAGGCCATCGGAAGCATAAATGAAGGAGAGGTTAGAGTTACAGGGAGTTAAAGAGCAAAGAGAGGAGAGGTCAGGCATGAAAGAGAGTTGTGAGAGGAAGAGAGGTTGCAGGGTTGTGATTGGGTTGGAGAGAGAGGGGATGAGAATGGCTATCAAAGAGGTCAAGAGAGAGAGGCATTAGGGTTAGAGATCTCCTTGGGTTTTATATGGATAGGTGTAAGGTGTTGTGAGATATGAGGGGTAATGTTGAGATGGATGGTGGTGATGGTTGTGAGAGAAGGTGAGATCTTGTTTGAGAGTTTTGTGGAGAGAAAAGAATCTCTGCATTGATTGTGGTCCCCACATAATATTCAGCAACATTCTTAGAAATCTTTCAAAAAGGTTTCCTTTTAATGATTCTTAAAGATATCAACCCCTTTTCTATATAAAAACTTCGTTGTTTTAAAAAAAACTTTCTTCATTTGAAATAGGTTTTGCAATGTTTTAAAACCATTTTGAAATATCTTTCTTTCTTTCTTTTATGAAATATCACATTAATACTAAAAATCTTAGTGAGAGAAAAGGGGTGGTCTCTTTATAGAACCCGTGGGCTTCATGCATTTTTGAGAGAGTGGGGTGAGATTTGAGCGAGGCTGTGGGCCACATCAATAGCTGTGGGATGTTGGGTGGCTGATGTAGATCGGATGATCGATCGTCATGTGGTGTGGAGATGATGATGAGATGGTGGTTAGGGTGGATTAGGGTTAAGGGAGTGTGATCATGACGATCGCATGGTGTGATGGGAGAGTTAGGAGAATCTAATGGCTAGGATTAGATGGTGAGCGGGGCGAGATGATCGGATGGTAATCGGGGAGAGATGTTAGGGAAGATAGGATGGTGATGAGAGAAATTAAGTTGTGTTAGTGATAGAAAGATGGTCGAGATGGAGAGGAGAGAGAGGATAAGGTTTTAGAGAGAGGAGAGAGAAAATAAAATAAAGAGCTGGCGGAGGGTCTTGAACCTTGATCTTCAACATCTTCTTCAGTAGGCTTCACCAATAGAGCAAGCCATCACTTTATATCTTTTGTTGTGGCTTTAAATACTTTGGTCTTTCTCTTGGTCATCAGCTCTTCCGCCCTTTTCATTATTGGTATGGCTTTGAGATCCTCTGCCTCAGCCTATACTTAGCCTATATATCTTTTATCTTAGCCGCTGGCTCTTTAAGCTTTGATATTAGGCTTCTATGATCGATTGTGGGCCCGCAAGTCTCTAAAATTGTTCGATCGGGTTTCCTGCAATAACAAAAAGCACGTAATGAGAAAAATGACTTTATATCTAGACTTCAAAAAATTTATTTAAGTCATGCAAATATACTATTTCATCCAGAAAAATGTGTTGTACGCATCGAAAGAGACTCTTACGTAGAAAAATGGATAAATAAAGAAGTTTTACGTAGGAGAGTGCGATAACGCTAAAAGAATAATTGCTTAAAATAAGCACTTTTGAGCTAATATAAGGTGATTAAACCGTTAATGAGTGACCCGCTCTGATACCAATTGAAATTCAATCCGTTCTCTCAGAATTTAATTCAATCACACATGCGAGTTTTGACGTGGAAACCTTAGCTAAGGAAAACCATGGGACCACGTCCAAATGGAAAGTATCACTAATTGAGAAGTTACGAGTTACAGAAGTTACTTATGCAGCACCATTGCAAATACAACTTCCAACCTTAGCTAAGGCCAACACTCGGTGCGTTCACATCCTCTGGCTCCACGCTATGAGTCATACGCGTACCTTCCCAATAATGAAGCCTTTGCCACTTGTTCAGTTTGGTACACCCCAAACCTACCGTCGATCAGTACACCCCGATCTTAATTTTCACGCAATGATTGCTATTGTAGGTGAAGGATTCAGTATAGCTTGAACCCCAAAGTCGCCCAAATAGTGTTTGTAAGAAATATTTTTATATTCAATTTGGCTAAGATTCTGTTTGACATAAAAACATTCTTGTAACCATTCCTACGAGCACAAGTGTAGCGTGAAGATGCCGTGGTATGCATACGTTGCCAACTATGTGAAGACTAAAAGACAGAGACAACAAGAATCAGACGGTTGACGACATGAGTCATCTGAGTAACTGCCGATTTTTCAGTTAATGATCGTGTACGCTCGATTAGGAAGGTATGTGACTTAGTGGCCATAAGAGTTGATTAAAATGTACAAAATATAATGGTCAAACTGAGTCATTGGACATGCCCGAGTCAAAGTCAATTATATTGACTAGTGGAAAAGTCCAATCGATTGGACATGTATCTCCAATCGATTGGACATAGCCCAATCGATTGGAGACACTGTGTAATCGATTGGAGACTACGAGGCAAAAATATATTTGAGTACAATCAATTGGAGACGCTGTGTAATCGATTGGAGCCTTCGGGATAGAAATTTTTCTGAGTACAATCGATTGGAGACTTTGGGAAATCGATTAGAGCCTTTGAGATAGAAAGTTATTTATGTCAAATCGATTGGAGAACCCTGTGCAATCGATTGGTGCCTTCGGAACAGAAAACTTATTGAGCCCAATCGATTGGACACTTATCCCCAATCGATTGGACATGGCCCAATCGATTGGACCAAGTGTACAATCGATTAGACCTTGAACAGAATCGGTTTTCTTAGATCCGAAATTCATGGTTCCATTATCCCACGTTTCACACGACTCAGGGTCTTGGAATTCTATAAATATAACCCTTCTATGCCTTCTCTAAACACACACACAGAAACACAGAGTGACTCAATCTTCAAGAGAGAGAAACAAAAGCTATATTTATTAGAGTGTCCATTCGAAGAGCAAGAAGTTAATTTTCATTCACATCTTGTGAGCTTGTTCTCTTCTCGATCAAAGCCAAGAGCTTGATCTTTACTCAGCCTAGGTTTTCTACTTTTATATCAACCTAGTAAGCCCAAGAGTACCAGTGTGACTCAACACTTTTGAGCAACTTGGGATTCAGGGTGTACTAAATCCTTCACCTTCTGCAAAGGCGGGAGTATTGAGAATTAAGATCGGAGGAGCCGGTCGAAGGTAGGTTTGGGGTGTACCAAACTGAACAAGCGGATAAGGCTTCTTGGCTGGAAGGACACGCATGGATTCGTGGCATTGATTCAGAGGACATGGTCGCATCGGCAATGGGCCTTGGCTAAGGTTAGAAGCTGTATTTGTAATGGTGCTGCGTAAGAAACCTTTGTTTCGTTTAATTTTTCAGTTAGTGATACTTTCCGTCTAGACGTGGCCTAGTGGTTTTTCATTGGCTAAGGTTTCTACGTAAAAATATCTTGTCTTGTGTGATTGTTTGTTTGTGTTCCGCAATCTATCCTGATTAGATCAAAAGACAAAAAGATAATATACCATGGAGGTATATTTGATTTGAGTCGATTGTGATAATCCTTTTTCAAACAACCAAGGCATGAGATTTTATCCCCTTACCATTGACCAGTAAAACTGTGTAAGTATTATTAATTTTAAATACCTAATCAACCCCCCCTCTTCTAGGTATATTGAGTTAAAGAGAACGTACCGGTGGAATTTCAGTGTTGAGACGCACTGGTACTCTGTAATTTACTAGCTTAGGATTCTAGATGGAAAACCTAGGCAAAGTGGAGATCAGAACTAAACTTTGATCTAATGAGAAGAGAAAAGCTCACAATGATAACAATGGGAACTAGGGCTTTTCCTCTTCGTAATGGACAACTCTAGTCTGTCAGTGTGTATTCAATAAAGCCTAAAATGAGCTCTATTTATAAGAGTTTAGAAGCCAAGGGTCGTGCAAGTAATGAGAAAGTGGGACCACAAAAATTGGATATGAAATTTGATAATTTTTGTGAAGTCCAATCAATTATACTATTGGTCCAATCGATCAGACTCTAGTCCAATATGAAATTCCATTTTAATTACCACGTTAAGTCCTAGAGGGGGGATGAATAAGACAATTTTTAATTTCTCTGCGGATTCTATATGGATTAAAATTATTGATCACACAAAGCGGAAAAGGATCAATCAATCAAAATATGAATCATCCACAGAACATAGATATGAGAAAATCTGAGACAAAAATATGTAAACATTCATAATCACACAAGTCACAGATTTATAGTGGTTCGGCGACTCTACACCTACGTCCACTGTCCAATACTCAACACGAATAGTATTATATTATTTCAATCATGTACTACAATATTTTTAATTGAAATAAATAATCAAACAACTAAGATCACACTTAGTCTCAATCTAACGAGAATCGCTTCTCGCTCACCTAGAGAGTCAGCCTAGGCTAGTAGTCTATTTAGAGATGCCATCTTCTCAGGATCTACAATCCTCAACTCGATCTATACAAGAATGACTTCTCGATTCACCTAGAGAGTCACACTAGGCCCATAGTATTTTAGAGAAATAAATTTCTCAAGGATTCCACCTTCTTTAACTCAATTTGATGAGCACTTACTCATCCACCAATCGCAAATAATTCAGGTTTAATAATATTGAATTCACTCTAAAAGGTTTGTTCTAGATATACTTACCTTTATGAATTCGATACAATGGTAAATCCTCGGAGAAGAATTTGCCACAGTGACACTTTGCCAATGATGATCATCTTCTTTGAAGAAGATGATGGTACGAAACAATTCCCTTCGTAGTCTCCTCAAACAATTGGAACAGCCTTCACAATAGATGAACCAGATTTACTTATGTGAAGCTCTCTTAAACAATCTAGAGCCTTTACAAATGATGTATAGATTTGCACAGGTGAAGCTCTCTCAAATTCTAAATCTCTAGACTCAAGAGATGATAATTAAAGTATGAAAGTCAAGAGATAACTTGATTGGTCTAACTCTAATGAAGGGTAAGGGTTCTATTATATAATGCTCTACCCTCTTAAGAGAAACGGACCTAAAATAGCCATTGAAATGACTCAAGTGCAAATATATCATTCTAACTAATTTAGGTCTCAGCGTATGACTTCTTTTCTTAGGTCTCAGCATCTTGACTAACCAGAGTCATCTCCTGCGGAGACCACAGTGCCTTCTACGGTTGAAGATGAAGATGAAGACGAAAACGAATATGAAGATGAAGATGAAGAAATTGAAGAAAAAAGAAAAAGATGAAGAAGATGATGCAGATGAAGATGAAGATGATGATGTCGATTAAGACAAGGACTATGATTAAAGCACGATTGCTCTCTTTCTAGATTAATAGTACGTTTTTTTCTAGGATGTATTATTTGAGACTATTGGTCTATTCTATTTGATACTTAGATACCTTGGTACATGTGTGGTTATGAGATGTTAGACATTGTGGTTTATTGGATCAATCTATTGACCATATATATATATATATATATAAATTTGGATGGTATAGTTTTGATATATTGTGTGATGTGATCTTTTATCTGGTTGATGATTGTTAGATCAGCACTGATGGTCATATCTATTTATTTGGATAGTATTTTATTCTGATATATTTGTGGTGGATTTATGATGATGATACATTACACTAATGTTAATATTCTTTTTCATCTCATAATTTGGATATTCCATTTGTCAATGTATGACAAAAAGGGGGGAGAAATCAATTATATTTGGTTTATGGTATATTAAAAATATTTGTTAATTGGAGAAATATTTGTTAAATTATGTAATACACTTGTTTCTATCTATTTTATTGTTCCGCTTGCCATAAAATCTGTGATTATTACTATCTTTTGGTTTTATTGGGCTAATATACTAAGAAGACGTTTTTGGTATTATTGGACTAATGTACTAATGAGAAGCTTTTGTCAAAGATTTTTGTCAAGTTGATTATTTTGTAGCAACAAGTTGTTATGGGAAGTTTGGTACTAATCACAACCACTGTGTTGTTTTCCCGTGCCCCTTGATTCTTTAAGATCATTTATTTGGGTAGTTATTGTACTTAGGGGGAGCTTTATTGATTTATTTTTTGATTGGGCAAAAATTATAATATAATTGGTAGTTATTTGTTTTTGTCCTAGCATTGACAAAGGGGGAGATTGAAAAGTCTTGGTTGTCAATCCCAGGAATACTTAGTTCTTTTGTAATATAAATTGCTGAGATAGGAGTTCGCTAAAGACTGAAGTGTTAAAAATCAAGTGGACTTCATCAACAAATCAAAGAAGAATTAAAGCTGAAGAAAATTGACCCAAGTGTTCAAGCTCAACTGAAGACAAAGTCAAGTTCAAGCATGAAGATATAAATAATCAAAGTATGTTCACACTCAATGAACATTCAACTATCAAGAAGCTCGTGTTGCGGTTATTTGCGTACATCTAAGGGTACACTGTGCGTTGCCAGCAGATAAATTTGACCCTAGATGTTCCTTGGTTCTTTTGGTATCATTTGGAAGCTATCCTAAAGACATAGGATAGTTATTATAATTGTTTCGATATTTTTCAGAGAAGGTCTGCCAGGATCGGCAGATCAACCACTTTGAGCGACCGACTGGAGTCTACTGACTCTAACCAGTCGACTGGTCAAAAAGTGCGGTCAACCGGACCTCTCTGTACCATATATTATGGTTTTGATCTGAGCAGCCGATTGGTCAAAATGTGCGGCTGACCGGACCTTCAGCACGGACAATTTTTGGTTCTGAGCTGATGGGTCGACCGGCCAAATTGTGCGGTCGACCCCGCCTATTTCGGATCTATTTTTGACTCGTTCTTTTGTGCAATTTTATGCGCACTTGAGTCATTCCAACATCTATTTTAGGTCTGTTTCTCTTGAGAGGGTAGAGCATTATATAATAGAACCCTTACCCTCCATTAAAAAAGACTAGTTAAGCTATTTCTTGACTCCCATACTTTAATTATCATCTCTTGAGTTTATAGATTTAGAATTTGAGAGAGCTTCACATGTGCAAATTTGTACATCCTTTGTGAAGGCTCTAGATTGTTTGAGAGAGCTTCACATGAGCAAATCTAGTTCATCTTTTGTGAAGGCTGCTTGATATTCGCTCAAAAGTGCTTATTTTAAGCAATTATCATTTTAGCGTTATTGCATTCTCCTACGTAAAATACTCTATTTACCTACTTTTCTACGTAAGAGTCTCTTCTGTTGCGTAGAACACACTTTTCTGGACGAAATGGTATATTTGCATGCATTAAACACATTTTCGGAAGTCTAAATATTAAGCCGTTTTGATAAAGTCTCATTACGCGCTTCTTCTGTCGCAGGAAACCCCGATGGGACGATTCTCGAGACTTGTGAGCCCAAATCGATCATGAAAGCCCATTATCAAAGCTTAACAAGCCCACATGCTATGACTAGAAGATATGGGCCAACTATGGGCTGAATAAGAGGACCAAAAAAAGTCGGCCCAAAGAACGGAGAGAGAGCAGGAGAGCCAATGACCAAGAGACGGACCAAAGCGTTTAAAGCCACATGAGTCAGCAAAGAATGATAGCCTACTCTACTGGAGAAGCGTGAGGATGGTCACAGTGAAGACCAGGGTTTCAGACCCTCTGCCAATACTTTTCTCCATACTTTCTCTCTCATCTCTCCTTATTCTCTCTCTCTCTCTTCATCTCTCGGTCCTCGAATCTACTGACCTAACCCCAGAATTCCTGTCCATCGGCTCTATCTCATCTCCCTTAGCTTTCTGACCGTTGGATCTTCCTTCGGACCGTTGGATCTTCAATCGGACCGTTGGATCTCTCTAGATCCGTCGATTTACCAATCTGGGTCCCAATCAAGTCACCATCCATCCGATCGCCATCAGACTGTCTGTCACATCATCTTGTGAGACGATGGACATCATCAATCCATGTGGGCCAGTAGCCGGGCCCATCATCATCGACCCGCTGTCCGACCAGTTAGTGGACCCCGTGAATTTCCAAAGAATTTTAATTAAATTTTAAAAAAAATGGGGGGTCCACTAAATGGGGACATTCCCCAAGAAAAAGTAGCATTTTACTTTAAAAAAAAAAAAAAAAAATTTAAAAATATTTTTTTATTTTAAAAATACCCTATTTCCATTAATGGAAATAGGGAGCTTTAAAAGGAGAAGGAGAGGGGTTCGTTCGAACCCTAATCCCCCTCCTATCTTTTCCTCTCTTCCCCCCTTTCAATCCCCCCCACGTTCTCCCTCCACCGGTGGACGTTTCTTTTTCTTTTCTTCTTCTTCTTCTTCTTCTTCTTCCTCCTCCATCTTCGCCGGAGTTGCAGGCAGCAACTCCGGCCATCTGGTCCTCCCCCTCTCCTCCTATCCTTCTTCTTCCTCTTCGTTTTCTTCTTCTTCTTCTTCTTCTTCTTCTTCTTCTCCTCTTCCTCCTCCTCTTCTTCTTCTTCGTCTTCTTCTTCTTTTGCAACGTCGCCGGAGTTGCAGACAGCAACTCCGGTCGTCGTCTTCACGCACCACCGCCAGCACATCCTTCTCCTCCTCTCCGCCTATCCTTCTTCTTCCTCTTCTCTTTCTCCTTTTTCTTCTTCTTCTTCTTCTTCTTCTGCTTCGTGCCCTTCCTCTTCTTCATCTTCTTTAAACCTGCAATCGCCGGAGTTGCCGCCTGCAACTCCGGCCACCTGCTGTGCGATCGTCCACCCTTGGCCACCACTGTTAGACCTGCAACTTGCAGGTGCGCCTCCAGCCGTCTGGTTCCACCTCCGCCTGCTAACAAGCCGAAGAGAATCCTCCTTGTATCGGAGTTGCAACATGCAACTCCGGTGACCTCCATTTAAGCCGGATTTCCACCCTCCTCTTCTCCTTCATGAGGTGTAGCCCGTGAGCACCTCACTTCGTGACTGTGGAGCGCACCAGCAACTCTTCACCACCCCATATCCTACCTGCTGGTCACCTACTGCACTGCTACCACCTCAAACATGGGTGTTGCATTCACTTGAACCACAACACCCATGTATTTTCCTCCGATCCTTCACGTGTGGCAATACACCTCCACGTGGTGTAATCAAACCCACTACCAGCCTGCCACGACGTCAAGGTGAACCAAGATCAGCATCCTTGCATACTTGCACAACACCACACCATCGTACATCTCCTCCCTTGGTGAAACCAGCCCTAGTCCGTGCAACTCGATGGTAAGGTGCAAAAAGGTGATCTCCATCTACATTTTCTCTTTCTAGATTTCTCACTCACTTTCTCTCTCTATCTTTTTCACTAATTCTTCCCCTTTCTCTCTCTAGGTTTCTCCCTCTCTTTCTCTTTTTATCTCTCTATTTCTCTCTCTCTCTCTAGACTCTTTAGATTTTCCTTTCTCTCTCTACCTCCCTCTCTTATTAAAATGCTTTCTAGTTTAATTATTTGTCAGATTTTTACTGTAAAAAACAATTTTGATTAAATGAAGTTGATTTGAATAAAATTATGTTCCATTCTCTGCAAATTTCTCGTCATTTTATGTCATTATCGCGCTAATCCGACTAATCCCGAGTGCGGATTCGACATCCGACACGAATCCCTATACAGAATCTTTGAATTTTACAGGATAATCGGATCAAATTACAAAAATGTGTTGATTCTAGGGTTTTCGTAACCAACGACGCGGAAAAACCCTACTTTCACTGCTCTAATTGTTTGAAGAGACTACGAAGGGTATTGTTTCCTCTTCCAAGAAGTCATTGGCATAGTATCTTTGTGGCAAATTCTTTTTCGAGGATTTACTATTCTATCGAATTCATCAAAAGATAAGTATCTCCTAGAACAAACCTTTTTGAGTGAATTCAATATTATCAAACTTGAATTATTTGTGATTGGTGGATGAGTGAGTACTCATCAAATTGAGTTGAGGAAGGTAAAATCCTTGAGAAATCTGTTTCTCTAAAATACTACGGGCCTAGTGTGACTGTCTAGGTGAATCGAGAAGTGGTTTTCGTATAGATCGAGTTGAGGATTGTAGATCCGTGAGAAGAGGGCTTCTCTAAATAGACTACTGGCTTAAGTTGACTTTCTAGGTGAGCGAGAAGCGATTCTTGTTAGATTGAGACTAAGTGAATCTTAGTTGGTTGATTATTTATTTTGATTGGAAATGTTGACCGCAATAATAAATAGACTCTTTGTCATGTGGATGTCTCGTTAGATCATCAGACCAATCATCCTAACCCTCCGATCTCCATCATTTAACCTCTAATTTCCTATCCTCTAGCTCTATCCCATCTCCCATGGCTTTTCCACTGTTAAATCTTCTATCGTACCGTTGGATCTCTCTAGATCTAACGATTATCCTATTTTGGCCAAGACTGCCATCATCGATCCACCAAAAATCTTGGCCATCCACTCTCTCATTACCCATTATCCTAGTGTCACATTGGCTCACCTATCCTTAGGTCCATTATCTTGTTGGCCTATTGGCCGACATATGGCATGTTCAATATTGGCCCATAACTTACTATCCTATTTGGCCAACATGTGGCATTTCATGGGTCACTATCCTAGTGGCCCAATGACCTACCTATCCTTTGGTCTGAATATCTTATTCTCCATTAATAACCTGGGCTTCACTAACTAAAACCCATGGGCTCTCACAAGCCCACAATCCAACCAATGAGAGAAGTGGTCAACCTTGACCACTTCTCACCAATCTCTCCCACGACTCTCTCCTCCCCCTTATCACTCTCTAACTAACTCACCCACGTTTCCAACTCTCTCTTTCTCCATTCCCTTCAAAAGGGAGAGAAACCTATGGTTTCTCTTTAGTTCCTTCCCCCTTCTTCTCTCAATATCCATTGCTAGAAACTTGCAACTCTCCTTATTGCATTGGTTTCTTCTCCATACTCCAGCTAGGTTGCACCACCATACACCCCTCACGATCCTGCTTCAATTCACCACACACCTGTGTGACAGACAAGTACGGTGATTCACAACCCTCCTTGCTGCTCTAGTAAACCAGCAAGTGATTCCACCGGTGTTCTTCAACGCTGAAGTTCATTCCACAACTTGCAAGTGCACTCTTGTGCACTCCATCTTCTTCCATCTTCCTGGTTTGTCTCCATGCCCAGCATCTCCTCCCACTGATGAGGTAACCTGGAACTCCAGATCTCTGCAACGGTAGGTCCTCCTGTCCCCCTCCTTCTTCTTCTTCTTTACCCTTCTTCACCGGAGTTGCAAACCTACAACTCCGGTCTGACATCTCAGGCTCCATCAACACCCCCTAGTTCGTCCTCTCTTACTAGCGCCACCCCACGACCTGCAACCAAGGCTCAACCCCACAATGCCTACAACTCAGTTGCAGTCCGTTCTTTGTTACTATCTCCCACTTACTAGTGCTGCACTCATCCACCAGTTTACTACTCTCAGTTTCTTCTAACTCTCCATGCCTGGAAATCCAGCTTGGACCAGCAAACTTCACCTTCTTCTTCACCGCATCAAGAAACACCTCATTTAGGGAACCAGCAAGTGCCCTTCATGTTGCAGGTCTCCCGACGATATTACGGTGCATTACAACCACCGTTCTCACCACCTGCTATTTCACGCCTCCTCTCTCCACCATTACCGCTATAGTCACCACCATCACTATTGGTTCTTTGAACCGCACCACCACCTTGCTGTCATCTCTCCTATAAGACCTCAACGGTTCCACCCTTCCATTCTATCCAATAGTCCAACCTGCTGATATTCGCTCAAAAGTGCTTATTTTAAGCAATTATCCTTTTAGCGTTATTGCATTCTCCCATGTTAAAATACTCTATTTATCTATTTTTCTATGTAAGAGTCTCTTTTGTTGCGTAGAACACACTTTTCTGGACGAAATGGTATATTTGCATGCATTAAACACATTTTCGAAAGTCTAGACATGAAGTCATTCTGATAGAGTCTCATTACGCGCTTCTTCTGTCGCAGGAAACCCCGATGGGACAATTCTCGAGACTTGCAAGCCCACATCGATCAGGAAAGCTCATTGTCAAAGCTTAAAGAGCTCACATGCTATGACTAGAAGATATGGGCCAAATATGGGCTGAATAAGAGGACCAAAAAGCCGGCCCAAAGAACGAAGAGAGTAGGAGAGCCAATGACCAAGAGACGGACCAAAGCGTTTAAAGCCACATGAGTCAGCAAAGAATGATAGTCGACTCTACTGGAGAAGCGTGAGGATGGTCACAGTGAAGACCAGGGTTCCAGACCCTCCGCCAGTGCTTTTCTCTCTATTTTCTGATACTTTCTCTCTCATCTCTCCTTATTCTCTCTCTCTTCATCTCTCGGTCCTCGAATCTACTGACCTAACCCCAGAACTCCTGCCCATCGGCTCTATCTCATCTCCCTTAGCTTTCTGACCGTTGGATCTTCCATCGGACCGTTGGATCTTCAATCGGACCGTTGGATCTCTCTAGATCCGTCGATCTACCAATCTGAGTCCCAATCAAGTCACCATCCATCCGATCGCCATCAGACCGTCTGTCACATCATCTTGTGAGACAATGGACATCACAAATCCATGTGGGCCAGTAGCCGGGCCCATCATCATCGACCCGCTGTCCGACCAGTTAGTGGACCCCGTGAATTTCCAAAGAATTTTAATTAAATTTCAAAAAAACGGGGGGTCCACTAATTGGGGAGATTCCCCATAGAAAAGTAGATTTTTACTTAAAAATAAATAAAAATAAAAATTAAAAAAAAAAATTTTATTTTAAAAATACCCTATTTCCATTAATGGAAATAGGGAGCTTTAAAAGGAGAAGGAGAGGGGTTCGTTCGAACCCTAATCCCCCTCCAATCTCTTCCATTCTCTCCCCAAACTCTCTTGCCCCTTCTTCCCCTCGATTTTTGGCGATTTTTCCCTCTTCTTCTTCACCTTCTTCTTCATCTTCTTCATTGTTTTTTTCTCGCCGGAGTTGCAGGCAGCAACTCCGGCTGCCTCCTCATTGTTCTCCATTTTTTCCTTCTCTCTTTTCGGTCCTTGCTCCTCTACCTGCTGCTCCGCCCGCCAGCAACCCGTCCGTCCTTCACATTGCTGATCCACGTGCAGGTGGCTCCGCCATTCCACATCCAACGCCTGCAACCACCAATCCGCCATAGCATCTCCGCCTGCAACCAAGACCTGCAACTCTGAGTTGCAGGTCCGCTTATCCTCCACGCCAGCCTCGCCACCATCAACGCCGGTCAAAACCTGCAACTCCGGCGAACTTGATCGCCGGACTGGTTTTATTTTCTCCACCGCTGCCACCATAGACCGCCTCCACCACCTCTGAAATCTCCAGGCATCATTTGGGAGGACCTGCAACTCACTCGTTGCAATCTGCAACTCGTTCCGTGCCACCTCCACCTGCTGGACCGCCTACAATGTCACAAAGCACCATCACAGCGCCACCAGCAACTCCTCTCCAGCCTCCATTAACGCCTGCTGCCTTGTTGCAGCAGTAACCCCACTGCCATTACCACCTGCACGTCCCTCTCTCTCTCTCTTTCCCACATCTTCTCTCCTAATCCCTCCCACAATTCTAGCCGTTTTCAGTACCAAAAGAAAACGGACAGAAAAAAAAAAAAAAAAAAAGGGGAAAAAGAGGAGGATAGAAGAGAAGAAGAAGAGGAAGGGAGGGGTACAAACCTGGTGCGCCCTTCCTCCTTGCTGCCCTATGGCTTGACTGTGCACCCGATCTTTGGAAAGTCCAAGGTATTGCTTCTCTCTCTCTAGTTCTTTTCTCTCTCTACGACCTATCTTTCTCTCTCTAGATTAAATCTGTTTAAGGCTTTCTAGATTATTTTTGAATTTAATTTGATTTTGTAAAACTTATTGAGGATGAATAAAATTGTTATTTTTGCATTTGTTAGTTTACTTTTGTGTTTTTGGTTGTTTGTGGCAATTTCTCTCTCTACAAATCACTAAGCATGCTTTAAATCGCTTCACCACTCTCACCCCCACCACAATTTCTGAGATAAATCCGTTATTTCATGTTCATGAGTCGCGCCAACTAACCCCGAGTGCGGATCGACATCCGATACGAATCCCTATACAAATCTGTCAATTTTGTAGGATAATCAGGATAAAATCGGATAAAATTACAAATCTTGTTGAAGTTAGGGTTTCCGTAACCAACGACGCGGAAAAAAACCTACTTTCACCTGCACCTTGCAGCAATCTTCAAATCTCCATCATCGTCGGACTGATCTGTAAACTACCACCTCCACCAACAAGTTCGGGCGTCTTTACCACGGCAACCTCTTCTCATTGCTTTCCATCGGTGATCTCCCCTTGACATCCACCATAGATCACCTCTCTCCAAATCTCCATGCACAATAGCCAACACGTCTTCCCTTGTAGGCTGTGCGCACCACGCAGCCGCTCCAAGTCATGCCTTAGATCATTGTACTGAGTTGAACCAGCCTGCTGCACCTTTCCTTCCATCTGCATCTCTTTGTGGACAACACTCCTTGGCCCGCAACCTCCTTCACCTTCTTCATTACTGCCCCCACCACATGACAGGTGGATCCTTCTCAGGATCATGCACCACCCCCTTGTACCACCGTGCATGCCAAAAGCCACTAGATCTACATCTTTCACCACCATCAAGGTAATTTTCTACCATTTCTCTCTCTACATATCTCGCTCTTATTCTCCTTTCACTCTCTCTGTAAGTTACTTTCTTTCTAATCTTTTTCTCTCTCTAGATCTATTTCTTGTTCACTTTCTCTCTCTACCCTCTCTTTCTCTCTCTAGGGATCGTTCTGCTCTCTCTAAAGTTAGAATTATCTCTTTACTTTCCTCTCTCTTTTAGTGCTTTTTAATTAGCTTTATTCAATAGTTTTTGATTCAAAGCATTGTAATTTGACATTTTTAATTTGATAAATGCAGTTTATTTTTGAGTAGTTGTTTCATAATTTTCTTGCTTATTTGTTATTTAATTCTAGATAATTATAATAATCCCTAAAAATCACCAAACATGGTTTGAAAATCGATCTCCATCTCTCTCATCTCACAATAATTCTGCAGCATTTTCCTTTAATTTGTTCAACTATTTGACCTAACCCCGAGTGTGGACAATATCCCACATACCACTGTGCAAGTTTGCTACTTTGCAGATTAAGTGAACCAAATCAGAGAAATTTACAAATACTATTGAAATTGAGGGTTTTCGATCCGACAACACGGAAAAAAATCTATTTCAGCGCCTTCCCAATCAAGAAGCCTTGTTCGCTTGTTCAGTTTGGTACTCCCCAAACCTACTTTCAATCAGTACACCCCGATCTTAATTCTCAACACTCCCGTCTCTACTGATGGTGACCGATTCAATACACCCTGAACCTCAAGTCGCTCAAATAGTGTTGAGATGCACTAGTACTCTCAGACTTGCTTGGTGTAAGATTCTAAGTGAAAATTCTAAGCTAAGTAAGGATCAAGCATTAACCTATGATCAAAGAGAAGAGAAAAGCTCTCAAGGGATAATAATGAAGCTTTGGACTTTTCTCATTCGAATGGTCAACTCTTGATAAATAAAACTCTTTCTTCTATGTGTCAATGTGTAATCTGTAAGTCCATAGAAGGGTTATATTTATAGAGATTCGTAGCCCTGAGTTATAAGAGAAGTGGAGAATGTGGAACCTAGAAATTCGAATCTAAAAATACCTATTCTTGCACAATCCAATCGATTTTACTTTTAGTCCAATCGATTGGGCCAGTATGGATGGGTTTTCCTTCGTAAATCCAATCGATTGTACCAATGGTCCAATTGATCGGACTCTTTAAAGTTTCTGTTCCATAGTGTCCAATCGATTGATCAGGAAGATCCAATCGATCGAACATAGAACTGAGTTCTATCCGTAAGGTCCAATCGATTGATCAGGAAAATCCAATCGGTCGGACTTGTAATAGGTTATGTTCCGTAGGGTCCAATCGATTGATCAGGAAGATCCAATCGATTGGACAAGTCCAATTGATTGGACATACCCCCATTGTCAAACTCTTGACTAGACTCGGGTCTGTCCTCTGACTAGGTTTTACCATTATATTTTATTCAATTAAAACCTATTCCTATGGTTACTAAGTCACTTACATTTCTATGCGAGTGTGCACGATCTTAAACTGACAAATGGGCGGTTACTCAGATGACTCTTGTCGTCAACCGTCTGATTCTTGCTGTCTTCGTCTTTTAATCTTCATGTAGTCGGAGAAGTATATGTACCACGACATCTTCAACGCTATACTGATGCTCGTAGGAACGGTTACAAGAATGTTTTGTGTTACACGAAATCTTTGCCAAACTAGAATATGGATTTATTCTTTATAATCGTCCCTTTTGGCAATTCCGTGGCAAAAACATTAATGATATAAAGGGTACACAAAAAAATAGAATTACAATCCCACCCCACTACATAATTCACTCACTATCTCACAATCTCTCGGTGATAACGAACAAATAGTAGAAAAGAAGCTTTGATCTGTCCCCTACACATTTTGCCAACAAAATATACAATGTAATATCATAGGCAGAAATAGATAAAAAAAATTAAAATTGCAGTGAGTTAACTATGCACATCACAAGGTAAAGCTTATTGAAAAAATAATTCAATAATTTTTCTCCCCCTATCTCATGCATTTACTTGCTTACCTCTATGATTTTTTTCTCCCCTTTTTTGTCACAAAATGACAATGGTACATAAATATAAGTAGATAAATAACATGCATTGGATATTATCATGAAAAATAGGTGTATAAACATATATAATACAACAAACTACAAATAGTACCATGTCATATCATAAGATAAAAGGTTTATACTCTGATACAGATCAGCGAAAAAAAATATAAAAAATAATCACAAACAAAAACCATGAGTTTATCTGTGTACAATAATCCTAAATCAAATAACAAATAACTCAAAATAGAATCTCTCTCCACGAGACTAAGAAGATGGTCCTGCACCATCATGCGGGTCCGGCTCAGGAAACGGCGGGCGCTGACCAAAACCCATTAGAGTGAACTGATACTCCATGTATTGTTGCATATCACTCAGTGTGCCAGTCATCCTATCGAACCCGACAACCTGCTGCTCCTCCAACCGTCGAAAGTTCTGAGATGTCCACTCCTCATGTGCATTGAGACGCTGATCAAATCCTATCATCTGATGATGAAGGGACTCTAGCGAGTAGGGAAGATGCATCTCAGGAGGCTGCATATTTGCATGCTGAACACTATTTGCATGCTTTGGAGGAACTCCAATATCATCGGCAAGATCATCAAAAATGTCATCTTACTCTGGAGGAACCTTAGTGACCCAACGAACTTGGGACATACTCTTCCTGATAGTAGAGTGTCCAATGGGTCCCATGGGTGCACAAATGATCTCAGACTCGGAAATAGGCACATCTAGATGGAGTAGAATAGTACTCACGAGTAAAGGAAATGGAAGACAAGGATGATTCACCAAATGGTTACCTGATCTAGCCATGACCTTGAACATGAATTGAGGAAGGTCAATGGCAAAGCCAGTACCAAGGTGGTAAAGAAGCTGGAGATGATCAATGTTGTACCCAACGATATAGTGCAATAGACGATACTCCGGAAGAAGACTACTGAGCTGAATATGAGACAACCAATCAAAAATAGAACCAGTAAGAGTCTCTATCAGATGGACTGTGTTAATGGTCATCTCTCTCGTCTTAGGAAGATACTCAATGGAAGCATACTGACGAGGGATACCCAAAATAGTAGAAATCAGATCAGGAGTAACACTCAAAGAAACTCCAGAGACATAAGTCTCAAAAGATAACTAACTCTCGTCTTCACACTGGACCGAATGCATATTGGCATAAAACAAATTTACCAACGAAGTGTAGGGATCCACTCCCTGGATGTGAAAATAGAATGAACCAGAGATCCCTGAATTGAGTCGAGATCAACAACTCTCTTAGTCATAAAATGATGAGACGAAAAATGATCAAAAAGTGCTCTAGCCTCATCAGAAATGAAAGGAGAGATAAGCTCACTAACCTTAGGAATCGAAGAACGACCTGACCGGCCACGCTCTTGAGAGGCTCTCCGTTGCTCTCTAGAGGACTCTCCTCTCTCGATGTGACGAGAAGATGATGATCTACTATTCCTCCTAGCTCGAGAAGCACGTTTGGGATTTTGAGTCCCAAACTCTTCTTCTTCTGCATCGAAGCATACTACAAGCCTCCTACGCCGAGGGGCATAAGCCATAAGCACCAAGAATGGTAGAAAATACCAAAAGAAAACCATGTCTCACATAAAAAAACCCAAAGATGAAGATGAAGATGATGAAGTGAAAAGCTGTGAAATAGGGATCAAATCCACACCAAAAAGCAGTAGAATTGTAGATCGGGCACATATGATCGATTGGGAGGAGTTCGAGAGGCTTAGGGATCCATTGGGGCAAAAATGAACCTATTTTGGGTTTTATAAAAATGAAGTTCACGCAATCCAATCGATTGGTCTAGGTAGTCCAATCGATTGGACATGGTCCGATCGATTGGCCAGGGCAGTCCAATCGATTGGACTTGAACTCATATTTTTTTGAAAAATGAGAATTTTTAAACCAATTTTCCTAGTTTCCAATCAAATCTTTTCATAGCAAATAACACAATGGAAAACACAAGAAAAGATATACAATCAAGATAAAATATTTAGGAGAATTTAGAATTCTGTTCCAAGAAATATTAAAAACTTGATAAAGACTAACAATAGAGTTCTTTAAAAATAATTTTGACTAATCAACAATTCAGCTCAATTTTGATTCATCAATAATACTAATTCTTAGAACCGTTAGAGCAAGTCGCAAATACTAATAAACTCAGGTTTAAATATCAACAAGTATTATCATCAAGTGTTTGGGATAACTTATTTTAAAGGGGGTACCAGATAGATTTCAGCAATAATATATAATATTTATCAAAATCTAGAGGTATCCAGTATCCAACCATAAAATCCTCATTATAGCTTATAGGGTACTCACATAACGCTCTTAATTAAGTGTATTTTCTAAATGATACTAATTTTTCTAGCAAATTGACTATTTTTCACTTGTGAATTTGGTAGCTTTCATACTCTTAGATTAGGTAGCCCTTTTCTGCAGCAAAAAGAATCAGATTTTTATTTTCGCAGTGCCATACAGATGGCTTTTCACACTAGTTTTTAGAGGTATCTCTTACCAATAAATAAACTCTCAAATTAGAAACCCAACAGTCGATTATAGTGGAGTTCGAAATCAACTGAATGCAGGAACACTACTAATTTGAAGTCATAGTCAGTAGAAGTTTATTCCTAATCCTAACAATATAGAATCTCACACCTCTATCAGATCCATACCAGCCAATAAGAGTCAGAGTGCATGTGAATAATAATCAGATAAATTGTATCAATTTTTTTACCTGGTGCAAATTAGTAAAATAAACTAATCATAAAAATCAAGAGATGTAATACAAAGATTATCAAATTTTAATTTTAGTGTTAAGTCAAAAATATTGTAAAACATTTTAAAAAGTTAACATCTAGTCCAATATTATTAGAACACAAACTCAGAATTCAACTAAAACACCATTCTTTTTTGATTTCTTAAATTTTTCAATTTTTATTCTTTAAAAACAAAGCAAATAAAAAATAGAAAAACTATGAAGAAAACAAAATCTTAAGGAAAAAAATATATAAAAAAAACATCCATAGCTATCAGAATAAGAATGGAAAACAAGAAGGGATGACGAGCTCCTTCCTCAGAGAATAGGATAAGAAGATTGTGAACATTATTCCTTAGAGAATCCTTCCTAACCCACACAGATTTGATTTTTGTGAGTTGTACCTTTCTCTTAGGATCACTCCTCTTTTGAGTTGAAGAATTCTGAGGATATTTGAATTTTTCAAGGGACTCAATTTTCCTGTTCAAAACTTTAGACCTTTCCAGTAGGTCTTTCATCTTCCTAGATAGCACATCCCATTTATCAAGCTTAGTATGTGTCTTTAAAGGAGTTTTCTGACTCTTCACATTCTGGGTTAAGTTCTGAAAGTAGGATTTTTCCGCGTCGTTGGTACGGAAACCCTAACTTCAACACATTTTTAATTTATCCGAGACATTTAACCTGTAAAATGAGCAGTTTTGCATAGTGGCTCGTGTCGGATGTCGATCCGCACTCGGTATTAGTCGGGTTAGCGCAATAATGAACATAAAATGACAGAAAATTTGCAGAGAATGGACATAATTTTATTCAAATCAACTTCATTCAATCGAACATGTCTCTTACACTCAAGTAAAAATAACTAAATTATAAAGCATAAAAAAAAAACAAACTAGAGAGAGAAAGAGAGAACTAGAGAGAGAAAGTGGTTTTTAGAGGAAGAAAATAAATCTAGATAGATGAAGGTAGGTAGAGAGAGAAAGAGGAAGAATTAGTGAGAAAGATAGAGAGAGAAAATGAGTTTTAAACAAAATAAGCCTAGAGAGAGAGAAAGAAAGTGAGAAAATATCCTAAAAGCTAGAGAGATAAAAGAGATTAAGAGAGATCTTAAGGGAGAAGACTTACCATTGATGGTCAAGGCAGCAACCGAATGGTTGATGGAGCTGCAAGCATGATGGTTTAGTTCACCCACGGCCAGGAGAGTAGTGGAGAAAACTAGCAGTCTGGTTGCTAAATGGTAGCCATTGGCAGTTCGGTTGAGAAGGTGAGGGCTGCTGCTAGTAGGTGAGGCGCACCAGTCCAGGGGCATCAAAAATGGTGCACCTGCTGGTGCTGGGTCTTGAAGGGAGCACGTGGTGCCCTTGCTTTGCAGAAATCGGCACTGATTTTGAACACCACCGTTTGGTTATGTAGATTTTGATCCGTGTGATGAAGATGCTTGCAGGGAGGCTTTAGATATCAGTGAAGACCGTGAAGTGCAGGTGAATGATCCACCAATGGAGGCGCCAAGGTTGAGTGCAGCGGTTGGGATTGGAGAGAGGTGGAAGATGCTGGCAAGGGTGGAGAGATTTGGTGGGCGTTGCAAGACTGCAACGTGGAGGACTGAGGGTGGTTGCAGCAGCAACTCCCATCCACGAGATGAGAGTTGCAGGTGGTGATGTTGCCGTCCGGGCAACAAGGCTATGGAGAGAGTATGATGGAGAGGATTGGCGCTTGGTTGCACTTGTGGAGAGAGGAGTTCGGTTTGTGAAGGAGGCGGTAATGGCAGCAAGCTGGGGGTGTGACTTGGAGTAGTAGCAACGTGGTGGTGGCTGGCGATGACTGTGGTGAAGAGGCAGCAGCAAGGCGTTGCTGGGAAATGGAGAAGATGGTGTGCAGATCAGCACGCAGGTAGGAGATGGCCGGAGTTGCTAATCTGCAACTCCGGTAAAGGGTGGATGGAGAGTTGCAGCAGGCGGTTGGAACGTTGTAGGGGGTGCTGCGTTGCTGCCTCACGCAGCAAAGAGAATAATAGATGAAGAATAACGGAGGGAGACAGAGAAGATGGAGGTGATCTAAGAGGAGCTCGCCGGAGAAGACGAACCAGTCCGGCGAGCTTCAAAATGAAGAAAAACGAGGACAAGGAGCAGAAGAAGAAGAAGAAGAAGAAGAAGAAGAAGAAGAAGAAGAAGAAGAAGAAGGAGAAGAAGAAGAAGAAGAAGAAGAAGAAGAAGAACGGCCGGAGTTGCAAACCTGCAACTCCGGCGAAGGATAGGGAAGAAGACGAAGAAGAAAGGAGGAAGAAGAGGAGAAAAAGGAGGGGGAAGAAGGAGGAATGATGTGGGGGAGGAGAGGAGAAGATAGGAGGGGGATTAGGGTTCGAACGAACCCCTATCCTTCTCCTTTTAAAGCTTCCCTATTTCCTTTAATGGAAATAGGGGATTTTTTGAATAAAAAAAATAAGAAAAATAATTTTTAAATTTTTTTTTTTTTTTTTTTTTTTTTAAGTAAAAACCTACTTTTCTATGGGCAATCTCCCCATTTAGTGGACCCCCCATTTTTTAATTAAAATTATTTTGAAATTCACGGGGTCCACTAACTGGTCGGACAGCGGGTCGATGATGATGGGCCCGGCTATTGGCCCACATGGACTGATGATGTCCATCGTCTCACAAGATGATTTGACAGACATTCTGATGGCGATCGGATGGATGGTGACTTGATTGGGACCCAGATTGGTAGATCGACGGATCTAGAGAGATCCAACGGTCCGATTGAAGATCCAACGGTTCGATGGAAGATCCAACGGTCAGAAAGCTAAGGGAGATGAGATAGAGCCGAAGGGTAGGAGTTCTGGGGTTAAGTCAGTAGATTCGAGGATCGAGAGATGAAGAGAGAGAGAGAATAAGAAGAGATGAGATAAAAAGTATCAAAAAAATGGAAAAAAGCACTGGCGGAGGGTCTGGAACCCTGGTCTTCACTGTGACCATCCTCACGCTTCTCCAGTAAAGTCGACTATCATTCCTTGCTGACTCATGTGGCTTTAAACGCTTTGGTCCGTCTCTTGGTCATTGGCTCTCCTGCTCTCTTCGTTCTTTGGGCCGGCTTTTTGGTCCTCTTATTCAGCCCATATTTGGCCCATATCTTCTAGTCATAGCATGTGGGCTCTTTAAGCTTTGATAATGGGCTTTCATGATCGATTTGGGCCCACAAGTCTCGAGAATCGTCCCATCGGGGTTTCCTGCGACAGAAGAAGCGCGTAATGAGACTCTATCAGAATGACTTCATGTCTAGACTTTCGAAAATGTGTTTAATGCATGCAAATATACCATTTCGTCCAGAAAAGTGTGTTCTACGCAACAAAAGAGACTCTTACGTAGAAAAGTAGATAAATAGAGTATTTTAACGTGGGAGAATGCAATAACGCTAACAGGATAATTGCTTAAAATAAGCACTTTTGAGCGAATATCAAGTTCACTTCTTTCTTATAGAGTTTTGGTGTCCTCTTCCCAGTTTGTGACAGTCTCTCATCACATGACCCAAGTTTTTACAATACGCACAAGGGCGGTTGTTATCGACAGTTTTAACTTGGTCAATAGTCGGATGGGAATAGCTTTGGCCTTTACAAAGATTATCTTGGAAGTAGATACTTTATTTTGATTATGTTTATAACCCAACCCATATTTGTCTCCATAGAACTTTCTCACTCGCAATATCTTATCCAGCTTTGCAGAGCTAGATGAGAATCCCGACATATCCCTTTTAAATTTGAGAAGCTCATTCTCTAGGGATTTTTTGTCGTCCATACAAGTTTGGAATTCACATTCCAGTGACTTGTTTCTTTGAAACATAGACTATTTCTCTTCTTCTAAACTCTCAATCAACACTTTTAATTTTTCAGTGTCAATTTGCAAGGCTTTATTCTCAGAGTATAGAACTTTGACTTTGTTAGATAAAATTCGCCTTGATGAACTTTATTGATTCCTCATACAATTCTTTAACCCCAATTGCCGAGTCATCAGAGTCCCCATTGTAAGAGTCTTTTGAACTCTTATCATCATCATCATTAGATTCTTCATGAGATCTAGAGGGGCTATAAAATAAGCAACAAAAATTGTGAACTTTTCAGATTTTTCATTGCTATTAAAGTCACCAGAATCATCTTCTGACTCTACATCCCATGTAGCATTAAAGGCTTTGGCCTTGCCTTTGTACTCTTCCTTGGTGGGACATATATTCGCAAAGTGACCGAACTCCTAACATTTGAAACATTGGGGTTTGCTTGAGCATTTTTCCCTGGGCGTTCTGTCATTCTGTTACCTCTTTCATGAGGTTTGGCATTTTCCTTAGATTTATTTAAAAAATTATTATTCTTAAATCTATCATTTTTAGAACCAAAAAACTTCTTAAATTTCTTGACAAATAATGCCATTTAAACTTCAAAGTCACTATCTGACTCTGAGTCCTGAGCTTTAGAAACTTTAAGGGCTATACCCTTTGGCTTCTTTGGTTGTCTCAAGTTCATCTCATAGGTTTGGAGAGACCCAACCAACTCATCAACTTTGAGTGAGTCAACATCTTTACTCTCCTCAATGGCCAACACCTTAGCCTGAAATCTATCGGGCAAGGATCGTAAAATCTTTCGAACCACTTTAGGTTCTGGAATGATCTGTTGTTGTCCTCTAGGCGTTGCATGGATTGCTGTTGGTGAGTAAAGATTTGAGCTAGAATGTCCTCGATACTGAGTTTCGGGACTGATTATTGGGGTGCTGCTAATGGGAGCTGAGGCACCAATTCTCGACTAGAGCTCATCGGGGCATTATAGTTATAGGCTGGAGAAGTAGTTGGGATAATCTGTTGGTTCTGAAAGGTCTGGGGGACTCTTTGCTGACTTTGAAATGTGTTCGGTTGTCCAGAGTACTGACCTTGTTGGAACTGCTAGTTTTGAGTAGATGAGTACTGACTCTGCTAGTTCTGACCCTAATTAAAAGGCCTATTGGGTTGATTAAACCCAGGAGGATACGTGCCTTGAGGCTGATGCTGAGGTTGAGTAGACTGAGACCTTCAAGAGAAGTTAGGGTGGTTTCTCGTGTTAGGATGATAAGATTGACTATACGAGTTCTGAGTGGGTGGTTTGTATGTGTTGAAAGCACAAACGTCTTCCTGAAGAGGAGTGGACCATCCTTCATTTAAAGAACAATGCTCAGTAGTATGGGAGGGTTGCAGACAAAGGGTACAGGATTTCATAAGGCTCTCGTGTCCCACATGCATGACTGGGGTAGATTGTTGAGTAGGCTTTTGTACTAACACAGCTAGTGCCGAGACGGACTTGCTCAACTCTTGAATGACAAATCGAAGCTCAGTATCAACTGTAGCTTCATGTCCCTTGGTGGTCGGACTGAAGTGGTTCGACTAAACTCTGAGTCAGTCGTCCAATGTTGAGAGTTTTCTCCTAACTCTCCCAAGAATTTGTATGCATCGGTCAGAGTTTGGTGCAGGAATTTTTCCTGGCACATTGACTCTACCATGGTCCAAGACTCATCTGTAAGTCCCTTGTAGAAGATGTGGACAAGATTGCCCTTATCGATGCTATGGTGGGGACACTTAGTCAGATAGTCCTGGAATATATCCCACACTTCAAAAAAAATTTCATCAAACTTCTATCGGAAGTCCTGGATGAGTTGCTTCATCTGGTTGGTCCGAGTCATGGGGTAGAATTTGGACATGAATTTGCCCACCAACTCTTTCCAACTAGTGATTGAGTCAGCGGGTAAGGAGTAGAGCCAATCAGAGGCTTGATCTTTCAGCGAGAATGGGAAAACTCGCAGACGTACATTGTCATCATCAAGGTTTTGGTTCTTGAAAAGTAGGATGACATGTTGGAATTCCCTAATATGGGAATATGGGTCTTCTCTTGGGAGACCACGAAAGGTTGGTAGCATTTAGATCGTTTGCAGCCTGATCTCAAACTGCATCGCCGTAGTAGGTGGAAGAACAATGCAAGTAGGCGGATTAGTAGAAATAGGGGCGAACATCTCGGTAAGAGGTCGTTCGTCTGCCATTTCTACAAAGGTAGTTGTACTAGGAGAGGTGGGTGGGGAAAGAGATGGGGAAGGATTCACTGAAGGATCCACTGAAGGTAAGTGATTCTCAGATCAAATCAAGCGTTTGTTCGGACGAGTCCAAACGGGCATACGCTGAAGAAGCGAGCTCCAGACTTGGCAAAAAGTTGCCAGAGGGGAACACTATCCTATATGAAGCACACCAAGCACAGATAATCCTATTCTAAGCAATTAGGATATATTTTAGGAATTATTTTGTTAGTTTTGGGGCTAGAGTAGATTATGACAGTGGGCGGACCACTGGTTTATCTTTTAACTGTCGGACTAACTGTTTGCACTCAGGGGTTCTCACCAGGCTACACTTTTCAGAGCAAATCCTTCAGTACTAACTCTAGTCAACAACAATGCAATGCGAAGCCTAGACAGACGTGCGGCACAACGACTGACTTAAATACGTCACAGACTAACCGGATTGGTCAAGTGTTTAAGAAGAGTGTTCCCTCGGGTTAAGCTAGGGTTGGAGCGTGTTCCTAACCCAACAAATAGCAGACTAATCAAAGAACCAGGGATGCCACTGGCAAGCTCGGTATACTTGAGTAGTATGGACTTATGGGTGTGTTAGATAATAGGGACCCGCGCTCGTGGACTTATTCGACTTAGGATTGATGGAAAGACTACGTGGAGGGGTGTCCTAGAACACTGATCTATTTTGACTCTAGCTCTTGATTCTTTTTATTAAAGATGGATCCTATGGATCAAATGCAGCTGGAGTGATGAGGTGGGTGATGAAATCCCACTAGTTTTAACAGGAGTTGGGTCTGGTCGATTAATGTTTACTTATTAACGGCCATGTAAGTCGAATAATATGTATGCGAAAGCAAATAGACACGCGGCAATGATTCACCCAATAACACCGTATCGCATTCAAGGCGAGGATATGGACTTACTTCCCGTGGGCCACGCCATGGGTCGCCTCCGTGGGTTAGGGAGGGGTATCCAAATGGACTTAGGCCTGACTCCACATCTTTGAGCTTTCACTTCCTACCCACACTTATGCTGCAAAAAAGTTAGATCGCACAGTCTAGGTATTTGGGATTCTATTTGGAAGATCCTTACCTTTTTAAGGTTCACAGAGCAAGCACTGAATTTAGGTAAGTTTTTGAATTATTTTCTAAATTCGAGATGGGTTAAAATTTAGGAATTCCCAGATTGGAAAATACCTAGATTGGAAAGTTTCACGAACTGTTGAGATCTTCCAAGAAAGATTTGATTGCGAGATCCCTTACAATTTTGGAAAATTTCTCAAAATTGAAATTCTGCTAGATTTGGGGTATTTCCTTTTACAGACTTTTTCAAATTCGGAGGATTTCTAAAGATAGAAATTCTTCTAAAGTGGAAACTTCTAAGAGGGGAAACCCTAATTTAGTAGAGTTTCAATATTTTAGAATCTTTCCAAAAATCGTAAATCCTTGATTGGTGATTTCTAAAAATCTGCAGAATATAAAATCTTAATTTTTTTGAATTTTAATTTTTTTTTTTTGGTATTTTTCACTTAATCTAAGGTTTCTAAAAAACCCTAGAACAAGATTTAGCAGTTATTTGGAAAGCAGTAAAATTCTTAAATTATTAAAAATTGCACTCGGCCTTCCGAGGCATTAAAAATAGTAATTAAAAGTAGCTAAAAATAACTAAAAAGAGAAATAGAAAGTTTTCGAAACACTAGATTTTCCCGCTTTAGCCACTTTTCAATTCCATCAGCTACATCCTTTTTCGCACTTCCGTACACCCGAGCGGCGACAGCGCCATTTGAAAGTAAGATTTTTCCTTGACTGAAACGTAAGGGAGAGATGGAGATGGGGACCGTTTTGCTCAAGAGAGGGAGACATGGGGAAGAGGCTAATGGCTTGGGTTCTTCTTGTTTCTAAAAACGCAGAGAAGAAGGGGAGCAGCTTGGTGATGACGGTGATGCAGGTGTTTTAAAACGCAAGATGGGAGGACTCTTCTCTTCTTTTTTTCAAAACGTTGGAAGGGGGGTTAATGGAAGGAGATTGGATGCCTTTTATCCAAAAGGGGGGAATGGCTTTAGGGTGTCCTCTTTCTCTTCTTCAAGAAATTGTAGTCTTCAAAATAGAAACAATGGTTTTCAAACCTTCCTTCTTTGGAAACTTTTGTTCTATTTGAGAAAATCCCTTTTAAAATATTTAATTTTAATTTTTTTAAAAATAAAACTCCTTTTAAAAACATCATCTTTTAAATGTCCCATACCTTTTCTTCTAGGATAAAATCCTCCCTCTTTATATATTATTTTTGAAAAACCCAAGATTCCCTTTTATTTTTGAAAATATTTGTCTTTAAAAATCTTTTCCAAAATATTATTTCTTCTTTTAGAAATCCCATCTATGCTTGGTATGTAGGTCCCACCGAATGGCTGGGCCATGGGTAATGGGCCCGTTCCTCCTCTTGGCTTAGGCCCATAGGTTTGAACATGAAGTGATGAAGGCCATTGGATTTATGAGATGGTGAGATGGATGATCGGGGGATTGATTGAGCAATCGTACGATAGAGATGGATGGTGATGATTGGGCGATGAAAATTGGCCAAGGTAGGCTGTAGGATTGATTGACTGAGGAGGGAGAGAGGATCGGATGATTCAGATTTAAGGATAGAGAGAGGAGAGAGAAAATATTACAAAATAAAAAGAGAATGCTAGTAGAGGGTCTTGTACCCTGGCCTTTGACTTGGTCTTCTGCATGCTTGACCAATTGAGCACGTCATCGATCATCTTGTGTTAGTTGATAAGCTTTAATCTCCTTAGTCTCTTCTTTGAGGGTTTGTCTCTCCTTCTCTCTAGGTCATCTCTCAACTTTTTCGATCATCTAGCTCTTCCCGTCTTTGACTTACATCTTCTTGTCCTCAGTTTGTTGGCTCTTGAGCTTTGATCTTAGGTTCTGGAGGTTGCATTCCATCAAAATTGCCCGATTAGTGCTCCTGTGATAGAAAAGTCACGTAATGAGAGTTCTACAACACGACTTCGCATGTGAGTCAAATAAATTTGTATGAATGCATGCAAATATGCGATTTTGACCAGAAAAGTATGTTCTACGCAATGAGAGAAACTCTTACGTAGAAATGTTGATAAAAAAATACAATTTTACGTAGGAGTGTGTGATAACGCTGGAAGAATAATTACTTAAAATAAGCACTTTTGAGCGAATATCAACTAGATATGATTTCAGTTATTTTTCTAGTACTTATTTCAGGAATAAGAAATAAACCTCTACTAGATATGACTTCAAATTAGTAGTGTTCCTGCCTTTAGTTGATTTCAAAACTCTACTATAAGCGATTGTTGGCTTCCCAATGAAAGCTATTAATTACTAAGGAAACAACTTACCTTAAAAAAAAAATTAGTGTGAAAGCCATTTGTATGGCCCTGTTTGAAATAGTAATCTGATTCTTATTGTTGTAGAAAATAACTACTTATAGGGAGTGTGAAAGCTACCATAAAATAAATTTAAAAAAAAAGGGGGGGGTGGTGTAAAAGACAGCTAATTTATTAGAAAAATTCTTATCCATTAACAAATACCCATATACAAGAGTGTATGTGAGAATCCTTATAGCTCTAATGAGGATTTCATATCTGGATACATGACACCTCCAGAATTTCTAGAATATATTTCTTGAGAATCTATTGAAATTATTTATCTTAAAATGTTATGATTATAAGGTCAGTACATTATCGACTACAAGCACTAAATAGCAATGATTTGATTATTGTCAGTGACATAGTATTTCTTACTTAACTGACGAATATCTAAAACTAATTTATGTCACAAGATTTTTTGGATTCATATCTTATTTTAGTTCAATGTTTTAGGATATTCTATGTCAGTTCTCATCAACCAAGATTATAACAAGCATTCATATTTTTTTCTCTTGGTTTTTAATAGATTTTATTGGTTTTATCAACTTCTGGAACTCGTTTCTTCAAAATTGATATTCTTGTTACGACTCTCCAGGGTATCATCTTATGTCAAGATCTCTCATAATATGATTCACTTATGTTAATGATGTTACTATTTTAGTTGATTTATATATTGTTATGCACTTGTGATTCATGATAATATATTTCTGCATACCTTTATCATTCTATGACAAAAAGGGGGAGAGAAAAGTCATATAGGTAAACTAGTAGATGCATGAGATAGGGGGAGAGAAATTTAGGGGGAGTAAGATTGTTTCAATATATTTTACCTATTTCTCTACCTGTGATGTCCATAATTAACTTACTGCATTGCTTAATTATTTTATATATTTTTGCTGATGATATTACATGGTATATTTTGATGGTGGAATGTGTAGGGAACAGATCAAAGTTTGTTATTCTATTATCTGTTTGTTATCTCCGAGAGATTGTGAGATAGTGAGTGAATCATATAAGAGGGTGGGATTGAAAATTTTACTTTTGTTTACCTTTTATATGATTAAAATATTTTTTGTCACGGAATTGTCAAAGAGGGAGATTATAAGGAATATTTTCATATTCTAATTTGGTAAAGATTCTGTGTGACAAAACATTCATGTAACCTTACTTACGAGCACCAGTGTAGTATGAAGATGTCGTGGTACGCATACTTCGTCGACTACGTAAAGACTAGAAGACAGAAACAGCAAGGATCAGACGGTTGACGACATGAGTCATCTGAGTAACTGCCTATTTGTCGGTTATGGATCGTGTACACTCGCTTAGAAAGGTAAGTGACTTAGTGACCATAGGAATAGGTTTAAAATGAATAAAATATAATGGTCAAACCTAGTCATTGGACAAACCCGAGTCTAAGTCAATATTATTGACTTTTGGGAAAGTCCAATCGATTGGACTATTTGGGCCAACGATTGGAGACCTCTGTTAAATCGATTGGAGTCTACGAGACAGAACTTAATCAAAGTCCAATCGATTGGAGTCTACGAGATAGAACTTAATCAAAGTCCAATCGATTGGAGACCATTGTTAAATCGATCAAAGCTTACGAGATAGAAACTTACTTAAGTCCGATCGATCGAACTATGTACAATTGATTGGATTTACGAAGGAAAAGCCCATCCGTTCAAGACCAATCGATTGGACCTATAGTAAAATTGATTGGACTTCACGCGGATTGTCTTTTTCAGATCTAAAATTCTAGTTTCCACTCCTCCCACTTTCTAAAAGTCTGGGCTACGAATTCTATAAATATAACTCCTCTCTAGTTTTACAAAATACACTTCTACACTTTAGAATACAGAGAAGAAAGTTTTATTTATCAAGAGTGTCCATTCGAAGAGCAAAAAGCTTTTAGTTCTCATAAATATCTTGTGAGCTTTTTTTCTTGTAGATCAAAGCCAAAAGCTTGATCTCTTACTCAGCTTAGGTCTTCCACATAGATACTTGACCTAGTAGTCTGAGAGTACCAGTGCAACTCAATACTATTTGAGCGACTTAGGGTTCAGGGTGTACTGAATCCTTCACCTTCAGCAAAGGCTGGAGAGTTGAGAATTAAGATCAGAGTGGCTGATCGAATGTAGGTTTGAGGAGTACTAAACTGAACAAGCGGACAAGGCTTCTTGGCTAGGAGGGCGCGCGTGGATTCGTAGCGTTGATTCAGAGGACGTAGATGCATCGGCAGTAGGGCTTGGCTAAGGTTGAAAACTGTATTTGCAACGATGCTGCGTAGGTAACCTTTGTTTCGTTTAACTTTCCAGTTAGTGATACTTTTCATCTAGACGTGGTCTCGTGGTTTTCCTTGGCTAAGGTTTCTATGTAAAAACTCTTTGTCTTGTGGATGTTTGATTGTTGTTCCGCTAATTGCATTGATTAGATCAAACGACGAAAAGACAATATACCACGGAGGTATATTTGATTTGAGTCGGTTGTGATAATCTTTTTATCAATCAACTAAAACATGCGAGTTTATCACCTTACCTTGACTAGTAAACTTGTGATAGGTTAGATTAATTTTTAAATAACCTAATCACCCCTCCCTTCTAGGATTTTTCATAAAGGGCTTATCAAGGGTTCAATTTAAGTTTCAAGAGAGGATTCCAAATAGGTGGACAAAAAGGTCAACAAGGCAATCCAATCGAGATTCTCAAAGCACAACTAACCAAACAACAAAGCAAAGGAACTTCCTTATGAAGAGTGATCTTTGATGCACATCAATGGTTTGATAAGAAGAAGTCTGAAGCACGCAGTTCCAATCCACCAAGTCCAATCCAAGCCCAAAACACCAAGTCCAAGTCTGGGACTGAAGCTCCAAAACAACCAAATCCAAGTCTTCAGGTTTGGAGTACCAAAATCATCGAACATGATCACTAAAAATAAAGAGATAAAATACCTAAGAAATTCTTAGAATTAATAACACAATAATTATAATTTACATAAATAACTATTTAACTTAGGATAATTAGTTTGATTGGGTGACAAATTGACTAGTTTGATTAGTTCAATTAGGCACGCCAACATTATTAATTAGTTGATCAATTAGATTTCGGTTGACTAAAATGGCTAGTCTAACCTGTCTACTAGATTCACATAAGTTCTTAGTTGACTTGTTTGACTAGGCTAGACTAGATTGATTTGTTAACCAATTTTACTAGGTTTAACTATATTAATTAGTTGACCAATTTGACTCAAGTTGACTATTCTGACTAATTTGACTAATCTACTAAGTTGATAAAGGTCTAAGAAGACTAGTTTGACTAGATTGGACTGAATTGAGTGGTTAATCAGTTTGATTAAGGTTGACTATGTTGATTAGTTGACTAATCGGACTAAGTTGAAACTAAGTTGATTAGTTAACCAATCGACTAATTAATAGTCTTGAACTGTGTTGATTAGTTGCCTAGACTTGATTAGTGTTGTTTAGTGTTAATCAATTGACTAGAATTAACATATGTGACCTAAATTAGTATCTTTAAATTGAGTAAGTAAAGGGAGAGAAATTTACAAAAGAAATGAAAAGAACGAGAATCTACTAACAAAGCCGAAACTCTAAAAAAGGAGAAAAGAAGAAAAGAGAAAAAAAGAAAAAACCTCAAGAAGGTAATAAAGTACCAAATCTATAATAGGTCAAGGTGGGATTCTCTACTAATGAAAGAAAGGAAGGTCTCCCATCCCACCATTGATGAGATCCAACTGGGAGAGTAGCCGCCTTCTTGGCACAACAATCAGCCCCATAGTTAGCTTCTCGCCATGTGGAACTAAACTTGATCAATTCATCAAGCTGAGGTTTGACTAGGTTCCTTTTGACTCTGACCTTCCAAGGTACATTGTCTTTGATAAAGGCATTGATAGCCATTGTCGAGTCAGATTCGATCCAAAGGTATTGCCAACCATTGGATAAAGATTGCATAGCTCCTCTACTATTGCAGAGCACTCTGCAATATAGTTAGTAGCCATCCCATGATTTTCAATAAGAACTCCTTTGGTAAGGCCATTGGCTTCTCCATGCAAAACACCAAGACTAGCAGGACCCAGATTTCCATTGGAGGCACCATCGCAATTAAGTCTGAGAATGTCGGGTTGTGGAAGGACCCACCAACAAGCCCGAATAGAAGGTGATTTGCAATGAGTGGGAGACAATCCAAGGTTTCTAATTATGATCAGGTCTATATGATTATAGGCCAATGAAAAATTAGCTTCCCTTACTGAATGCACAATACCTCGGATTATCGTATCAATGGAGAGCTCTAAATCTTCGAAGATGATGCTATTTCTACATTTCCATGGCAACAAGGAGCAATGTAGCTGCAACCCTCCATAAACGTTTGACGAATTCTCCACGACCTCTGCCATATGCTAGGAGGAAGGTCCAGTTAGAAATCAGAGTCGGCAAATTGAATAGCGAAGTGAGCCTCAACCAAACTTGCTTAGTGACTTCACATTCAAAGAAAAAATAAGAACCCGATTCATAACTTGAGTAACATAAGTTGCATTTAGAGGCTAAGTTTATCCCACACAGCTTTGAAGTCGATCTGCTGTTGTAATTGCTCCATGGAAGATTTTCCATGCTATAACAGCAGTCCTCGGATGAGCAGGGCCGGCTCAACCATAAGGCCAGTAAGGTGGTCGCCTTAGGCCCCATGTGAGAGAAGGCCCCCAACCCAGGTGAGAGAAGGCCCCAGTTCACTAACCACATGGATGTTTAGCCCACCCCTTGTTGGACATACAAACCAAAAATTAACCTGATTGGTCATCTCTAGCCATAGATTTTAGTACCTTGTAGGATTTGATTCTAGCCATTGGATTCAAGCATGCTTTTGAGTAGAAATCCAAATGGCTAGAAATCATAAATCAAGCTGCTTTTTAGTGTGTTTATCCACCAATATGTGGGTTGAACATCCACACAGTCGTTAGGCGAAAAAAATGACCTATGTAGGACCCCGAGAGTCATATGCATGGACTCAACGGAAGTCCTATTTATCTAAAAAAATTTCAATAGCTTTTGATTATCACGAATAGTTGTTACATAAGATTTTCTACCATATAGAGTTAAAAATTTTAATTAATACCATAAATTAATGGGTCAGGATCGGTGGACAACCATTTTGGCGGACCCACATAGAAACTGAATCAATGGCCGATTTTTGGTGAGGATGATGATCTCTCACTATATATATCACCCCCCAAAAAAATCAGCCCATTTTGAAATTTCTGACCCCATCAAATGTGATTTTCAAGTTATATGGTAAAAATGAACAGTCCATAATTATTCAACTTCTATACCAGTCTACGAATATCGATATGATTTGAATTTTTGTGAGGATGATCTCCTCACCATAGAGATGATCCTCACCAAAAATCAGCCATTGATTCATCTTCTAAGTGGGTCCACCAAATGGTTGTCCCCTGATCCCGATCCTATATTAATATATTAGAAGTTACTTTTTGCTTCCACTGGTTTGCCAAATAGGCCCTAAATATTAAAAGGCCTCATATGGAGTTTTCACCTTAGGCCTCAACTTGCATCGAGACGGCCCTGCAGATGAGTGGGAGCTTTCCAAAGCCATTTGGACCATCCTACTAAAAGGGGTTTCGTCCTAATAGTTTCATATGCAACTTTAACGTTGAATCTGCCATTAACATAATTTTTCCATACTCTCTCATCAGGCGAATTGAAGGAACACCATGAAAATTGTTGAGAGAAATGCTAGCCAAAGCAAAGGTATTGATCATATTAATTGGAAAGTGCCATTTATCCTAGTGATTCAAGTTGCTAAGCTTGGAACGACATTTTTCCCAAAGATGTTGTCCTACATTAAGTACATCCTTGATTGCATGGTCTCCTGCCTATGGTTGATAAGATTTATTTTAAATAGGATGCCCAAATTAATCAAGCCCATGATGAGTCTAGGTATTTGCGATCGTTCGCCAACATGCAATCCTAGGAAGAGTCTAGAAGAGGAAATCGTGCCATAATCTATGCGAGTTGATGGTGGAGAAGATTGTACTGCAATTAATCCTTAAATAGGGAAGATCCTTTATTCCTTGGATAAGAACTTCCTTATTTAGTAATTTGCTATATTCGTCTTATTTAGTTTATTCCGTAATTAGCTATGTTTGAGTCTTTAAATAAGCAAGTTGTATCCCGTGCATAAAATCAAGAAAAGAAATAACAATTAGTATCTATGGAGGTCTTCCCCCTCTAAAGGGATAATTTTCGCAATTTTATTTATCAAATTAGTTCGTTCTTATCGATTGGTATCAGAGCGGTCCAATCATTGTGCATGGTAGCGACTCAAAAATAATTGAAAAAGATGGAGCAAGAAATTAAGCGACTCTCTGAGCGATCGGAAAAACAATGGCATGAGGTAGCAAAGATGTTTTCGGCTGTTAACTCAAAGCATGATCACCTATCGGAGAGCATACAGCGCATGAGAATGGAAGTCAATGAGATCCGATCCACCGAGTCAACATCGGTTCATGAGCACAAACCGAATCATAGACATGGAGATTCGAACCAGATCATTACCTCACGAACTATCTGGCTAGAATTTCCTAGGTTTAATGGAGAGGAACCGTTAGGATGGATTTATCGTGTAGAACAACTTTTCGAATATCACCAAATCTCGATGGCGCAACAAGTGAAAATCGCGACATTTCACTTTAAAGGAGAAGCTCTCCAATGGTTCAAGTGGGTAAAGACCGTTGTTGAATTCGCAAACTGGGCGGAGTTCTCCAAGGCCTTGAGTGCTAGATTTGGTCCAACTGAAGTTCTCACTAGTCTCACGAGCATGCGAGAGAGTTTTGCGAAGTTCGAGGAGACAATGAAGACTCATTTCATGTGTATAAACCAACAATTTGTTGAGTTTGAATGTGCCCGAAATGAGCAACGTTTGGCCAAGCCCAAATCTTCTCTGACCAAGTCGAAAGTTGTGGCGAAGTCAAAACTCACCAATAAGCCAAAGCCCGTGATCAAGAAAAAGTCGAAGCCAATGTTAAAGACTAAGCTAGTAAAGGCTTCAAGACTTGCGACGAGGACTTCTCTGGGGACAAAGGTGTCGGCTAAAAAGTCGGCGAAGGCAGCTACGCGAAGTCCCATGAAGCGACATCCAATCCAATAAGCGAACAACCTTGTTGACTTGAGACACAGGATTCAGTTTACTCATACCGTCGATCGCAAGGCAACGGTGCCTTGGACCCCAGTGCATGCACATACATCAAATGCAATTTGGAATCCTAGAGGCATCGACCTTGAGGACAAGGTCATTTTTAAGGGCGAGGGAATGATAAGATTTATTTTAAATAGGATGCCCATGGTTCATGCCAAATATCAATCTTAGTTCCATCACCTACCACCCAAGAGTAACGCGGACGAAGCTCTTGAATGGCGCCTTTGATGCCATGCCAAATGGAGGAGAGTTTGTGATGTGAGATAGGGTCTCCCAATCTCGTCTAATATTTACCACGCATGAACACAGCCCAAGCATATTCCATGCAAGCTTCATAAGAGGCGAGAGTTTACATCCTAACTCTTCCAATTCCAAGTCCACCTACTTCAGGGGGCCTACAAACCTTGTCCCAAGCAACCGAAATCATCTTTCTAGCTAGAGGAAGGATCACCTGACCAAATTAAAGTTCTGATGATGGATTCACACTCCTGAATCATAGTGGTGGGCCACTTGTAAATGGCCATGTTGTGAATAGGTATACTATTGAGTACAGATTTAGCCAAGACAATTCTACCTTGAAAAGATAAAAGCCTTCCGACCCAGCCCGCAGCTCGTTTCTTGATTGTCTCTACCAAAGGACTAATGGTAGAGTTGGATACCCTCCCTTGGAGAAAAGTGGAACACCAAGATATCTCTCTGGAAGATTACCTTCTTTAATACCCAAGAGGTCAATAGTGTTTTTTCTTCTAGATAAGTTCATGCCAGCAATGAAAATGCGACTTTTGAGTTTGTTAATGAGTTGTCCCGTTGAATCTTTGTACTTGTCAAGCAAAGATCAGATGCTTTAGACCCTTGCCTTCTTAGTACCGTTGGCAATGATAAAGATGTCGTCGATCAGTGAAGAGAAGGTGAGAAGGCCTAGAGAAATCCTAATAAGATACCATGGGCAAGACTTTTCAAGATTTTCAAAGCTCATTAATTTCCCCTAAGAGCATCTTCCGCAATAGCAAAGAGTAAAGGTGAGAGGGAGTCGCGTTGTCAAAGTCCTCTACCTAGAGGAAAGTAACCACAAGGGCCTCCATTAAACATAATGGAGAGATAATTCACTATGGTCTCCTGAATCCATTGGCACCACTTGGAATGAAACCTGAATTTGTTTAGGACTTTCCAAAGAAAGTTCCAATCAAGAGAGTAGAATGCTTGAGAGATGTCAATCTTGATGGCAACACTCCCTCCGTGGCTTTTCTTCTTCAATTCATTCAACATTTCTGATGCTAGACCAATATTGCTTTGGACATTTCGACCTTTCATGAACGCGCACTGTTCTAGAGGGACTATTCTACTAGCTACACTAGCAAGTCTAGTAGCTAGTTGTTACTCCCCTGAGCTTCGGCTCGGGTGTTGGCAACGCGGAACGAAAGGCCAGCACCCACGAGGTTCCCACATCGAGGATAGAGCAACGGGTAATCGAGCACGGACAGATGGCTTAGATGTGCACCACTATCGTGGGCAGCGATAGGGATGTGCACGGGCAGTTAGCCCGAACGTCCAACACAAGTGTGTGCAAGACTTGTGGGGAAGTACACCGGCATGTGGCTGGGTACTTGGCACACTCGACGGATCGACGTGTGTGAGCATATAGGTATATGTGGCATGGCAAATATGCGGATGGGCGTATGTGGCATGAACAAGTGCGTGTGGCATGACAATAGCGCTGATGGGCATATGAGGCATGAACAAGCGCGTGTGACGTGATAATAGCGCTGATGGACATATGTGGCATGGACAAGCGCGTGTGGCATGATAGTAGCGCATACAAGCATATGTGGCATGGACAAGCGCATATGGCATGACAATTGCACAGACATGCGTATGTGACATGGACAAGCGCGTGTGATGAACAAAACTAGACTGGAAAAGACTTGGGGGCGTGTGACATCCAATGGTGCTTTGGAGTAGTTGTGACTTGGTTCAGGTGAGGTGGAGACCTCAGAGACTGACACCTAGGCAGTGGTTATAAAGTAGTTACCAGTCTACCCACTAAGCAGAAGTGGGATGGTGGGCTAGGTAGTTACGCGATGTGGCAGATGCATAGAGCTGACACCCAAGCAGTGGTTATGGTAATTATCAGCCCATACACAAGGTGGGGTGATGAGATAGGGTAGTTATACCATGTATCATTGTGTGGGGGTGACAACCAGGGATGGTAGTGGGTAGTTATCAACCCATACACAAAGTAGGGTGATGGGCTAGGATAGTTATACCATGTGTCATTGTGTGGGGGTGACACCCAGGGGTGGTAGTGGGTAGTTACTGGAAGTTACTAACCCATTGTACAGAATTGTAACAAGTGTCCCATGATGGGGCTGAGGTAGTTATTGGGCTAGTCTATATAAGACCAGCCACCCATGTGGTGAGAGTAGGATACGAGTTGTGAGTTCTATATTTCCCAAGTGTAAAAGAACAAAAGAGAAAAGGCTATAGCCTTTGAAAAACTATGTGAGCTTTGTGTTGCAATTGTGTGAGCCTCTTCTCCCCCTTCTCCTTTATTGTGTAGGCTAAGACTAAGTCAGATGGACTTAGTGCCGGTGCGGGTATTCGGCGAGGAAAAGAGTTTGGCCCGGATTTGACCCCGTGACACTAGCCATGATGTTTGTCAAAATTTTGAAGAGGAAGTTACTTAGACAAATAGGCCGATACTATCCCAGCTTGAAGACATTATCATCTTTTGGAATTAGAACTAGAAAACTTGATTTAAGACTACCTGTTGGAATCTTGCCATTGCTAAAGAAGGAAATCACAGCATTAGTAACATAAGTACCTACAATGTACCAACAAGCCCTAAAGAAGCACCCTTGAAAGCCATCTGGACCAGGGGCACTGTCCGCATTCATATTAAAGACAGCATCTTTCACCATAGGTTATTACTTCCACATTATTATTATATAAAATACAAATATATGCATTATGGGCTGTGAGTCTCAAATTCTTGTATTAGATTTTAGGGCGAGTGGCGATCATGACTCGGGTTCTTAGTAGCGGGACTCGGAGATATTTACACCCTTTGGCATCCTCATCTGCAATGTAAAAATGGTCCTAAGAAAAGACAAATATATATGCTCTTAGTTGAGGCATAAAACCTAACTTACTGATGTTTTTATTTATTGTATTAAACTTCAATAATAAATTATGGGAGAAAATGTAGATGGTGTCTCCATGTAGTTGGCAAATAATGTTGCTGACGGCTCAATGGGGGGCTCTAGGGACTGAGAAGTCATTATAATAGTAGAGTTTACTTTTGCCAAATAAATTCTTTCTTTTTAAAACATAACAGTAAAATCATTCAGAAGATGTTGACAAAACATTTTCTTCTCAAAATATGAAAATCTTTTAAGACTTGCAAGTCATTTTTAAGGGTCAAAACTGATTCTAAACAGTAATCCATGGTGTTTGAATCATATCAATCAAAATCAATGAGAAAACATTTGAAAAAAAGAACTACACAGTATTCCCAAAGGCAGTGCCATTGCTGCGTTTTTGGATCGAAGGGACCTCAAACTTATCAAGTGTCATGGCCAAAAGTTTCATTGAAGGTATCTATAAGAATTGACCTAACTTTCTCCACCCAAAAAAAAACAAAGAAAACAGTCGCCTTCACTACTACTTTTCCATACCATGTTTCAACCACCCAAACAGTAGAGGAGGGGGTAGTGGTGGGAATCTAGACTCTATACTTTAGAGAGCAACTTGTTTGTTGTGATTGGAGAGAGAATGAAACTTAGCCAAATGGGCCGAGGGTGAGGTGGCGATGGAACCTCTCAGTGTAACAGTGTAAGAAATTTTTATCTGTGTCGACTGATTTCATGGTGGACTGTCTGTTGATTCGGAGATGTGACCTTGTCAGATGTCTTTTCTTCATTGAACATATCAAACCATGGCTACGATAGAAGAAAAGACAAAACGAATAAAAATTCCTAGCAACCTTCAATGAAATTGGTAGTTCATTGGCATTTTGATGCTGAAAATGGACAGTCGTGGTTCGCAAATGTTACATATGGTCCTCCTTACCCATCATTTTGATCATTCGATATGTGGGCTGACGCCATTTCGGCACTTTTATTTTGTGAAATGTGGGGAATTACCAGTCTCCATTATTGGTAGCGGAATTATTTATTCATGCTGTTTGAACTGTTTTGAAGTAATTAATTGAATTGTGTATTGTTTATATCGACATGTTCAATGTTTCGAACGCCGTAGGATGCAGGATCCACATTTTGTTAGACCCCACAAGATCGTTTAGTAAGGTGACTCATTGAGCATACCAAATTGGGTCTCTCATCTTATTTTCCAACTCAATCTGTATTTCCTTCTAACACACTAAGAAGCTAGGGGTGTCAATTTGTACCCTTTAACCGAAACATTTTTGGGAACCAACTAAAAAAGAACCGGAACCGAACTGATAATAATAGTTCCGGTTTTGGGTAGTTTAATATTGGAATTGTACCGATAGGAACCAGAGTTGATATATAAATGCAATAATTGTCATATTATCAAGATTGGAAACCCAACACCTGGGAGGGACGTCGCATGTTAGAGTCTCCAGCGGAGTGTATTCCGGCTGAGAGGGCATGTTAGCGGATAGTGTGTTCTCGCACACGTATTGTGTTGGCCCGACAACCTGTTGGTATACATAGTTGTTTCGCTTTTCCACAAAAGGTTGATCTTTTGGGGTAAATGGTTGTTTAACATGGTATCAGAGCCTTAAGGCCTGGAAGGTCACGGTTTCAAATCTCCAGCAGAGTATATTCCTGATGAGGGAATATGTTAGCGGAGGGTATGTTCCCACACACGTGTTGTGTTGGCCCTAACGACCTGTTGATATACATAATTATTTCGCCTTTCCCCAATAGGTCGATATTTGGGGGTAAATGGTTATTTAACAGAACTGATACACACAAAACCAGAACGAAAATTAACCGAAACGAAACAGTCAGTTCTTGTCCGAATCCATCATTTTGAGAACCGGAAAGGATAAAAATCAGAATCCATAAGAACCGACAATATCGGTTCCGATTCTGAGAACCTTAAGAACTATACATAAGAAGCACATGGAGTAAACTTTGCAGGATACAAGCTGCATTGGATGAATCTTGTAACTAGTGTCGGTCTCTACCTAAACTGAAAAAACTAAAAAAAAAAAAACCTGGACCACAAATAATTTGTGAGGTCCGAAAGAGGGAGAGGAAAAACAAGCAATGAAGCTTCCATTGGTGTCCTTGTTCCAGAGAGACAGAGCAGAACATTGTACTATCAACTTACTCATTGACGGAGATGCCCATAAACTTAAATTATTTATTTTTTCTGAGATAATATTCACTTGGACACCTTTGAAGCTAAGGCTGATATTGCAAGATATCTTTTCAAAGTAGGTTCCCCACCTTGGCTGGACATCAAATAAATGCAAATTTGTTCTCTTTTAAAGAAAGTCAAACAAAGTCCTGTTGAGAGAATACTTTGGATACATCTTGTTGTTTGAAATTTCTTTTTTTATTAAGGAAATAATGGGGGACCTTCAACCCATGAAAGATTAGTCAAAGTCATTTTGTCTCTGAACTTTGGAGTAAAATAGGTGAAGTGGGTTTCATTAAAAAGATTTTTTCCTTATCTTTGGGGATGTTTTGCTTAATCGTTAGACAAATCTTAGTTGCTTTTCCTCTAATTTAGATTAAAAAACATATATAAAGAACTATGCTTTTGTTGGGGTAATTGTAATTACAGAATAAAATTCATGATCTTCTAGGCCTTAAGGCTCGATACCATATTAAACGGGTCACATCAGTCATGTCTGAGTAAAAGGTCAGAATATTATTTAATTTTTCGAAAAAAAATCTCCCTAATGGTAAAAAAAGTTATTTTTTTTTCAAAATAATTGCGTAATGTAATGGGGTTGGTGCGCTACGTTATAATGGCGGTTTTTTAAACCTTGCACTTAGGTTCATTCATTCTTGAAGAAAAATATAGTAATAAATCATGCAAAGAATATTCACTTCCTTTCTCATCCTCTAAAATAAGAAAAATACAAATTTGTCTACATTAATTCAACCAGGCTCGAGGGACCCGCCTGTCTGCACTCGTCCTATGACGCGTGCTCTCAGCCGTTGATTTAGAATCTGCGCCTGAGAACTCTGGCGTTGATTCCAAGATTAAAAGATTTAAATATATATAAAGAACTATTCTTTTGTTGGGGTAATTGTAAAGCAAGTAATATTTGGAGAGAAAAAAAACCATGGAGCAGATAATCCCCCAAATTAAGATCTTGATTTGGACAACAACGAAATATTAAATATAACAAACCAACTTTTATAATACACTTAGGCAAGGTTTTACATTGGCCGTTGTAGAGGTACCGTTTTGACTGTTGTAACGGGTCACATCAGTCATGTCTTAGCAAGGTCTGAACAACACCCCCTAAAGGGCTGGCCAGTCCTCAGCCATCCTTATTGGAATGGAAAGACGGGGGCTAATACCACGAAGGCTACGATAAAGGAGGGTAAACAAAATATTATTTATTTTTTCAAAAGAAAAACTCAATAACCATAGTAAAAAATAAAAATAAAATAAAAAAAAAAACAGTTTTTTTTTTTTTTTTTGTTGTCTTCGAAAAAAGATCGATATTGAGGCCTGGACCGATATGGATACCGGGGCCAACATTAGCAAAGAATATTCACTTCCCTTCCCATCCACTAACTCAACCAAGGGTGCTGGTTTTGACAAGAATATTCACTTAGGTTCATTCATTCTTAATTCTTAATCATTACTAAGCATGAAAGAGAGATTAGCCTTGTTATTATGGAAGAAAGCCAAAAAAAAAAAAAAAAAGGGCAGCCCAACCCCTCATTCCTCATCATCTACAGTTTATCCCAACTATTTGGAGTCGGCAACGCGAATCCGCTTGCGCTCGCAAAAAGTTTTAAAATTTTTTTAGGAATTAAACCAACATGTAATCCACCAGCTTTAAGAGTAATGAGAATATTGTTCTTGCCATACAAATTCATTGAAACATAAAATCTTTTCAAACATTCTTTCAAGGGAAACAAAAAGCTCAAGAAACAGGAGGATTCAGAGAAAGTAAGCTAATAGAACACCACCTCAAAGCTTTTTTTTATGACCTCATTATTCTCATATCCAATGGCTTACATTGAGGTGCTATTATATTAACTTACTACTTGGAGCTCTGACATCATTGGCATGCAATATGTACATGGGTTGTTCTAACTGTAACTGCAATTCAAGCCCATTTGGCCAAGACAGACATACAACCTGCACCTAGAAGAAGTGAAATATAAGATCCTAGCTGAAGCCTTCCATTGCTTTGCATCCTCGGACTCATGAAATCGGCTGCGAGGAGATCGACGAGCGCCATATAGATCAGGATCCCGGCCGAAGCAGAATTGAAAACCCCTTCGACTATAAGAGCAGTTGGGCTACTCTCGTCGTAAACATTTGTTATTGCTAGACCAATGGCAATCCCAACTGGGGTGGTAAGGGAGAAGAAGAGTGCCATGATAGCAGTTGCTTTACTCTTGAATTTCGCCTACAAAATCCCATAAAAAATATGTCAACTCTCTCACATGATTATACCGACGAAATCATTCAGATGTCGCATGCTGTTAGTGAATCCTTGTACACCGAAATATCCTTAACTTTCGCAACATATATGAAGTGTGCCTACTGTAACATGGTCATTGCTCAATCGCAGTGGGCCGTGATTCAGCAGTTAGACCCACTTACAAAAAACCTGGTTGAGCTTAGCAATGACTCAACATAGGTAGCTATTTTGGATGGGAAGCATCATCTTCACACACATCTATGAAGACAGTCTAAGCTATTAACTCATGAACCATAAACAAGACTGTCCTACATAAATGCTTGGACTCATAAAAGCTTCAGACTTACAAAAAGCTCATGTGGTCATGACCTTTAAGCTTCCCTTTCTTAAATGCATTTGCAGATAAGGAATGCAATGCAGTTGTTCTGTTTGAGCATCAAAGTAAGATGCTCAAGACAATTGAGAACCTCTTGATTTTAATTAGATGGTGCTCCAATTGTTGGACCCACTAGACGACCCTACATAAGGGCTGGAAAATGATTAGTGGCTCATAGGTGGACAAATCCAATAAACCCATGTGGGCCTCAGTTGATGGAGGATCAACAGATTGTTAAGTTAGCATCACTTGAAGCTCAAACAGTTTGACATCCAGGTTTGATGATGGTTTTTAGTTTGTCGGCCCACCTGGGACCCCCAACCTAAGTGGGTTCTAGTAGTTGCAGTGACAATCGTTCGATTTCGATCAAATGATGCTACAACTGCTTGAACACCCCTGTTTTAGGTGCTCAAGCACATCATCAAGTGCACACACAACCAACAAAAAAAAACAGAGTAAAGAGTAATTAAACAAAACAAAAGCTGTAATATTGATACCTGACTGATGCAACCACCAAGTCCCATGCCTTCAAAAAACTGATGGAAAGTCAAGGCTGCTACAAGAGGCTTTATTGTAGAAGGACTTTCAGAAGCACCCAAGGCAATCCCAATTATCACTGAATGAACTATAATCCCCAACTCCAACACCTACCATATCCATCAACAACAAACCCATTTCAAATTTGCTTATCCCAACAAAAAAAAAAAACCTTTGAATCTCTCTCTCTATATTTACAGTTTTTGGGGATTGTGATAAGAAATTATATAAAAAAACATTTTTTAATCAGAAATTTCCAATACCCAGTGATGAAAAGCCTTTTTTAACCCTTTCTACCAATCCTGTAAAATAATTTTCTGATAACCCTTCAAAATTAAAACAAAGCAAAAATGTTCAAAGAAGAAGAAGAAGAAAATGATCTGAACCCATTTCAGAAAAATATATAATAAAGAAAGAGAAACAGAAAAAAAAATTAAAACCCCCCAAAAGAACACAAAAACAAGCCAATGAAATTCAAATACCAAGCAGCAGACCCATTAATATATACTAAATCCCATTTTGAAAAAAAAAAAAAACAGAGGAAAAAACAGAGATGAATCAAGTTCATCAAACAAGAAAGAACAAATTTCCAAGCAATCTTACTTGCGATATGACACGATGCCGAATGAGTTCCGACGAACCCGAATCATCGGAAGCAAAACTCGACCCATGTGCATGACCATGTGTAGCATGAGTATGAACATGTACATGACCAGAATGCTCCCCGTTCCGTTCTTCATCTCCTCCACCAACAGGTTGAGCCTTATTAAAGTGTGACCTCTTATAATAACTAGTAGCAAAAGTATCAACCATCAACGTCCCAATTGCCGACATCATTGCAACAAAACCAGTAAACGGAAAATTCCCCCATGGATTCTCCTTTAAACAAGGAGAAGTTAAATTCTCAAAAGCATCAGGTAGTACATGAATGAACCCAGTCGCTAGTATAACACCAGCAGCAAAGGCCTTGATCATGAAGAAGATATCATTCTCAGGTCGTAAAGCCGGAATTGACTTCCCCAACACCGGAATACACACCCCAATAGCACTAGCAACTAAAATTGAAGCTATAGCACCTAACTTAAACTTAAGTGCCTCACTTTTGTTACGATCATCGATTCCTTCGGCGTCACATGTACACTCCCCAGATACAAATATAGGGAGGAAGATGAGAAACAATACAGAGAAAACTGCTAGAAGCTTGTTCATGGTGAAACAAAGAAAGAGAAGAAAAGTCTGAATGGGTCCAAAGGGTTGATGTTGTAACGAAGAATGTGTGCTGTTATATATAGAGTAAGACCGATATCATCGGCTGATTCAAACAGGTTTGCAACCCAAAAAAAGAAAAAAAATTCAAAATTACTAAAAGGGTATTTCTAACTTATTGTGAATTTCTTAATCAAAGAAGAAAAAGTTGGGATGTATGGGGAGAGAGATTAAGGGGTATATGAGTAATTAAGTAATAAAGGGATTGGGGAGATTATGAGGACATAATGAGCATTTAATGATTAGTAAAGTTAGAGCTAAATCAAAACTCTAGAAATTAAAAAACAGACTGTTGACATAATGTTGTCATTTAAGATACTGAACAGGAAGTTTTAGGCTTTGTGTTCATCGGGTTTATGCTTAGATTGGTAAAGTCCATCAAAACATGTCGATATTATGTGTGTGCTTCATTTAATACTAATTAATACAATTTTTTTTCTTCTGTGAAACTTGTTTTATTTTGTGAAAGACATGGCTTAGAAAGCAAAGATTACTAAATCCAAACCATAGATATGTCATGGATATCTCCTACCCATAACGACTAGATCAATGATCCTGACCATATGATTTCAACGATAAAGAAAAAAATAAGTACGACATGACCAACAAAAAATGGACTAAGGGACATCGGGGCAGGCCGGATTTTGGTGTATTCGAACAACGCAATCGACGGATTAGATCTTCTAGTAAACCGAACCATGAATGTGCACCATATGAGGATAGTCGACTGTTATTAGGGTATATTGGACGAATTTTATGAGAATTTTGAAATATTTATTAATGGAATTAAGGCAATTTCAAGATATCTGTGTTTATTTCTGCTTTACAAAAAACAATCCTATTTTTTTTTTTTTCAAAATCCTTTTTTTTTCATAAATTCAAAGTTTTAACTAGAATGAAGAAATCAACTCGATTTTTCATGAACCCAATTTTTTTTTTCTAGTAGGTCCCTTGAATATCAATCAAAGTCTCAGAAGTAAACCGCCTCTGAACCATCAGATCACGATCGGACGGTTTAACTACCACTTTGGCACCAAACAAAGCCATAAAAGGTCCTTATTAACCCATATGCATTTTTTAAATGCTAATGCATCGGATCCCATCAGTGCTCGGTCAAGAGTAGTAATAAAACTGAGGGCACTCAAAATGACATAGCCCCGGTCGCTAGTTAATATAATACAACCACAGCCTTTGGATTTCGAAATAAATGATGTCATACACCTTTTATAAACAGTGGATATTATTCCTATAATCGAACGGCTCACAATGAGGTTATCTTATATTAGCTTAACACTGGGCTATGACGTAATTTGGCAACGTACTAGACATTGCAGCTGGTTCCAGTCATGTAAAGTCTGATTGCAAGCGTGTGAATGAGGAATAAGATCAGGCCAGCTGTCCACATGTAATTTGTCAAATATTTGACCAGCATCCATGTAGACTCACTTTTTCCATTTTTCTAAGGATTGGTGTCATCAATAGGAAAAAAAGAAGGGAGGAGGGTGCGGGCGCACACAGAATGGTCCATGGAACGTCCCTCCACTCCACTCCACTCATGGGTTTCTCTTGTATTGTTTCTCTTGTATTCCCCAACTTTTAGACCTTTCAAGTACGAAAATATCTACACATTTTTATTCTTTTTGTCTTCTCAAAAATTGACAATTGTCCTTTTCATCACCGTTGGATTCGTTTGATTGGTAAATGGGATGTAGGACCCAATACAGACTTGATCTCCACCGTCTAATAGTGAATCAAATGATGACTCATCACAAGAAAAAAGTAGGTTGCACCCATGTTGACACTAGCTTATAAAAAGTATCTATGCAATTTAAAAAACCATTAACAAACCAAAAATTCCCTAACAAGGTACTTTGAAATGCCATTCATTCTTTTAGCTTTTGGTGGTTAGGTTTTTGCAAGTAGGCACATAAACAACTGGTTGGGTGATGGTAGATATCTTTTGTTGACTTTGACTTCCTCATCCTCCATCCATTACCTACCAATTTAAAGATTCTCTCTCTCTCTCTCTCTCTTCATTCTAGACCGTCCAATCAATGGACCCCCTACTTGTAGATCTCCTAAGCCCAAATCTAGCATGATTGAATGATCCAAAACATCCAATCCACTGCATTCTTTGGACAGTAGCAGCAAATGGTTTATAAAGTAAAAAAAAAAATTGGACGGCTGGGATCATCTGAATGGGTTGATTCTTGGGCTACATGACATCCTAGATGAAGTGCAATGATTGACCAGTCCAGAATAGAATACATACTATATGGATGGTAGACAAGCAATATTATTATACTTGCAATGCTAAAGTAGCAACCCAGTTGTCCCCATACCTGGAAACATGCATATGCTAGCCACCCAACATTGTCATAAGTTCCAAACTGAGTCAGTTTGCCTATACCAGAAGCACCACCGTCCGATCAAAGCTGAATAGTCATCATGGGTGTGTCCCACCATTTGATAAAGGAATCCCAACAGCTCATATTTTACCAGTTCACCCCACCAATTCTCAAATGTTACAGTGCAGCTCAGATCATTCCCTCTAGTAAAAGTTGGAACATAAGCCAGTGTTACCCAACAACACTGCATCATTTATTAACTAAATCCAACATGTCTCACAAGGGGGACTAGGACTATAGACAGCATACAATACACAGAAACAGAATCTACAGGAATTAGTTTTTAACTAGGTGCAAATCTCTTTTTCTGACAGATCAAAATTAAAGGGGTGATAATCCTGTTTGAAGCCCAGTAAATGGAGGGGTAAGTGCTCCACTTAAAAAAATCCTAGATAATCCACAAGCATGCTTGGAAATCACTACTAAGCTAAAGTTAAGGACACCCCAAACCCCAACACAACCTTAATTATAACTAAAAAAAGATTAGTAAATCACTTGGGAGTTTTTCAAATTGTCAGATGGACAACTGGCACGATTCCAGCATAACACAATGGCGTGCAAGAAAAAAAAAAGATCAGATCCTTTTTTTTCCTTCTAGGATATGTATTCAGTGGGGATCCAAATCAAAACAACACATGGTAATTGTTTTTATTTTCTATGTTTCTTCAGAAATGCCATTTTTATAAGGCAACTAATTCTACTGGGTAGAGCCACGTATGGCGGCAGCAGATAAGAGAATACAAGTATGAGCTCAGATTACGCACTAAACCTATAAAGATTAGGCCCTCCAAATATATTCTAGAAATAATATTCTCTGCAAACACAAAAATCTAAAGGCCCACTACCAGACATCAAATGGTGGGTCCTCCCTCGACCACAATTCGATCAAGATGACGACGGTGATTGATGATTCAGACTCTTTACTCCAATATTCAGTGTAGCCTGCTCAATGGAGCTATGCTCAACCCTCTACGATGGGACATTTTTTTTTATGCATTGTAGTTTTCCCACGAAGTCCACACATTCAACAGAAGTTTGTTACTGCTTTCAGGTATAGTAAGAACTATTTCAGGGTCGAGCTTAGCTCGATCGAACAGTGCTCATTGTCACAACATCGAGGTGACAACTTTTATCCCCGTCTTATTATTTTATTTTCTCCTATGGACATTCTTTTATCTACTAAATAAAGGGTACTCTGTTACAAATTGATCTTTATTGATTAAAGAATCAACATGGACTATAGATGATGCATTTTTGTCAACACAGTTAGTATTAAAAAATGTGATACTGAAACAGTGATTATTGATCTAAAGAACAGAATGTGAAATTGACTCACTTTGGAAACCAAGACATCCTAATTTCTCCACCACTTTCTTCAATTTACTTGGTCAATATAAGATATAAAAAGGCCTACACCAACACAAAAAGTGCAAGTGCATGCAAGTAATCAATAGTTAAAAGGAATCAAACTAACACATCAGAAGAAATGGATGACAAAATATTGATTCCTAGACCACCATATTTCTTCTCGAGCGGATATATCTTATAGGGTATCCATAGTGCAGAAGGGAATTGGTGGCTCTTGTATGTAAGAAATATAACTCAAAGAACATATACACAACCCTTTTTGGGAGTAAAGAACATATAAACACTAGAGAGTTGAACCAATCCAAAAAATTAGAATATTATGTTTTGATCCTTCCAGGGAGTAAAATTTGCAATTTTCGTGTGCTTCTTATGCTTTCCAGTATCAATCCTATGATTCAACATGTTCGCTAAAAGAAAGGGCCATGGTTTTGGGTGAAATCATGAAAGTTGCATTACAATTTTAATCAAATCTTTTCTTTTTGTTTGCTAAAGCTAACTGGGCATTGTAAGCCCTAAATAACATCACTTATGGACAGAGCTTTTATGCTTTGATATTTCCCAAAATCCTAAACCTACAGGAAAAATATTTTCAGATATTTGCAACCCTAGAATGATTTGAAATATTTCATTAGTAACTAGTATTGCATAAAGAATAAATCAGAATCCGATGTGTCAGCGAGTCAAACTCGTCAAGCCAAAAAAGTTTGGACTAGTATCAGTATTAGTGTGTAAACACGCAGATATATACTTACATAGATATAAAAAGCACATGAATATGTGGGGGAAAAAATAATTAAAAAATGAAAAAAGAAATACAAAGATCACATCTAATTTAATTGCACAATTTCTTGCACCATAAAAGAATATAAATAAATGCCGATCCAAGATGGTTGGGATAAGGTGATGATGACAACGATGATGATGATGATATAAATAAATAAAATGTATACACATTATAAGAAAATATATTATTAAAGTTATTCTTAATGACTATAAGCATATGTGACCTATGGTACATGGATACGCACCCAGCAAACCTCTTTCACATTGACACAGGTACCAATTACTGCATGGATACTTCTACGGGACCTTGGTATTTTCTTAACTCTCTAACCAGTGTCTGTATTTTTCTTCGTATCCAGGCATCTTAGTATGTGATTAACTATATTATTTTATTTGGATATGAAGTTATATCTATGAAGTAAGACAAGGAGACTGTATCTCCCATTTGAATAAGAGGCCTAGGGTTCAATCTAGGGAAGCTTTTGATGGTTCACAGGGTAAGGGGTATGATGGAAGTGGTATTGGGTGCCGTATGGATTAGGAAAGTTGCTGGATTTTAGGGAATACAGGATCTGAAACTTGGGTTGAATTAGGGTAGTCAACTATGGTGTTATTGAGCTTCAAGGGGCTGTCAATTGGTCAAATATGAGTTCTGCTTTCCAAGGATTTAAACTTAGGGAACATCAAAAGTCGAGGCCATTCGTAGTGGTCCTTTATTTACAGCACAGGTGTCCGATCACCAATCCGTCTTTAAGGAACAAAATAAAGTAGCTGAAATTTTCTGACCGGAGGATTAACAGTACAGGTAGGGAAGTGTTTACAAGGTTGTGAAGGCTGATTAGATAGGCTGTGACGGGAGGATAAATAAGGAGATTGGTTGACGGGTTCAGATGATTTTTCTCTTGCTTTTTCAAAAGGTGTTGGAGTATTATTAGGGAGGCTTTTCTGAGAATGATGGAAGAATTCTTCAAAGAAGGGGGTATTAGCTCTGTGCCTGAACGCTACCTTTATATCTCTTATTCTAAGAAGGAAGGTATTGAATTTGAAGGATTTTAGACTGGTTCGTTTGGTGGGAAGTGTGTATAAAATCATCAAGGCATTAGTAATGAAGGTGAAAGAGGTTTTGTGGGGCTTTTGTTAAAAGAAGAAAAATCCTAGACGTTGTTCATATTGCAAATGAATGTATAGATGAGAGGGTCCAAATGGAAGAACCGGGTGTTCTATACAAAGTTGATTTGGAAAAAGTCTATGATCATGTACAATAGGACTTTTTGGACTCTCTGCTTGAGTGGATGGGTTTTGATTTGAAATGGATGAAGTGGGTCCACACTTGCATGTCTTCGGCATCTTTTTCTACTAACTATGGTCAATGGCGGCCCTACGGGTTTGTAATGACCTGATTTTATTTTAATTAATATAGTTGATAATTAATTATGACATTAGGTATAGATGCTTGGTTGCATGTTGTTGGGTTTACGGTCAATTTAGAGACCATTTGAGCCTGAAAATGACCCTATTTGAAGCCAGGTTGATACCTATGGGCCTTAGGCCCATTTCTAGTCCATAGTTGAGCTAAATTAGGGCTTTTTGAGCCTTCACATTTAAGCCTATCTGAAAGTGACGAAAATCACTTTTCCTAACTTAAGAAAAATAATAGAAACACTCATAATCTCTTTTCTCTCTCAAGCTAGGGCTTGGAGAACACTTGGAGCTTTGGTGGATTTTTCTATTCGATCTTGGAATCAACACATTCAGGCAAGTCAATCGCCATTAACCCCTCCTTTGGTTTGTGTAATGTTTGTATGTATGTATGTGATCGTGCTTAGACTCTAACCATGTTTGGTGTATTCCATGCTTTGTTTTTCATTATTTATTGAATTCTCTTTGATCAATCCATTGTAAACCTTTTTTTGTAAACCTTCTTTTGTAGATCCTTTTACACCTTCACTTAGTTCGAGTGTCGGGTGACGCCCGGCGACGAGCACGTGAGTCTAGGGCAAGTTTCCTTTAAGAAAATTAGAGTTTTCTCTTTTAGAATGGTTTCTTTGTGATTTTAGAATAAGGTTTGAACCCTAGTAATTTTCATTGAATCTAAGGTTTTTCTGAGTTCCAAAGTTTCTTTCAGAGTTCTAGGGTATCAAAGAAGGAGATTTGGTTTACCCATTTCACTTACTTGTTGTTGTTGCTCGAAGCAAGATGGCGTCGAGGGTGGTACAAGGAGGTGTTCTGAATGGATTCAAGGTGGGTGAAAGTGGTCCGGTTGTTTCTCAGTTGTATTTCGTCGTCGACACAATTATTTTCTCAAAGGCTTCCCACAATCATCTTAGATACCTAAGATGCCTTCTTAGGTGTTTCGAGGTGGTATCGGAGTTTGGGAGGTAATGATGTGCATGACTAACCTAGGAATTTGAACTATAAGGTTGGAAAGCTTCCTTCTTCTTACCTCGATCTTCCCTTGGGTATAAGCTACAGATCCAAGCCGATTTGGGATCCCATTATTGATAGCTATGATAGACAGATGGCGTCTTGGAAGAAGGGCTATTTATCTTAGGGAGGAAAGGTAACTCTTATTAAAAGTACTTTGTCAAACTTACATATTCATTATATTTCACTCTTTGGCATGCCAGTTGGAATTGCTCTGAGATTGGAAAAGATAATTAGAGACTTCCTATGTGGCGGGCTGGACATTTTGGAGATGAGACTAAAGGTTTTTAGAGGAAGGTGATTGAAGCTAAGTATGGAATTAGAATATTGGAGTTCGTTAAGGGGGCGATGGCTTCGCCTTATGGTGTAGGGGAATGGAAAAGGATTATGAAGGTGTATGATGAATTTTCCAAAGGCATCGAGTTAAACTTGGATCAGGGGATAGGGTTCAATTCTCATAAGATATGCGATGTGGAGATACCTCTCTCTACAATGCTTTCCCTGGTTGCCATGCCTCTTCCAACTTGTAGGAGCTCTTCTTAAAGAGTGTTTTGTGGCATCCAATAGTAGATTTTCTGATGGCATCCGATCATTTGCTGATGCGTTGCCACTATTCCAGAGAAGTGGGGCATAATTTCTTTTAGCTCTTCAACATTTCTTGCATCATTTCAAGAAGTGTTAAGGGAAACATTTTAAGATGGTCCTCTGTTGAGTTTTATTTGCGGGAAATGTTTTGTGGAGATTGTTGCCTATTGCTATTTGGTAATATATTTGGAAGGAGAAGAATAGACGGATTTTTCAAACAGGAAGTTGGACATCCACACTTTGGTCTTAAGGATTGCGGCTACTCTTCTTCTACTCTTCATCTCAAAAAGAATTTAATATGCTAAGTTTTGAAGATTTTGTATTTAAATGGTATGATTCAGTTTTATCTCCCGATTAAGTCAATCGTTTTGAGCCCTTGGGGAGAGGCCTTTGTTTTTCTTTTGTATAGTGAGGTATTCCATTTCTTTAATATATACACATCTTATAAAAAAAGTATATAGAAGAACTATTTACTTACTAATTTGTAGGGGCTAAGAAGAAGGAGTCACACTAACCTTCTAGGTTCTTAAGATGGAACCACACCACCAAGAGAAAGGCATCACACCACTCATGTAGCATAACTATCAAAGAAACTCTTATTCATATTGTCAATTAGGAACCTACAATGGGATATATAGATAGTTGAACAGCAGCTTTGTTTTTTCCTCCTATTCTTGTTTTAAAAAGTGTGCCTCAAGGTGCGAGAGTGTAAACCTCAAGGCGAGGCACACAGATCATGCCTCGAGGCTTAAGCCTCGATTGGAATATATGAGGCTTAAGCCTCACCCATTTGAGACGTGAGGCAATCGAGGATTATGTGTGATAATTAGGCCAATTGAACACTAAAAAAGAAAAACAATCTTTTTTTACCCTTGTTTCACATGATACCCTCCCAAATCATGTTTATTATCAAAAGAAGATGATTTAAGTCACCTTCTACTTCTTTTGAGAATTTTAAAATCCCTCTCTTTTGCCATAGTTTTCCCATTTAATGAAAATTGTTTATTGTGCTCTCATTTCTCAATCCAATTTTGATTCCATCACTTCCTATGGATTCTTTGCAACGAAACATTTCAATGCACACAATTAATCAAAGTATTCCTTGCGCCTCTCTAAAAATATAATTGTATGGAACTTTAGATTATGGTTGATTGATTGCATGAACACTATGGATATGGTTTGCTTATTAATTTGTTATCTTTGGGCTATGAATCTATGATTTATGAATTATGACTTGACTTATCTTTATCTATGTCCGACTACTGATTAATTGATTAGCTTATTTTTGTAGATATACATATACTTTTGACTGTTGAATGTTGATGATAACTAAATCTAACAGGTTTTTGGCTTAGAATTGTCATTCGTTAGGTAAATCATCAAAAAGAAGAGCTAACAATCTTATTTTGTTAATAACCAAACCATAAATTAAAAATTTAACATGCCAAAATTCCCTAACAAGATACTTTGAAATGCCATTCATTCTCTTAAATTTTGTTGCTTAGGTTTTCACAAGTAGGCATATAACGAACTTAGTGATTGTAGAGATCTCATGTTGACTTCAACTTTCTCATCCTCCACCCATTACCACCAATATTGTTTCTTGGTAGATTTTACCAATATTGAGGTTCTTGATAGATCAATAGAGAACAATCTGATACTATTGTAGTGTTAGCTTTTAGGATATTATACTACATTTCTCTGTCATTCACGTATTGTACATGCTCATCAATCTTGAACGTCCAATCAATGAAAACCCCACTAGTTGATCTCCTAGGCTCAAAGCCAGTATGACAAGATGATCCTACACATCCAATCAACAGCATTCTTTGGATTGTAGTGGCAAATGGTTTATTTAGAAGAAAGGATGGTTTCTTCTTGGGCTTACATGATATCCTAGAAGATATGCAATTTTATAGTCCATAACGAAATTCATCATGGATGGAAGAGACCCCATTACTATACTTGCAATGCTAAGTAGTATCCTATTCGTCCCCATGGGTGGAAACATGCATATGCAAGCAACACCTGCCTAAAGACTGATTCAGCATTGCTAAGTTACAAATGAGTCTGGCTGCCTATAACCCAAGCACCACTGTCGACCAATGAATGGTCATCGAGGGTGTTCCCACCATTTGACAAAGGAATCCCAACAACTCATACTTTACCAGTTCATCCCACCTCTGCTCAAATCGAACAGTAGTGATACAAATCTCACTGTTACAAATTACAATGCAACTCCACTCATTCCTCCAATAGAACTTGGCACCTAAGTCATATTATCCCACAACATTGTATCATTTATAACTAAAACCAAGATGTCTTACTAGGGAACTAGAACTATAGTCACCATACCATACACAAACAGAATCTAGAGGATTAGTTGTTTACTAGGTGCAAATCTTTTTCTGACCTACTGATCAAATTCAAGGGTTGATAGTCATCTTCGAGGCCCAGTATATACAGAGGTAAGTGCTCCACTAAAAGAAATCTTAGATTATCCACAAGCATGCTTGGAAATCACTACTAAGCTAAAATTAAGGAAACCCCCAACACGACCTTGACTATAACTAAAAGATTACTAAACCACTTGAGGGTCTTTCAAATCGTCAGATGGACACCTGGCACTATTCCAGCACGGCAGGTGACATGTAAAAAAGGAAAAAAGAAAAATATTAGCTGTTTTTTACTTCTAGGATATGTTTTCCAAGTGGCATCCAGATCAAAACAACACATGATAAATGTTTTTGTTTTATCTGTATCTTCAGAAATACTATTTTACAAGGCAACTAGTTCTACACGGTGGATCCACGTAGTGCAGCACTGAAAAAGAGGTTACAAGTGTGAACTCGTATTATGCACCAAGCTATAAAGATTAGGCCCTTCAACTATATTTTAGGAAGAATTATCCTGCAAGTACAAATCCAAATGTGTTTTAGGAAGAATTATCTCTGCAAGTACAAAATCTAAAGGCCCACTACCAGACATCAAGTGGTGGATCCTCCATTAACCACAATTCGATCAAGATGATGATGGTAATTGAGACTCTTACATCAATATTTGGTGTAGCCTACTCGATTGAGCTACGTTCAACCCTTTGATGGGACTTTTTTTATTATTGTTTTCCCACAAAGTCCCCACAATCAACAAAAATTTTCTATTTTCAAACTAAAGGTATATTAAGAACTCCTATTGCAGTGGTCGAGCTTAGCTCAATATTAAGCTTGACCAGCTGCTGCTTGTTACAGCATTGAGGTGACAACTTTGATCCTATTTAACAGTAAACTAACCTAAGACCTTCTAGAAGACTTAAACTAATTTCAGAAACCTAGATGCTGAAAAACAACCCCATGTGAGCCACAAATGGGCTGGACCAGGTGGGATACAAACCCACTTTGCGCCAAGTCCATGGGTAAATAAGTTGCAGTTTAATCTGAGCTACAGGCTTTGTCTGGGGCCCTTGGCCAAAGGATTTCAGGCCCTTGGATCCTCAATTCTCTCCTGCTTGCGAATACTTGACCCCATCGAGTTAAGGTAGTGTTTATCCTTATGCTTCAGTTCCATGGGCCTTAACTTCATTAAAGATCACGAGAGCTTCAGCTTCTCTCAGAATTGAATTAACCATTCCGATGGCAAATTCTTACTAGATGTGTCTCCAGTAAGTTTCTTGGCTCTCACATTCACTTGTGCTTCTTCTTATGAAAACTTGTTTGGAGGAGGAAATAATTTCTCCTTGTTGTCCCATCTTTCTTTAGGCTTCCAAGCCATCAAGATGATCTCTTTACCTTTATACCTAAATAAATGTGTTTTCCCAACCATCATGCATCACATGACAATGATTTAACCATGGCCTCCCTAACAAGATGTTTGCTGCATTCATCATAATGAAATCACACCAAATTGAATCTAAAGGCCTAATGCAAACGAAACAAGGCATTTCTGATTTACATTACTCTTCTATTTATTGTTTACCTAATCAACGACTTATGGATGATGATGTTGTTCAATTAAAAGTAGCCAATAGTTCATCCTTTCCAGGGAAACAATATTTCCTTCACCATCCTCATCTACAACCACAATGCATTACTTGTAACCACACCCGATGGTAGTTCGGAAGATATCAATGCATTTCCAATTTTATTCTTCTTCTAGTGTAGCAATTAAGACCCTTTCTAGCATTAAGAACTCACCTTCACTTACAGCATGAATTTCAACAGGCTCAAGCTTTCATCCACTTGCTCTTCACACAATTCTTCTATTGTCCCTTCTACTGGGGCCCTATGCTCAAAAGACCCTTTCTTCGCATTTGAAGCAGAACATTTGGCATACTCTTTCTTCTACCTTTCTCATCCCATGATCTTCAGAATTTTTTTCTTTTTTTTTTTTGATAAGTGTAATCTTTAAGGCAGAGCCAGAAAAAAGAAAAGGCAAAGCTAATGAGGTCGAGGTGACCTACACAAAGCTAAGCACCAAACAAACAAAACAAAAACCACGAAAAGCCCTCAACTAACAGCCATCCCTAAGACAAAGGAGATCCCATTGGAAAAGAAAATCTTCGAAGAATAGGCCTCTACATTCTGTAAACACTTTAGACCATAAAAATAAAGACCCTTAATGTTGAGGACGATGGAAGTTAAGATTTCGCTCTTTCCTTCGAAGATTCGTTGATTCCTCTCCTTCCACAACCAACAAACAATCGCGAAAGGGAATAATCTCCACAGGATACGACCACTCAGGGAGAAGTATGGAGGCTGCCAACTAAAAAGGAGATCCATAAGGGAACCCGGCATCACCCAACTCATCTCGAACTCCGAAAGGAACACTGACCAAACCTCCCTGGCTACGTCGCAATGCATCAACAGATGGTGAACAATCTCCCCGCTATGCTTACACATCCAACAATAGTCAACAATTAAGAACCCTCTAGATATCAAGTGATCTACAGTCAGGATCTTGTCCAAGGAAACTGACCACACAAAGAAAGCAACTTTAGTCGGAACTCTAGACTTCCAAACCAAGGATGCTGAAAAATTAGAGCTACCTGCTCTATATAAAGCCTCATAGGAGGACCAAACAGAGAACAATCCACTTTTCGACCAAATCCAAACACGCTTATCCTGGGCCGTAGGAGGAAGATGAACATTGTGCAACTGAGTAAGCATTCTAGAAAGAGGTTCGATCTCCCGGTCATTGAGGTTTCTCCTGAACCCAAAGTTCCATCCCACCACTCCCCCTTACTACGAACAGTCCTAAATAGACCAATTCTTCCTCTCGAAGAGACAATAGAGCTCTGGAAAATCAACATTCAAGGAGCCATCTCCACACCAGATGTCCTTCCAAAATCTGATCCTATTCCTCGACCTTACAGAATACCGAATCCCTCTAGCAAACCCCCAGATACCTTTAAAATCCCCCTCCAAACACTACAACCATACTGTTATAAACTAGATTTTCACCAGAAGTGTAAGATTGAGAGAGAGAGAGAGAGAGAGAGAGAGAGAGAGAGTTGAGAGATTAGAAAGAGAAGAATAGTAGAGTTTTGGAGAGAGAATGGAGTAATTGAAGTTATTGTTCAATCTCCTCTCAAGTTATATATATATATATAGGTGAGGATCGGGGGACAACATTTTTGACAGCAATTTTGACGTACCCACATGGAAGATGATTTAATGGCTGATTTTGGCGAGGACGATCTCCTCACCATCTAGATCACCCCAACAAAAAATAGCCCATTCCGCAATTTCTAACTCCATCAAGTGTGCTCTTCAAGTTAACGAAAAAAATAGACGGTCCATAATTCTTCAACTTCTAAAGCAGTCTACGAATGTCAGAATGATTTGAATTTTTGTGAGGATGGTCTCCTCACCATAGAGACCATCCTCACCAAAAATATCCAATTCTAAGACATAATTTATATATAGGCCCGCACCAATTTTTTGTTGTAAAATTGATGTCCCCCAATATATATATCACTTGAGAGGAGATTGAACAATAAGTTCAATTACTCCATTCTCTCTCCAAAACCCTACTATTCTTCTCTCTCTCTCTCAATATAGATATATATATATATATATATATATATATGAATGTGTGTTTGTGTTATGGTCCAAGTCTATTTAAGTGTGGTATGTATATATAAGAAAGGATAAAACTTATGATAAACATCATCTTTATGAGTTTTGCAGCAAACCCAGGAAGGAGAATTTTCATCCTCTCTTTTCTCTAAAGTATACTTAACTGGGCCCAAGTTGTGACTCCAACATCCCAACTCTCATTCAAAGCAAGGAGACTTCACATTGTGAAGTCAACACATGGGATAAAAGGGTGAATTCGCTTAACTCGCACAGACCAAGGACCAGACATGGTGTAAGAAAAGTCTGACAAGAGTTGGAGTCGTGAACACATGAGTGTCAAGATCCGAGCTTACTCGAGGAAGAGTCCACATAAACTGTTCCTTAAATTTCTGTATCCACGACAAACAATTGTGACACATCAAATTTACTGCAGTACTTTCATTTTTTTTATAACTCCACTTCATAGTTTTCCTTTTTCCTCCTGTTAACTTTTTGTGACCCTAGGGCACCATTTTTTGCCCAGGTCTCACAGTAATTTGTCACCATTTAATTAGTTTGTTGGTAGCACAGGTTCTTTTTAGGATTTTCCAGGGCCTAGTTCACGATTTTACTCATTCTAGTACCTAAGTTGGATACACCTTTTCATCTGTTATAACTGGTTGGAGGTATCCCAGTGATCCTTCCCATGATTTGTTGCGGCACGTTCTGCTTGTTTGCGAAAGTTCTCTTCAGAACTTCATGTTTGTTCCCATCTCTACTCACTTTATTGGTCTGGAATGGCTAAATATTATTATAAAATTGAAAGTTTATAGTCTAACTCAACTCAACATTGAAGATAGATCAAATGGGAGCAAACAGTCTTCTGACCCATTGCCACAAAAGCTGAGCAGATGAAACCATGTATAATGGGGCTTGCTATTAAAAGAAAAGGACTGCAGGAATGTGTAAGTGGCGATACTGATGCTTAAGAGTGACTTCAAATGGGATGTGAATTATGAATATATCTTTTGGTTGCTTCGAACAATTGAACCTTCATACCGAAACAGCCATGTCTTAGCCTAAAGGAGAAGTAACATCAGAACAAAGTTTACTCTAGAGAATATACAAAGATATTTTGAACTGAAGTGGAAAATGGAGTTTGGGGTAAGATGATTGTGATTGGGTAAACAAATGTATGTTTCAGGAAGAGCTACATCTCTGACAAAGTAATACACTTCAGAGAAGGCATATATTTATATAACTTGTTTACTATCTTGAGAAGCACCGCCCTTGGAAGATATCATTTAGAACCAAGCATTGTCACCTAGACATCTAATCAAGGATTTTGGATAATATGATCAAGTTCATGAGGATTGAGGATAAGTTAAATATTCAACCCCGTCATGTATTTCAAATGAACATGGATACTGCTATGGAATTCTAGTTTTAAACTGAGGCTAGAAGCTACTCCTAATAATAGAGAAAACAATCAAGGTTACATTACCAGTTCACATTTTATATCTTTTCTAAGTATTGATCGTAATTTTTGTAATATAAATATAACTTCTTTCAGAATAAATACCTGAATGCATTTAGTCATCGTGCCCATACAAGCTGACACTTAAAATCTGCTTATATGGTCTAAATAGAGACCACAATCCAGTAATTTGTAATAGCCAATGTGGCAGGAACATGATTTGCAGCGCTATAGGAAAAGATCATGTAAGAAAAGGAAATTTATATGACTCATTAGTTATTCTATTACAGACGGATAAATTATTTACAAAATTCACCTTCATATCAGGGTCAGTTCAGGAATGAAGTCCCATTGAAACTAGGACTATTTGATTGACAAATATTTTAATTGCTATCCATCAATTTTACACGTGCACTGGACGGATCTACTGTACATGTTATAGACACTTAGGCAAATCAGAGGCACTCTACATGTTAACTTACATGCTTGTCTCAAGAAATGCCAAGATGGCCAAACCTGCTGCTAAAACATCATCATCCAAGACATGCTCTGCTGGGGAGTGGCTAATGCCTCCACGACAACGGACAAACAGCATGCCAACCTGCTCAAATACTAGCATCCCATCACCAAACAGTGAAAACATCTCACTTTAACCATAAGAAATGAGGCATAAGGAAACCAACCTTAGTTAAATGAGATATGGCCATTGCATCATGTCCTGCTCCACTCATCAGCACTGGCACTTCATCTTGAATCTCACCTGCCATTCTCTTCAATGCAGAATAGGCCGCAGAGTTCAGCTGTGAACTTAGTCCAGGATCACACAATACTGCATCAGCATCATGCTGAAATAGCCCAAACCAACCGAGTTATTGACAATTCGAGCAGCAACTGAAAAGCGAAATGAAATGGAACTCTCAGACCTTACGTTCAATGATGCAAGAAACAGAACGCCGCTCACATGTTTGATACATCCGGTTAGATAATTCAAATATAGTAGCCTCGCGTGCCATGTCGTCTATCGTGCGTAAATCCACAGTGAAGGTTACCTGCAACCAGCAAGTGTATGTTCATTGTAAGTACTAACTATATGGCAGAAAAGCAAGAAGAAAAAGAAAGAAGCTCCAGAATAGAATATGAAGAATCCACCCTTGAGCTTGGCAGAGAAAATAGAACTCTCAAAATGGGTGATAAAAGAACAATCATAGGGATCGGGTCATTGCCTGGCCTGGAATGACATTACTCGCACTCGGCCAGCTGGATATTTCTCCAACTGTACAGACAAGGGATCCTGCAAGAGATTCCATAGCGAAACCGTTGCAGTGGCCATCATAAGAGATGAAATTCTCAGGGTGTTTACAAAGACTTTCCAACAATAAAATTAGTTCAGCAGCAGCAGCCATCGGATCCTGGCGCATAGACATTGGGACTGTTCCAGCATGCCCTTGTGAACCTCTGACTGTTACCTGCAAATGATTGAAGGAAAACTACTCATTCGTTCATCAAAGACATTTGGCTTTTGGACTAGGATTTGATGTGTAGGCCCTTTCTCAATGATTAGGTTTACGGGGTTGTTCTCTTTCATATTTTAATCTGGACTCGAGGTTTTTAGGTTTGAAATTAAAATTGAACTACAAGGTACGCAGATTTTTCAACGTTTTGCAGCACAAAGTCCTACATGCGAACATATGTTTATGCAAATATGACAGTGAGCTTTTGGAAAAACCCATATGCCCTATAACATTTTCTTAGAACTTATAACTCTAAACTAACCTAAAAAGCTAGTTAACAACATGATAAATACTTCACAAATGATTCATGTGAGAAGCAATTTAAGCTTCAAACTTGGGACAACAATAATTCATTTTTTTTATAACAGTAAATTAACTCATTAACCATGAATGGAAAATACTCAATGATTGCATAATATAAACCCAGCTACCAAACATAGAATAACACAATCTGCAGTTCACTACTTTAATGAATTACTCCCCTATCAGAAACCTGATCAAACCACATATCTAGTCACTTTATTAATGACCTAAAATGGTCACACTCACTGAGAAATTAAAATATCCTAAAAAATGACAATGACCTTCCATGTGGGGATAGTGTCCCTTTAACCCATAGAATGACAGAGATCCCTCATCCATACAGGGCACTAATGTAGCTGATGAACCACTAGAATAGTCTTAGTACCCAAGGGCCAGCATACTTAAGAATTATGTTTACCATCAAAATCAAGAAAAAACCAAACACCAGTCAAAATTGAGTTAGCAGTACCAGTAAGAGAAATGACCCACATTAGTGAGTACTGCAAATAGGTTCCTAACCAATAAAAGAAAAGTTAAGAAGGCCCAACACTTGAAAAATATGGCCGAAGATGTGCTCTCGTGCCCACCTCCACCGCAACATCCTACATTATACCATCAATGCTTTTTTTAAAAGTATAGATATTATTGAAGGGCAGAAGGCCAAACGAAACAAGTACAACAGCTAACAAGGTCGAGATGACCTACAAAAGGCTGAATGCAAAGCAAAACAAAAGAACTACAAAGGCGCGGAAGGAAAGCAACCAATCACATGTCCCTATAACAAAGGGAATTCCATTGGAACACGATGTCTTCGAAGAAAAGTCCTCTACACTCCCCATAGCCCTTAGACCACAAGAAAATCAAACCCTTTATATTAAGGATGATCAAAACCATATCTTTACTCTTTCCTTCAAATATTCTTTGATTCCCCTCTCTCCAAAGTCCCCAAGCTATGGCAAAAAGAAGCATCCGCCACAAGATCCGTTAGTTGAATTGAAGAATTAGGGTTAGGTTTAGAGAAGAGAGAATAGAGAAGGAAGAAGAGAGAGAGAAAGGATGTCATGTGCTTAATTCACAATGACCCCATAAATCTTATTTATATAAAGGGTTACATAAAAAGGACAAGTATACCCTTCATAAGAGGTATTTACAGAACTACCCCTATACAAGATAAATACGCATTCTTACGTATCTGATAACACTCCCCCTCAAGTTGGCGCATAGATATCTTCATGCCCAACTTGCATAAACATCTATGAAGTTGCCAACTGGGAACTCCTTTGGTGAAGACATCTGCTACTTGCTCATCTGTCTTCACAAAAGGGGTACAAACCTCCCCAGATACAATCTTCTCCCGAATGAAGTGGTGATCCACTTTAATGTACTTCACCCGATCATGTTGCACCGGATTGTGAGCAATTCTGATAGCCGCCTTGTTGTCACACTACAAGCTCATGGGTCCTAAGACTGGAAAGCCAAGTTCAGCCACCAACATCTTCAGCCAAAGTATCTCACACAAGCCATGGGCCATTGCCCTAAATTCTGCCTTTGCACTGGATCTGGCAACTACTAGTTGCTTCTTGCTCCTCCAAGTAACTAGATTGCCTCCCACAAAGGTGCAATAGCCTGAGGTAGATCTCCTGTCATCCTTGGCACCAGCCTAGTCTGCATCAGTATATGACTCTACTCTCATGTGGCCATTCTTCTAGAAAAGGAAGCCTCGGCCAGGGGCAGACTTGAGGTATCTCAATATCCTGTGAGCTGCCCCTAAGTGAATCTCCCTAGGAGAATGCATGTACTGACTGATAACACTGACTGCATAGACAATGTCTGGACGAGTCAAGGAAAGGTAGATCAACATTCCAACCAATCTCTAAAAGCTCCCCACATCCTGTAAAGATATACTACTCGAGTCAGCCAACTGGTGATTCTGCTCTATGGGGGTCTCCACTGGCTTAACTCCCAGCTTGCCAGAGTCCTTTAATAGATCTAAGACGTACTTCCTTTGTGAGATGAAGATGCCTTGGTTGGATCTTGCAACTTCTATGCCAAGAAAGTACTTGAGGAGTCCTAGATCTTTGGTCTCAAACTCGCCTGCTAGATGATCCTTTAGCTTGATCACCTCCTCTGCATCATTCCCTGTCAGAATGGTATCGTCAACATAGACGATGAGGGCCGTAGTGCTCTTCTCTAGGTGCTTCATAAATAGGGTGTGATCGGCTTGGCTTTGAGTATATCCCAACTTCTTCACTGCTAGAGTGAACCTCTCAAACCAAGCTCTGGGGGATTGCTTAAACCCATAGAGGGCTTTCCTCAGACGACACACCTTGCTGCTGTCCCCTGGGGGAGTGAACTCTGGAGGAGGTACCATATAGACCTCTTCATGCAGATCACCATGAAGGAACGCATTCTTCACATCCAGCTGATGCAAAGGCCATGCTTGGTTTGCTACTACAGACAACAAAACCCTGATGGAGTTCATCTTTGCCATAGGTGCAAAGGTCTCCACATAGTCAATCCCGTAGGTCTGAGTGTACCCTTTGGCAACCAGTCTGGCCTTGTACTTCTCTACTGACCCATTGGCCTTGTACTTCACTGTGAACACCCATCTGCATCCAACTGGCTTCTTGCCTCTTGGCAAGTCAACAAGCTCCCAAGTTTTGTTCTTATCCAGCGCCTTCATTTCTTCTACCATAGCAGCTTTCCATCTAGGGTGTGCTAACCCTTCTGCCACGGAAGAGGGAGTGGGAATGGTGGAAACTGATGTAATAAAGGCTCTGTATGAAGATGACAAGGCATCGTAGGAAACGAAGTTGCTCAAAGGACGTTGAGTACAACTTCTGATACCTTTTTTAATAGCAATAGGAAGATCAGAATCATCAGTAAACAAGGGAATGACAGTATAGGGAGAGATGGAGGATTACCTAGATCCAAGGAAGGAACCACTGGTCCAGGATCAGCTATAACTGTCGCCCTTCTGCTATAGACTTTGAGCTCCTTCTGAGCTCCAGAAGCACTATCAATCACACTAGTAGTATGAGTGGGTGGAAGCCTCTCAAACTCTAGAGGAGGAGATAGGGATATAGCAGGAAGAGGAACATTCCACCTCTTTTCATTACTACTCTCCCCCTGAAGAGAGGTAGGAGAGAAAAAAGAAAGCTCCTCACAGAAGGTGACATCCATGCATACAAACTTCTTCCCAAAGGAAGGATGGTAACACTTGTACCCTTTATGGGTAGAGGAGTAACCGAAAAAGACGCACTTAAGTGCTTTGGGATCTAGTTTGGTGCGATGAGAACCAAGGATATGTACATAACAAACACACCCAAAGATGTGAGGAAGAACAGAGAAAAGTGGAGAATCAGGGGATAGAACCTGACGAGGAGATTTAAAATTGAGAACACGAGAGGGTATTCTGTTACTCAAGGAGGCCAAGTAGGCAGCCGTCAACACAGCATCTGACCAATAGGTCTTGGGGATATGAGAGCCAATCAAAAGAGATCTAGCTATATTTGTCAAATGTCGCATTTTTCTCTCACCTACACCATTTTGTTGAAGGGTGTAGCTGCAAGAATTTTGATGACAAATCCCATGGTCAAGAAGGTAGTGTTGAAGCCCCCCAAACATGTATTCTCCACCTTAGTCAGTATGAAAACCTTGATGGAGACACCATTCTGGATTTGGATCATCTTATGAAAACTTTAAAAGATGGAATGAGCTTCATCTTTGGTTTTCATGAGATAAACCCATGTACATGAGATAAACCCATGTACACCTAGTATGATCGTCAACAAAGGAAATGAAGTAGCGGAAGCCAAAGATAGAAGTAGTTGGGAAAGGCCTCCATACATCAGAATGCACAATATCAAAACAAGTAGAACTTCGATTACCTCTAGAGGGATAAGTGGATCTACAATGCTTGGAGAGCTCATAGGTCTCACAGTATAAAGCAGGAAAAGAAACAGAAGTAAACAACTAGGAAATAAAAGTTTCAAATACTGAAAAGAGACGTGCCCCAGCTGGGCATGCCAGTTCAAGACAACATCTATCCTACTACTGCTACCAGCAGAAGACTGTAGTGTTGTGGGCTCTGAAAGGTGTCCATCCAGAAGGTAGAGGCCGTTAGCTTCATGTTCAGTGCCAATCGTCTTCCTCGTCTCGAGGTCCTGAAAGACACAAGAAGTAGGGAAAAATGTGACACTACAGTTTAGGGTTTTTGTCAAAGTACTAACAGAAAGTAGGTTAGAAGTAAATCTGGGAACATGCAAAACAGATGTAAGAAGCAATTGAGGAGAGGAAAGGATATTCCATTTCCCAGACACAAGATAAGGTGCCATCAGCTGTTCTCACCTTGTCTCGACCAGAACAGATAAAATAACTGAAAATAAAGAAGACAAACCCGTCATGTGTTCCGAAGCCCCTGAATCGATGATCCAAATGGGGCTGGATGATGGGAGAGACACATGATGAGCAGGTCTAGTGTTACCTGACTGGGCAAAGGAGGTGGATGATGTGGCAGAAGGACCATCAAGCTGTTGAAGCAGTCGTTGAAGGCCTGCATACTCTGTGGCTGAAAAACCACTAGGAGGAGCTGAAGGAAGAGGGCTCGCCAGAGACTGTCCCAAAGTAGGAACAAAAGAATCCACACTGACTGTATGAGCGCTGGATGAGGCTGGCTGGCTAGGACGCCCATGCAGCTTACAGCATTTGGCACGCACATGTTCTAACTTGCCGTAGAAATCACACTTGGGCCTCTCTCTAGTCAAAGACTTCCCAGAAGAAGGTCCAGTAGGAGCATAAGATGAAGCTGAGATAGTCGGATAAGATGGGCCCCTCGAAGATTGTTGTAACTGCTGAGGCTGATAAGCAGGAGAAGCTGCTAGCGCTGATCGCTCTGGAAGGGGATGCTCACTCTGAAGAGAGATTCACCTACTCTCCTCACTCTGAGGATAGGCGTACACCTCACTGAGAGAGGGAAGATCCATCCTACTACTCAGCATCTGAACACGGGCAAGCTCATAAGATGGATTGAGCCCAACAAGGAAGTCGAAGATCTGACCCTTCTCTATATAACGGCGAAAGGGAGCAATCTCTGATAGATTAAGAGGCTAATACGAGTAGTAATGATCAAGCTCCTGCCACAAGGTATGAAGAGCAGTATAGTACTGAGAGAGGGACTTCTGCCCCTGTCGAAAGTAGGAGATAGTCTGTCACAGCTGAAATGCCTGGCCTGTGTTCTGCTGCGGTGAGTAAGTCTTCTCAGTGATCTCCCAAACCTCTTGCGTTGTGCGCATGAATAAGAAACTCTCACTGATATCAGGCTCCATAGAGTTAAGGAGCCCTGACATGACAGTCAGATCATCTGTCTGCCACTGTCGATAAGAGGGATCGGTCTTGGGAGGCTCAACTGTATCCCCCGTAATGTGACCGAGCTTCCCACGGCCTCCAATAAACAACCGTGCTACCTGAGCCCAGCGCAAATAGTTCTTGCCGTCCAACTTCAATGATGTGATCTGTACGCTAGGGTTCTCATAAGCCAAATGATGCACCATAGGGCCTCCAACACCAGTGGAGGGAACATCCGTGCTCACATCTGACGTTGATGGAGAAGCCAATGAGGGTGGAGTAACCAAAGGAGGCGGAGGATCTGCCATGAAGACTAAGTCGATGGAGTGCCGATAAAATACACAAACAGCAAGAAATAAGGCCAAATCAACACGATAGCAGCATCGCGATGTCACAAACCATCAAGGAACCAATCGAAAACATGAGAGAGATCTAGGATCCAAGGAGGGATGTGTTGAAGGTGAAGCCGATGTCAAGAAGGGGCCGAACAACCCAACCGAAAGCTCCAAAATATCCGAATAAGCCACCGATAGTCACATATGACTGAAAAATCCTCCCATATGACCCAAATAATGATGGACAAACTGTAGGAAGGCAAAAGGATAGATGCAAGGCTGAAACAGCAGCCCAATTAGCCCTAAAAAGTCGCCAACGGTAATTGGAGGGGAGAAAAATCCTCACAACTCACTCAAATCTTCATGAAATCGAGTGAGATTCGTCCATTTTGCTTCGAAATATTGTAAAGGGTTAAAATCGAGCAACAAACAGAGCCAAAAAAGGCTTAATAGATCAGGAGATCAAGTAGAACCAAAAAACCCAAAAAACGAGCCCGACTGTAAATCACTCAATAAATGCCCAAAAAGATCTCCAAAAAATTCCTAAAAATCACCATAAATCATAAAAAATGAAGATCTACCAAGTAGAAGAGGATTCGGAGGACCTCAATTTGCATGTCCATACGGCTGATGTAGTCAGTCGTACTGCCCGATGATGTCAGCAGACGTCAACCTTAGTCCGGCGCTCCTTCGATTGTTCTCTGGCTGTAGATTCCCCTTGTTAGCTCTGATACCAAGTTGAATTGAAGAATTAGGGATAGGTTTAGAGAAGAGAGAAGAGAGAAGGAAGAAGAGAGAGAGAAAGGATGTCATGTGCTTAATTCACAATGACCCCATAAATCTTATTTATATAAAGGGTTACATAAAAAGGACAAGTATACCCCTCATAAGAGGTATTTACAGAACTACCCCTATACAAGATAAATACGTATTTCTACATATCTGATAACACCGTTCTCTAGCGGAAAAGGCACGAGAGTGCCAACTTCTGAGAAGGATCGAGATAGACCTAGCATCACCCATCTGACTCCGAACTCCGATAAGAAAAAAGACCATATCTCCCACGCTACATTGCAATGTAACATCAGATGATTGACTGATTCACTACAAAGCTTGCTCATCGAGCAATGGTCAATAAGGATAATCCCTCTAGATCTCATATGATCCACAGTAGAATCTTCTCCTTCGATGCCAACCAAACGAAGAAAGCAACCTTAGTAGGAATTTTAGAGCTCCAAACCATGGCTAAAGGATAAGAAGAGTAGGATGAAACATCTATCCCCTTATAAAAAGAACGAACCGAAAGCGCTCCTCCCTTGGTCCAAACCCATATCCGTTTGTCCTGAACCGAAGGATGAAGGATGGTATCTACAAACGGAGAAACAATCTAGAGAGGGGCTCGATCTCCCAGTCATTAAGATTTCTCCTAAAACCGAAGTCTCACCCCAATGATTCCCCCCCTTCTATAACACATTCCTGAATGGAGCAGTTCTTCCACATTGTAAGGGAATAAAGAGCTGAAAATTCCTCCTGAAAAGAACCTTCTCCACACCAAAAATTTTTTTTTTTTTTTGTAGGTGTAAGCTTTATAGAAAAGAGAAGCAAAAAAGATACAAGGGGGCCTAAGAAGTCGAGATGATTCGTCCTGAAAAGAACTTTCTCACACCAAATGTCCTCCCAAAATCTAATTATGTGCCCAGATCCAACTCCAAAGCGCACTCCTCTAGAAAAATCCCCAGAGATCTTCAAGATGCCCCTCCAAACGTTGCAGTCATACGGGGCTCGGGCAGAGCCACTATCCCAACCAAAAGACGAAATCCCGTACTTACCCCCAATGACCCTCCGCCACTGACTAGTGTCCACCCGAAACCTCCACAACCATTTACCTAGAAGAGCCTGATTCATCAATTTTATTCTCTTAAACCCCAAGCACAATCCCCCCCCTATGCCTTAGCATCGCAGATTGACTTCCAGTCCACCTTATGGAACTTATGGGAATCCATCATATCATGCCACAAAAATCACTCATAAGCTTCTCCAAAATATTCGCCACGCTACTGGGCATTGTGAACATAGAAAGGTAATATATAGGCAAACTAGAGAGAGTGCTTTTTTTTATAGGTAAACATTTATTATTCCCCCCCAACCCCTAACCCTCTTAAGGTAAGAACAAGACCTAACCCAGGTCTTTGGGAATTACCCCCAAAGACTCGATCCAAGGTCTGTGGGTAAAACCCCCCACAACTTGACCAACTCAACACCATTCTACCCCCTTTAGACAAATATTTCGCCTTCCACAAAGCTAATCTCCTCATAAAACACTCGATCACCAGATCCCACAGGACTTTGGATCTGTAAGGGCCCCCTAACAAAAGGCCCAAGTATGTAGACAGCAAACTGTTAATATAACCCATAATTCCTGCGAAACCAGATATGCTGTCCACCTCACCCACTCCATATTGCTTTTGGTTAGGTTCACACGCAACCCCAATACCGCCTCAAAACAACACGAAAGGCCTCTTAGGAATCTTACCATTGATATAGATGGACCAAGGAACACAAGGGTGTCATAGAGCTGATGCTATTAGGTGGCTTGGTAGGTCGGATGGGCAATTCTCTGTCCACTCCTTCTATGTGATGCTGGATAGGATATGGAGAGATTCTCTAGCATACCCTTCTAATATCTTGAGACCCTCCTTCCCAAAAGCTAATGTGTGGGGGTCTAAGGTCCCAAAGAAAGTTGCTTTCTTCATGTGGAGTGCCTCTTTGGGTAAGATTCTCACTGTGGACAATCTCATCAAGAGGAATTGGGTGATGGCCAACTACTGCTACATGTGCAAGGCAGCTGGAGAGTCTATCAATCACCTGCTCTTGCATTGCCAGTCAGCCTGGGAGATTTGGAGCATCTTCTTGGAGTCTTTCGGCATTTGATGGGTCTTTCCTGCTTCAGTTTCAAACACTTTGTGCAGTTGGACGTGTCGTTGCTTTCAACCCTGTAGCCGTAGACTGTAGAGCCTCCTACCTTTTGCAATTTGGTGGGGTATCTGGAAGGAGAGAAATAGGAGGGCCTTTGAGGGAAGGAGGCATCTATCTTTGATATTTCTCTATCTATCAAGGCGCTTATCTTCCTCTGGTCCAAGCTCTTCGAGGAATGTAAAGGTCTCTCTTTTGAGGACCTGGTGTTCAAATGGGACTCAATCATGGCTAGGGGCATTTAGGAGTCTCTTGTCTTGTTTCTATTTGTCGCTTCAGAGGTCTTTCTTTTGCCTTGTATCTTTTTTCATCTTAATACATCTCTTCCATTTTATCAAAAAAAAAAGGGTGTTATCTGCAAACTGCAAATGTGATATAACCGGGCCACCTGTGGCTACCTCAAAATCCTCTAACTCACCAATGCCCATGGTTCTAGAAATCATTCACCCCAAAGCCTCTGCCACCATAATAAATAAGAAAGGAGATAGCGAATCTCCCTGTCTCAGACCCCTGGAACTTCTAAAATAACCCGCAAGGGATCCATTCACTATAATGGAAAAAGAAGTAGACAAAATGCATTTTCAAACCACATTCTCCATTTTTCACCAAAATCCATCTTGACGAACCTATAATCCAAAAAACTCCAATTTACGTGATCAAAAGCCTTCTCCATATCAATCTTGCATACAATCCCCGGCTCCCCCGCCTTGGCTCTAGTATCAATCGATCGTTCGCTAGAAGGACCCCGTCCAGCATCTAGCGACCCATAACAAATGGCCCTTGAGAAGGCGAAAAACCGACGACAAAACCCTACGAATCCTCGATGCAAGCATCTTGGCAATGATCTTGTACATACTGCCCACCAGACTGATGGGCCTATAGTTGGGTATATCATCTACGCTTTGTTTCTTAGGAATCATGGATACAAAAGTGCTGTTAGAAGTGTAACCCAAGTGTAAAAAGCTAAAGAGAATCCAGCTGGACCAGGAGCCTTATCTACAGCCAAATCCGAAATGGCCCTCAATACCACCTCCTCCTCAAAAGGTTTCTCCAAGCCCTCCCTCTCCTCCAACCTTGTCTAGTTGAATTGGAGACCGTCCAATGATGGTCTAAAATTGGAATGATCTGAATAAAAGTTAGAATAGAACCCTACCACCCCTTCCCTTATGTTGTCCTCATCTTCTAACATTTCACCACAAATCTTGAGACGGGTTAAATGGTTGTCTTCTATGAGCATTGGCCATCTTATGAAAAAACTTATTATTATTGTCTCCCTACTTTAACCACCAAATTATGGATTTTTGCTTCCAACAAGTTTCCTCCATTTTCAGCAAGTGTAGATATTTCGCTTTCAAGTTGGCCTTCATTTGATCCACCATGGATAGGGGGCCTAACTCCTCTTTCCCATCGATCAAGGAGATCTCCTCAAGCACTAGACTCTTTTTTTTTCAATCTTACCAAACTCCTCCCAGCTCTAGAGCTTGATCTTCTCCTTAAGAGTTTTCAACTTACGTCTGAATACCGTTCCAGCCCTACCAATAAAGGTAATGGACTTCCACCACTCTTCCACCTTATTCTTGAATTGTGGACACAACAACCGCATATTTTCAAATTGAAAAGGTATAGGACAAGAACTAAAACCCCCACAATCCATGTTAGACTCCACTGTCCCTTTCAATCGTTCAGTAAAATTAGCAAATTTTCGGACTAAGTTGAATAAGTCACAAACCCCTTTTAAACAAACGCTCCAAAAAAATAGTTTTTTTTTTCCTAGATAAACTTTCTATTAAACAGGATGTCAATGAAACAAGTCCAATGTCAACTTAGGAAATGAAAAATATAAACCTAGACACAACTAACTAAATAAAATAGATTGTTAATCCCATCCCCATTGTAGACCAATGAGTCTATTGGTTTTCAAGTTAACAACAGAAGAAACCCATCTAGTACTACTACCTATTCTTGTTAGGCCAAGAAGAATGCCACCTAATACTCATCACCTTCATCTTCATCCCTTCAGCAGACTCCGCTTCAACTTCCTCATAATCCTTCTCCAAAGCAGTTAGATCCTCCTAAGCTTCTGAGAACTCTCCTTCATCCATTCCCTCACCGACATACTAGTGTACAAAGGCATGCTTGGCATACATGAGATCAAACTTATGGTCAATCCTTGAGAACACCTCTGCAACACTTGTAGAGTTTGAGATCATGCACACAGCCCTCTGGACCTTGGCCAAGTCCCCACCAAGAACAACCGTTGGGGGTTGGTAGTTGATTCCACACTTGAACCCAGTAGGGCACCAATCCACAAACTGAATTGTCCTCTTTGTCTTGATTGTAGCAACTGCTGCATTCACATCCTTTCTTTTTTTTATAAGGTAAAGCATTTACATCCTTCGGCACCACATCACCTTTGTACATTAAACAATAGGCCATGTATTTCCTATGGTGGGGATCTAACGTAGCGGAAGCGTGCGAATCAATAGACTCGGTTGATAAACAAGCAATGGGCTAAAAACTTAGTAGATAACATAAGAGTTGTAGAAGAGGATTGCCTGTATTCGTTTTTGGAGCTCCTTATATAGATAACTCCATCTTGACAACTTAGAAACCTTCTAAAATATTAAAAATAACTTTCCTAAGCTATCTATAACATAATAGCAACTTCCTAAGCCTATTATAACTCAATTTGGATGCTCATAAGCACTCTTAATTATAGCCTAAACAATAAAAACGAATTTAGTCAAAATTAGAAACTTGCTAAGAAAATATAAATTTGAAACTATCTAAAACATAAAACTAGAAGCTTCCTAATCCTTCTTCTTGCCTTTCTTCATGTCTAGCTTTTCCATAAATGACAAAGCTAGTTGTTCAACATCAAGCTCCCGTTCTTGAAGAAAACTCGTCCTCAAGTTGGGTACATCTGAAGAAAGTCCATCTTCAGGAAAATAGGGAAAGAGATCCTTCACATTGAATGTTGGAGAGATGTTCATGTCCTCGGGAAGATCCAAAACATAAGCATTATCACTAATCTTCTTAACGATGCGAATAGGGCCTATTTTCTTCAGCTTGGTCTTGTTGTAGGTGCCTTTAGGAAATCTGTCTTTACTCAAGTAGACCATAACTAAATCTCCTTCGTCATAGGATTTAAAGCGACTATGTTTGTCTGTATCTTCTTTGTACTTGGCATTGGCGGCCTCTGAGTTCTTCTTAACTGTGGCATGGAGCTTTTGGAGGGAATCAATCATCTGATCAACTGCAACATGCGAATTTGGTAGAGAAGGAAGAGTAACAAGATCCAAGGTGTGATTGGGAAGCTTAGAGTAGACAATTCGAAAGGGGGCAAGGCCTGTAGACTGATTGGTGATGAAATTGTAAGCAAACTCAGCTTGGGCAAGAGCTAAGTCACACTAGCGAGGTTTATCTCCTGAAAGACATCGGATAAGATTACCCAAGGTTCGGTTGATAACCTCGGTTTGGCCATCGGTCTGTGGGTGAGCAGTGCTACTGAATTTCAACTCCGTCTTTAATCTGGCCAAAAGGGTTTTCCAAAACCAACTCAAGAATTTAGTATCTCTATCAAAGTAATGGTCTTGGGAATACCATGCAGGCGAACGATTTCTCTAAAGAAGAGATTGGCAATGCTAACGGCATCCAAAGTCTTCTTGCAAGGGATAAAGTGAGCCATTTTGGAGAAGCAGTCAACAACAACAAAGACTGAATCATTACCTCGCTGAGTACGAGGTAAGCCAAGAACAAAGTCCATAGATAAATCTTCCCACGGGGCATCAGGAACTGGAAGAGGGGTGTACAAACCTGTATTCTGTGCATGTCCTTTACCCCGTTGACACACCATGCATCGGCGAACAAAATCATTCACATCCCGTTTGAGAGACTTCCAGAAATAGCGCGCCTCAACCAAAACGATGGTCTTATCACGCCCAAAGTGTCCTGTAAGGCCTCCTCCATGAAGCTCCTTAATGAGATGTGCCCGGATAGAACCGTCGAGAATGCATAAGCGAGTTCCCTTAAAAAGGAAGCCACCATGGATCACAAAATCAACAGTGCCTAGCTGTCTAGCAGTACACTTCTGCCATGTCTCTGAAAAATATGGGTCCTCTGGATATAACTCTTTAAGAAAGTCAAAGGCAATGACCTCGGCTCGAATAGTGACTAGCAAAGTCTCTCTAGTGGAGGAAACAGATGAAAAGCATCTACTTAGTGCATCAGCCACCTTGTTATGCACACTAAATTTATGGTGGATAATAAAATTAAATTCCTGGAGAAGATTAATCCAACTAGCATGCATATGGTTTGAGGAAGACAAATTATGTATGTACTCGAGTGCCTGATGATCCGTGTAGAGAACAAATTCCTTTTGAATTAGGTAATGTCGCAATTTTCTGAGGGAACGAACCACCACATAGAACTCAAGCGCATAGGTGGACCATTTCTGACGGGCCTCTGTGAGCTTTTCACTGAGATACTCAATGGGTTTTCCCTCTTGAGACAATACCGCGCCAACGCCAAGAACGGAAGCATCACAATGAACCTCAAATAGCTTGTCGAAGCTAGGTAATGTAAGTATGGGGGCTGTGGTGAGCTTCTGCTTAAGCAATTGGAAGCTTTGGTCTGCTTCTTCTGACCAACGGAACTTCTTATCTTTCCAACTATCAGTAAGTGGGGCTGCAAGAGAGCTAAAATCTATGATAAAACGCCGATAAAAAGAAGCTAACCCATGAAAACTGTGGGCCTCGGAAGCTGTCCTCGGAGTCGGCCATTCACAAATAGCAACAATCTTGGACTCATCAACTTGAATGCCTTCGACTGAAACCACATAGCCCAAAAAGAGAACCTTAGGAGTCAAAAAGTGACACTTCTTAAGGTTAATGAACAAGGTGTTGTTGCGGAGGGCATTGAAGACTTCCCATAGATGTGCGAGATGATCGGCTTCGGACTCGAAGTATATGAGAATGTCATCAAAGTATACGACGACAAATTTGCCAATGAAGGGTTGGAGGACCTGATTCATAGTCTCATGAAAGTGCTGGGAGCATTAGATAAGCCAAAGGGAATAACGAGCCACTCAAAGAGACCATCTTTTGTCTTGAATGCAGTCTTCCATTCATCATCGAGTCGGATACGGATTTGATGATATCCGCTTTTGAGGTCTATTTTGGAGAAAATAATAGAACCAGCAAGCATATCAAGCATGTCATCTAATCTTGGAATTGGAAAGCGATACCGGATAGTAATCTTATTCACGGCTCTGCTATCAATGCACATGCGCCAAGAACCATCTTTCTTAGGTACAAGTAAGGTTGGCACAGCGCAAGGGCTCAAACTAGGCTGAATCAAGCCTTTTGACAACAACTCATCAACTTGGTCGTGCAAGATCGCATGCTCCTTGGGGCTCATTCTGTAGTGTGGAAGGTTTGACAAGCTAGCACCGGGGACGAGATCAATATGATGTTGAATATTGCGCATGGGAGAAAGGGAATCTGGCATATCCGATGGCATGACACAGACAAACTCATCCAAAATTGGTTGAACTTGTGGTGGCACAGGAGTAAGAGTATCAAGAGTAGAAGGTTGTACCAATACAGCATAGAGTACCCCAGTTTCCTTGGCCTCGGCAATGATATCTGAGGAAATCAAACAAGAACGAGTCTCTTTGGCCTGAGGAGAAGGCTTGGGCGTCACATACGAAGGGTGCAAAACAATCTTTACACCATGTTGAAGGAATGAGTAAGTATTAGCCTTTCCCCGGTAAGTGGCATCCATATCATGTAACCATGGACGACCAAGTAACAAATGGCATGCACGCATAGACACCACATCACAGACCACAGTATCCTGATAAGCACCCACTTTGAAGGAGACAACACACTGGAGATCCACCTTCTTGCGACAATCATCATCAACCCAACCAATACTATATGGTTTAGGGTGTGGTTGAGTGGGAAGCGTCAAGGCATCAACCATGCTGGCAGACACTATGTTCTCACTACTACCACTGTCGATGATGAGTTGACATATCTAGTCTTGCACTTTGCAAGAAGTACGGAACAAACTGTCGCGTAGGAGCCTCAACATGGGGGCACAGATAGCAAATTGCGGATGACAAATGCAAGATGCTCACCATCATCGTCATCATAACCATAGGCATCAAGTATAGGTGCTCCCTGATCAGTATCACCATCATCCCATGGCTCACTAGTATCCAATGTCTCAACTGACTCAGCTTCGGCAACCAAAGCCTGTCAGCTCCTGCACACAACAGAAGTATGACCATGTTTGCCACACTTCATGCATTTGTCCAATTTTGGGTGGGCGTAAAGATTTTGTGGCTTGGGTTTGGAGGGTAGGGCCTGAGTGTTAGGGTTGTGTCAAGATTGGAATGTGGTGGTGGTGGAGATGGGAGTTGGTGGGAACGGGGTATGCCGATTGTTGGTTGATGTGGTGGGGAAAGTATTGGGGTTAGGTGGAGTGGTTTCGGGGTGGGGATGATTGGGGTGAGGAGAATTGCGGGTGGGGTAATTTTGGTAGGGTGGTCTTCTATTGTTGGGGTAGGGTGGTTTGGTGTATGACATTGGAGTAGACAAGAAGGATTCAACCTTAAAGGCATTGTTGATGGCTGCGTGAAGGGAAGTATATTGATGAGTAGCCAACTTCTCTTGAATATTCCTATGGAGTCCATTAAGAAAACGGCCAATAGTTTGGTCTTCATTCTCATGCAATTCATTGCAGGATAAGAATCTAGTGAACTCGTCAACATACTCCTGAACTAGTTGTGTGCCTTGGCGACAATTTTGCAAGTTAATGAATAAGGTTTGCATATAATCTAGGGGGAGATACCATTGTTTCAGTAATTGCTTCATTGCTGGCTATGATTGTACTTGTCGAAAACCTTGGCGAAGTCTATCCCGTTGCAAGTGATCCCACCAAGAAGAGGCAGCACCGGTGAGCTTGAAGGCAACAAGCTTCACTTGTTTTTCCGCGGGGATGCCCATGTACTCGAAAAATCTCTCCACTGTAGACAAAGTTTAAAAAGGCTAGTTCGGGAACTGAGGCGTTTTCTCTAAAAAAGGCGAGGCGTAGCCTCGAGGCGGTACCGAGGCGTAAGCCTCATTTAAGCCTCAGTTTTTAAAAAAAAAAATGCTTAAAAAATTCTAAAAAAAATATAATTAATTCTAGAAAAATGAGAAACAACATATCATGTGAAAAAAATAACTTAAATAAGCATAAAAGTAAGTGAGGCTATAACTTTTACTTTATGAGCGATGCTATCGGGAATGCTTGAATGCTGAATCAAATCTTAAAAACATAAAGCACATTTGATATGCCAACTAACAACATAGGTAACCAACAAGATAGAGTTAAGAAAGAGAGTAGAGCAAGTAGTAAAAGTTAAAATTAGCAAGTTAATATATTCAAATCCTATTCTTAATATCTTATATTGTCACACAAAAATGAATCTTTCTATTCTTCATCCCCAATATCATCATCATCGCTAGTGGGGTCTTCTAAGGAGTCATCATGATATCTGATGCCCCTATCATCTTCTCCTTCATCGGATTCAACCTCCACCCATTCATCTTCTTCGTCCACCAATTCCATGGAAGACTTTCCTTTACCTAGTTAAAAAAGATGAACACATTAATACAATGTAGAGTAATTTAATGATGTAAGTTTTTACTTGTCAAAGTGTCTAAGTCCATAATTAATTCACTAACCTCTTCCAATTCCTGCACTTGGTTGTCCTCTTCCTCTTCCTCTTCCTCTTCCTCTAGAGGTTGTACTCTTCTTTCTCCTTCTAGTTCCTTGTGGCTCTGATTGTGCCATTGCAATCTCAAGGGCATCGAAATCGAGTTCATCGAGATCATTGTGCCATGTAGGACAAGGGCAAGACTCTTGCACCGCTGGTTCTGCATCTGACACCACATTCTCCATTCCTCCTATGTCTCCTCCCCCTTGTTCAACAAGCCATTCGTTATCACTATCGATGCTTTCAACAACCAGTGGATCTTCTTCTTCATTTTCACGCCTTAGCCTATTTTTCAACTGCTTAACCCTCAACTTCTTGTTGTACATCACAAAAACTAAGGCATTCAACTTTGTTTGATCCAACCTATTTCTTCTCTTTGTATGCACCTAAAAGAAGTAGAAAAACATATAAATCAATACATGATTGAAGTCCTAAGACTTCTTAGTAACTCCTAAATCAACTCAACTTAATTACCTGATTGAAGGTTGACCAATTCCGCTCACATCCTGAAGAAGTGCAAGTGAGACTTAGCACTCTAACGGCAAACTTAGTCAATGCCGGTGTGCTATCTCCATAAGCTAGCCACCAATTAGCTACAAAAAAATTTCACAATTAAATATAGAAGTATATGATTATATAAGTATATACTTAACTATATAACAATAATCATTGGCTCACCAGGAGTGCGCTTCTTTCTTGTTGACTCTGCTTGAGGCCGGCCAAATAAACCAATCTTCCCACGAAATTGGTCAATTTCTAAGTCAGCTTGCTCCCTCTCTTTTGGGTCTAGAATTAGCTTGTCCATACAATTATATAGACCAAATTTAATTTCTGGATGAGTAGAGAAGTCAGGGTCATAATGAAATTGTGGATTGAGGAAGTATGCTGCGGCATGTAGATGGCGGTGCATTTGGAAGTCCCACTTCTCGTCAATGATGTCCCATATTTCTTTGTACTTGGATAGATCATTATCCAAGTTTTTTGCAATCTCTTCTTTGGCCCTATCCATTGCCCCATATATAAAGCCCATAGCTGGTTCTTTTTCTGAATCTACAATCCTCAAAACACCAACTAAAGGTTTCGTAGCCTTCAAAGAATACACCACACTAGGCCAAAAATTGTTGTCCTTCAACACAATTTTCCTAATGGCCTTTCCTTCATCTTTTTTGGCCCACACACTGCTTGCCCACTTGCTAGATGTAAACATGGCCTCCAATGGCTGCCTACTCTGTAGCATACTCTGTAATGTCAAGTTTGCTGTAGCAAACCTTGTTGCAGCCGGGCGAATCAACTCTCTTTTTGTAAAGCTTCTCATCAAAGCAAGTACCCAACCATGGCTGTAAATAAAGTTACTAACTTTCCTAGCCTTCCTATATGCAGAAGCAAGCTGAGGCAAACTATAAATCCTCTCAAGCATCAAGTCGATGCAATGAGCTGCACATGGAGTCCAATAAAGTCCTTTTCTTTTCTCCATCAATCTCTCTCCAGCTAGTTTGTAGGCAGATGCATTATCAGTCACAATCTGCACTACATGTTCTTCTCCCACCTCCTCAACAACCTCATCTAGAAGCTTGAACATCAGGTTGTTATCCTTGATTGCAGCTGATGCATCCACACTTCTTAAAAACACTGTCCCCTCTGGATTGTTGACAAGAAAGTTGAGCAATTGTCGACCCCTCATATCTTTCCAACCATCTGACATGATGGTAACTCCTGTCTTGGGCCATGTTTTCTTGACTTCTTCAATCATTGAATCTGTTGTCTTCACCTCTTCCTTGAGGATCCACATCCGCAGCTCATACATGCTAGGTGGTTTTAAACCACGCCCATACTCTCCAACTGCCCGCAACATATTCACAAAAGAAGGACTAGTGGCGACATTGAATGAAAGACCATTTTCAAAAAAGAACCGTCCAATGTCCAAGCACACTTGGTTCCTATGCTCCTTTGCATTGTGAGGTGTTAAGACACGTGGTGGTTCTACATTTTCATGCCTAACACCACCCTCACTACCACCCATATGGTCCTCGGGCTCGGCCACAACATATCTATCCATTGGCCCCCTTACTCCACGCGAGGAAACCGTATTAGCACCACTAGAGCCACCCACACCCGGTGCGGAGCCTACTTCCTCGGTTGCACCACCACCATAATATGAGCCCCTATTGGACATAAACTCAAAATCTTCATGAGCCACACTTCTTTTTTGTGCTCCTTTAGCCATGTAGGCTTTGATCTCTTCTATAACTTCTAGGGGTGCTTTTGTACATGGAGATACATTATTATGGGTACCCGCTAGATGATCATTCATCCTTTTCACCCCTCCTTTTATAACCCTACTACAAAAATTGCATTGTAGATAAATGTAACCCTTGGATCCCACATTTGGACCCTCAACCTCTACCCCATACTTCCATGCCGGATCTTTTCTACTACTACCACTACTCCCATGCTTCTTAGAAACCCCTCTCACCATCTTCAATCATATTATTAAAAAAAACAACAACAACAAACCATTAAAGAAGGAAAAATAATAAAATTTTACATGTATTTATGAAAAATAAGGTAAAAATCCAAAATATAGTCACATACCTTAAAAATTCTTCAAAGCTTTGCTTTTTTGCTTGAGTTTGGTGAGATTGCTCAAAAGAAAACCGTAGGAAGTGACGGATTGTGATTCGGACAAGATTTGAGCTCTCTAGGAGGATTTCTCTAAAATGGGAAAAACTAGGGTTCAAAGAGTTGATTTAAGATTTCTCCCAAAATAATGAGTTTTAGATACTCAAATATGGACCATTTAGGTCGTTTTTGTCATATAATAGGATTAGAGGGGGTATTATGGGAAAAAATAGCAAGAAAAAGAGCAAAAAATCAAAAAAAATGGGTTTCGGTTGGACCCATTACCGTGTAAAATTGAGGCTTAAGCCTCGGTTGCGCCTCGAGGCTATAGCCTCGAGGCGTACGCCTCTTGCAACTGAGGCTTAAGCCTCAGTTCAGGACCTCGAGGCTATAGCCTCGAGGCTGTTTTTCACCGCCTCGCCTCGAGGCGCGCCTCGAGGCGTACGCCTCTAACGCTTTTTTAAACTCTGAGTCTGTAGATAGCCAATCAAGGAGATCCTCGATGTGTAGGAGTCCATTGAATGGAGGGATATCAGCTTTGAGACGGTATTCAATGGGTTGTCCGTTATTGCCTTGAGTTTGAGGTTGAGGAGGGTGAAGTCGAAAGAAAATATTTTCTACTTCGTCAAAATCAGTGCGTGACTGATGTCGAGGTGGTGGAAAATGAACATGACGTTGTTGTCGGCCCCGAAAAGGTGGAGGATAAGTATGCACATGTGGGGGAGGGTGAAAAGCATCATCATAAGAAGTATTTTTGGTGGGTTGAGGGGTGGAATAGGGATCAATGTCATCCAGAAAATCAAAATATGTTATTGAATTTTGATTTTTGGAGTAAGTTGGGTGGTGGGAAAAATTATGGGAGGGCGAATCGTGATGGGGGAGGGTATTAGGAGAGGTGTTGGGAGGGGCTGGGAGGGGCTGGGAGGGCTGATTGAGGGGTGCGGCATGGTGAAGAGGGTTGTAGGCGTGTTGGGAATGGTTGTGGGAAATTTCGGCAACCATGGGAAGGGTGTGGGGTTGATGGAAACGGTGTGTGGGTAAATCGGCCGCAAGGGAGAGCTGGTTAGAGGTTGCAACATGGCTGAAACTTGGTGAATTACCTTCCAATAGTTCAACTATGTCTTCTCCTTCCTTCTTCTTGCCAACACGCTTGTCGATTACAGAGATAACAATTTCTTGGATCTTCTCGAACAAGCGATCTTCGAATTCCTTGAACCTTTGATCCAGTTGATCGTTAGTTATAGATGATTGGTGCTCTTCATCAGCCATGTTGAAGGTGGTAGGTTCTCAAGCGAGACTCTGATACCACTTAACGTAGCGGAAGCGTGCGAATCAATAAATTCGGTTGATAAACAAGCAATGGGCTAAAAACTAAGTAGTAGATAACATAAGAGTTGTAGAAGAGAATTGCCTGTATTCGTTTTTGGAGCTCCTTATATAGATAACTCCATCTTGACAACTTAGAAACCTTCTAAAATATTAAAAATAACTTTCCTAAGCTATGTATAACATAATAGCAACTTCCTAAGCCTATTATAACTCAATTTGGATGCTCATAAGCACTCTTAATTATAGCCTAAACAATAAAAACGAATTTAGTCAAAATTAGAAACTTGCTAAGAAAATATAAATTGGAAACTATCTAAAACATAAAAATAGAAGCTTCCTAATCCTTCTTCTTACATTTCTTCCCATAAATGACAAAGCTAGTTGTTCTACATCAGGATCACATTTTCCCATCATGGACGATGATTCAAATGCATTGTTGGTGATCTCTGCAATAGATAGTTGCTCATGACACGCCTTCTCTGCTAATATTATAGGGTTTGGGCATATGAAGAGAGCATGAAATGAATACGTGGGTATGGGACCAGGTTAGTCTAGAACTTTGTTTTTCGTATGAACCTTCTTTAATCTAAGGATTGATGTTTTTGGTTCCCCCTTGTCTTTTCTGGGGTTTTTGTTTCTTCCCGAGTTCCCTTGGCTTTGTAGGTCATCTCGACCTCTTTTAGCCGAGGTATTCGTAAGCTTCTCTTTCGTTTTCAATAAAGTTTATACTTATCGAAAACAAAAATAAAAAAAGGAAAAATAAACGCCAAGCCCTACCTTTCCCCCCTTCTTTTTCTTCTCGCCCCACCCCACAACCCCACCTAATTATATTTATTTCCAAATTTTGAACAATTTAGATCAGAGATAGAACTTTAAGATCGTTTTTAGTTCTTCATTTTAGGAAAACTTACCCAAAGTGTTGATAAGAGAGACGATTGATTGATCGCCATGCACCTCTCCCCATTGTCGTTTGCAATGGTTTTTCCCCACCAAAAGCAATGTGGGCCTTTCTTCGTTGGAGCCACCTTCATCTACAATCAAACACACTTAGCATGCACATAACTAACCTTCCTATGAGTTGTTTGGACCCATGACAATCTTTCATGATGCTATTCGGTGGTCACCTTACCCATTTCCCCCATCTTCTCATCTATTTATCATCAAACCCCTTTTGAGAAGTCGATGAGAAGAAGACGAAGACGATAAGAACTTTTGCTATCATGTACACTTTGTTTGTGTGTAAGAGTGCCTACTGGCTTGAGACTCAAGCCCACAAGACCAATCCCAAATCTAGTCCTTTGTACAAAGCCCATGATGATAAGCCCATTTTTAAATTCCTATAATTGGCCTAAGCGCTTAAGTTTAAATCCAAGCCCGTAAATGGGCCTTTGGATCCCTTTCACTCTAACACCTCTAACCCCAAATTTGTTTTGAGATGGAGATGGAGATAGAAACAGGAAAAGATGTAGATAAGACGAAGAGGATTTGATTTTAATAAATAAAATCAAAGTCAAGGGTTGGAAGGAAGAAGAAGAGGATATTTGATGGGGCTTATCTTGTAGCACACATACATTCATAATGGTGTATGGGACCTATTGGGCTTGGCATATGACCAATTATTTATAGCCCCTAAAAAATAAAAAAAAATAAAAAAATAAGAATAAAATAAATTGGCTAAAAATTTCTAACCTTATCAATTGCGAAAAAGTTAAACAATGAAATAAACGGTTGAGATTTTTACAAATTGTGGTCCACTAAAACTAGAAATATCCTAATGGATTGATTTTCGTGAGGATGATCTCCATGATGAGATCATCTTCACCAAAAAAATCAGCCCTTGACTCATCCCTATATAGGTCCCACAAAGGCATGTCAAGATAAGGTGTATCAATTTATATACATACATGTCGAATTTTTGCTCATATTTTTGAATATCGAAATTGAATAGTACTCGAACTTTTTTCTGACTATTTTTTTTTCTCCGTTTCTTTACCGTATTTTGGAATGTCGAGCCCGAATTGTATTCAAACTTTTCCCCTACCATATTTTTTGTCTAACACCAAATTAATAACTATGGTGGTTTTCTAATAGCCTTCTCCCAAAACTTCTTCATCAATTGCTCAAGAAAGAAGATAATGGTTAGCCTTCCTATAATGACACCAAACTGGTTTTCTAACTCCTTGTTTCTCGTCTCTGTATTTGCTCCATTGCCCTCTCCCACAACTTTATGGTGTGGTTCATAAGCTTGATCCTACAATAATGTGGCTTTCCCATTAATTACTTACATTAGACTATCTGTACTTTTCCTTTTTTGCAGTCTAAACTTATTGTTTTAATGGCTACCAGGAGTAGAGTTCAAAAATGGATGGAATTAATGGATCCGGGTTGGGCCCAGGCAATCTATCACAGCTTGAATAAGAGGACAGACTGGAAAGTAAATGTGCATAATCAGTGAAGGTTCTTCATGCATAAATCATTCGATCGAAGCAACATTTAGCCAAGTATAAACTGATATAAAGGCTTATGCTTAAGTGCCTCCTCACGTTATCAAGAAGATGATGTAATCAAGACAAAAGCTGAGTGGATGATGACGATTTTCAATACACAAAATGACCAGCTTCAAATCATTGACTGAGGATGAAGGATGTAAGAGAAGACTTCAATGCATTCTTTTTGTCAGCTAGGAGTTCTTGAATGACCAAATTGTGACGTTCATTGACCATGAATCAGTATCGACTAAACACATGAAAAAGATTATGAAAGAAAAGATCAAAATAACATTTTGATTTCTTTTTGAGGTTGTTTGGCTGCAGGATTCTCGTACGATGCATAAGCTTGCACAGGGATAACTGAAACGTGTTTCAAGTAATACACTTGTTCACTCTAAAGGTGGAAAAATTGTGCAATATCAGTGACTCGTTTCCTTGTAGATCTGACAAATTTTTGCACAGAAAACACTTGAGTGCATATACATATTCTTGTTCTCCGTGCATTTGTTTAATTGAAATCGCAGTGTTTTTGTGCATGTGTTTATAAATATGTGTGCATGTACATAAGTATCTGCATGTAATTAGTTTAGTAAGAAGATGTGTATTAATGAAAAGAAACTTTAGTTCCCCTCGAAATCTCATAACAAGAATGAATTTATTGAATCTCAACCAAGAAATCATGATGGAACCATTACTAGATAATGGTTATATTTGACATATCTTTGTTCGGATGTTACTTTCTTTTACAAATAAGCTTGCACATCTTTTACAAAACTGTTTAAAAACCCTCCTATCTGCCTATCATTATTAATTCTGCTTCAATACCTGTGTCCTGTTTAGGTAAGCATAGTTGAAACACAATCCTGATACGATAGAAAGGTTACATCAAATACCTTTAGCCGCGTCTGTCCAGCTATGCCTTTCACCACTCCAAGAGGAAGACCAAGTGATTCCAGTACAGGGCCTTGTTCAATGTGAACCTGTGGCATACAAGAGATAAAAAGGCAGAAAGAGTTATAAGATATACATTTTAAAATATTAAAATTCAGTAACGTATGCCCAACGATTGGAAGTACCTCAATATAACCCCAAACCAATTGTGGGTCATACTTGAGCTGAAGAATGCTTTCCTCAGTCGCTTTGAGAGAGTTCTCCTTAAGAACATCTTGCATCGTTACACCACTGAATAAGGTTTTTTATGCATCAATGTACTGAGAGAAACAAGAAGCGCTAATCAAATATATATGTTGTGTGAGTTATTTATTGAAACCTCCTATCAAATGTTTGCAGTGCTGAGACAGGTAGAATCCCAGCTATAGCAGCACTTCCCAAAAAGGTTGATTGAAACCTAACACCCTCCTCATCGCTAAATGCAATCACCTGCAAGATGCAAGAAAAGTTATAATTATAAGACAGTCAAGGTTAGAATTTCCAATGTGGTTTACAACCCTGAACATTGCTAATTAATTCTCAATTATAGTTTCCAGGAAAACATGTATAGCAAAGGAGCAATTAACTAGGCATGCTTATCCAGGCAACCAAGTTTCATTTTTTATAGGATATGATTCTGGATGTGGTCTTTGAAGAAATATAATACGTTTAAGAGGCACTGTCAATTACTTGCCATTCATAATTCAAGAACTCCATAAAGACCCCCCTCCATGGCATTCATATATAAGAAAACGATAACATTTCTCATAAAACCTCTAGAAAAGAGAAAACAAAGAATATGATAAAAAAGAAATAAGTATTAATGCAATGCACCGCTCAAACAAGTCCTCAGCTAGAAATAACATTGAGTATAAGAATACATCACTGACCTCTATCGGTCTCTTCAGATTTCCCAACTTCCCGCTGATCTTCAAAACCTTCAAAGCAGACACAGCACAAACTATACCCAAAGATCCATCAAACATTCCAGCATCAATGACAGTGTCCTGTTTGAAACACAAAATAACCGTCAACTACCAGGATCTAGTCATTCTCCTTGTCAATGTGTTCTTAAAAAAGAAAGAAGTTGAATGCATCACCAAATGAGAGCCAATCAATAACACTTCAGCACTTGCATTCATTCCTTCAACTCGACCATGCATGTTGCCCATCTGGTCCACCCACCTGGAAATCAAGATCAATATCAGCCTAATTTCTGAAACACTGTGCAATAATAGTAGGAGGTAGAAAAAGCTGACGTTCTCAAACCCGCATCCTCCATCCAGCTACGAACAAGATTGCTAGCTCTTGTAAAAGCTGGACTCAAGAATGTCCTCTCAAGATAACCATCAGCATCACTGACCTGTCAAGAAAGATAAATGAATATTAGGATATGGAAATTACCATGGTTGCGGTCTCAATACACATTCACCAACTAACCTAAATAGTCTGGTGCTTCCTTTGGATAACTGAGAAACTTCAAGATGAAAATGAATATGCAATTTCAATGGTTTTATGCTATGTAACAAGGACATGGCACTTTTTAGGGGGTTTTCCCGTGTCGAACCACACTATGTTACTCTGGTACAAGAGGGGAACGCAGTGGGTAAAGCATTTTACACTTAAAAGTGAAGTGTGGGACACAGGTACAACTACCATTTTGAAGTGTCCAAGTAGCATGGTGAATAGGTATCGACACAGATACATGTGACGACATATCCAGATACATACAGCAATATCACCCTTTATGTTATTGACTTTATTTAAAAAATGATTACTAAGAGAGGATTGATGTGTTCCATCCTCCAAATAGTACTTTTTTAAGTAGTTAATAATAGCTATAGTTGTTTGACAGTCTCTCTGTCACAAATCTACTTATGTTTATATGTTATTGGATAGTTCCATGGCGTATGGAAATGTTTTCTTTTACTTTTCATACATATCTTTCCTTTTTTTTATTAAAAAAAAAATTTAGTTTAAATATAACTAAAAATATTACACGTGTATGTCGTGTTTGCATTTCAAGCTTCTTAAAGGCGCCATCGCCGCCATGTCAAACACCTTGTATATGTGTCGGACACCAACACACGTATCTGTGTCATTGTTACATAGGTTTTATGATAAATTTGACCAAAACAAAACTGGACAAAAATTTTACGCAAAAGATTCTTATAATTATTAGTTCTTGGACTAGAATTATCAAACTAAAATATTACATGCGTACAGACATGTCTCTAT